>OX375881.1:120167966-121367966 GCA_947359465.1 Metellina segmentata
AAAGTTTTAAAGTAATTGAACCAACTCGAAAAAATATATAAGCAGTTTGTGCTCATATATTTTTTCGAGTTTGCAGTCCCCTAGTAAAGTTTTAAAGTAATTGAACCAACTCGAAAAAATATATAAGCAGTTTGTGCTCATATATTTTTTCGAGTTTGCAGTCCCCTAGTAAAGTTTTAAAGTAATTGAACCAACTCGAAAAAATATATAAGCAGTTTGTGCTCATATATTTTTTCGAGTTTGCAGTCCCCTAGTAAAGTTTTAAAGTAATTGAACCAACTCGAAAAAATATATAAGCAGTTTGTGCTCATATATTTTTTCGAGTTTGCAGTCCCCTAGTAAAGTTTTAAAGTAATTGAACCAACTCGAAAAAATATATAAGCAGTTTGTGCTCATATATTTTTTCGAGTTTGCAGTCCCCTAGTAAAGTTTTAAAGTAATTGAACCAACTCGAAAAAATATATAAGCAGTTTGTGCTCATATATTTTTTCGAGTTTGCAGTCCCCTAGTAAAGTTTTAAAGTAATTGAACCAACTCGAAAAAATATATAAGCACTTTGTGCTCATATATTTTTTCGAGTTGGTTCAATTACTTTAAAACTTTAGTGGGGGGACTGCAAACTCGAAAAAATATATAAGCACTTTGTGCTCATATATTTTTTCGAGTTGGTTCAATTACTTTAAAACTTTAGTGGGGGACTGCAAACTCGAAAAAATATATAAGCACCAAAAAGGCCTTTTTTGATGGTTTGACGACATTAAACCTATACTTTTTAAACTGAAAAAATATATGAGCACCAGTTTTAAAGTTTTTTAATACCTTAAGCACTTTTCGACGTGAAACTTTAAAAGTCAATATCGACTTTTAAAGTTTGGGACCGTTTTTACCAAAACTTTTAAAGTTTGGCTGCTATTTTTTTTGTTAGCACACAAACTTTAAAAGTTTGGGTAAAACCGGCCCCAAACTTTAAAAGTCTCAAAAACTTTTAAAGTTTTAGAGGTAGTAAAATCGCTCAACTTTAAAAGTGTTTTTCAATCCTTTTTTATTATTTTATTTATGTCGTTTAAATAATACAGTACTATTCCCATCACTACTCCTCTTCTCCAGTCTCACACTGGGTACCGTTTCGTGCTCCCACTTACATTTCAGAAAACGGGCATCTGCTTGCACCAACTGAACTGATTTGGGTAATGCTACCGTTGGATCGGTGGCGCTGGCTGCACGATCCCCGTGCTCACAAAACTTTTCTTCAAAACATGATCCTAATCCATTTCCACGCAACAAATTCATCAATTCCATATTTCCCAACCGCATCCCGCCAACACGGGAACGTCCTTTCACCGGTTGGTTGAGCACTTTGTCCATGGTGCATTTGAGAGGGGCGTGTAAATGTTCAGAGCTCCAAAAAGCTATAGGGAAATAAAACGTTTTCGCATAAAACACTTTGCCGTGCGGTATGACGTGCCCGTCACTATTGCATACCCTCGAAGCATCTTTCCCCTCTCCCATCACACATCCTTCCAAAATTTGACCCATCGTCATGCGAAACAAACTATACGGGTTGATGAGTAAATCCGGTTCAATACCCGCATCTAACGTCGGTAACTTGTCCATCACACGCATCACCCCTTTTTGGCCATGAAAACTACACAATTTATCTCCGGTACTCGAAACATGATCTTGTTCGACACAAATACTCAATGTGTCCGATATCAAGTGATATTTGATCACACGAAAAGGACATTTGCTAAAGTGGAGTCGCACCGTTTGGTCGTTGATGGGTACTGCCCGTACATGAATGGAAAAAGGCTCTACTTTGATAGGGCGTTCTCCATGATGGACGATCGTACCCAAAATACTCGTTTCTCCTTCTACGGGACGAAACAAAACGAGTCCATCCGCTTCAATTTTCACACGTATGGTATAAAATCGGACACAATCAAATGCATCCACACCTTCACGGCGCACAATGCAATCTTCTTGCGTACAGCCTTGAAAACTCATATACGCCACCGTCACATGCGGTACATAGAGGGTGAAATGTGGCGAAATACCATCCTCCACGGGCTCTAAGACACTCTTATGGTAGGGTGTCATGCAACGTGTATACGCCGACATGGTATCCATGAAATAATGCGCATAGCAAGGATCCGTCGCCAAGACTGCATTCTTCAAAGCATTAAATGCCAAAATGTTTTTGGGAAACGCATTATGCATGAAAAATGGATTCAAATCCACGTGATAACTGGTGATGAAATCATACCCAAACCGTTCCACCACCGACTCTAATTGCAATAAGCGTTGGGACCAATACGACATATCTCGTGTCGTGACCCATATACCAGTTCCAGGCAATTTTTTAAACAAGAGCCCTGTTTTGTAACGAATGTAAATAAACGGAGGTTCCTCCAAGCATTCCACGTGCTCAAAGTGTCGTTTTAATTTCAACAGATCCAGCTGTTGAAAGCAGGCTGCCGTCACCGGAATACAGGCCTCATTCACCACCACGAAATAGCGAGGATGATGGGGTTCAGGCTCCAACTTGAGCCATGTCCACAAGGAGGCTTGTGGAGCGTCATGAAACACGGGATCCAATGCATTACACGTCGAAACGACCGTGTCTCGCACCATCATAGTGGTCCGTCCTACATTTTTGGTTTCAAAGCATCCCAGAATACATAAAAATCCTAAATAACTATCGTGGAAGGAAGGAATGGAATTGGTTTTGACTTTGTTGGACATTTGGCGCAAGATAATGTAGGTTAGGTAAGGGTTCAGAGGGTAGGTTTGCATATTGATCTCACGATAACACCCATTGGCCTTTTCCACAAAGATTTCTCCATTGGCTCCAATTTCTCGATGCGATTCATGCGGAGTCGTGGTCATTTTCCCAGCGGATTTTCCTTCTTTAAAGTAAACTGTTTTACGGGATAAGACGTGCAATAAGCACCCCGTTTCAATCGATTTCACGACCAAGGCCGCTTTCGATTTAATCACAGACCAGTTACCTTCTCGCAATGGAGCATACAGGTATTTGACAAATAATTTGGTAAACAAATGACCAGGGCTAATCACGATTTTATTCGCGAGAGAATCAATATCAAACTGATTGTTTCTATACAGGTGCGCCATGTACGCTGCTGGATCGGTAGGGTAAGGACAATGATCAAAAAAGGTATCCACTTGTTGGATGGATTCGGAGCCGTCGTTACACATGACGACCAAATCTCCCCGATGCTTGGATTGATAATCCTTTATGTAATAACTCAATTCTTTACCCCGGTCAAATGAATCATAGGTAAAAACACGAACGAGTTTTTTTTGGATCAAATGCGTATTGGTTGGATCATTGGTAAAAAAATAAGGTAAATGACGTAAAAATCCATTAATAATGAAAAATCCACGACCGATATCCACTTCTTGGAATGGAGTATTTGTACCGATTTGAAAATGGAGTGGAAACGTTTGTAAATGTTGGTGACGAATCGCCAAATCCAATTGAGATCCCAGCATGATAGGAAACACATTTCGTATCATTTTTTTGCTGGGGAGATGCTGTATTGAACAGGCGTATACGGTCCGCTCACAAATATGTGTGTGAACATGAAGAGGCCCATCGTACACGAGTATACAATCCACTCGAGTATTTAAAAAATGAATAAATTTTTGAACGTGCTGATCGTAATTATGGATTATTGGTAAAAGCATTTCGGGGACATTGAGATGCCGCATATTTGGTACGCAGTGCATGAACCCGTTGATCAAAGGTTTTGGTACACTCTTGCTGATAGTGATGAGTGGTATAAGCACATAGAGCCACTACTAGGGTAATGATGAATAAGCAATACAAATGTATACCATGCAAATAAGATCGATGGAGAGTATGATGGGTTCCAAACAATGATTTTAAAAAGGCATGGTACGACATGGTCATAGCAACTTTATATTTAAAAAAAAAAAAAAAAAAAAAAAAAAAAAAAAAAAAAAAAAAAAAAAAAAAAAAAAAAAAAAAAAAAAAAAATTTTTTTTTTTTTTTTTTTTTTTTTTTTTTTTTTTTTTTTTTTTTTTTTTTTTTTTTTTTTTTTAAGTCATTAACCAATTCACTCGTGTTCAAGACAACAAGGTAATTGATTACTTAAATCTCGCCAGGCAAGATAAGCCGTTTGAACACAACAAGTCATGCGTTTACATTTGTTACACGCATAAACTAGTCGATCATTACCATAAAAGTGACTTTTCAAGTCACTCAGCCATGGTCGAAGCATGGTGTGTGCTAGTTTACCCACTAAGACACATTCTTTAATGTTTAATTTTTTCAATTCCTGCACTACATTTTCTTTCCAATTTGGATCATTTCTTACATCAGCACAAAACCAAAAACCATTTGTGACAACAGCACACTTTATCACTTGAGAAGAAATGTTTCTTTCAATCGCTAAAGTAGCAAATACTAAATACATCCGTCGAATGTTGATACGTTTCATTGGTATGGTAGGTAAACCAACAGAAGCACTCGGGTTCATGGTCAATGATTCAGTTAAAGAAGGCTTACCTTCGGTCTTTAAAGAATGATATATTTCAGTCTGGCAAGAACAAATATCCAATCCCTTGTCGGTATCATCGTAACTCCATATGCATTTACTAAAATGAAATCCATTCGCATTTTTAATAATTCGATAAGGAATTCCCTGTTGATACTTTACAACTTTTATCAAAAAGTTTAAGGATTTTTCTACTTCTTGTAACTCGCCATCATCATAACAAGTTTTCCCAAACAATTCATTTTCTAAACGTTGGACAACTTCCTCGTATATCAGGCAATATTGCTATCAATGGAAATGCAAGATGTTTAACGTCAAGAGCTACCAGTATGTATAATTTAAAAAAAAAAAAAAAAAAAAAAAAAAAAAAAAAAAAAAAAAAAAAAAAAAAAAAAAAAAAATTTTTTTTTTTTTTTTTTTTTTTTTTTTTTTTTTTTTTTTTTTTTTTTTTTTTTTTTTTTTTTTTTTTTTTTTACTTTTTGTATCGCAGTTGAGACAACTGTTCACTTCCCACTTGCCGCCAGTTTTTTGAATCCCAATTCGTTACATATATTTTACCCAATTCTTCCAACAAGGATTCATTTACATTTCGTACGTCATTATAATAACTAGCATTCCGATGTAAAAAACATTCAGCTGACAATCGTGTCATATGAGTTTGCTTCGCTATGTAGTCATCCACCAACACATTCTGTAACTCACGTTCATACAGTTGTAATAATGCTAGAAATACAACGCAACCCGAATCAGTTCCTGTTAGACTAGACACCTTGGGTTGTGAATCAAACCATGCATACATCTTGCGGACGGCGTTAGCATGTAGACGGTATTCACGTCGTATACATCCTGGATCCAACACACAGTTCAAATATAATTTTAAATCTTTCGATTCATATCCGTCAAACCCATCCACCGCTAATAAATGATACATTTTACGATCTGTTACATCTCCATTTAATGAATTTTGACGTAACCATTGATTCAATAACCGTGTCCAATCCATGCGGTCCTCGGGTAATTCCTTAATGCATTTTCGCTTGACAGATTTCAGTAAAAACGTCACCAACTGATCCCGAACCAATCCATCTTGATACCGGTCCAAGGCATCTGGTATTTTTAACCATTTCGTGACCTGACACAAGACATTCCATCGATGTTGTTCAATTGTTTCATCCCCATGGCCCAATAGGCATCGGTTCACCACTTCTTGATCCAATAACACCCGTAAATTATTGACAGAATTTATCTTTGAAGGTTTCGCTATTGATCGTGGTGAATGGATTCCTTTCCGACCACAAATTCTTGACGCACCAGGGACTGCATACGAACGTTGGACGGGACTCACCATAGTTTTTTTGAATAAGTCTTTCCACAATGCCATAGGTTTGTCGGCTTGCAATAGGTCCAAGTGTTTTTAATTCTTTTTGTGTAAATAAAACTACGTATTCTACACGAGCGCCAAGTGTTTGAAATGCGTTGATGAACCAAACCAATGGTTTCTTGTTTATTTTCAAGGTTCGTCTCAAATCCTTCTCTACGTTAAAAGTCGTTGTATTTTCTAATAAAACAACATACTTGCACGTCTCAAATGAAATTTTTGTATTCTCGTTAAATATTCGTGCCGACTCCCACTGCGAAAAGCAAGTTTTCATACCAAAACAAAATGGAAAGACGTGGCAGAGTGTTTACACCCAATCAAATGGACGTGATCCGATGCAGAGTCGAAATTTTGAAAGATACAAATGAATTAGCCTTGATGGTTTTTTTATTAATAGAAACCAAATTAAAAATGAAAGACTTGTTGGGGTGGTTTAACACTGATCCAGCAAAACGAATGAAATATTTAGAGAATCGAGAAAAGTTATTGTCTGACTATATAAGAGTGCCCAAATTATTTCCCAAAACCCACCAAGCGTATTTGAATCGATGGAAGGTATTATGCCGGCAGTGGTTTGGGATTCAAGAAGGCACTTTTGAAATGGTGAAGAGATCAATCAAGAATAAATAAGATGAAGTAAAAAAAAAAAAAAAAAAAAAAAAAAAAAAAAAAAAAAAAAAAAAAAAAAAAAAAAAAAAAAATTTTTTTTTTTTTTTTTTTTTTTTTTTTTTTTTTTTTTTTTTTTTTTTTTTTTTTTTTTTTTTTGTCGTCTTTGCAAAGACTTGTGTGTTTAATAAAGCATAAATGAATTTACCTAGGTATAGCTCCATTTATGCTCGTTTTCGAGGTTGTACTTCTTTTCGAAATGAGCAAGGTATCATAATTTTGGACTTTGCCGATATGGATTTTGACAATTGGTCCATCCTACAAATGCATCGATTTGATCATATCTGCATGGATTCTCAACACCCATTTACCCAAGCTCTTAAAGTATTTTTCAAGCGTGAAGCACCCATTACGGTCGTCTGTCAAAATGAATCGTGGACCGCTTTGCTCGGTCATGAGAAAACTATTACGCCCATGTTGGAACCATCGGCAACGTTTCAAATGTATGCGACACCCTATTATGTCACGAATCCTTCAGTCGTTGCAGAATATTTACAGGGTGTTCCCCGTTCCGCGTATGATCACATTTTCATGTACAAAAATTGTGTGTTGTACTTGGACAGGGATGATTTACCCTATCCAGGTGGATGTTATTTTGACAAGTCTCTCCCCTGTCATCAATCCTTGTATCGCATTTGCTTTTTAAGTAAAGAACCTCTACATGATGTTCTCACCCTTGCATCCGAATGGAGCACGCGTCGTGATGTCGTCACCTTTCCTTTTCTGACCAAAGAAACAATTTCATATCCTAAAATGATTCAATTCGAGCCTGTATCACAACCCTACTTACCCGAAGAACGTGTCATATCCACAGGAATGATTCAAAAACGATTATCTATGCATGATCCCCAGAGTTTAATTCAAGACATTCTCTATTCGTATTGTCGCAGCTATTTACACACGCATGACGGGCAAAAGTCCGATGAGATCTTTCAAAATTTAGGTTTAATTGTGGAATGGCCCTTACGCCTAACGTTCGAGGGAACCCGACCCCATACGACCGATACAAAAGAATTTGTAGCCTTAGCCGTCAATGGGGTGCGCCCCAATCGGGTCTTGTATGTACGATACCCATATGATGTGTATACAGAGTATAACGAAGTACCCATCACCCTGTGGACACCTATTCATTACGTCTGTAAATTTTTAAAACTACCCCCTGATGTTGAAAAAGTCAGTGTTAACTCTGTGGTCATTGGTTATGTGTACCAAAATACCTTTTTCTGTTTCAGCTATCCCATTTTAGAGGGTCGTCCAGCGCAAGACTCTATTCGTAATGTAGATTTCCTTTTTCACACTGCAAATCCTAGCATCTTGAAAAATGCCACCATTTTTGAAACCTTCAAGTACACTCCTCAATTTTCCGTCCATCGAATTGAAATGCCTGGCATTCCATTCAATTCTTGGTGTATGACGTTGGCTGACGATACGCACGAGTTTCCCAAACAAACGCATTTACCCGTTCTGGTAAAAGAGTGGTTACAGCTATTTAAAAATTATTCCAACTCGGAGGAAGGAATTGATGTGAAAATGGTACAGACTGCAGTCACATTGGCGCGACACAAAATTTGCTTTGAAATAAAAGTGGATCCAAGTGCCAAACAAGAATTGAAACGTATTACACTGAGCGATGACAAAATTAAATTAACGATGGGACCACATGAAGCAAAATTTATAAATAGTATACGAGTAGTGAGTGAAGAAGAAAATGAAGAGGGTTCTTGTACAATATCCTAAAAAAAAAAAAAAAAAAAAAAAAAAAAAAAAAAAAAAAAAAAAAAAAAAAAAAAATTTTTTTTTTTTTTTTTTTTTTTTTTTTTTTTTTTTTTTTTTCAAACTTTACTAGGTGTCTTACACTCTTTTCAATACCTTTTTGAACATGTTGTTGTGGGTCTACATATTTCATTTTCCAATAGACGCTTTGGGGAAGCAATCAAGTGCGCATGTCCTTTGCGGTTCGTGCCACAAATGGTCCCCTGAAAAAATCCATTACTTGAGATCCAAAACGATTGACCAAGTTCTTTCCGTCATAAACATACAAGTCTAAAATACAAGGCTCCCGACAATCATAGGATAAATGTATGCCCGAGTTTGACATTTCTTCTCTTGCGTCATTGCAATATTGACAACACATACTGCAGGTTGCAAAATTGAGTTTGGTAGTATCCGATAATTGTATGTTATTAAAATCCAAATCACTGGTTAAAGTTTGACTTAGCTTAGTTAACACATTAGAATCTCGAACAGTAATGGAAAGGGGTAGTATTTTATTAGTATAGTTAGAATTTGGACGATACACATTGCAATATCCAGCAAAAATCATATCAAAGGTTTTCACCTGATCCTTTAGGTTTTGGACGCGAAAGTTATTCATGGTCAGTCGTTCAGGGCGAAAACAATTTTTAGCATCCTTTTTAAACTTTTGATACAATCCATTATTTTCGAGGCGTTTTTCCCAGTCAGGTACTATCAAGTTTAACGCCTCATTGTTGCGTTCAAGGGCTTTAATCTTTTCAGCCAAAACGTCATTTTTCAAAATCCGATCGACCAGAGCGGAATAAGTATCCATTATGTTGTAAGAAGATGTAGGTAGTAAAAACCTCTTAACACACCACCTTATTTTATAGGAAGGGATGAAAAAAAAAAAAAAAAAAAAAAAAAAAAAAAAAAAAAAAAAAAAAATTTTTTTTTTTTTTTTTTTTTTTTTTTTTTTTTTTTTTTTTTTTTTTTTTTTTTTTTTTTTTTTTTTTTTTTTTTTTTTTTTTTACAATTTCTTCTTTATCTTACGGCTACCTACCATTTCTTTTTTATGCATACACTTGATGATGGGTGTCAGCTTTTTCTTACTCTTTTTTACAACTTTTCGACCCATTTGAAAAGGTGGGCCTTGCCATACCACACCGTTTGATAGTATACTTTCAATCTGACGCCAGGTATTTCCAGTTAATCTATCACTCCTATGTCGTGTTACGCGGCCATTTTTTATGCTTACTTCATACACATGACCGTTTACGAGTGGTTCCTCTTCCAATGATTTAAAACATTGGGATAAATCAGATTTATTTTTTGAGGGTAACCAAAAATAACCATCCATATAGACAATGTCTAAAGTAGGTTCTAGTTTTACTTTAAATATTTCATCCGTTACTATATTATGTACAATAAAACCATCTGTCTGGAAACGGGTGGTGAGCAACTCCTCTTCCGGATAATAATAGCGTTGCACTTGATATCCTTCAGGTAATTTAATTCGGGGTAAAAAATCTAATAAAATGTTGCGTCGACACCATTTGGCGGTAGGATTGCCTCGTACTTGGTATACATCCAATAATACGATGACGTCTTTTAATCTTTCAGCAGAAAATACAATTCCATCTCCAAATGTAATGCCATCCTGTTCCTTTATAACGCAATCTTCCCATTTTTGTTTTATGTGATTTGAATAACTGTATACTATTCCAAATATACCATCCAACTTGAGCGCCATAAGAAATGTTCCTGGTGGGGGTAAAACTGAAAGAGAGGTCACTTGTTTTCGAGTGATGGATTCATTCAAGCTATATGGTGGTGTTGAAAAAGGACTAAAATATTTATACACTTTTCTAAATGTGCGTAGAGACTCTAACAAATAATTGGTTGGAAGCGTTTCAAGTGCTTCCGGAAACGTACCATATTCCCACTCAAACACTAATCGATACCTACCGTCTTTATGTTGAAAGGAATACACTTGAGCGTGGTCATCTAGTTTCAAAACGTTTCTAGTTTCTGTCCAAAAGGGGCATTGAAAATTACCCACAGTATCCAGAAATGTACTGTGGGTTGCGAGCGTCCATTGTGTATAAGGAGTTTCGAGTGAATGCACCCATTTGAACCATAAGGTTTCGTAATAGACAGCTTCAGTGGAGATTACAGATTTAGTTTCTAAACATCTGTGTCGATATCGAAAATGAGGTTTGGCGTACATGACAGACTGAATTTGAAGCGTTCCAGAACCCCAAAAATTCCAAATGTCATGCAAAACTGAGTTGAAATTAGTATCATTCTGTACTACCAGTCTAAACTCGTATTCATGCATTATAAAATGATTTGAGATATTCCGAAAAAACAATAATAATATCCATACGAAATACAATGACTGCCAACAACAAACATATATAAATAGCTACAAATAAAACTGCATAGTACATATTTTTGTGTAAGGATTGGAATACCGTTAAAACTGATAAAGCTGGTACAGAAACTAGAAAAAGTATGACATATGCTGTTTGCTGCTCACTTGATCCCAAACTTTCAGTCACTCTATCCATGTCATCTTCCACCAGAACATCTTCAATACGTTTAGTCAAAGTAGTAGCAGCCATGAACCTTTATTTAAAAAAAAAAAAAAAAAAAAAAAAAAAAAAAAAAAAAAAAAAAAAAAAAACAAAAAAAAAAAAAAAAAAAAAAAAAAAAAAAAAAAAAAAAACAAAAAAAAAAAAAAAAAAAAAAAAAAAAAAAAAAAAAAAAATTTTTTTTTTTTTTTTTTTTTTTTTTTTTTTTTTTTTTTTTTTTTTTTTTTTTTTTTTTTTTTTTTTTTTTTTTTTTTTTTTTTTTTTTACTTTATCCACCACTGCTTAATTACAATAGCCAGGATCAGTGAAAAAATAATTACCAGCAAAAGTGAGATTGACCAATCAATACCCTTTGCTTTTTCACATACCGGATCAGGTTTTGGTGGTGGATTCAAGGCATTGAAATTGGGCATTTGTGCATTTAAAGTATGGGGTAGGACTCCAAGCTGATATACAATCATAACACTCCTCGATACACGTGGAGATTTCCGATTGGTCATGTAATCCTTGTACCCATTCATTTGACGGAACAATGTAGAAATTATATTATTTACAGTCACAAGTGGGGTTATGGTAAGACTTATGAATGGTTTACTGTTAATGTTTGTTACAATCACATACCCGTCATTTGAAATAGGATACCCGTTGGGATAAATTATTTCTTCGTCGTCATTCATACTCAATGTATACTCGTTGCCATTTTCATCCAAGGGGTAATAAGGTTCCTTTGAAGCATTTAAAGCGTACTTATCATTAAGGATTTCATCTTGCGTATGATTGTTCTTAAATTCCCAAACAGGATAAATCTCATCTCCATTGTTTAATTTGGCATATCGATCAATTAAATTTCCATTCGAATGATGGACTACATGGGAACTTGAGCTCATACTATAAGTTAAATAATATTCATTTGCATTAGAATCCTTAGGAAATATGACACGTCCATCCATCGTCATTGCGTACTTCGGTAAACCATCAAAAGTGTATGCAATTTTATTAGGGCTAGCACCATGTCGATGATCATTCGTTTTAAAATAATACTGATCCCCATTAGCCTTTCGAGCATACACATCATTACCTCGTTTGTCTTTTGCCATAAACACTACTCCGGAGTCATTTGTTTTATAAACCTCATTATTAGTGTTGGGATCTTTTGGATATATGGGTACTCCATTGCTACTTAATGGGTATATGATTTTAAATTGGTCATTGTAAATGTATTGGTCATTGACTATAAATTCAACCCCATCTTTAGTTTTGGGATAAAAATTCTCCTTATTATTATTGGATGCATACTTTATCTCAGTGCCCACCACTATGACGTAATCGTCTCCGCTTTCATTTTTGGGGTATATCTCATTTTCAAATTCATCTTTTGCATAATATGGACTCGAATTTTTAGCTACTAGGTCCCTATCATCGATTTTGATATAAAATTCTGTCAGTGTGTGGGTTTTACCATAAATAGGCTTGTCATCACCCGTTGCAAAAATTATATTTTCGTCTAAAGTTTCAATATACCATTGACTTTCGTTTTCACCATCTATTTCATCACTTTTCGGATCAGCAATATCATATGCCGGATTCATGCTTCATTTATCTTGGTTCACTGATCAATTTGTGTTAAAATTTTGGGGTAAAATTCCTCACCATTTTGATCTTTTGCATAGTAAGGTATTCGATTTTCATCATATGCTGCAATTTGGCGTGCACCTTCCCACAAATAATAATCACCCTTGTTGGACCTTTTGGGATAAATTTCCTTGTTATTTTTGTCTTTTGCATAAACATATCGATTTCCTTTCTTGGGAAGAATTTCAAACGAATTAATAGTTTTGGCATAAATAGGTTTTCCCGTTAAATCTGTAGAATCCTCCGCAAGTGCTGGAAGATCTTGTGAACCGTTATGCAAAACATAATCATCCCCGTTGGCCTCTTTGGGATAAAACTCCCTTTTCAGGCCCTTTGCATAAAAATATCGATCCTTGTTTCTGGGAAGAACATCATCCCCGTTTGAATCTTTGGCATAAATAGGATTTCCATTTGAATCTAGAGGATAATGATCTATTTCATTCACACGTATATATTGTTGTTCTCCTACCCCATTCAATAAAAATATAGGTTTTTCACTCGTCAAATCAAACGGGTATACAATATTGCCTCGGTCATTATACAAGAAATGTGGAGTTTTATCTTTGTTTTGTGCAACATATTCTATTTTGTGAGTAATTCCATTTATATCTACGTTATAGGTAGCATACCTACGGTTCATTGGGTTGTATATTTGATTACCATCCGCTAAAAAAGCATATTTGTCTTTTTTCTCTAATGTACGTGCATATTCTGGCGAGGGATAATATTCATCCACTAGCTCATTTCCATCTTTCTCTGGTTCCGCTACATCATCTTCCTCAGCTACACCATTGTCATCTTTCTCTGGTTCCTCTACATCATCTTCCTCAGCTACACCATTGTCATCTTTCTCTGGTTCCTTTACATCATCTTCCTCAGCTACACCATTGTCATCTTTCTTTGGTTCCTCTACATCATCTTCCTTAGCTACACCATTGTCATCTTTCTTTGGTTCCTCTACATCATCTTCCTCAGCTACACCATTGTCATCTTTCTTTGGTTCCTCTACATCATCTTCCTCAGCTACACCATTGTCATCTTTCTTTGGTTCCTCTACATCATCTTCCTCAGCTACACCATTGTCATCTTTCTTTGGTTCCTCTACATCATCTTCCTCAGCTACACCATTGTCATCTTTCTTTGGTTCCTCTACATCAACTTCCTCAGCTACACCATTGTCATCTTTCTCTGGTTCCATCGGTTCAGGTACATTTGGATCTTTCTCTGGTTCAGGGTCTCGAACTTCCAGTCGACTCATTTTAGGATTCCCAGGTGCATCCTCTTCTTCCAATTTCCGTTTCGATTGTTTATTATCAGGATTAATTTTCATTGCTTTATTATACGTTGAAAAAAAGAGTCGAAACATGATTGTAGTGATGTTATGGTTTATCCTACTATTTGCTTGCTGGAACCACCGTTTTTATCAAAGCTATGCAAAACTCACCTGGCATACGTTGTATTACAACATTAAACCTGATGAATGGCGCAAATACATGATTCAAGAAAAGCTCAAGACGGGATGGATAAATTAGTAATTGGTACAATACTTGCAACAGCTCTATATACCACAGGAGTTATTGGAATGTGCATAGTTATAACTCGAAGATGGTACTGTCTATTGTTTTTTATAATGAATATCGTTGTTTTTATAATCCTTGGGAATGGATACATTAAAAAGTGGACTGCCTTAAATCAATTAGGAGAATCATTTGACACGTGTTACTGGTTATGCAAAGTACAAACATGGTGGAATAAATATTAAAAAACATTGAAGCTTACAGAGCACTGAAAAAAAAAAAAAAAAAAAAAAAAAAAAAAAAAAAAAAAAAAAAAAAAAAAAAAAAAATTTTTTTTTTTTTTTTTTTTTTTTTTTTTTTTTTTTTTTTTTTTTTTTTTTTTTTAATAAAAAAAAACAAATTTCAAGAGAGTGTACAAGATTTCTCTTAATGTTTTTTTTACAAAACTTTAGAATTTTTTTTTATACTTTTGCATAAATAAATTTTCAAGAGATTGTACAAGAATCCTATTAATTTTCTTCTCCACTCGTCCATCTAGTGTTTTGCTTCATCATGTATTCTTTTCCATCTTGCCCAGTTCTTATTCATAGTGCTTAAAGTTTTATACATATTGTCATTCAACAATTCTGATATGGTTTTTATACCATCTTGGCGTTTTAGTTGTTCCTCAACCCATTCTTTGTCATTAAGAAGTGACTTTATATCATATTGGATATATTTATATAAAATATCCATCAAGTGACTTGGACGCATGTTCTCCTTTAATCCATTTAATATCGTTAACTTTTCTTGATACTCGCGAATTAAATCAGCAGCATCTGTTATTTTATTTCCAAACATGTAATTCCAAAGATCTATAAAATGTCGTTCATAAAAAGCATAAAAATATAATTTCATAGTACTTAAGGCTATTTCATCATCTAAATCATAATTTTCCAATATTGCATCATCATCGGTCCTACGTTTTTTATGTTTGGATATCAAAGATGTTGTTTGTGGATCTAAATCCATTTCGGGGTTTAAGTCAGCCAATTGCTGTAAATCAGTTTGAGATGGAGGTCTATTTAGAGATGTGCTTCTAGGTCTAATTGGAGACGAGCTTACAGAACAATTTGGAGATCTGCTTCTGGACCTAGCAGTATCGATACCAATGGAAGACTGGTCTCTGCGAGTAGTCCGATCTGTATCTTTTGATCTACGTCTATGCAATGAAGAATCTTGTTCTATCGCTTGGGATGTTAAATTCTTTTTGCACTCTTCCAACTCGTGTTGAGTAAACTCTAGTTGAATACGTAAAGCAGA
Source organism: Metellina segmentata (assembly GCA_947359465.1). Classification (NCBI taxonomy): domain Eukaryota; kingdom Metazoa; phylum Arthropoda; class Arachnida; order Araneae; family Tetragnathidae; genus Metellina; species Metellina segmentata. The sequence continues at coordinate 120,183,334 of OX375881.1, forward strand.
TTGGTTTTCAAACTGACGTTTAACATTCTCCTTCCAGTTTATATCATCTTTAATATTAAAAAGAGTTTTAATTTCATCCATTTCATTTTGTTTTTCATTCAATTCGTGTTGCTGACTCTCTAGTTTTGATTCTAATTTAGAATTTTCAAATTTTATCGCTTTGTGTTTAGAAATAACAATCAAGTTCCATTTTCTAACATTTTTTATATCAAAAAAATTTATAATTTTATCAATTTTTTGTTCCGTTTCACTTTGTTTTTGCTCCAATTCGGATTTACTAGACTCTAGGCTTTTAATAGCTAAGGATAATTCGTTCTGAAGCTGTTGTGCATCCTGCACGCTTTTAAGGTAATACTGTCTCAAATTTGTTTTCTCATCCTCAATCTTTGCTTTCATATCAAGGGCAAATGTGTCTATGTTAAAATTGTCCATTAATTGGGAGCATTGCTGTTTTAAAGTATCGAAATCGGCATTCTCTAGGTGATAGCCTAACATCAAGGGTTGGTCTGAAGATTGTTCCTCTAGGCTCAATGGTTCGGCATCATAGTCTATAGGCTCGTTCACAGTTTCACGTGTTTCAATCAATTTAGTTTGCAATGCACTCACATTGGTTTGCAAATAACTGAAAAACGTTTCAATAAAATTATCTATAGAATATGTCCTTGCTATAGTTTTTGATTCATCATCCAATGTTTGAAGCATTAGGTAAAAAATTTTTTCAAACGTTTTGGTAAAACGTTGTATAGTCTCCGATGTTGCTTTTAACAAATCTGTTATATCATCTACCAGATTTGTGTGGGGAACTGATGATAATTTAAATTCTTGTCGAAACAGTGTTAAAAGAGTTTTAATTTTTGTGTTGTCGTTAAGCATGTTAATCACTCCATGTTCCCAATCGTCTTGAAAGGCAAACATTGGAAAATGGGCCTGGCAATATGTTAACAAGGTAGATGGTTTGTGAATTTCAGCCAATTGCGTATTTTTTTCCAACAGCTTTTGTTCCAACTCATCTAATCGCTCCATCAAAAGAATGGAGGGTAATTTACTTCCAAAGAGTGTGGATATTTTTTCAACCAACTTGCTAGACTTATCTTTTACCTCTTGATTGGTGGTATTAACAAGAGATACCACGTTTTTAAGTACGTCTTCACTAGCACCTATTTGACTCAAGTTTCGACGTAATGTGTTAAAAGATGCATCAATTTTAAACAAACCCACTATTTCTTTCAATTGGTTTTCGGATAACATACGAGTTAAAAATTCTTCAAATTTATTAAACAAACTCTCACTAATATTATCCACATCAATGGATGCTGTATTCAAATGTTGAGGCTCACAAGAAGGTGCAATCTTTTTCAAGAGGTCATGAATTTTAGTTTCCCTTTCCTTTGACAGGTCAAACGTTGTTTTCAATTCATCTCTGACATTTTGTAAAAACTCGGACAATTTTCTATTATTTTCAAGCGTAAATTGTTCATAGTCGTAGTTTTGGCTTTTATATTCCAACGGCAAGGATTGGACGGAAGACTGGATCGAAGGCATACAATTTTCAGTGGATTTTGGTGGATATTCAATATGCGGAAGGTTCTCGAAAGACGTTTTATCCCGTTTTTCTAATTCCTCTTTCAATCGCGAGATTGTATTTTGAAGGCTCTTTACATTGTTTTTCTCTGATTCTAGATTCAAAGTACATTCCTCATAATTACGGCAAATTTCCTTGTTTTTCAATTCCAACCTGTGATGATCCTTTTCTAGTGTGGAGTAGATTGATTTCAAATGCGATACTTCTTTTCTACACGCTACCAGATGTTCATGATTCGTGGTAGAGTGAATAGGTGATGCATGACCACTAAGGGGTGCATGACACAAATGAAATAAAAAATCCAGAAAACTACTACTGTTTCGGTATACATCGGGATACTGATCAATCAACGGTTGACTCAATGTAAATGCTTCCGTAACGTCTTGGGAAATATCCCTCTTCAAGGTTTGTAATAATTGTACATGAAGCAAATTGTTGGGGTCCCGTTGTGACTGTAGGATGGCTTTCACCAATGTCTTCAAGACCATCTTGATTTGATTTTCCCCATCAGAATGTGATACACTTGCAACAAGTCTTTTTTAATGTAACGGTATGGTTCGGATGTCTGAATGGACAACCAATCTAGAATGACAGTTAAATTGATGATATTTGAATATAAATTGGACACGTACCACATGAGACCATGGTTGAGCCACGTGTCTAAATCTTTCAACAAAGGAACCCAATACTGGCATTGAGTGGTGTGGTCGGTGGGAACAAAGCAACACGACATGTTATTAGCATCCAAGTACCATTCTTTGGTAAAGGATAAAATAAGTACCGACACGTACTCGGCTTTACAATCTATGATTCGGCAAGCTATTCCCACGGGTACAGCGTCACTTAGAGTAGTTTGACACGTATAAAACTCTTTGGGAGGATGATCAGGTGGTAAGACATGGTCCATACTGCGTTTCAAAATATGAAATAAATTTCGTCCAAGAAATGCAGTAGGATCATGATTAAACATGCGTCTCGTTTTTTCAAAAGCCATATGATAGGCCAAAGGATACCACGTATTAAAATTATTTAAATGATCAGTGTTTCTTTTAAAGTACCTCATGAGAGCAGCATCTTGAATGGTGAAAGGTTCAGACATTTTAATGCAGCTATTGAACAACTTGACCAAACCACGAAAAGCAACATTTTTCCGAGCTCGTGTCCAAAAGGATTTGAATGGGTTGTGACTGGTTACGACAAAAAGTGTCCGAGCATAATATGTTTTGACCAAGAAATTAGGATTTGGAAATAACGATGTTAACAAGTCCGCTTCGGTTGGAGTTTTAGGATGATCTTTGGGGAGCACAAACATCTTGGTGGTTTGTGCAAATTCCAAAGTCAACGCGTGCTTAGATGCATCCACCAAAATGCATGTATTGGGAGGAATATGTATGGTATTAGGGAAGGATGATCCAAACTGTTTATGAATAATGATGGGATTTTTAAACCGAATGGCAATGAAATACAATCTATTATACTGGTTACCCGTCACAGTGACATATCGATTCAGATCCTGACCGGCATGGAATTCAGTAATGGAAGATTCCGCATTATTCCAATGTGTTGCATCGTCTCCTCGAGGGAGCATAGGCAAACTCAACTCTTCGTCATTACGGGATTCCATCATGCGATGTAAAAAAAATGAACCCTTTATATAAAGTGTCACCAGAGGATTCTATGATGTATTTGCATATTCTCTTACCTATATAACGGAAGAAAAAAAAAAAAAAAAAAAAAAAAAAAAAAAAAAAAAAAAAAAAAAAAAATTTTTTTTTTTTTTTTTTTTTTTTTTTTTTTTTTTTTTTTTTTTTTTTTTTTTTTTTTTTTGAAACCAAAGCACCTACTAATGGAATAACATTGTTAATTCCAAGTGAAATTTCTTATACTTGTGTAATTAACTCCTTGCACTTAATTTCGGTATCCAAGCTCTCGGCCTTTATTTTTTTCAATTTTTGAGCCAATGTCTGTTTAATATGCCAGGTTTTCCCTTCACTTTTTGCAATTTCCATACTCCACCACGTGTTTACACATTCGGGTCCTAGTCGTATTACTAAAAAGAGTCGGTATGCAAAAAAGACAATATGCCAAATGATGAGGGTTAGGAAACAACCATACACTACCCAAAACACTCTCCGATAAATACTGTTGAGGGGTAATAAACAGTACCATTTTCCAGTTGTAATCTCACCCCCTGATCTGTAATCGAAAAAACAATTGGCTATATGAGGAAAGAGAATAGGAATGGCAGACCAGGACCAACTGGATAGGGACCAAACACGATTGAAAAATTCATTCAGGATTCCAATCTGAACTGCAAGATGCAAAGCATAAATACATTCCAATGCCCATGTTTGCAAAAACAAATGATTGCCTTTGGATGCTATGATCATTTGAGTGACTCGTTCACAATCTTCCTCATCTTTTATCGTCAATTCTTTAAGATAGTAGTCAATGTGTCTGGACCATACGCGAAAAGGAAAATAAAAACTAAAGGCTTGGAGCAATAATATAACAGAGATCCATTGATAATAGTCATGATACAGGATGGGAATAATAGGATTCTCCGTACGAGTGAAATCAGTATGAGTAGAGTTGATAAAGCATCTGGTGTCTACAATCGATTTGGCTATTTTACTTCCACCCAAATCACAATTGATAGCATCACCAAACAACTGTCGACTCATACTAAGGCCAAAACAAAATAAAAAAATATTACGGACATGAATTTGACTAAAATCCACTAGCGCACTGTGACTCCGTAAAGGAGTCCAAGAGCCCTTCCATTTGAGTAAATTAAAAAGGGGTAACATTTTTTTGTAATGTTGCCACTTTATATAATATTTTTTTTTCATTCATTGTCTATGGGTATTGTTTTTTGCAGCAGGTGCTTGAATCCATCAACAGACATGACATCCGTAAAATGCAACACATCCAGTACGTCATTTTCAATCACCATGTTTCCATCCTTTAAACACCCCTTGTAATCCACATGTAACCCCTGCAGGTTATATACCATTTTGGAATAACCATATCCAGGCTCCCAAATCTTACACGTTTTACTCAAAGCCTCTATAGACGTTTTGGTGTGTGCTACCGCTTCCACAGCCGTCAACCCTTCCCAAAATGAATGGGTAATGTATTCGTCATTTTGGTAACCAATTGCTCCAAACATTTGATACAAATGCTCAAAAGAGCCCTTGGCTCCAGACATTACTTGTGTCACAAGGCATCCGTTGCTTGATTTAGCCTTGTCTTGAAATGTGGTTAACGATTCACGACCCCATTCAAACAGCAATTTCATTTCTTCCAGCGTCAGAGCAAAACACATTTCGTTTTGTAACACATTCAAATAGTATAACCGCATCTGATCAATGTAGTGAAACGTTTGCTGTGAACCGTAAAGATCATACAACACCTGGAAGGTTTTATTCAAATCCCGCATTTTGTAGGGTAAAAATTCAATTTCGTCCAGTTTCATAAAATAGACGACAAGCATATCTTGAGTGGGCATCAGTTTAGGACCTTGCATCACAAAGCATCCCAACTGAAATTCTGGATTGAGAATGGTAGCACACTCGGCTTGAGACAAAGTACTGGGCACCATATATATGTTGCACTCATCTCCATCAAAATCAGCATTTAAAGCTTGCAACACTTCTAAAGGAATTCCGAAACAGGAATACTTCCATCCGGGAGAAACCACTTTTAAGGCTATAAAATTACCCGGTTGTAACGAAGGCATTCGGTTTAAAATAATGTATTGATTGTGCAAATGAAACTTTTCTACAATTTCTTGAGGTAATGTAATTTCATTGGGTCGTAAACTAGAATCAGAAACAATCATACCTCGCATGGCTAGACTACATCGTTTTCCAAACGCTATTTGTCGCATTAAAGTAGATTTACCACAGGATCGATGTTGTAAGCTCCCATAATTTAAAGGTGCTTCTAAAAGTTGCTGGAAAAGAGTATTCACATAATCGGCGGATTGCGTCAATTTCGTCCGGTTGGTCATGGGCAACCCTTGAACAAATTTCATGACTTTTTCATACACAAGAGTGGAAGCCACTTGCCAATAAATGGGATCAGGTAAAATTAAAAACTCTTGATTGGAATCAATGTGATGGGCTTGCATTAAACGTTGCAAGACGGGTAGAGCAAATGTAAACCCTGGAGTGGGTATACCAATCGATTGAACAGGATACGAATGGAGTTGGCTGTTGTAATAAAATTGCTTACAGCAAATTTGATATGGGACTTTACGAAAGGTTAATTGGCAATTACAGACTAAACACGTTTGCGTAAAAGAATGATGTTTTCGCCACGCTCTGAGGAGTTGAATCAAATCCGGGGGTGTCACTTGCACTAAACAGTCTTGTAAAGACAAGAGTGAAATTCTGTACTGTTCTACAGACATAATGACGCAACAGTATCCACGAAATAGAAAAGGCAATGAATATTATAGCAATTTAGACACAAATCCTTTTCTGACACATTCAGAAGGAGGTGAAAGATATACGCAAGACCGCAACGGGAGTCAAAAGTATCCCAAAAGCCAACGCTATGTATTTGCCAAAAATCAGAACAACGATGAATATTATGCGCGAGACTGTAATGGGGATGAAATATATCCCTGTCGAAACGGTGAATCTATAGTTATTAAAAAAAAATGGTCAATGGGTAATGGCTCGCTTTTCCGATGGCACCCAACGCTATCCCACTGATACGAAAAGAAACGAGTATTATTTAAAAAACGAGGGGAAACCTTTCTTGATGCTACGACACGATGGTGTACCGTATTTAGCAAAAAATCAACAGGGAATTACAATGATTCCGTGGAATTTCTTACCAGATTATATTGAGAGTGATGTAGGATTTTTACACACCCGAGACCATGCCGGAAATAGTGTGTACGTAAAGGAAACAGAGCTGCCGCAATCGGTAAAAATAATATGCAGCTGTATATGCCGAGCGATGCTTTCACTCCCATTTATTTTACTATCTGGATGCAACAGAGTATAAAAAAAAAAAAAAAAAAAAAAAAAAAAAAAAAAAAAAAAAAAAAAAAAAAAAAAAAAAAAAAAAAATTTTTTTTTTTTTTTTTTTTTTTTTTTTTTTTTTTTTTTTTTTTTTTTTTTTTTTTTTTTTACTCTCTTTCTCTAATGCTTGAAACTGGTTCAAGCTTTGGTGTAACTTCGCATTCTGGTGTAACTTCAAATTCTGGTGTAACTTCAAATTCTGATGTAACTTCTACTTTTGGTGTAACGTCTGGTTGCTCAGCATTTTTTTGTGCCGTTTGAGCCCAATCCAAAAAAGTTTTAATTCCAATTTCAATCATGTACAATGTTATGTCTTTTGTATTCATCTGATCCACATCAATGAACCATTTGTTTTCACCCTTTTGTTCCCCAAACTTTTTCAAAAATAGCAAAAAATTATCTTCAAAAGGTATATTTTCCAACATTACATTCAGCTTATCCAAATTGGTTTCCAATCGCATCTGCACGTGCCCCATTTGCACGTTCACTTTGGTTGCTGGAAATTTTTGATCCCGAAGACTACCCACTATTTGAATGGTGTGTTCCATCTTTATTCTCAACTAAGGGTCGTTTACGTTTAGGTTTGTTAAGAGGCTCCATGCGCCATTCTGACACCTCTTGGATTTGTTCACCCATACAACTGAGATATAACTCTCCATAGCTGCTGATCTCACCCTTTTGAAACACCGTTTCCAGCACTTGCTTAATGTCTTGGGGTGTTTCCACTCCCTCCTGGTAAAGGCGACGAACTGCTCTCACATGCTTTCCGCGTATATCCTCAGGTCCATAGCGAAAGAAATCTACATAATTTTTAGCGTCTTCTCCCCAAAATCCATCGATAGCAAACCATTCACATATTGCTCGATTACTCGCAAATTTATTCATACACCCCGCCAATTTAATTAAATCAGTAGGTCGTACTGAATCTCGACCTAAGATACGCTCAACACAGTGCTGTTCTTCTAGTGTAGCTGTTTGGATGCGTTCATTCCAAAGAGTTAGTAAATCATGATGTAACGACGGATTTAAATAACAAGGTCCTATTCTTTCGGCAATATTTTCCCATGGAACGTGAAAGTATTCAGCAAAACGTTTTAAAATCCGGATCACCATTGTCTCATAGGTGAGGTGGGGATTAGTAATGCGTTGAATCTCATATGAGAGAGTAAGAGTCAATAACTGTTGAACTGTTTCGTGATGCATTGCTTCATGCTCCGCATCATAAAGCATTGAATGCTGCAGTGGTGGTTCTGCCTTGTATTGCAATTTCTCATGTTGAACTGACAGTAATATTTCAGGATTCACTGATTGCAATGCTTTACGCTGCACTGCTTCATTATTCACGGGCTGCAATGCTTTACGCTGCACTGCTTCATTATTCACGGGCTGCAATGCTTTACGCTGCACTGCTTCATTATTCACGGGCTGCAATGCTTCACGCTGCACTGCTTCATTATTCACGGGCTGCAATGCTTCACGCTGCACTGCTTCATTATTCACGGGCTGCAATGCTTCACGCTGCACTGCTTCATTATTCACGGGCTGCAATGCTTCACGCTGCACTGCTTCATTATTCACGGGCTGCAATGCTTCATTATTCACGGGCTGCAATGCTTCACGCTGCACTGCTTCATTATTCACGGGCTGCAATGCTTCATTATTCACGGGCTGCAATGCTTCATTATTCACGGGCTGCAATGCTTCACGCTGCACTGCTTCATTATTCACGGGCTGCAATGCTTCATTCATATTTGTGAATTAAAGTTGATAATAAAGTTTTCTTGTCAAGTTACAAGTTATGTAGTAAATTATTTAAAAAAAAAAAAAAAAAAAAAAAAAAAAAAAAAAAAAAAAAAAAAAAAAAAAAAAAAAAAAAAAAATTTTTTTTTTTTTTTTTTTTTTTTTTTTTTTTTTTTTTTTTTTTTTTTTTTTTTTTTTTTTTTTTAGTCTTGTGTCTCGCTTCCAATCTCTGTAACAGTAACATCTTTATCAATTTCCATATCTTCATCAAATCGGGGTGGTTGAATGCTTATTGATTTTATCAACTTTTCAGAGATACTCTCTCCGCTTTGCAAGTCAAATCTTTTTCGAAATGCTGCTTTCACCAATTTATGAGCAATACCTTTACCACATTGAAAGGAATTTTCATCTTTAAATGGTTCTTTCAAATTACAGTCACTTATTTCCGTTTTCATTACAAATTGTTTTCGTATCTCTGCTGACAATTGATTCATAATTCCCATTTCTTTTTTAAAAACGTGAGAACGAAATGGTTCATGGTCCAATGTTCCTAAAAACTCATAGAAATAGAAAGACCTATTTTGTTTATCGAAGGGAAACACGTTCTCAGGAACATTTGGGTTCCATATGTGATAAGAAGGAGTAGGATTATCAGACAGTGTATATTCATGGCTACTAGTTGAAGAGTACAAACCATCCATTTCAAGTATGCAGAGTTTATTCAAGCTCCAGCAAGTTTAAATAAATATAACAAGGAAAGGACAAAAAAAAAAAAAAAAAAAAAAAAAAAAAAAAAAAAAAAAAAAAAAAAAAAAAAAAAAAAAAAAAAAAAAAAAAAAAAAAAATAATAATAATATTTTTTTTTTTTTTTTTTTTTTTTTTTTTTTTTTTTTTTTTTTTTTTTTTTTAGATAGTCTTCTTGTGACCAAGGTAGCATGGTTCATCTTTAATTGCTCTTCTCCAGGCTTCCTCAGCTTTTTCTAAAACAGAACAATTCCTTCTGGACTCTTGACCCAAGTAAATAAAATTGTGAAAAAAACGTGCCCAAGGATCAAATATTTCTCGAGCTACTTGTCCTACTACAATCAAGTTTCGGACCTGTAGCATTTTTAATTCTCGAACTACCTGCTTTTTCCAATCATCCGATTGATTATTTTCTACATCAATACAAAACCATGAACTATCTGTTACGACCGCACATTTTTTAATTTGACCTTCATGCATTTCCAATGCTAATGCCGCTATTCCAGAAGTTTTATGGAATATAGCGATACGTTCCATGGGTAACTCGTTACAAGACTGCAGTTTATAAAAGTGGGTATAATCGTGTTCAAATAAACAATCACAGGTATCAGGCCCCTCTTGAGCATTATCGTCACTCCATATGCAAGTATCTTTGTGAAATTCTCCTCTTTCATTTTTAATAATTCTTTCTGACATTCTCATCTGATAACATATTAAATCCATTAGATATGTTAATTTTTTCTGAACCTCTTTTAATTCATGTCTGGAACAACATGCATTACTTCCAAATAGACTCTCCTTCAAATTCCGAACGTGATCCATGATGTGGGATAAAAGAAATGTGTAGCCTGCATTACTCTGGCATGTTTTTAAAGAAAGGAAGAAAAAAAAAAAAAAAAAAAAAAAAAAAAAAAAAAAAAAAAAAAAAAAAAAAAAAAAAAAAAAAATTTTTTTTTTTTTTTTTTTTTTTTTTTTTTTTTTTTTTTTTTTTTTTTTTTTTAATTTTTTACTTTTGTCCAGTCTACATGAATTCCATATTGATGGTCCATATTACAATTTGTTATATAATCTATCGTTATCCAGTTAGCTTGCCTATTCACCAATAGAGCATAAAATATTAGCAAGTATAAACATGCAGCATCGTAATAATCGGTATCTTTTGGTGCAAATTCACCTGCAATATGACGAATTTCAGGTACTACATTACCTTCCATTAGCGGGAAATCTTCGTATTTAATGTAAACTGCATGTGATAACGGATCTTTATCATCAATTATATTGAACAAGTAGGCATATTCCTTGCGGTTACCCATAATTTGTTTCAAATGTGCAATGGCTTCATTTTTAAATTCCCGTACCAACTCTTTGGTCACGTTATAAAAACCATCCAATATTTTATTTTTGGATTTGAATACTTTTAATCGATATTCATTCGGTACCGCGACGAAATCCACCAGCCTATCGATCCGATTGTTTTGGCTTTTTAATTCTTTCAGATCATAATAATCCTTGGAAAGTGGGCAAGCCATGCTCTTTAATTTTCATTGATCGTTCGCCGCAAATTCCGTATCACTATATTTTCGTAATAAACCACTGTTGTTTCAGAAGCTGGTTTTAGCTTCTTTCGCTTTTCATTGCTTTCGGACAAGGGTCGTTTCAGACCGGATTCCTCCTGTAAGCTGCAATTTTCAAATTGTAAGGGTGTCGACACTTGGTCCAAAATACTGTCGTAACGGATCGCTCCCAATTGCAAATCGGACCGTCGATACGCGTTAAACTCTTCCTCAAATTTTAAAATTAAATCCGTTTCAGGCGTCGTATTATTTTTGGTCGTTTTCAAAAATTGACGCGCGGCTGAACGGAGATCTGTCATGGTCGTGATACCGTCCAAGTTCAATTGCACATCCATATGTGTCTTGAATTGATTGTAAACGTCTGTGTTTAACAAATAATTCTTTGTGTATTCTTTGACACTTTCAGGCTCCTCTCGATAATGCAACAACCCATCCTTGCTATCCATACATTTTTTTAAATGAAAGATTAATATTAAAAAGCATCCCATGCACGAGTTTTCAATTACGTATTCGTCCTTAGGGTAGCGGTTCTGGCGCACTTGTTCCGATGTGGTGAGAGGCGCCTTATTCACGAACCGGGACACAAATGGGATGGCAATCACTCGATCTTGAAAGGCTTCCGTGGCCCTACAATCGGGTAAGTTGTTGGTGGTGGTAAACAATTTGGCAGTGGGTATGCCACCTTGACTCGCTTCATACATGTTGCGAAACACGACACACGAATTACCCGTAATTTGTTTCACGCGATTTTCATTCAATTTTCCTTCCAGTTCTTCTGTGGTAACGATCCGGCAGTTGAACAGCGTGGATGCCAAATCGGGACTGGCCGTCATACTGGAATTACCGGGTTTCAAGTTGTCCGATTGAATACAATGATAGTATCCTCCAAACACACGTCCTAAAATTTCAAATAATTTACTCTTACCGTTTGAAGTTTCCCCTTTGCATACAAAAAATTTGCGTTCGTAATTGGTGGCAATAAAAATGCTCGCCAAAATATCACACATGTACATGAACAAATCATGTTCAAACCCCGTATATTTGCACAGGTGAACGTAGAAATGCAGCATGGAAATGGCATAAGGATTCTGGACTAAATCGGGCAAGTGTTCTTGAATGATTTCATGTAACGTGTCAAATAAATCATCGGTCCGATCTGTAAATAAGGCTTTTAAATACTGGATGAAAAAAGATTTTTGGGTTAATAATTCGTACAAATTCTCGAGCTCGGGCGAATGATTATAAAGCTTCATCAAATCAATCCGACTGACATCGATGCCCAATTTCCGATCCGATAAAAACAATTCCGGTACGGGTCCACCAATATGACCCGTTAAAATGTCTAATAATCCGTCTTTGGTTCGAATAAACCATTTATGATTATCCATTTGAATCATTTTTCGTTCCATAGTCGTGTCACTGGTAATGGTGGATATGACGTTATTAATATTGAATTTATGCAAAATCTCCTCTTCGGGCCCACCGTAATTGCCCGATTTTCGATATTCCTCTAACCAGGTGTAAATGGCATTCCACAAATTACTCAAATGGGATTCCTTTTCCCGATCCACTTGAATTTCCTGCCACGTTTCGGTTAAACAATTCCAAATAAACGTGGACGCTTTCCGAACGGAATTGGTTAAGCGTAACACTTGAATGGGAAAGTGACTTTCTTGAAGCGTCCGGATCAGTTCAGCCAGTTGGACGGAGGTGGTCACACTTAAAATGGCCCGTTTCGAGTCTTGCACGATTTGTTTCAGTTTATCTCGGTAGCGATCGTACCTGCGACATAAATTATTCCCACAAAAGTAGATGGTTTGAAGCGTAAAATCTTTCATGATCACTTGTGTGTGGGCTGGATCCACGCGCTCCATCCGATCGAGCAAATGAGTAAATTCCTTGTCCAAAACCGACCTCAAGTGCATCACCAGGTCGGCGGATGAAATTTCCAAGTATTTACATAGGGTATAAAAAGTGGGTAAAAAGTAATACCCTTGATTATATTCCAAAATGGTTTTAATAGGATTCGCGTCTTCCAAGAATTTGGAATTGTTTTCTCTCAGTCCGTGGTTGATGGAATCGAACATGACATTGGTAGTGGAAGGAATACAAGGAATTGCTCGTTTGTACCATGTTTTCAGAGCTGGATTATTCGTTTCAAAACTCGACATGAAAAAGGTATTGAACCGTAAATAATTCAACGCTTTCAAGAAATGGGACCCGTTAAACAATAAGTGTTTGCCTTTGCAAATGAATCCCACATCGGCATTTCGTTTGTAGGTAAACGTGGCTACATCGCTATAATCGGGGGATTCATTGGGCGTGTTACCAATCATGGTCGCAAAAGACAGTTTATACAAGGGTTGAAACGGTGTAGGGATGGGCATCATAAAACCCAACAAGTGTTGGTAGGCTTGTTGTTCCTCCAAAAACAAAAATTTCCGGAAATAGGAATCAATATTCATTTTGAGACGTTTAAAAGATTTTTTGACTCGGATAAATTCATATTTTAAAAGATCGCCTCGGAAATCAATGGAAAATGTATCCCTTTCGTCTACATAAATCATCTGCATGGCCCGGTAAGCTGTCTTGTGAGGCTTTCCAGCGCCTGCTAGCATCATATTTTGTAAAGTGTCCAAAGTATAATGGCCTTTATCTTCGACCTTGTGTCGTAAGAGGACACTCAACTGTTGACACAACAGAATATAATCATCATGCCCAATCACAAATTCAGGCAAGTGAATGTGAAGCCCTTGACCTCCATGTCGCGCAGCAATAATGTAGGTGAAATGTTTTACATGAGCTAAAAACATCATCTTGAGAGTGGAATTGATCAAAGGAAAAATGGATTGATAGGGTGGATTAGTACTCTCTTCCTTGGCAACAAAATCTAAATCTAAAAGAATGGAATGACATTCAGCAGATGCCAAATCCATAGTAATGTGCCCAAATCGGTGTTGTCTACACCAATAATGAGCAAATGAATTGTAATCTTGTCGCATTAAATACCAAATACCACCTTTTAGATTGTAAAGCAGACAGACATTAGATGCAGGAGCTTCTTGTATAGTATTTACTTTATGCAAGTATTGAGCCATAACACTTGTATCTCTATGCAGAGAAACTGTTTTAAGCCAATATAATATAGCACAAAAAAAAAAAAAAAAAAAAAAAAAAAAAAAAAAAAAAAAAAAAAAAAAAAAAAAATTTTTTTTTTTTTTTTTTTTTTTTTTTTTTTTTTTTTTTTTTTTTTTTTTTCACATATAATCTTTTCATTTACTTGTGCGTTTCTATATAGGTTTTACCATCTGATCCACCTGCGACGGGTGTGGTAAAACTCAAAGCACCTTCATCTTGAGGGCAGAAAATGGGACTTATTTTCCATGACAAATTAGTCAAGCAATCCACCCGTCCGATAAATTGGTCATTTTCTATACGTGGAAGTTCTATAACACAAGGTGATGTTTCATCTGTGGCATCTTGATGTAAATACACCGCGCATTCACATTTAGAATTTCTAAAGCCCATCATAGGCAAAGGATTCATAATATCCTTAATACAATAATCCACTGAACACACAAATGGCAATGTGTGTACAAGAGGTTTATTACGTATATCTAACGAATTACATTTACATTGATATCTTAAAGTTTTTCCATCTGCTAGAGTTTCGTACGGATTTTCAATATCCATTGCGGGTTTATCTAGCAAATAATCCCACAATACATTTTGAGTATTATCCTGAGCCTCTTCATTGGAACAAGCCACCTGAACGTGGTCGTTAAACAAGGACGTATTTTTAGGAATACATTTCCATCCCGTCGACGAAAATACATTAAATGAAGTTTTTTGATTACAATTTTCAATTCCCTTGGGTATACAATAGGTTCCAGGTGCTAATTGCTTATCCATTAAAAAAAATTGTTCATTGGGCATCACACGAAAAGGTAAAAAATCTCCATTCACACACATGTTTGCACAATCGCATACTTCATCGGTCGGGCATTTAAATCCATACAGGGAACACGTGGACATTGTAATGTTAGATCCCCATTGACCTCCAAACAATGATGGCAAAACCGATTGGATATCATAAATCCACGGTTTGTAAAACAAATTCATCACGGTGATGATCAAAAGTAAAAGTAAAATTAAAGAAATGTACTTATTTTTTATCATTCTTTGTCTTTTATTATTGTTATTCAATTTGGAACCGGTACCAGGTCGACCCAGTCATAATCACTATGTAATTATATGGACATGGAATCAATTTAGACTGATTCGTATTTTTCCAAAAGACTGGTACGTCTTGGTGCAAAATAATATTTTATTCTTCTACGTGAATACAGAATCTTTGGAAACCTACATTCCAGCCATTCGTTTGGATACACATAGGGAACACCAGATATTACACTATCGTTACTTACTCGATTGGGTCAAAGAGTCACCTACTGTCGTTTCCTATCCTCCCGCAATCAGCAACGTGATTGATATTTTAAATCATGTTACTTCAACTTTATAACGTCCCGTTCACAGACTCGACGAAAACTTGTAAAAGAATTGGATCCATAAATTTCCAAATTGGGATATTCCGTTTGCAGCTCTGGAATAATCTTGTGATATGCATAAGCCACTTTATAAAATCCAACGCGTTGAATGCCTGTAAGTTTGAGATACGCGAACAACATTTCCAATCCATCCTGACTGCTTTCAATGTTATAGTTGTATTGTATCTTAAATGGGTACAAAGGTAATATACTAATGCCTTTTAAGTTGGGAGGAACAGTCGTGTTTGGAAATTGCACCACAAGCACCCCTATAGCATGGGGAATGAGACGATGTAGAATAGGTATGGGTGGATCGAACGAAACAAATTGTTTTTTGGAGGAATACAGGAAAAGTAAATCGATCCAGCGGCCTATGAAACACTCGAGTTGGTCCCGGTTGTTATAATGTCGGAATACTCGAAAGTAGTGATCCACAATCACGTCTCGATGGCGTTGCAAATCAAACATGATGTCGCGTACAGAGAATGTTTCTCAATCTCCTATAGTTAAGAATTAAAAAAAAAAAAAAAAAAAAAAAAAAAAAAAAAAAAAAAAAAAAAAAAAAAAAAAAAAAAGTTTTTTTTTTTTTTTTTTTTTTTTTTTTTTTTTTTTTTTTTTTTTTTTTTTTTTTTTTTTTTTTTTTTTTTATGCTCTAATAGAATCAATTTGTAACATTTTCTGTAGTACTTACAATCGCCTATATCAATTAGTGTTTTCATCAACGTTTTCTTCGTCCGATGAGAGTATCCAGTATAATTTATCTGTACGTAAACACAGCAAATGTTTCATATCCTTTTTAATTATTTGCTGATGCAATAATAGTTTGTATGCCTTGTCCGCATGCATCATTTGGCCATAATATATTAAACAATCATCTTTCCATGAACTGATTTGATTTCGTAAAGTAGAGGAATCGTTAAAAGAGGTAAAGTACAAGTGACGTCGTAATCCTTTGACATTGTTTACCAAAAAATAATATTGATTGTACTTGAATCCATCACAACCCTTAAATTTCAATTTTATTAATGGATATCTCTCAATGTCCTTTTTAGTAAACGTAAAATGAAATCCAGATTCTTCTTGAAATTCTCGATAAGCTGTATAAAACAACGTGAAAATAGAATTGTGTCGTTTGGATAACCGTTGCAATTGACCATGCGGAAAATCGTATAAATCTTCAAAAGTCTGTCCATTCAAAAACCGTTTGTAATCCAATAATTCATATCGATTCAGTCGAGGCAACCATTCGTTTTCAAATTGATCCTGGATAGCTGTAAAATTAACAGGTGGTTGTATCTTATCTTTCTTCTGATTCAGGTAAAAATAATAATTTTGGACGCAATAAGGAACTTTTCGACGCAAAATAATAACGTTGTTACAAGATGTCCTTACCACGATCCCATAAGAAGTTGACAATTTATTACTCATTCGGGTACTCATTGATGGAAATTGTACTTGTATTATAATAATGCAGTATTTAAATAACTCTTGAAGAGTAGCACAAGTGGAATGGTAAAAAATCCAAAAGTGTAGCAGAAGTAGGAGTAAGGAAAAAAAAAAAAAAAAAAAAAAAAAAAAAAAAAAAAAAAAAAAAAAAAAAAAAAAAAAAAAAAAATTTTTTTTTTTTTTTTTTTTTTTTTTTTTTTTTTTTTTTTTTTTTTTTTTTTTTTTTTTTTAATACACTTTATACTTTGTTGTCAAGTTTTCTTGCACTATATGCAATTGTTCTGGCTTCAGTTGCTGTACAAGCAAATTGTATAAGTTTAGGATGTTTATGCCAGCATCCGTACACCTGACCTTTAGGTTTCACACGCACCACACGTTTACACAAAGGTCTAAAAAATTCCATTTGTGATCTGGTACGTACACCCACAGCATCACATTTCAAATAGTTCTTTATAAAGTGATTTAATATATATTTCCAATTGAAAAAATGCATTTTAAAAATCTTGGGATACACTCGCGAAATAACATTTTTATAATGCAAACGATCCTTATTAAAAAAACGACTTTTGGTTTCAGCCATATCCCTCAGAGATATTATTGTCCCCGGTGGTATAATCATTTCCAAAATGTACACTTTTTCAGGATCTTGTACATTCGCAAATGCAATTTCTATGGGAAACAAGACCCCATCAAAACATCGAAACCAATGAACTTCAGCACAATAATCGAGACAAGCCATACCACTGCTCGCAATGAAAACAGCATGCATTTTTGCAACATTTATAGTTACAGCCTAAAAAAAAAAAAAAAAAAAAAAAAAAAAAAAAAAAAAAAAAAAAAAAAAAAATTTTTTTTTTTTTTTTTTTTTTTTTTTTTTTTTTTTTTTTTTTTTTTTTTTTTTTTTTTTTTTTTTTTTACACTAGTCCAAACAAATCTAAACTCTTGGTTCTCTATCTATTCCTCAGAGCAAATGTATAACCTGTACCCTCATTAAATTGTTGCCCAAAAAATATTTTATCAGCAGAACTTTTCACTGGATATACTTGTTGTGGTCCAGTGCACAGTCGAGCATAATTCTTTTTTGGAGCTTCAAAACTTAACACTTCAATAGGTGTACGTTCAGGATGTTTCATTAATCCATCTCTTGTTAAGGGTAGCGGTTTTCCAGTACGACATTGATATTTCATGATAGTAAATACGTCTTTTGCATAAACTGAATCATTGTTCCCCAATAATTGTCGTTTTGCAATCTTTACTAAATTAAAAAAATGACACACTAGACCACATTTTTGGAAAATGGTTCGAATATCAGAAAAACCCGTGACACGTTCCGCATGCAATCGCCGTAACAAGATTGTTAAATCTTTGGACGATTTATACAACACCCGATCCTGGACAATGATGTATTGAAAAGTACTTAAATATTTAAACTCGCCCTGAGCATTAAGGCCTTTATTGTAAGGTCCGTTTCTTTCTAAAATACATGCATTCGGGAGTCGTGTCAACAGTTCCTGAACAGAATAGCGTTGTGTAAAAACAGTAGAGTACACATGGCGAGTGGCCAATTCAAAAACTTGAATAGCATTTGAAAATAAATATAATTCATATAGTAATACTTTATCTACATGAAATGAAGACTTTTGGTTATAAGACCTCAAATGTTTGCTATCCAAAGTCCCTTGCGTATCTGATTTGGTAACACGACACGTCAAATGAATCCCAAAAGCATCTCCTGGAGTTGGAAATCGTTTTCGAATAGCCAAAACAAACTGGTAACATAAATTTGAAATACATTCAGGATGTTGGTTAAATAAATGCAAATCGGGTACTGAATGTTCAAGATGCTTTTGGAATAGTTTTAAGACCGATTTTAAGCTATGAGGTTGAATCACGTGCATAATTTGCAGATAGGTAGTGGGTTGTACACGGGCAACATAATCAAACAACACATGAGCTGCATCCATAATAATGGCCAGAAACACTTGTCGAATTAAAAGCCAAAGTTGTGAGAAATAAATAAATAAATATATGGAAGATGAAAAAAAAAAAAAAAAAAAAAAAAAAAAAAAAAAAAAAAAAAAAAAAAAAAAAAAAAAAAAAAAAAAATTTTTTTTTTTTTTTTTTTTTTTTTTTTTTTTTTTTTTTTTTTTTTTTTTTTGTTCTTTAAAAAATCAGGCTTCCTATCCAATACACTATCCACATTTCAATTGCCCAACTTACATAATACGTCCCATGGTTGATAATGTGCACGTGACAACCTGGGCTTGGTCTGGGTCCTATTTCTAATCCACGGACGTAAGAAGCAGTATCGTAAACCATTACTTTTACAATATCTTGACGAGTAGAATCCTCTTTCACTGCACGACGAAGGATCAACATTAATATAGCTAGAACATAGGAGACGCTAACGGGCTTTGTCATATTGACATTCGAAAATGTACTTTTGGTTACTTCTTTCCATTGATGAATTGCTCCATTTTCATTAGCCCAGTCAATTTTTGTAGCTTTCATTATCTGCTTCGTATAATTATCCAAGAAATTGTCATCGTTCAAACTTTGAGGATGTGGCAGATTATCAAAAACTTTGATTATCTTGATCGCTGACCGTTCACGCAAACCCTCAGCGTATAAATCCGCGTATGAATCCAAGCAGTTGTGATTTCTTGAAAAAGCATTGTTACTTTCCATGCTGTACTCGCTATGTCAGTCTTGGCTCGATAGCTTTCGAAATTGTCAAAAACCAACGCAAGTGATCAAATACAGTTGGGACAGTACCACTTCTGTGAGACGGCTTGTTGTGAATCCTTGAAGGTCAAACGCAGAGGGTTATTATAGGAAGGAAGAAAAAAAAAAAAAAAAAAAAAAAAAAAAAAAAAAAAAAAAAAAAAAAAAAAAAAAAAAAAAAAAAAAAAAAATTTTTTTTTTTTTTTTTTTTTTTTTTTTTTTTTTTTTTTTTTTTTTTTTTAGCATCTGTTAAAAATCTTTCTTCCCAGGAAATACATCATCAACATACCCAGTGCAAGATCTAAATAGTAGGGACACCTAATATCGTACTTGTGATAGTTGGGTATTTTTGTTATTTCAAGTATGTTTGAAGCAGTCTCGTGTACCATCGATTCTACCATTTCTTGACGCGTGGAATCTTCTGCGACGGCACGACGAAGAGTCAGCATCAATATAGCTAAAACATACGAGACAATTTGAGTTTTCTTTAAATTCACATTTGAAAATGTAATGTTGGTAACTTCATTCCATCGACAATTTGCTAGATATCCGTCTGTCCAGTCGATTTTCGCAGCTTTGATTATCTCTTTCGTATAATTATCCACGAAATTGCCATTGTCAAAACTTTGAGGATCAGGGAGGTCCTTAAAAACTTTGATAATCGCTTTTTCTGATCGTTCTTCCAATGCATTCTTTAAAGTTTCAACGAATGGCTCCAAGTAGTCAACACCCACTTCATTTGAAAAAAGGGAGTCTACAAAAACAGTACAAAGTGCTATAGTTTCCATCTTGTATCTGGTCCAGATATTCCTTTTGGCAGGATGGCAAAGTGTGAATGCTCAAAGGAACAACTCTGGTGGCTTAAGAAGAAGGTAAAAAAAAAAAAAAAAAAAAAAAAAAAAAAAAAAAAAAAAAAAAAAAAAATTTTTTTTTTTTTTTTTTTTTTTTTTTTTTTTTTTTTTTTTTTTTTTTTTTTTTTTTTTTTTTTTTTATTCCCATTTTTTTTCTAAGTATTCGGGTAGGTGGCATTTTAACCCTTGTATTTCTTTGTCCGTAAATACTTCTCCATTTTTCGGGCCATCTGTATATTGCTCTGGATCGGGACAATCAGTTCCACACAATGAATTATTATTTTCCAGATTCAAAAGCATTTCAAATGTCACTTTATTTTCTCCATGCTGGGGTCTAGTATCTCGAATTTTAAGCCAACCTACCACTTTAGTAAAACCTTCGTTCTGAAGCCATAACTTATTATTATAGACACTATTAATAATAATAGATGCGTTCGTTGCATAATTGATCAAAGTTATTGCAATACTAGTAGAATTGGCCTTAAATAATGTAAAAATAATATAATCAAGATCTTTGTAAGATATTATACCTTTCTTCCACTGATCAAACGGTAAAGATTGGGTAAAGTCATTATTTTCTCGTGTATCGAAAGTCACACAAGTTTGATGTAATTGAAAATCAATATCAGTGAAGGTTTTAAGAGATTTCCAGAATCCAAAAACATTCAGACAACAATCTGGAACCAAATGCGCTTTCATAAAATGTGGTAACGCAGAAGAATGAACAAAAACCATGAAGCGGTTTGAATGCTGGCACTTGGCGTACACGGGAATCATTATTGAAACTAAATCTTAAACACAAGTATTCAAGATGGCTAAACAGCAGTATGGGCGCCATCTGAATATTCATAGCATATGTAGGAGAAAAAAAAAAAAAAAAAAAAAAAAAAAAAAAAAAAAAAAAAAAAAAAAAAAAAAAAAAAAAAAAAAAATATATATATATATATATATATATATATATATATATATATATATTTTTTTTTTTTTTTTTTTTTTTTTTTTTTTTTTTTTTTTTTTTTTTTTTTTTTTTTTTTTTTTTTTTTTTTTTTTTAGATTCTATTACTCTCCGTAAATAAGGAATCTTCAAAATCAAATTCATTATTCATCCAACAATCAGGGGTAAATATATCGCCAAAATCCTCCAAGTTATACTCTTGTTGCCCTGTTAAACTGTCTTCATATTCCATAAACAAAGAAGAGTCAAAATGAAAGCAGTAGATCCATTGTGTTTTAAGCCATTCTTCTCGAGTTTCAGGGCCATATACTACGGTAGAAAAGTTAAATTTTAATTTATCATGGTGACTGAGAGAAGCTTGACACGTTGGACAAGTGGAATTCAAATTAAGATATTTTTCAATACATCGTAAGTGAAAACAGTGGCTACAATTACTTAATACATAACGACAATCTAGGAAATAACGAGGATTTCTTTGACTACAAATAGTACATAATTCATATTCTTCCGAATCTGAGGAATCTTCACTGGAATCAATTTGATTAGGATTATAGTAGAATAAATAATAACCTAAATCCCTACCTAAAATAAGCCATTCATCTAAGTCATCCATTAAAAAATCGTTGAAAAATTCTTCATAATCTAATTCTAAAAATTCATCAGCACATCCCAAAGACAAATTGTCCTGGTCATGGATTAATGATCGACAATATGGGCAAGTAGGGTTTTTAAGTATCCACTTCTCAATACATTGTTTATGAAACTTGTGTTTGCATTTATGCAACATGCAAATAGACTGAACATCGATCTGACCAAGACAAACACAACATTCTGAATCCTTGGAATTATCCAAAGTGTCTAGAACCATAGGCTGACTCATGTTGGTTTTTCTCCCAAGAGCCTAAACCATTCAAGAAGTGCTTGGATTATATATAAAAGAAGCAAGTTGAGAACTTTTGTTTAACTTGGTAAAAAAAAAAAAAAAAAAAAAAAAAAAAAAAAAAAAAAAAAAAAAAAAAAAAAAAAAAAAAAAAAAAAAAAAAAAAAAGTTTTTTTTTTTTTTTTTTTTTTTTTTTTTTTTTTTTTTTTTTTTTTTAAGTTAAAAAAGTTTTCAACCTGCTTTTGATATGCTTTCGACATATGGGGCAATGTGTTACCTTATATGCACATTTCGTACACGTAGCGAGATGACTGCATGGTTGAAACACAATGCCCTTTTCTTGGTCCATACAAATGTTACACAGAAATGTCTTGGGATAAATTATTGCTTCATCCTCATTTTCTGGATTCATGATGTTGGATTCCACTATCGAAGGCTTATTTTCATTCTCAATGGGCCGAACCGTCATAGGTTTAATTTCCAGATTCAAAACAGCTTCACAAAGTTCATTCAATGAAGTAAAGTTTCCTAAATTCGTTGACATACGATTCAGAATAACATTTTCCACAGTAGACTTTGGAAATATTTCACAACCTTGACGGATAATTTCCCGATAGAAAGAATCGCTTTTGTTTGAATTTTTAACGGGTACGTTTCTTGAGGATTCATCTGGAAACTTTCCATCCCTTTTCGAAAGACGTAGAAATGTACACTTTTCAAAAAACTTTTCGTGTTCCTCCCATGGATCATCTCCTTCTCCCCAGTCTCCGAGGGATCCACCGCAAAAAAAACATGTCACTACATCAGCAACCCCCGCGTAATATAATCCACAGTCTGCTAAATTCTTTGCAGGAATCCCAATGCTTGGAAAATCTCTATACGTTGAAAGTCGATTGTTCAACTCTGCCATTCTGGGATATTTGGGTTTAGAAGGAAAACTCGATTGAATGGGTAAACTTTGTAAAGAACTTTTCTTTCTTGAATGAACCATTGTAATGTTTCCAACTTCCTCGGATGAAAAAAAAGGACACGTGGGTGAATTTCTCATATGTTCTCGCATCGGTTTTTGTCCCACAGTCCAATCGTCCATAATAATGTGGCAAAATGCACATTGTACCTTGTCATCGGATTGCAAGTAAAAGAATCCAGACGCTGCTAAATCAGAAGGTTTGATGTAACTCACTGGCCACTTGGCAGAATAAGAATTAAATCTGTTGAGTTCATAATGCATGACTTTAAAAAATTCATCCTGTTCCTCAGAATTTGCCATAACGTTGATCAAGTCTTGAGAAGTTGTCCATTTGACTTGACTACATCACGTTGCCCGAAGCTACACAGTAGAACTCGATGTCCTCGCTCTTTTAAGCCAGGATTTTTTTTTTTTTTTTTTTTTTTTTTTTTTTTTTTTTTTTTTTTTTTTTTTTTTTTTTTTTTTTTTTTTTTACCGTGTTCCAAACCCACGAGTGCCTCGATTTGTGTCTCCATCGATGGAATCTACTTTCTTCAAACGAGGAGTGTAGGCTTCTTGCACTAACATTTGCGCTATTGCATCTCCTGGGTTGATATCAACAGCTTTGGAATTCATGTTTCGCAGAACCACTTTAATTTCCCCTCTGTATCCAGTATCAATCACTCCTGCTTCAACTTTCAGTTGTTTTCGAGTCACCACTGACGATTTATCCATAATGATTCCGATTTTGTTCTTTGGAAATTTGACAATGACTCCGGTATTAATTTTAATTTGTTGCCCAGGTGATACGGTAGTGACCGAATCCAGAAGTGGACAGTATAAATCGATCCCCGGGGACTCGTTATCAAACAATGATGGATGTTTAGCTTTAGGATTAGTCAATGTATACTCTAAATCAACAAACCCCTCGCCTTGCAACCGACCCTCTCCATGCCAAATGAATGATGGAAATCTCTTGAGCGTTCTGATCCAGGTGCAATATGCCTTGTGAACTGCACATTTTTTACTTTTACATACATTACAATCATCCCCTTCCTTCTCGTCATGTTTTATAACACACCACCCTTCGTACAACCAAGGATCAAAAAATTGGAGTGGTGCTACTGCTTCCGCAAAAAACAAATATTGAATCTTTAGCCTTTTTAATTGCTCAACTACTCTATTCCTCCAAATCAATTCATCGCCATCTTGGACATCTATATAAAACCAAGCGTCATGCGTGACGACTGCACACCTTTTCACTACATCATTGTTTATTTCTAATGCTAATGAAGCTGTACGAAAACGTTTGGGTAAACTAACAATTGGTGTAAAATCATAATTTGTATGTAGTTCATAAAAATGAGAATACTCAATTTTCCCAACACAATGACATGGGCCATCAATGTAATCCCAATCTTCTTCACCAGGATAGGTTTTGCTGTAACAAGTTTCTTTGTGAAAATGTCCTATTTCATTTTCGATAACTCTCTCTGGAATTTGTAGCTGCCAATTGATCACGTCCCACACATTAACTAAATTATATAATATTTCTTTTAATTCGAGTCCTATGCAACAGTCTTTTCCAAAAATAATATCCTCCAGCTTTCGAATGTAATCCATGATGCTAAGTGTTAAAAATCTATCCAGATGCAGTGTTTTAAAGAGTGAGTGGAAAAAAAAAAAAAAAAAAAAAAAAAAAAAAAAAAAAAAAAAAAAAAAAAAAAAAAAAAAAAAAAAAAATTTTTTTTTTTTTTTTTTTTTTTTTTTTTTTTTTTTTTTTTTGTTATGACAATCTATTCCAAATATCTAATCGCGAAGCCGAGGGTCTTGGGGGCGTAATAAAGTCTGCCCTAAACGATCGCTCTGAAGGTGTTTGTGATTGCGTCGTCGGCGATTGCGTTGGCGATTGAGCTGTCGATACTTTTACAGGTGGCTTCAAAATAGGCTTTACGACTGCAATGGGCCTTTGGGGATCATGTGGAGGCCATGTCTTTTCTGACAACACCGTATTTGTTCGTATTGGATTGGAACGTATCGAGTAAGGCGTATACCGAGAATGATTACTCTTGTGACGCATGACATGTGAATCCATACTCATTTTGTCTTGATTAACGATTCAAGTTGAATAGGGCCTTTGCATCTCGTTATTCGCTTCCGTACCGGGATTAAAAACAAGAGACACAGCTACAGTTTCTGATGGAAAAGATTCTCTCACAAGCACTCGACACAGATCGATCCACCATCGTGTTTGGAAACCTGGGTCGCTATCCTTCCCTATTGGAACATTATTTGAGCCCACTTCTCAGGCCTCGGGGAGATGCCAATGATGAAGTTGGATGGTTTGAAACCCGTCACGGTCGAAATATATACGTGCTGATCGAACCACCCTTTGGAACGCGTGTTTCCTCGTCGCATTTAGTATTGACCAGTCATTTAGATTTGGAATGGGATGCGAAAAAGACCGATGTGGTCGTATATCATGTGGGAATTCCAACTCCCCTACCGTGGAACGATGAGGTGGCTAAACCCTATGAGATGATAGAACCTCCAAAGAGTCAACCTTTTTCGATCCCAAGTGGAAATTTGGTAGTCCATTTACCTACCACTAATGCGCATGAAGCCTATTTAAGTCTGCTGACATTTGGAGATACGTGGACTCACACTCATCCAAAGGGGGCTTGGAGCATGGCATGTAAATCCTCTATCAAACAAGAGTTGAAGTACCATTTAAATCGTTCATGGGACCGTTTTCAAAAATATATTAAAGGTAATATTACTCTAGCGCATCGATATTGGCTTCCTCCTCCATGGTAAATGTAGTGCAATCCCAAGGATTGGTAAAAAAAAATAATAATACATCCTGGCAGTAAAAATTAAAAAAAAACCTCGTGCAGGATTGATCTTTTAAAGGAGAAATTTGCATGTCCAGTAAAGAAAGACCAACCAACAAAACAGCACAAGTATTGGATGTATCTCAATTTTAAAACTTATTGTTAACATGACTCTGATTGGAGGCGTTCCGTATCCGACGTTCAAATCTTGAAAGAACTGGTGGGATAAAAAAGATATTATATCACAAGTAAAAAAAAAAAAAAAAAAAAAAAAAAAAAAAAAAAAAAAAAAAAAAATTTTTTTTTTTTTTTTTTTTTTTTTTTTTTTTTTTTTTTTTTTTTTTTTTTTTTTTTTTTTTTTTTTTTTTTTTTTTTTTTTTTTTTTTTTTTTTTTACATCCATACTAATTTTTTCACACACGTGTCCACTCAATCTAAAAATTCAGAAAAAAACTACAAAGAAATCAACACTTATCATGGACACGAGGTTTTTCCCTCAATCAGGTTTACTGAATTCTTCAAAATACCAAGATTGGAAAGGGCTGCACTTGAAATTTATTTTAAATAAATCTGCGCAAACATGGTTCATTCCCAAAGTTGTTTCTATTCCAAGTGGCCAAGGTGGGATGCAGTCACAGCTTTTAATCAATGGTTTGTTATCTCGCCGGTCACTAAAACTGACGGATTTAGTCCATCTTTGAGAAATGTCTTTTCTATGAACAAACGTTATTATTGACACTTGGATTTGCTATTAACCTAGGAAAAGAAATAATAACAACTAAAAAATAATAATTTTTTTGGTGTATATCTACACACCTGTTGAATAAAAACAATTTCAGCCTTGGCATTCTGTATAAAATCTCTATAGGCATCGGCCAGAATTGTACCTTGCGTGCTGTGGAAATCAAGAAATTATATGATCAAGAGGTTTTTTTAATGAAAAGCTGAAAATATTTTCCCTAAAAATACGACAGTGGAGTGAATCACACTTATTCCTACGAGTGGCATTATCATGTATTTAATGTAATATCTATCGATAAATTCAAAAACCATAGGAAAGTGGTCAATTACTCCATCCATCTTCAATCCTATAAACACAAGACTCTGACGAATCATGCGTTTTATACTATCAAGACGGATATCATCTTCCAATAGCCTTTGACGCAAATACAACATTAGTAAACACAGTCTCTCAGCAAATGTATTTACATCGTCGCAACTAACATTTTCAAATACATTTTTCGTAATCCATTGCCATTGATCTATCAACAATGCTTCATTCGTCCACTCTATACCTGACACCCTTACGATCCGTTCATCAAAATATTTCCAAAATGATTCATCCAAAAAATAATTTTCCACTTGAAACTCAAACGCTTTCATTACCTCCTCCAAGGATGCGTTAGAAATTGCATGTTTTAAATCTTCAATATGATGTTGCAATTGTGTTGTCCAGCTATCATGCCACGTACTAGTGTCGTAATCAATGACGACACCCATGGCTAAAATAGATCTATCCAACTGGAACATCATGAGGTAAACTTGGAGTTAATGGAGGGGAAAATGGAGAGAATAAATGGTGATTTAAAGTAAACGCTTAACGGCGTGGAAAACTTATACCTGAGGAAGTAAAAAAAAAAAAAAAAAAAAAAAAAAAAAAAAAAAAAAAAAAAACAATTTTTTTTTTTTTTTTTTTTTTTTTTTTTTTTTTTTTTTTTTTTTTTTTTTTTTTTTTTTTTTTTTTTTTTTTTTTAATCCCTATAATATTTTATTAGATTATTGACTTTACTCGTCATCGAAAAATTCTTTTCTCCTTAAATACGAGGCATGTGTTCAAGGATTGCCAGGATGCATCCTACCCGTGTTTTTCGGACTTTTCCACAATTAGGTTCATCCCAGCTAAGCTCTTCCATGTTTTCTAAGAATTCATCAATATCTATTACATCTTCAGGACACAGGTTAGAACCATCGTCAAAGTCAAATGCGGTTAATCCAACGCACTCAGATTCTGTATCAGAACTACTGGATACAAGGTCCTCTGGTTGACTCATATTCAAAAGCATTTCAAATGTAACCAGATTTTCTCCAGGTTTAGATCTAGTATCACGGGGTTTGAGCCATCCCGACAACTGAGAAAATGAAAAAAAATCAAAATTATCATCATCAAATAAAAACTCATCTATTTCTGATTTAAAATCAGTACGCAAAACAAAAATAGTCTTATGGGTTTTTAAATTGAACAAAGCCATTCGAACTTTGTCAGAGTTACTTTTAAATACTGTAAATAGAATATAATGAAATTCTTTGTAAGAGATAATACCATCCTTCCATTCATCATTCGGTAAGAATTGGGTAAAAAAATCCTCATTGTTGGTTGCGTCAAAAGCGACATACGTGTCAAGCAATTGAAAGTACATGCGCCCGACATCGTTTGGTCTAAAAGGATTCCATAATCCGTAGAGTTCAAAGAAACAGTTTGGAATCAGGTGTGTTTGAACAAAATTTTGGAAATTAGACGGATGAATGGAAACCAGATACAAATCCAAACCGTCACGTTTAGAGTACACGGGAATCATTATTTTTCCAAATTGTAAATGCAGCAATATGACATCCCAATTGATGCGTTTGAATTTATAGGGAAGGAAAAAAAAAAAAAAAAAAAAAAAAAAAAAAAAAAAAAAAAAAAAAAAAAAAAAAAAAAAAAAAAAAAAAAAAAAAAATTTTTTTTTTTTTTTTTTTTTTTTTTTTTTTTTTTTTTTTTTTTTTTTTTTTAAATTATACACCTTCAATCCTTAAAATCAAATTATTTATTTATTGATTACCAATGAAATTACATCGGGCACCTGCTCCATTTTCATTTTGATTATTATGTGCTTCAACGGGTTCTTCTGGACTCCCATCATTGTGGTGGACAACGACGGGTCCTGCTGCACTTGAATTCCTGCAGACAACGACGGGTCCTGCTGCACTTGAATTCCTGCAGACAACGACGGGTCCTGCTGCACTTGAATTCCTGCAGACAACGACGGGTCCTGCTGCACTTGAATTCCTGCAGACAACGACGGGTTCTTCTGGACTTCCATCATTGTGGTGGACAACGACGGGTCCTGCTGCACTTGAATTCCTGCAGACAACGACGGGTTCTTCTGGACTTGAATTCCTGCAGACAACGACGGGTTCTTCTGGACTTGAATTCCTGCAGACAACGACGGGTTCTTCTGGACTTGAATTCCTGCAGACAACGACGGGTTCTTCTGGACTTGAATTCCTGCAGACAACGACGGGTTCTTCTGGACTCCCATAGCCGATGATAGCTGTTGCAAGACATAGTTCAAAATTTCAGACTGTAATTCTTGCACTTTAGAATCATCCATTTGTAACACGCACCCAAATTCATCCACCATTTCAAATAAATTCTCCACTTGCTCAGAATCATCCACCATTTCAAATAAATTCTCCACTTGCTTAGAATCATCCACCATTTCAAATAAATTCTCCACTTGCTCAGAATCATCCACCATTCCAAATAAATTCTCCACTTGCTCAGAATCATCCACCATTCCAAATAAATTCTCCACTTGCTCAGAATCATCCACCATTCCAAATGAATCCTCTACTTGCCCAGAATCATCCACCATTCCAGACAAGACATCCTCTACTTGCCCAGAATCATCCACCATTCCAGACAAGACATCCACTTTCGAGGGACCCAATTGTTGGTGAACGGTGCGTATAAAGTCCTGGATCCATTGGGGAATGTACATGCCCTCTTGCGTGACCATCAGGAGCGGGGCATCCTTGAACGTGTTGCCACAAAAACTCTGAACCTGACAATGGCCATTTTTTAAGGCATCTTCAAATCGTTTGGCCATGTCCGGGTTATAGAAATGCATAATGTCTCGCGCATGGGCTGTTGACACAAATCGCATCCGATTCACGTGTATCGCAGAGATGTGTTGCTCATAAACAATCTGGCACCCATCGACTGTCATGGGCCTAAAACGTTTGTTCTTGGAAAAGGAATGGGGATCGCGTTTCCCCACACAAATTCCAATGTCGATGAGCCGCCAATACACTCGACCATCCCGGCCAATCATGGCACCCAGAGGAGTGCGAACATCACACAAACCCAGTCGCAGGAACATGATTAACAGTGTGCTTTCCCCGACTGGCTTCCCAGTATATATACGCTTTACGGACAGGATCACGTGGGCGGAAAACTCCATCTCATTGGTTTGACGTAAAAACCCCAGGCGTGCTCTCATTGGCATTTGTCTGACGCCAAGGTTGGCGTAATCTCAGTAGTATGACGCGATATTAGTAAGGAAAAAACCCAAGGTTTCCACGCCAATCCCCAAGGTTAGTATCCTTCCTGGGCGTGAAAACCCACAAGGCCATTGGCGCGCTCTTTGTGTATAAAAGGGCGGGGAGTGAGAGCAAATCTCACACACCAGCATGGATATCTTTCCGACCCACGTCTCTGCCCAGGTGGCAAAATTCGAGCTCCCCAAGCATAATGCAGCCTTTGAAGGACTGGCAATGGCAGGTCGAGTCACTGCTTTCATTGTATACCAAGAACCCATAATGCATCGAATTTGCCATTATATTGTCGATAAAGACTGGGTCAAACACCCCAAGAGACTGGATAATTTCAAACGTGCAGTATCTAAATCCAAAAACTGTAATTTTTTTAATCCCACCAGTCTCTTGTGGGACAAAATTTGTAAAAAATTATTACATCATCCCGAAAGAAATCTGCAAAATACAGATATTAGGACATGTTACAAAGTGGACAATCTCTTTATCGTCAAAAAATCATTCACCTTTGGCTTTTGCCAGGTGCCAGCCCATCATTCCCATTTATTTCAATTATCGTCAGCGCCCCTGCTTTTATACGAATGCCCCAAATATCATGTGCGACAACCCGTCCACAGGAGTATGAATCCATACAACCAGCTAATCTACAATCGATATGTATTGCAACCCAATACATGCTACATCATACCAGCGGGCACCACCTATCTAATCCTATCAGTGCAAAAAACTATTTTTGCATTTGATGTGGTGGACTCGCACTATACATGTGAGACGAATTTCAGAGCTCATACCCATTTAACGCAACCGGACTATGAAATATCCCATCCATCGACGGAAGAAACGGCCAGTGAATACTTTGGAGAACCCATACATCAAGGCCAAGAGATGGAAGCGTATGATCAATTTTTGGCCTATTTTGAAGAGCATTCACCAATGGACCATCTTGAGCAGCCACCACTGGACCATCTTGCGCAGCCACCACTGGACCATCTTGCGCAGCCACCACTGGACCATCCTGAGCAGCCACCACTGGACCATCCTGAGCAGCCACCACTGGACCATCTTGCGCAGCCACCACTGGACCATCTTGCGCAGCCACCAATGGACCATCCGCCACTGGACCATCCGCCACTGGACCATCTTGAGCATTCACCACTGCTATTTTCACCTAAGGAGCGCCATATTATATACTCTATGAGGTCACTTAACCAGCAACAGCCAACATTTCCTTCCCCATTGGATTTTCTCCCTTTGGACGACTCCCAGAGCCTTGATGTTGTTGCATTGGATTTGACAATGCCGAAGCGAGCCTGTGGTCCTAGGCAATTGTTGGGTTTCCAACCTGTAACTGCTTTAGACTTGACTCTGAAACAATAATAAAAAAAAATTTATACATGTTCTGAACCGTGTGTTTTATTTGCCTAATTTAACAACAGCAACTTTGATTTAAATGTGCATCACGAAATATCTACCATTGGGTTCAAAAAATGTTCTACAATTGCAACACATTATATATTTTTTCAAAACATCTTACAAAGGTCAACTAAAGTGTCACGCGTTGCAACTGTAGAATATCTTTCGTCCCTTTTTTAAAACCCTTAAAAAAAAAAAAAAAAAAAAAAAAAAAAAAAAAAAAAAAAAAAAAAAAAAAAAAAAAAAAAAAAAAAAAAAAAAAAAAATTTTTTTTTTTTTTTTTTTTTTTTTTTTTTTTTTTTTTTTTTTTTTTTTTTTTTTTTTTTTTTAATAAGACTAAACAAACATTTTAGAGTGGGGATATTTTTTTTTAAACTCATTGAAAAAAAATATTTTACAAGTATGTTAGTTACATTCATTTTCCATAGTTGTTTCAATATCTCCTTAACCGTTTTCCTTCTCGGATCCATGACATCTGTTTCTCTTTTCCTTCTTCTTCTTCTTCTTCCCGAATGAAATCCAGCACCGAGTCCAAAATCCTTTTCTCTTTGATCTGGCAGGCCATCCTGTAGGCTCTAAATTCACAGGGTAGTAGCGCAAAGGGTGGATGCTCGACCCAAATCACCTGGAACCCAAGTTGACTCAAAAAGTCATAGGTTTTTCCCTCATTCGTACCGATAATGGCCAAATGGCCATCGTGAGTCGGCAAACAGTATCGATAGAAATAATGCACTAAGAAGCTATTCAAATAAATTGGTGGTACATGAAATCCAATCATACATTGAGGTACAACGCTGATCTGGACCACCTCATCACAGTTGAGAGTGTCCACAAACGTGAAGCGTTCGGGATTGTTGCCCGAAAGACTCCAGTCACACGAGAGACAGTAATCCGCCATGGTTATTGTTTCCGGTGCACTCGCTGCCAGTGTTTTATAAAGACGAGAATGAAAAAAAAAAAAAAAAAAAAAAAAAAAAAAAAAAAAAAAAAAAAAAAAAAAAAAAAAAATTTTTTTTTTTTTTTTTTTTTTTTTTTTTTTTTTTTTTTTTTTTTTTTTTTTTTTTTTTTTTTAAATGATTTAAAAATCATTTTAGAATCGAGACGAAAGATATTCTACAGTTGCAACGCATGACACTTTAGTTGACCTTTGTTTTGTTTGACTTTTTTATTTTACTGAATCTTCATTTCTTCCAACCTATCAAATTCTGGAAACGTTTGGCGTGGATCCGTTTTTTCTCCCAACCCAGGAATCACTTTCGTCCAGTCAACCTGATCCCAATCGATCCGCCAGGAGCCTCGACTCGTTTCCTCTCCGAGCGTTTTCAAAATACACTGCATCGGATCCGTCACTGGAACATTTTCCAATCGCATCCGCCACTTGCCCCCCATCACTTCAAAACAGAACTGGACTCGATCCACATGTCCATTCATGCAAGCGGTCGAAACAAGTGCGGTATTCAAAGTACCGACGAGTTCGATAGTGGACTCCATCTCTATCTTTATTACCCATGTCTATCGCAAAAAAAAAAACAACACCCATTCTTGGCACGAAAACTTTTTTCAGGAGACCTGAAAAAAGTTTTTTCCTCATCCGATTTTTGTAGCCATGCTTATACATATATTCTCACCCCATATTCAACATCCTTGCGTAGATTAACATGTTCCTAAATTATTTAGACACACAAAGCCGTGTTTAACATGCACCATTTTTGTGCAGATTTATTTCACAAATACATTTTTTTTCCTCCTCCAACCTTGGCATTCGCAACAACCCAAAAAAATGGGAGAGAGCCTGCCCTCCGGCAGACTCTCTCCCATTTTTGAGGGTGGGGGTGGACACACATTCCCCCACACAACTGGTGTTTTTTTTGTTTACAAAGGTGTTCGGCACAGGGGGCAGGTGGCATGCTCCCTCGTCCACTTCTCCAAACACAGTTTATGAAAGCGATGGTCACATGGCGTGATCGACAGTTCGTAAATGTATCCAAAGCAGATCGAGCAGGGGGGTACTTGCTCAAACATATCCTCATCCCCGTCGTAGGCATAGACCGCTTCCAGAATCACAGTGCCGAGATGCTCCCATTGCTCCAGAGAAATGCGCAAACGGCCATCCGTTTGATGGAATGCACTGGCGGCCGCTTCGTAGATTTTGGGTAGAATGATGTCGTACCAATATACTTTGATTGAACATCCATTGCGCCTCTCCATACATTCCTCATAGGTCTCCACGGTACATTTAAGGTATTTCCAATTCACAATTTCGAAAAGGTGCTGGTTGGGAGCTTCCCTAAACATGTCCAACAAGACGGTGGTGAGAAGCCGTCGGTAATTCACTCCTAACGGCACCACATCGGGGGGTTGGGCTCGGTGCAGACCCACGCTGGCCTGAAGCATAAAATCCGTGAAATTCATCTGGTTACGCCACGATCGAAGCCGCGAGGCTTCAATCTGGCGATCTCTATAGACATCAGTTGGAATCATTGTGCTGCTCTGCCTCGAGTGTAGCTGGCTTTTATAGGCTATTCCTATAGAGGGCGCTGGGGTGAGGAAATCCTATAGAGGGCGCTGGGGTGAGGAAATCCTATAGAGGAAAAAAACCAGCCTTGAAATCATGCTGCATGTGGAATCCTATCGATATACTTCATTTTCAAACACTTTCGTGCGCATTCCACAACCCTGGCACGATGACAGTTGCGTTTTTTACAAATCCCACAGCGCAACTCTTTGGGAATTTCCTTCATCCAGGCCAGGAGGGAGGGGGAAGCTTTCGATTGAAACAGTTTCAAACTTGCAGCGTCCGTGCAAATCACGCGGCCAATGTCCAGTTCCCGCGTGTCCCGCAACAGCATGTCCGACGTCACGAGGACGGCATCTCGGCAAATGGACGTTATTCCATTCGATAGCGTATAGCCATGATTGTGATGGCAGAAAATCCCCAAACGAATGCGGTGGTGGTACACTTGAGGTGCTGCTGCTGCTGCTGCTGCTGCGATTGCATCGGATTGCATATGCTTGGGCAGGTGAGGTCGGAAGGAGGGCTTGTAGGTATTCCATTCCGAGTATGGAATGTACCGAATCTTCTTGACGGGCGTCTTTGTGCTGCTCATGATTCTGTGTGAATGAAAGCGAGTGTGGACTGTCACTTAGGGAGCACGCCGCTTATCTCCACATCTAAAGTAGAAATAATCGAAACGAGAAAGTTCATAAGGGGGGGTGGTCGGTGGACGGTAGATGACAGGAGCTTGTCTCAGATTGACAGCAGAGAGCAGTCCAAGCGGTTCGGAGTCCTTCGTCTGAATGACGGGTGGAGCTCCGAGCATCGTTGGTATGCAGGAGTAAGGAAGTGGGAGTGGCTTCAAGTCATGTGACTTTCATCAGCCAGAGAAAAATAAAGAGGCGGTGCATGCAGCTTAACCGCGCTGAGAAGTTTCCCATTGGTTGTTGGTGATCAGGTGACCACGTTACGCAATGGGTAGAAGGAAAAATACAAGGGTAACCCTTTGATGGGGGTTACTGAGAGAATTTTATGGACAGAATTTAACTGTGATCTAATTATGGGTCCAATCAAGTCCTAACCCAGGCTTAATGGTGTCCACTCGCGTCCCATGAGATTGGGAAATGCAAATGAGAGGTTTAAATGGGGGGGAAATGAAGTCTTAGTCATCAAGAGCCAAACGAAACATTCCACATCGGCGTTTCGGCCTTTGTGGATAAGTATTAAACTGTTGATGCAGAACGGCTCTAGGCCTTTTCTGCGAGCTTCTAACAGTTGGGTCATAAGGTGGAAGTGACCTCAATGCTTCGTTTGTAACTTGAGGAAGTTTTTCAAAGAATTTAATCGAAAGGTGCTTCATAAATTCAGCAACGGGTTTAATTTCGAAATCCGAATAAATGACTTCATTTCGAACAAACCAGGGGGCTTTCGCTATCGTACGTAATATACGATTTTGAAAAATCTGCAGTTTTTTTAATATTTGTTGCACATGTTGCAGCCCACACCTGGGAAGAAAGCGAGTGTGTGTGAGCGAGGCCTTTTTATACCCAGATGACGTCATACATACCACGTCATTATATCATTTATACCACGTCAAAACAAATATTTATTTCTGCATTGTAAACATTTATTAAAATGCTGACTCTCATAATATTTATTTAAAAAAAAAAAAAAAAAAAAAAAAAAAAAAAAAAAAAAAAAAAAAAAAAAAAAAAAAAAAAAAAAAAAAAAAAAAAATTTTTTTTTTTTTTTTTTTTTTTTTTTTTTTTTTTTTTTTTTTTTTTTTTTTTTTTTTTTTTTTTTTTTTTTATCATCATCTAAAATTATTTTTGAGAGTCATCTAAAAATAGTTTCAATAAACTTCCACAATAATGCGGGTCAAACTTTTTTCAAAGATGTAAAAAAAAATATTTTTTTCAAACCAAACTGGGACACCGTTGCGAATAATGTAACGCCTTCGCTTCTGTCAGTGCTCTCAATTCGGCACTGGCAGTCGATCCCAAGTACATCAGCTTGGAACCAAGCAACGGTTCCAAGTACATATAAGTGGCCCAGTCGTCCGTTCCAATGACGGAATCCCATCCATCCTGGCCTTTCAAGTGCATTTCGTAAAACGCGTTTGGCAGGTAATCCTCCAGGAGGTCCTCGGGCGCGTAAAACACGTCAACATTGTTGCTACTCAATTCCTCTTGAAAAGGGTGGCGAGCCAACGTCAAGTTCTTTTTGACGTCCTGGTACGTGAACGTTAAACTGTCCATATTCGGTCGCACCACATGGACGATGGACAAGTCGTAAGTGGACACAAACACCAACTCCATGGGTTTAAACGTGTTCATGTGCCACATCCAGTCAATGGAAACGGTATAATCAATATGAATCATGATGGCAAGAATGATTCCTACGAACGAGCAAGACGTTTTTATACACAATCCAAGGAAAAAAAAAAAAAAAAAAAAAAAAAAAAAAAAAAAAAAAAAAAAAAAAAAAAAAAAAAAAAAAAAAAAAAAAAAAAAATTTTTTTTTTTTTTTTTTTTTTTTTTTTTTTTTTTTTTTTTTTTTTTTTTTTTTTTTTTTTTTTTTTTTTTTTTTTTTATACAAAAAAAAATTATTTTGAGAGTCATCTAAAAATATTTTGAACAAACATGAACTGAGGAAAGTTTACCATGAAATAAAAACAGCACTACTCTAACTATAGTAATAGTACTACTACTGATCCTAAAACAAAAAAACATTTTTTTCCTCGACCATTCGTTGTGGGAAAAGTGTGCAAACCCCTCTGGCCACATTTCCACTCTCCAGCCATAGACTCAAGATTTGAGAAACGTGTGCCCATCGAGATTTGAGAAACATTGACCCTAGAATCTTGTGAAATAAACCACACCACCACTAGAATACAGACAAAAAAATTTTTTATTAACATCATTTTAATGTTTGATCGGGTTGAGGGGTGCGTGCAGTATCTCACTCACACCCCCCACCACTGCATTCCAACGATGACACCGCGCTTCATGACAAAACATGCACTTGTCGTGTTCTTTCGCGTTCGTCAACAAGACGACTTGCACATTTTTGATGGGGTGGTAAGGGCTCAAACCGACCGTTATCGCCTTCCACTGGGCTTTGGTCGACGCGTCGGTGACGTACAGCCTGCTGACTCCCAACGTCATCACGTTCTCCAACAAGGTGGTCGCATAGTCTGGACTATCGTCGACGCTATAGGAAACGGCTCCGTTCGTGAGGGTGTAACTTTGATCCCGCAAACACAATGCCGCCATGCCACCCTTGTGAAAAAAGGTTTGCACATTGGGTCGTTTCGCTATAAAGCTGCGGCTGTAATCGGGCAAACGGCGTGGGGGACCCGTCCACTGCTGCTGCGGATTGAACCGTGGACGATAGCGTGGACTGAACCGTTGCGGGTGGAACCGTTGGGGATGGAATCGTTGCGGATGGAACCGTTGCGGATGGAACCGTTGGGGTGGTGCATTCCCACCACAATCGTAATCATCGTCATTATTACCACCACCAGCAGCAGCAGCAGTCTCAGCAAGGGGTTCAGCATCCGGTTCTGGATCGATACTCTCCATAGAAGGGCAGGGTGAAACGGGTTGTAGAATATGGTCCAACACTTCCATCGTGAGAGCACAGGAATGATCCAAACCACATCCACGACGGATTATATAGGCAAGGAAGGAAAAAAAAAAAAAAAAAAAAAAAAAAAAAAAAAAAAAAAAAAAAAAAAAAAAAAAAAAAAAAAAAAAAAAAAAAAACGAGCTTGGGTACGTGACGTTGGAAAGTATGTTTTTTCCTGGTAATTTCACCTTGCAGAGCGAAGCAACCGCCTCTTTCCTTGGAAAATCTCCATGCTTGGCGAGGTAATATCCTTTTGAAAAAAAAAGTTTTATTTTCTAGCACGCGGTCGAAACGTTGTGACCGCAATACCCAACGCTGAGCCAATAAGGAACGGTGTGACCCAACGCTCAGCCAATAAGAAACGTTGTGACCATAAAAGGCAATGCACGCGGATGGATTTTTTTTGGCAGTGGCTGGCTATAAAAAGGTCGAGCTACTACTGCTGCGCATCATTCTGTCTTACCATGTGCCTCGAGTATGTTGTTAGCACGAAATGGATATTTCACAAAAACGAATGGACTCCCCTCGAAATGTGTTTCACGTATATGGACGAGAATAGAACCGTGTATGTAATCAGACGAAACGGCAATTCCCTGACTTTCACCTTTGACGAAGTGGTTTCAAACTCGTTGTTGAATCCCAATCCTTTCTTGGAGTCCCCACACTGCTATAAAGAGGATCAGATCCGGGTATGTGACTCGGACATGCAACAGTACTTGAGACTATTTTACCAAGAACTCGTGCACCGTTACCAGAAAGAGGATGTGTTGACTTTGGCCACGGACGATTGGACCACCTACTTGTACTTGCAGAACGTGTTACCGAAAGGAGTCATACGTTTCATGGGAGGCTATGTAAGATAGCGTCTACTTTTGCCAAGTGTTGGAGCAAATCCCTGCCACTCTCCTGAAAGAATGCAAGCCAACCCTGCAAAGAGCGCAGCAGCAGCAGCACGTCGACCCAAGACAAACTCGGGTCTCTGCAACCAGTGGAGAGGTCCACTCGATGATCGTCGTTGTCGGCCTCGCAACCGGGGTTCTGGATACCACCCCCGCCCAGGAGGACTTCCCTGTAACCAGTGGAGGGGTCCTCCACGCCAAGGGACGACACGTCAACGTGGTGCTGCTGATCCACACATCAAAACTTATTTTCACCAAGGCGGGATGGCCGTCGTGTGCTTGATGGACAAGAGCTTTACCCTGACCAACGGCGTCGTGTCCTACAGTGTAGACGACGACCCACAGTTTGCCACCCACTTGATGGAAACCGTCACACGACTGGGCGTCGGCCTCCTCTACATGACCGACATGTGCACCAAACAGCAGTGGAAAGCGATGACGATGCCATTGGAACCCTACAATCCCCTTCGAAAAATTCAAACTGTTTTGTTGAACGCCCGCAAAAGCCACGGAACGTGCTTGTTTTGTAAAAAAGAAAAGTGCCACCGTTGGAATGCCGTGGTGAAAGGTTGCAGTGAAGTGCTTCGGACTCTTCTCAACCCCATCAAACATTGAAAAAAAAATTGTTTTTTTTGTTTATGAATAAATCTGCACAAAAATGGTGCACGTTTACTAAAAAAAAATTCTTGTTTTTTCTTTCACTCTAATTCATCTATTGAAACTCATTACTTTTGTTTTTTAATGAAGACCTTTGGATTTTATACATTAGAATTCATCTATTGAAACTCATTACTTTGGATTTTTAATTAAGACCTTTAGATTTTATACATTCGATTAAATAATTCATCTATTGAAACTCATTACTTTGGATTTTTAATTAAGACCTTTAGATTTTATACATTCGATTAAATAATTCATCTATTGAAACTCATTACTTTGGACATTTAATTAAATAATTAATCTTTGAATAACAATTTTTTAACATCTTTTATAGGGTCCCCCATACTTGAGAGTTGCTCGTCTAGACCTTGCCACCTTTTTCACACAATAATTTGCACTCTTTCACAAAAGACTTGATACTAAAATTGCGATTTCGTGCATTGTGGTGCCGAAATTAATGATTGACGTGAATTGTAACCGTAACCTGGTGTTTTTCCTGGACGGTCGCAATCATTACGGAGTGTTTGAAAAAGGATGCCGAGAAGCAGCAGTACTTGGATGAACGCAGAATGAAATAAAGTGCCGTGATTAAGGAAAAGGATGCAATTATCAAGAAAAAAAGATGCATTGATTCGTGAATACAATATTAACCTCCACGTATCTTTCGGGATGTGTCCTGACACGACAGGACATGGGGGAGACTTATCGAGCCAACAGTAGATGGTGGTATTTATTTAATTTAGCGTGGTTGAATAGTTATTATTAAATGTTGGTACTGAATCTACAAATGTAATTCTCAAGCTGTATACACACTCACCAAAAAAATTATTTAAAAAAAAAAAAAAAAAAAAAAAAAAAAAAAAAAAAAAAAAAAAAAAAAAAAAAAAAAAAAAAAAAAAAAATTTTTTTTTTTTTTTTTTTTTTTTTTTTTTTTTTTTTTTTTTTTTTTTTTTTTTTTAATCTAATTATTAAAATTTCCCCCACATCGTTGGCACTACCCAAAATTATTTATCATGATATGTTTGATGAAGGAAAAAAAAAAAAAAAAAAAAAAAAAAAAAAAAAAAAAAAAAAAAATTTTTTTTTTTTTTTTTTTTTTTTTTTTTTTTTTTTTTTTTTTTTTTTTTTTTTTTTTTTAATTTTAAGTATTAAAATTTCCCCCACATCGTTGGCACTACCCAAAATTATTTATCATGATAGGTTTGATGAAGAAAAAAAAAAAAAAAAAAAAAAAAAAAAAAAAAAAAAAAAAAAAAAAAAAAAAAAAAAAAAAAATTTTTTTTTTTTTTTTTTTTTTTTTTTTTTTTTTTTTTTTTTTTTTTTTTTTTTTTTTTTTTTTTTTTTTTTTTTTTAATTTAAGTATTAAAATTTCCCCCACATCGTTGGCACTACCCAAAATTATTTATCATGATATGTTTGATGAAGAAGAAAAAAAAAAAAAAAAAAAAAAAAAAAAAAAAAAAAAAAAAAAAAAAAAAAAAAATTTTTTTTTTTTTTTTTTTTTTTTTTTTTTTTTTTTTTTTTTTTTTTTTTTTTTAATTTAAGTATTAAAATTTCCCCCACATCGTTGGCACTACCCAAAATTATTTATCATGATATGTTTGATGAATTAAATTAAAAAAAAAAAAAAAAAAAAAAAAAAAAAAAAAAAAAAAAAAAAAAAAAAAAAATTTTTTTTTTTTTTTTTTTTTTTTTTTTTTTTTTTTTTTTTTTTTTTTTTTTTAATTTAAGTATTAAAATTTCCCCCACATCGTTGGCACTACCCAAAATTATTTATCATGATATGTTTGATGAAGAAAAAAAAAAAAAAAAAAAAAAAAAAAAAAAAAAAAAAAAAAAAAAATTTTTTTTTTTTTTTTTTTTTTTTTTTTTTTTTTTTTTTTTTTTTTTTTTTTTTTTTTTTTTTTTTTAATTTAAGTATTAAAATTTCCCCCACATCGTTGGCACTACCCAAAATTATTTATCATGATATGTTTGATGGAAAAAAAAAAAAAAAAAAAAAAAAAAAAAAAAAAAAAAAAAAAAAAAAAAAAAAAAAAAAAAAAAATTTTTTTTTTTTTTTTTTTTTTTTTTTTTTTTTTTTTTTTTTTTTTTTTTTTTTTTTTTTTTTTAATTTAAGTATTAAAATTTCCCCCACATCGTTGGCACTACCCAAAATTATTTATCATGATATGTTTGATGAAGAAAGAAAAAAAAAAAAAAAAAAAAAAAAAAAAAAAAAAAAAAAAAAAAAAAAAAAAAAAAAAAAAAAAAAAAAAAAAAAAAATTTTTTTTTTTTTTTTTTTTTTTTTTTTTTTTTTTTTTTTTTTTTTTTTTTTTTTAATTTTTTTTTTTTTTTTTTTTTTTTTTAATTTTTTTTTTTTTTTTTTTTTTTTTTTTTTTTTTTTTTTTTTTTTTTTTTTTTTTTTTTTTTTTTTTTTTTTTTTTTTTTTTTTTTTTTTTTTTTTTTTTTAATTTAAGTATTAAAATTTCCCCCACATCGTTGGCACTACCCAAAATTATTTATCATGATATGTTTGATGATGAAGAAGAAGAAAAAAAAAAAAAAAAAAAAAAAAAAAAAAAAAAAAAAAAATTAATTTTTTTTTTTTTTTTTTTTTTTTTTTTTTTTTTTTTTTTTTTTTTTTTTTTTTTATTCAAATCTTAACATTTTTTTTACCAAGTGTACTCTTCCAAGTTCTCAAGGAACGCATTTATAACATCTCTGTCAGACTTTTCAAACCCCATAAAAGGCATTGCGTGGTACGAAATTATTAATGGTATCACTTCTGGCAACCACTGGTGCTTCATTTCCTCTGCCTTTTTGAAGAAATCAACATATATTTTTTCGTCGGGATATTTTTCAATTTCAAAGGTGCGTCCTCTTTCCAACATTCGCAGATATCCCATCTTTCTAGAATACTCACTAAAGGTAATTGAGTCCCCATAGTCTAGCAAGTGCACTTCGCCAACTCCGATACGCCTCAATCGTTCCTCGTAATATTTTGCTAGGCGAGTCATCTCTGTCATCGTCAAACCCTCTTGAAATTGAAAGGCAGAGATGAGAGGGTTACGAGAAGAGACGATGATCATTTTCTCCTTGTTGTCCGCCTTTTGAATCACTTGCTCAATTTTGGCCACGTAATTTTCCAATACTAAATAAAGTTTGGTCATTGTATCCGTGACAAGAGACTCGTCCAATAAAGTCTCTACCAAAGAGAGGCAATCGTCCACCCAGGCATAACCTAGACTCTTGGCGAAGTGTGTCTTCCCGATACCCACGTAAGATGCTTGAATATCTATCAGTTGAATCATGTCTGAGGTAAGGCGGGAGCAACTTGAATGTCCTTGTGCGTACTAAGCTCGTGGTAGGGTCGTTTGTCGAAACAAGAAAAGGATGTGCTGGTCCAAAGAGCTGAGAGCATTTGATTATCAATTGAGAATCTTCAAGATATACCCACTCCAGTAAAAAAAAAAAAAAAAAAAAAAAAAAAAAAAAAAAAAAAAAAAAAAAAAAAAAATTTTTTTTTTTTTTTTTTTTTTTTTTTTTTTTTTTTTTTTTTTTTTTTTTTTTTTTTTTTTTTTTTTTTTCTTCATCAAACATACCATGATAAATAATTTTGGGTAGTGCCAACGATGTGGGGGAAATTTTAATACTTATCCAAGCATGTTCAATGATGGCATCAAGTCCAAAATTATTTTTTTGTCTTTTTCTTCAAACTTTCTCATCAATTCTATTCGAACATGTGCTATAATATTATCTTTTTCCATAATTACTTGTCGTTCTCTTTCAATGATATTGTCTTTTTCCATGATAATATTGTCTTTTTCCATAATAATTGCATCTTTTTCCTTAATAATGTGTCGATCTTCTTCCATAATAGCATCTAGTTTCGCCCCTAATTCGGTACGAACCCGTTCTACCGCAGTCAAAATTTCTTGCTGCTTTTTACCAAATCGAAAGGGCTCCTTCTTTTTCTTCACGGCCCAATGCCATTTCATCATTCCAATTGCATTGCGATTTCACGTCACTCACATACCGCATGGCATTGATCAAATGCTGCGTCGACTCGATGCTTACGAGGATTTTGCAGGGTATCTTTCTTTGTACGACCATTCCGGCCTCCATTTTGACTTTGGACC
The DNA here is from genome assembly GCA_947359465.1 of Metellina segmentata. Taxonomy (NCBI): domain Eukaryota; kingdom Metazoa; phylum Arthropoda; class Arachnida; order Araneae; family Tetragnathidae; genus Metellina; species Metellina segmentata. The sequence goes on from OX375881.1 coordinate 120,226,733, forward strand.
AATGACTTTTAAATTCTTTTGTATGCTCTAAAGGCATATAACAAATCATATGTTTATGGACTCTGTACATGGGATCCTCGTTAGGTAATCCATCGCACACACACCAATACGGAAGAAAGAATACTTTATCCAAAAGATTCTCACGCATCCGCATAAAACTCTGGATGGCTCCAGCTCGTACCATCAGGTGAAACCATACCAGTCGCGTTTGACCTACATGGTGCAACACGACTTATTGCCATTCGATATTCAATCTCGGATCGAATTCCAAGGCATTTTGCAAGAAACCCGACTGAATGGGTAACGGATTCGTAAAAAGTGTACTTGTATCTACATACAATTCTGGCTTTTCCTCGTCATATTTTTTTATATTGACATGTGGATTTTGAATACAGTTTTCATAATCGAAATTCAGTTTCATAGTCCATTTTATTTCATTTTGCTTCAAATACTTCTGTTTTCGTTTCGTATCTTGCAATTGCTGCTTCACACGATCGCGTTTCATTTCCAAACAATCATACCGGTGTTGGTAATGATCTTGGCCGTCGCCCCGCACCCAGAAAAAACTCGAGGCACCAAGGACACTTGCCGTTACATTTTAGAGCGTGCTTCTCACCAAAATGTAGAATCATTCCTCTCGGTAAAATCTTTTCGTTACATTTCACACACGGAACTGCATATTTACAGTCTCGAATGAAATTTTCATACTTTTTTGCTGTCATGGTTATAGGGTCCTGACGAAAACGTTTACTTTAGTGCACCTGAGGGTCGGGTCAAACTTGCGATGTGCACAGTTGATTACCAAAAATCAATTTTTGGAGGATGTTCCCCATGACATGTAAATACATGATTTTGTGAAAAGGTTATCAAATGTTTAGGTTTTACTGGCAATTTTTTTTTTCCTGTACTATAATAATCCGTTAGAAAAATTTTTAAAAATTTTTGGAGAGCCTTAAAAATTACTCTTAGCATTATCAAACACTTATCTCACGAGATCTAAAAAAAAATAATATCAAATTACTCAGCACACTTTGATCTAAATATCAGGTACAAACTCTATTGCAGGTACAAACTCGGAGACAACCTACCGTCAAAATCCTATATTTAATATGCGTACCCTTCTTTGTGGTCGATCAAAACATACTCATCCAAACCTGGAATCGTATCCTGAAAGACAATTCTCAAAGACAGCCCAAAAAAGGGACAAATCAATAAGAATGCCCATCGGGATTAAATCCCTTTCTATTTGGATGAGTTGGTTTAATTTAGAATTATTTTTAGTTTAGTTTTTTTTAAAATTTAGATGAGTTTGATGAGTTGATTTTTAAGTTTTTAAATACACCTTATACTCTAATAACCTTATACTCTAAACCTTAAACACTAAACCTTATACTCTAAACCTTATACTCTAAACCTTAAACACTAAACCTTATACTCTAAACCTTATATATACTCTACACCTTAAACACTAAACCTTATACTCTAAACCTTATATACTCTACACCTTAAACACTAAACCTTAAACTCTACACCTTATACTCTAGGCCTTATACACTAAACCTTATACTCTAAACCTTAAACACTAAACCTTATTCTCTAAACCTTAAACACTAATATCCTTAAACAATAATACACTTAAACACCTTCTACACACACGCACACTACATTTTATACACCACACCTATTATAAAAAAATGAAACTCTTAAAAAATAAAACTAATACTTACCTCGTTCGGCTTGTGAATGAACAAAAAAAATTCAATTCACCACCACTGGATCTGCTCGTGAATGAACAATAATTCAATTCACCAGGAGAACCTATTAAAAAAAATTATACTTACCTCGTTCGGCTTGTGAATGAACAAAAATTCAATTCACCACCACTGGATCATCTTCATCTTCACCACCACTGGATCTGTTCGTGAATGAACAATAATTCAATTCACCAGGATAACCTGTAAAAAAACATTATACTTACCTCGTTCGGCTTGTGAATGAACAAAAATTCAATTCACACTCTGGTTTGTGAATGAATGAACAAAAAATTCAATTCACCACCACTGGATCATCATCTTCATCTTCACCACCACTGGATCTGTTCGTGAATGAACAATAATTCAATTCACCAGGATAACCTGTAAAAAAACATTATACTTACCTCGTTCGGCTTGTGAATGAACAAAAAATTCAATTCACACTCTGGTTTGTGAATGAACAAAAAAATTCAATTCACCACCACTGGATCATCATCTTCTTCTTCACCACCACTGGATCTGTTCGTGAATGAACAATAATTCAATTCACCAGGATAACCTGTAAAAAAAAATTATACTTACCTCGTTCAGCTTGTGAATGAACAAAAATTCAATTCACACTCTGGTTTGTGAATGAACAAAAAAATTCAATTCACCACCACTGGATCTTCTTCACCACCACTGGATCATCCTCTTCTTCTTGCGGCCGTGTGAAGGAACAAAAAAAGAATTCACTTCACCACCGAGCCGTGTGAATGAACAAAAAAAATTCAATTCACTCGCCACCTGTAGGGGAAAAAAACCTACCCCCAGGTTTTTGAAGCCTGGTTGTAGGCATCCAACACGAGAGATATTTTCTCGATGATGGGCATCCGTTTCAGGAGAAACAGGCATCCTTCCCGGGTGCACCAAGAGGCTTCCCCAGATACAGGCAACTCCACGTTTTACCGTGCAGGCCTCCAATGTCATGATCCCTCGAGAAACAGAAATCCGTCATCAGGACCAAAGTCTTGGGTACAAAGGTATCCATCCGTCCTTTATAAAAAGAACGAGCATCTGAACGACATACGTCGTATCAGGCATCCGTAATCGAAAAAAAACACAAGGTTTTTTTTCGAAACGAGCAAGCGCAACGAGAAAAAAATTCTCGAAACGCGCATCTGTTTCAATAAAGAAACAGGCATCCATACTCCCCAAAAAGGGGGTACAGGATCCTCAACCCATGCTGTGCATCCATGTATAGCCATACACGGGGTCAAACAGCATGGGTTATCGATTGCGTCTTCTTGCTTCGGGACTCGGGGAGGGACATGACAACAAAAGCGAAAAAAAAATAAAAAGCGTGTCTTTATGCAGAGGTCTGGCCGGCTCAGTCCTTTGCATAAATCCCCACACACTCCACAAAGACCCAGTACGATTCCCTTACTAGCCCTGCAGGAGGGACATGTTTTTCGGGGAAATTGACTGGAATTGCGAAGGTGCAGGATGACACCACATGCGCAAAAAAAAAGCATACACACACACAGAGCAACTGTTTCTGCTCTTTTCCCCAATTCCACCGAACCGGGGGAAAAGAGAGCAGGAACAGGACAACAAGCAGCGAGAAGCAGCAAAAGCAACAAGAGTTTACTTACCAATGAGTCCGTTCACCACCACTGGATCTGTTCGTGAATGAACAATAATTCAATTCACCAGGATAACCTGTAAAAAAAATTATACTTACCTCGTTCGGCTTGTGAATGAACAAAAATTCAATTCACACTCTGGTTTGTGAATGAACAAAAAAATTCAATTCACCACCACTGGATCATCCTCTTCTTCTTGCGGCCGTGTGAAGGAACAAAAAAAGAATTCACTTCACCACCGGGCCGTGTGAATGAACAAAAAAAATTCAATTCACTCGCCACCTGTAGGGGAAAAAAACCTACCCCCAGGTTTTTGAAGCCTGGTTGTAGGCATCCAACACGAGAGATATTTTCTCGATGATGGGCATCCGTTTCAGGAGAAACAGGCATCCTTCCCGGGTGCACCAAGAGGCTTCCCCAGATACAGGCAACTCCACGTTTTACCGTGCAGGCCTCCAATGTCATGATCCCTCGAGAAACAGAAATCCGTCATCAGGACCAAAGTCTTGGGTACAAAGGTATCCATCCGTCCTTTATAAAAAGAACGAGCATCTGAACGACATACGTCGTATCAGGCATCCGTAATCGAAAAAAAACACAAGGTTTTTTTTCGAAACGAGCAAGCGCAACGAGAAAAAAATTCTCGAAACGCGCATCTGTTTCAATAAAGAAACAGGCATCCATACTCCCCAAAAAGGGGGTACAGGATCCTCAACCCATGCTGTGCATCCATGTATAGCCATACACGGGGTCAAACAGCATGGGTTATCGATTGCGTCTTCTTGCTTCGGGACTCGGGGAGGGACATGACAACAAAAGCGAAAAAAAAATAAAAAGCGTGTCTTTATGCAGAGGTCTGGCCGGCTCAGTCCTTTGCATAAATCCCCACACACTCCACAAAGACCCAGTACGATTCCCTTACTAGCCCTGCAGGAGGGACATGTTTTTCGGGGAAATTGACTGGAATTGCGAAGGTGCAGGATGACACCACATGCGCAAAAAAAAAAGCATACACACACACAGAGCAACTGTTTCTGCTCTTTTCCCCAATTCCACCGAACCGGGGGAAAAGAGAGCAGGAACAGGACAACAAGCAGCGAGAAGCAGCAAAAGCAACAAGAGTTTACTTACCAATGAGTCCGTTCACCACCACTGGATCTGTTCGTGAATGAACAATAATTCAATTCACCAGGATAACCTGTAAAAAAAATTATACTTACCTCGTTCGGCTTGTGAATGAACAAAAATTCAATTCACACTCTGGTTTGTGAATGAACAAAAAAATTCAATTCACCACCACTGGATCATCCTCTTCTTCTTGCGGCCGTGTGAAGGAACAAAAAAAGAATTCACTTCACCACCGGGCCGTGTGAATGAACAAAAAAAATTCAATTCACTCGCCACCTGTAGGGGAAAAAAACCTACCCCCAGGTTTTTGAAGCCTGGTTGTAGGCATCCAACACGAGAGATATTTTCTCGATGATGGGCATCCGTTTCAGGAGAAACAGGCATCCTTCCCGGGTGCACCAAGAGGCTTCCCCAGATACAGGCAACTCCACGTTTTACCGTGCAGGCCTCCAATGTCATGATCCCTCGAGAAACAGAAATCCGTCATCAGGACCAAAGTCTTGGGTACAAAGGTATCCATCCGTCCTTTATAAAAAGAACGAGCATCTGAACGACATACGTCGTATCAGGCATCCGTAATCGAAAAAAAACACAAGGTTTTTTTTCGAAACGAGCAAGCGCAACGAGAAAAAAATTCTCGAAACGCGCATCTGTTTCAATAAAGAAACAGGCATCCATACTCCCCAAAAAGGGGGTACAGGATCCTCAACCCATGCTGTGCATCCATGTATAGCCATACACGGGGTCAAACAGCATGGGTTATCGATTGCGTCTTCTTGCTTCGGGACTCGGGGAGGGACATGACAACAAAAGCGAAAAAAAAATAAAAAGCGTGTCTTTATGCAGAGGTCTGGCCGGCTCAGTCCTTTGCATAAATCCCCACACACTCCACAAAGACCCAGTACGATTCCCTTACTAGCCCTGCAGGAGGGACATGTTTTTCGGGGAAATTGACTGGAATTGCGAAGGTGCAGGATGACACCACATGCGCAAAAAAAAAAGCATACACACACACAGAGCAACTGTTTCTGCTCTTTTCCCCAATTCCACCGAACCGGGGGAAAAGAGAGCAGGAACAGGACAACAAGCAGCGAGAAGCAGCAAAAGCAACAAGAGTTTACTTACCAATGAGTCCGTTCACCACCACTGGATCTGTTCGTGAATGAACAATAATTCAATTCACCAGGATAACCTGTAAAAAAAATTATACTTACCTCGTTCGGCTTGTGAATGAACAAAAATTCAATTCACACTCTGGTTTGTGAATGAACAAAAAAATTCAATTCACCACCACTGGATCATCCTCTTCTTCTTGCGGCCGTGTGAAGGAACAAAAAAAGAATTCACTTCACCACCGGGCCGTGTGAATGAACAAAAAAAATTCAATTCACTCGCCACCTGTAGGGGAAAAAAACCTACCCCCAGGTTTTTGAAGCCTGGTTGTAGGCATCCAACACGAGAGATATTTTCTCGATGATGGGCATCCGTTTCAGGAGAAACAGGCATCCTTCCCGGGTGCACCAAGAGGCTTCCCCAGATACAGGCAACTCCACGTTTTACCGTGCAGGCCTCCAATGTCATGATCCCTCGAGAAACAGAAATCCGTCATCAGGACCAAAGTCTTGGGTACAAAGGTATCCATCCGTCCTTTATAAAAAGAACGAGCATCTGAACGACATACGTCGTATCAGGCATCCGTAATCGAAAAAAAACACAAGGTTTTTTTTCGAAACGAGCAAGCGCAACGAGAAAAAAATTCTCGAAACGCGCATCTGTTTCAATAAAGAAACAGGCATCCATACTCCCCAAAAAGGGGGTACAGGATCCTCAACCCATGCTGTGCATCCATGTATAGCCATACACGGGGTCAAACAGCATGGGTTATCGATTGCGTCTTCTTGCTTCGGGACTCGGGGAGGGACATGACAACAAAAGCGAAAAAAAAATAAAAAGCGTGTCTTTATGCAGAGGTCTGGCCGGCTCAGTCCTTTGCATAAATCCCCACACACTCCACAAAGACCCAGTACGATTCCCTTACTAGCCCTGCAGGAGGGACATGTTTTTCGGGGAAATTGACTGGAATTGCGAAGGTGCAGGATGACACCACATGCGCAAAAAAAAAAGCATACACACACACAGAGCAACTGTTTCTGCTCTTTTCCCCAATTCCACCGAACCGGGGGAAAAGAGAGCAGGAACAGGACAACAAGCAGCGAGAAGCAGCAAAAGCAACAAGAGTTTACTTACCAATGAGTCCGATAGAATGGCGGATCGCATCGCTTCTTATACCCACCGCTGCAAAGTTTGAGCCAATAGGATCGCAGGAAAAAGCAGGTCGAAGCGTTGTGACCATATAAGGCAATATCCTTGAAAAAAGTTATTTTTTAGCACGCGGTCGAAGCGTTGTGACCATATAAGGCAATATCCTTCAAAAAGTTGTTTTTGGAACGCGGGGAAGTTTTTTTTTTTTTTTTTTTTTTTTTTTTTTTTTTTTTTTTTTTTTTTTTTTTTTTTTTTTTTTTTTTTTTTTTTTTTTTTTTTTCCTCATTATATATACTTGAGATTTTAATACCCTCAGAGGTTATTTTTTTAATTCTGCCATTTTAACTTTGTTAAAAACAATTTTTTAATATCCACCCTTGGCCGGGTTTTTATTTATTACAACCCTATCTAAGTCCCTTCACCCCGGGGTTTTCAAATACCACCCACTCCTTTTCGACCGTTTTTTTCAAATACCATTCCTCTTCGACCGTTCCCTTCGTTGGCAAGTGTGTTTTTTGGATCGTTTCCGTTACCATCGCTTTTAAACGTTCCTGCAGCATCGCTTTTCGACGCTCCATTTCTTTCGATTTTTATTGCTGTGGGAATTACACCATCGTTAAATAAGTATCGACTGCTCCCTTCGTTAGCACGTGCGTTTTTTGGATCGCTCTGTGATTTCCGTTACCATCGCTTTTCGACGCTCCGTTCCTTTCGATATTAATTACTGTCGGAATTACACCATCGTTAAATAAGTATGTCTGCATCTACACTAATTGTATATATATCTCGTCGTATATGAGTGGTGAAAAAAAAACTTATGGCTTTTGTGGATGCAAAAATGCGTGTTTACCCGCCCTTAACATGCGATGAGGCGAAGGGAGCAAATAATCATGACAACCGAAACAGCGGAGAAATCGTATGGAGCTAGCGGAAGTGATGGGCAAGTTAGTTTTCTTTACATTCTATTGTTTATTTGTGCATTCCTCATTTTCATTTCCATATTTGCAAAGGTTCACAGTGTGGATTTTGCTTATACAGAATCAGAAAATTGGATGCAAAAGTTTTGTTTACTTGTTCCTATGTATGTTGTGTTGATGACGCCATCTTGGATATGGACGTCATTGACGCAATCTTACATTTGGCGATGTTTTGGAAAAAGTCGCCAATATGGACCGTACAGTAAACGATAACCATGTTTTTTTATGTTCAAATTGTGTAGATGATGGTTTGCAAAAAAAAAACACCAATCTTGATTTCCACTTGAGGAAAACATACGCTTTAAAACCACGCGCAAACAGTTAATTTGGCCCTTGTTTAGCGAAAATATACTCAAATTAATTGAAAACGAAACGTTTGGTAATGTTGTTTTGTATTTAAATAAACGTTTTCAGGATTTCGGGGTTCGAGTTCATTCCCACGATTTTCGCGTGTTGCTTTTTAACGACGCCCACACGCAAACAATGAAAAAGGCTCTTGTTAATTGAAAAAATAAATTTTATAGATTGTGTTTTAAATAAACGTTTTTCGTCATTTCTTCGTTCATTTCTACTTTAACATTTCTGTTTGCAATATCGTGCTACGTGAAAGCTGATAAATCTTAAAAATTTTAAATTGTTTTAAAAATACGAAACCACTCCAAAATGAACACTACAATTACGCCTTGTTACTGCAATTAATTTCATATTTTTGTGCACATTTCCTGATTTTATATGAATTTTTTAAAATATCGTTGGGACTTAGGAAAAGTAGACCAAAATCTACCCATTTCGTGCTGCCATCTATCCATCGACTTTGAACTGACATTTATAGATTTTGCTTTAAAAATTCATTTCTTCACTTGAATGTATACTTAAAAAATCTAAATTCAATTGGGTGACTGAAAACTTTTTTTTGTTGTTGCTGCCACGACAGATTTAACATGCACCATTCCAATCGTGAGAGAAATGGCGTGGTATTGAAAACGGTGACCCTTTTATATCCCATCCGTTTTAACCAATCAGGTGATTATTTTTTTCTAAATTTTTTTCTAAATTTTTTTTTTTTTTTTTTTTTTTTTTTTTTTTTTTTTTTTTTTTTTTTTTTTTTTTTTTTTTTTTTTTTTTTTTTTTTTTTTTTTCCTGCGGGGATATAAAAGGGGGTGCTGCTCCAGAACATTTTTGTTTTTTGACTGTCTCTCTCTCGCATAAAACTAGATTTGAGAGAACCTTGCATTCTTTAGGATTTTTGACTGTCTCTCTCTCTCGCATAAAACTAGATTTGAGAGAACGTTGCATTCTTAATGATATCGATATATTGGATCGCATAAAAAATTTTGTTACAAAGGTTTTCAGTTGATTTCTGAGAAAACGTTGCATTCGTGTTTGATTGGATGATATCGAAAACATTTGATCGTATAAAAAAGTTTTGTTACAAATGTTTTCAGTTTATGATTTTGATTTCTGAGAGAACGTTGCATTCTTAATTCTTTACACAACCTTACAGCCTTTTTCAGTAGGTAATTTCAGAAGTTCAACCGCTAAGTTCAAAGGTCAAAGTTTATATATATTATATATATAGATTTAATATAGATATAGATATTATATATATATATATATATATATATATATATATATATATATATATATAATATAGATACAGATATAGATATGTCTTTGAACCAGTATTACCATTTGATCCAAGACACTAAAACTGCAGTGTCATGCATTCATTGCAGTGAAGACATTGTCCCGAAATTAATGATCCAGCATTTATTGCAAGTGCACGATATTCAATCTAACTTCAAGTGTCCTTGGTGCCTCGATTTTTTCTGGATACGTGGTGACGGTCAGGATCATTATCGACACCGGTACGATTGTTTGAAAGCCAAACGAAATGTGGAGAAGTGTGTGGTCATTCCACACGGTTCTTCAGATATGTATTCGAAGCAATATTACAATTTGATTCAAGGCACTAAAACTGCAGTGTCATGCATTCATTGTAATGAAAAGATCGTCCCGAAAGCAATGATCCGTCATTTATTCCAAGTGCACCGTATCGATTGTCAGTACAAATGTCCTTGGTGCCTCGATTTTTCCTGGATACGTGGTGACGGTCTGGATCATTCTCGACACCGGTACGATTGTTTGAAAACCAAACGAGATGCGGAAAAGTGTGCGTTGGACGATCGCAAACGCAAAGAGCGGTATTTGGCTGAACATGAAACCAAAAAAATGAAATGGTCTGCACTCACCAACCCGCCTCAACAACTGTTTGAGTATTGGAACTGTGAAGAGTGTACGCATTGGATCGAGCATCCGCATTTCAACGGTACCAAACTGTCTTGCCAGGAAGTTCCTGAATTGTATGACGAGTCGATCGCATCCAGTTTCGACACGGTCTTGTCCCACGTACTCTTTCTGTCCAACAATAATGCGTTGGAATTTTGTACCAGTTTGCATATGGATTGGCGCTGGGTCGCTTTGCACCACGCAGCCCATACGAAACTATTGTGGTATCACGTAATGGTGCGAGCGGGAGCCATGCAAAATTTGATGCGCATGGAGACTCTAAAGGATAAAATATTCTTTCTCCCGTACTGGTGCGTGTGCGATGGTTTGCCCAATACAGATCCCATGTATAAACTCCACAAACATATGATTTGCGTGCTGCGTTTCGAGGACAAGGACGCATTTAAAAGTTGTTGGTACAAGGTGAAAATGGCAGAGGGCATTCGCGTACAAAAAAATACGCCCTGTAAATTAATGAAACATATTAAATCCACTCAACATTTGATCAATGTCATGTGTTATGTGAGTGATTTTCGATCCCAATGTAACTGGACTGAAATTGCTTTGCAAAAAGCAAACGAGGAACGGGAAGGTCGTGAGGATGATTATTTAGGCATGAAAAAATTTAAAAGTGGTCGCCAGAAAAGGGGTAGTCATCACTTTTATTTGAATCGAACCATGCCCCAGCACGCAGCTCTCATGTTATCCCTCAGTTACCGAAACGGTTTAAAGGAGTACATGGATTTTAGACACAAGAATAGTGCCCCCTTGAATGAGATCCTGGTGGAGAATAAAAGTGGAGATGGATGGTATACCATCTATGAGAATATCGATTCCCTGCGCAGACATGTGATTCCCCTTCAACGCGACAAGCAGTTGGATTTGGAAAACAGTTTTCAATCCGATGCGTGCAGCAACAGTATCATTCCATTCAACGAATATATTTATTTGAATGAATGGATTGTGCCTGTTGTACTGTCACCCACCGAGTCTGTATGGGATATGACAATGCACGACTGGACGCACCGGCAATTAACTTTGGGCAATGCATTGATGGACCTGGTGCTTCGAGAACCCTTTAGATTTGGTAAAAAACAACAGGAGATTTTGACGGCCGTTGATCGTGTTCGAACGGAATTGACTGCCGTGATTACAGAAAAAGATGCAATGATTGAAAAAGAGCGACACACTATCAGGGAAAAAGATGCCATAATTATAGAAAAAGATGCAATGATCAATCAACTCATTTTGCAAATGTCAAGTTTAATCCCATTTGATTTGGATTGAGACACGTTGTTTTTTTAAATAGAACATGACAGTAAATCTAGGGCATATGAAATAAATTTTTATTTTCGAGGTTGTCCCGGTGCCAATCCCATTTGACATGTACCCTATGACGACGACTGTCAAACAGACACTAGTCAATGGTTTTACAGTCCATGCCATAGGTGGCGTACAGTCGGTCGAAAAAATAGATGAGCACCGTAACCCCATGAAAAAAATTTCCTAAATTGAAAACGACCCATTTTGAATTAAACGTGCATTTTATATTTTTTTTTATTTCCAAGATTGGGTTTGTAAATGAATTAAACGTGCCTTTTATATTTTTTTTTATTTTCAAGATTGGATTTGTAAATGAATTAAACGTGCCTTTTATATTTTTTATTTCCAAGATTGGATTTGAAAATGAATTAAACGTGCCTTTTATATTTTTTATTTCCAAGATTGGATTTGAAAATGAATTAAACGTGCCTTTTATATTTTTCAAGATTGGGTTTGAACATTTATTGGCAAAAGCGATGTGATTGCGCGTGCCTTTTATTATTTTCCAAGATTGAGTATTTATCGGCAAAAGCGATGTGAATTACGACTGCCTTTTATTATTTTTAATTTCCAAGATTGGGTTTGAACATTTATCAACAAGATGGCAACACCCGAGTGTTGTTTTTTTTTTCTTCTCTCGCCAATCAATTGAACGTGCACCCCAATTGTTTTATTTACTCCCCCCCAAGTTTTTTTTAAAAGTGAGACCCATACCAGAAGATTTGCCTTCCACAAAATAAAATTATTTATACCGCATCATGCAAAGTCATCACATAAAAAAATATATATTTATACCGTGTACCTCTTCCAGGAGTCTCGCATCATTCAACAAAAAACTTGTGTGCCTCGCTCAATAAACAATATGTGTATACATTAAAATGCTTAGTGTGTCAATCAGAAAAAAAAATTTCACCTGAAACTTTTTTTTTTAATAGGGTTTGAAATGAAACACATATCATAAATAAAAAATATATATTTATTCATTTTGAAAACATGTGAATATAAATACAATCTTCATCCCTGCCCATTCGATTAGCAATGAGATCTATTTGATACACATGTTAAATCTGTTGTGGATTTCATGTTTCCTGAAAAGGGCATAATTATTTGATACACATGTTAAATCTGTTGTGGATTTCATGTTTCCCACCAATCCAGGTGTCCTGAAAAGGGTATAATTATTTGATACACACGTTATTGATACACACGTTAAAATAAAATAATCATAAATAAAAAAAACATTTATTCATTTTGAAAACATGTGAATATAAATACAATCTTCATCCCAGTCCATTCAATTAGCAATGTGATCCATGATTTTGATTTCTGAGAGAACGTTGCATTCTTAATTTCTTTACACAAATGTTTTCAGTTTATGATTTTGATTTCTGAGAGAACGTTGCATTCTTAATTCTTTACACAACCTTATACCCCTTTTCTTAGAGGTATTTCGTAGAGTAATTTCAGAATTTCAACCTAAGGGGTCAAAGGTTATATATATATATATATATATATATATATATATATATATAGATATAATATATATACAGATATAGATATGTCTTTGAACCAGTATTACCATTTGATCCAAGACACTAAAACTGCAGTGTCATGCATTCATTGCAGTGAAGAGATTGTCCCGAAATTAATGATCCGGCATAATTATTTGATACACACGTTACTGTACCTGTGTAACAAAACAATGGTAATGATTTCCAACTCATCCTGAAAGCACACTCGTACAAGAGGGGCCAGAGCACACTCTGATTCGAGTGACCATCAGGATTTTTTGAGAGGAAAAAATCACTCAAATGATGTGAAAACATTTTACACTGAACATACCTGTAGATCAACACACGAAATTTTCATTTGAAATATATATATATATATATATATATATATATATATATATATATATATATATATATATATATATATATATATATATATATATCAGGATACATTCGATTTATAAAATCAACCAGATATATTTTACATTGAAATGCAACAATTGTATAAAATCAGTTGACAGTATTCATGTCTCGCTCAATAAACATTCCTTGAAATGTGTCGGTTGTTTTTGTTTTTTTCAAAAGCTGGAGGAAAAGAATCTTTGGGATATGAATCAGGATGATGGAAATGAATTTTAACAAAATACATATTACACACTTGACAGGTCAGGGGGGAATTTGTAAATTGACACACTCTCAGCAAATATGAATTATTGTTTACACATGAAAAAAAAACACACACCTCCCAAAAAAATAAAAATCAATTGAAATATAAAATGTCAGTAGTCATGTTTGTCTCTCACACACAATAACAATCCCACTGCAGAATTATTGTGACATGATCCTTATTCTAATATGATACGAATCAGGATGATTGTTAACGTGGAAATGAATTTTTTTACAAATACATATCACATACAGGTCAGGAGGATACGAAATTTGTAAAATTAACACACGAATCACTCTGAGCAAATATGAATTCAATCCAACTTTGGCATACCTCCTCCCCCCAAAAAAAAAATCATCAATTGAAATATAAAATGAGTAATGTATGTTAAATGTTATGTAAGTGTATGTTAAATCTGGTAACAACAGATTTAACATACACCAGCCTATTGAAAATGGATTCATTTTTTTTTAAATTTTATCTTGTAGACAATTTATTGATTTGAGTTTAAAATATTTCTTGTTGATAGAATTAATTTATTGCTAATTGTTTTGATTTATTTCTTGTTGATAGAATTATTTTAAAATGTTGTCCTCGCATCTACCCCCCCCTTTAGTCTGGTAACAACAGATTTAACATACACCAGCCTATTGAAAATGAATTCATTTTTTTTAAATTTTATCTTGTATAGACAATTTATTGATTTGAGTTTAAAATATTTCTTGTTGATAGAATTAATTTATTGTTGATAGAATTAATTTAAAATATTTATTTCTTGTTGATAGAATTATTTTAAAATGTTGTCCTCGCATCTACCCCCCCTTTAGTCTGGTAACAACAGATTTAACATACACAAGCCTATTGAAAATGAATTCATTTTTTTTTAAATTTTATCTTGTATAGACAATTTATTGATTTGAGTTTAAAATATTTCTTGTTGATAGAATTAATTTATTGTTGATAGAATTAATTTAAAATATTTATTTCTTGTTGATATAATTATTTTAAAATGTTGTCCTCGCATCTACCCCCCTTTAGTCTGGTAACAACAGATTTAACATACACCAGCCTATAGAAAATGTGTTCATTTTGTAGTAAAGTTCAGGGATTATTATTATGCTTTTTTATTTTATTTCAGGCAATTTATTGATTTGAGTTTAAAATATTTATTGTTTTGATTTAATTCTGCGTTAATAATTATTTCTTGAATTAATTAAAATCACGATCACATAATTTAAATCAAATTAATGCATTTAAAATAAATGACAAACGTAGAAATTCACTAAAAAAATCGAAAATTCACTAAAAAAAATCGAAAATTCACTAAAAAAAAATTGAAAATGAATGAAAAAAATACAGTGGATTTATTAAAATAATTGGGATTTTTTTAGTAAATTTGCAAGATTATTTAAAAAATTTCTTCAGCTGGATTCGATCTGACGCTGCCGCGAAAACGCACTACGCCAAAAGTGCCACGCCCCCTTCGAAATCGCTAAAATCGCATGTTTTAGGAGTCATTTTTGATGAAATTAGACCTTTTAACCAGTCTAAAACTAAAAACTAACACTTGTAAACGATAGATGGACTTGAAATTGATCTGAAACAACACTTTTATAAGGGTTTTATGCTCTAATTTATGCATAAACAATCATTTTCGAAAAAATTTTCGGAAACCGATTCTGAAAATTTTTTCGAAACCGATTCTGAAAAATGTTTTAGAAATAATTCCTTATACATAAATTAGAGCATAAAAGTGTTGTGTCAGATCAATTTCAAGTCCATCTATCGTTTACAAGTGTTAGTTTTTAGTTTTAGAATGGTTAAAAGGTCTAATTTCATCAAAATGACGCTCCGAAATGTGTCATTTTACACCATTTTACGCCAATTGCAATAGTAGGGAACATACGCATCGGATTTCACCGCAGCGAGAGTATTTCTAGCTTGCCGTGCATGGACGGTTATGCACGGCAAGCTAGAAATACTCTTGCTGCGGTGAAATCCGCATGCAAATGATGGATTGCATGCGGTTTTATCGAAAATGATGTTGGTCTTTAAATCCCGAACGTATTTTAATTATGTATTCAATATTTAAAACAAATTATACACAGTATACAAAACCTAGACACTGGAACTTATTTTGAGACGTCAACAGATTTAACGTGCATGCAAAACCTAGACACTGGAAATTATTTTTTGTTACAACAGATTTAACGTGCGCAAGATTTTTAAAAACGCAAAATCCTGACAGCATGCAATTTTTTTTTCGAAAGAAAGATCTGAGGAAGCAAACAATGTCTGATTTGTTTTATATTCGATTGGGTGAGAATATCTCTTAAAAGGTTTTAATGAAATCGTCAACGTACACGCAATTTGAGAAACCTGTCCAGGCTACAACAGATTTAACGTGCGCCCAATTTTTAGAAACACAAAATCCTGACAGGATTTGAAAGCTATGATATCCTCAATGGATTTAACGTGCTTCCTGTTTATTTAAATTCAAACGCTCTGTCTTTTTTTTTTTACAAGATTTGCTTTTACTAATTCTTTTTGTCTTGGTTTCGAACTTTATTTGCCACGAGCGTCCCTTTTTCGCATGGGCTGTCACATGAGTCTATAGTCCCTTGTGAGGGGCATGTGATAGTTTTCTTACTATCTCTCCTTAATGGTGAGAGCTAAAGGGGAATTAACTCTACTATGACTATTTAAAGTTCGAGGAGCAGATCTATGTTGGTTCGAAACAAATACGTTTATTTGTTATTCTGGATTAAATACAATAAATATATACATTTTAGTAACAATGATGATAAAAGTAATAAACGATACCCATGGATGCATCCGTTACCTAAAGGAAATAATGGGAGAGAAGACGTTAGTAACTAGAGTTTAAATTGTTAATAAAATCAGGGCTCGATGCCATGGCGGCAAAATCGGGGCCCTGGAGAAACGCTAGCTTTCTCGAGAGAGAGAAAGCCTCGCAAAGACGTTCTTTAGAATACAAGAATGCCCTTTTTTGGACTGGAGGTTATCCCCTCCCAAACAGGTTGCTATTCCGCGCACTTAGCGCCAAGCGCATTACCAGGGCAAGTATGTATTGCCCTCTTTGGGATTGAGTCTTACAATATATATATATATATATATATATATATGCCAGTGATAAATTTGGAGTAATTTTTTTTTAATGTTTTGGAAGTATAGCTTTTGTTCATTTTTTGGTGAAAATAAGATAATGGACTTCAAAACACCATTTTGAGAATTCCAGTGCTTAATGTCAAGAAACATCAGTTTCCCCCAACCTGTGTACTCTTAAAGAGAGGGGTGAATGTTCAGCTATCAACAGGAGACGCTCGCTCTTATCTCACCCAGTTTCACACAAAGACCCGTGACCACCCCTCTACTCGAACCCTGTGGTAAATTTTCTTACCTCCCCCTAGAGGAACGCGCGTTCTGAAAGAGCCCACGAATGAAGTTGTTTTCAAAATACGAGCCCATGCGAAAAGGTTAAATGCTGCACGTCCAAAAAATGCAACAAGATTGGCGTGAGAGAAGCACAACAATTCAATTAACCACAAACAGGTGAATACAAATATTTTTTTTTTACCCAATGTGTATTTAAAAAAAAAATAATAATAATTAGCATCCTGGTGTAGCTTTGGGATTCTGAGGGTCCGATTCACAGCAACACTCGCGCGTTAAATCTGTTGTTGTAGGGCAGGATGTCAAGTTTCCCAAATCTCTGGTGCACGTTCAATCTGTTGTAGGGTCATGTTTCTCAAATCTCTGGTGCACGTTCAATCTGTTGTAGGGTCATGTTTCTCAAATCTCTGGTGCACGTTCAATTTGTTGTAGGGTCATGTTTCTCAAATCTCTGGTGCACGTTCAATTTGTTGTAGGGTCATGTTTCTCAAATCTCTGGTGCACGTTCAATCTGTTGTAGGGTCATGTTTCTCAAATCTCTGGTCCATGTTCAATCTGTTGTAGGGTCATGTTTCTCAAATCTCTGGTCGGTGCGTCTTTCTCGACAGCTTTAGCGTGCACCATTGTTTTTTTCTACCCGTGAGAAAAAGTCCAACCATATGAAATGGCGTTGTATTGAAAACGGAACCCTAAAAAGTTTTTTTACCTAATCAGAAACTAGGTCAAGTCAATATTTTTTTTTTTGCTAAAATCACATCTGCTATGGCAAAAGTTGTGAAAGAACAATTCGGAAATGACTGGGTGAGAAACATTCAATAGTTTCCAAAATAATGTATTATTTCCTTTAATATAACAAGATTTTAATTTTCAAACCTATGTATTTCTTGAATTAAAATTTATCGATTTAAAATGTTGTTCTCCCATCTGCCCCTTTAGTCTGGTAGCAACAGATTTAACATACACTAGCCTATAGAAAATGGATTCATCTTGTAGTAAAATTCAGGGATTATTATTATTTAAGGCAATTTATTGATTAAAATATTTATTGTTTCCCTCTGAATGCCAAACCGCCCGAGACGGCTTTACATCCAGACGACCGCTGTCCGCCCGAACCGGCCTTAAACTAATCAGCGTATCTTCCCCTCTACCGGTGAGGAAAGGGTCTCGAAGATCGACCTGTCAGCTTAAGCGATCATCAGGTGTCAGGGGGTCCTTTTCTAACTACACATAATAGCTTCTTCACTCTGTCTGCGGATCGGATAAACTTTTGTGAGATATTTTGCTTTTAAAATGCCTGGGTAACGAAACACTCGGAAATACGAGGGTGAGTAAAAAATAGATTTTTTACGAATAAAGCACTATTTTCATATATCGGACAGGGAATCCGAACTTAAGAAGGAAAGTGAAAATTTCAATTTCTTACAAAAAGTAGAACCATTACAAACATATTTGCGCAAAAATTTTTCCGAGCATTTTAAGCCGTACGCTCAGTTATCAGTTGACGAAGCACTCGTTAAATTTAAAGGACGTTTGGGCATTATACAATATATGCCCTTAAAACCCGCCAAACGAGGCATCAAAATTTGGATGCTGTGTACACCTTACTTAGGATACACACTGAAATGTACTGTGGGAAAAAAGACAACACCCCGGGATCAACAAATTGATTGGGATATGATGTTATGATGCATCTAGTAAAAGACATAACCCATAAAAGCCACACAATATACTTTGATTGCTTTTTCAGTAGCGTCATACTGATGAAAGATCTGCTAAAAATAGGAATATATTCTTGTGGAACTGTGATGGAAAACCGAAAAATTTGCCCAAAGAATTTAAAGTTATAGGTTCCTCATGAAATCAAATGTTTTCAGTGCATAAACTCTCCGAGCATTCTATGTACAACTTGAGTAGACAAAAAAACAGATACATCTTTTATCTACAAATGTTAAAAATGAGAGTTGTTTGGTTACCAGAAGGAAAGGATCAGAAAAAAAATTTAGTGCAGTCCCCCGTAGCTTTCGCGGATTATAATAAACATATGTGAGGAGTTGATTTGACTGACCAACAAAGAAAATATTTTTCAGTAGTTAGGAAATCATCTAAATGGTGGTGGTATGTGTTTTTTCCTTTCTACTTGACACTGCCATTAGCAATGCCTACATTTTGCACAAAACAACCAACTCTCCACCGATAAAAGCGATCATTTCAACTCTATGATTTCAAGTTAGAACCGATTGACGAGCTGGCAAAAGAAATATTTCAGAATTTTTCACTACTCCTATTCACGCTCACAAGAAAAGAAAAATCGATGGACGCAGAAGGACTCGAGTCCTTTGTCGTAAGCTTGGACTTAAAAACTATAAGCGGACGTTCCATTGAAAGCTCCTTTGAGTGTCATACTTGCAAAATGTGCTTGTGTCAGAATTGTTTTAAAGATGATTAGGGTTTTAATGCTGACGAAATTGCTCTATTCAAGAATATTCCAGAATTTCAGTAACTTTATTTTTTAAATCTCTCTCTCGATACTGTTAACAGATATACTTCAAATTCATCATAAGTAAAAAAGTGTTTATTTAGAGCAAATTTTATGTTTGATCTTGATTTGCTGTGAAAGAAATTTTCTACAAAAAAATTATCATTAGTACTGGAGAAATATATATTTATGGTAATTATTGTGAGAATATAATGCAAGTATATATTCTGTAAAAACCCGAACTAATCCAGATTTTAAAATATTTCTTAAGGAAAACAGAATATAAATTAATTAGCTACAATTTTGTATTTATTATTGACAAACAAATCTATTCAATATTAAGGTGATAGAAATGTTTTTATTTGATACTTTTCTACTTCAACCTGTGAATGTATGTTATAATAGATTTTTAAATGAATAATTTAATATTTTTGACACGTTCCCGGAACCTTAGCTTAAGAGTACCCATCTCCTAAATTAGGCTGAGTTCTCGATACGTGACAAACCTTTACTTCTTCTAAACACACGGTGAGCATACAAATCTTAAATACATGGTTTTGCTATGAATCCCATTTTTGAAGGTTTTCGATTTTTGTGGATGCATAAGGGGACAATGCATCTTAGAAATGCTATTCATTTGGATAAATCATATAATAGTTTCATGTGTTATTTGCTACATTACATCATCAATGGATGAAAAAAAACATGAGCTTTGCATATTTTCTGTTTGCACGATAAATGTTCTGGGGCAAAATGTCTAAAATATTTTTCTTTCTTCATGCTTATAAGGTTTATATTTTGTTTACATATTGTTTTTTTTTTATTTGGTCATGCATGCAGCTCATTCTGTTCGTAACCTCATGCCATAAAATCCAAATAACCAACTCTAGATTACAGTTAAAGACAAATTGAAAATGAAAACTTTTGATCGATCAGATGTATCAAAAATAATTCTATAATTCTTGCTCTAAAAGCAAATATACCCTTAAAAAGAATTCGATAATTCATGCTATAATTTTAATAATTATTTCTTGAATTAATTTAAATCATGAGAGATTTGAGAAACCTCAACAGATTGAACGTGCACCAGAGATTTGAGAAACATGACATCCTCAACAGATTGAACGTGTACCAGAGATTAAAACACGTTAGTCTAAATCGTATTCTTCAAATGGAATTAAACATTTTTTTTTTGTTGAGACATTTGGGCAATATCACTTTCATCTTTTGCCTTAATCACTACATCTTTTTTCCATGATATTTTGTCGTTGTTTATCATCAGAGAGCCAGTCAAAATCATAAAATGGTTTGATGGAGGGTGAAGATTTAGTGGAAGCTTATGGGCCCTCTATCTCCCGGTGCTAAGGAAAAAAAAATAACGGTACACAGGATATTTTTATTAGCAGAAATAAAAAAAAATATATGGAATAAATCGGCTTGGAAACTGGAGTGTCAGAGAGAAACTGCAAGAGAAAACATGGACGCAATAACATTGCACCGAAGAGACATGGCAACAACCACCGGTATTATTTACCGCAAGCTTCTTTCACAATGAAAATCATCTTTCTCGAGAAATTAAAAAAAAGTTATTGTAGTAAAATAAATTATCTCAACATGTTTAAAAAAGATTAAAAAGTTAAACTTTATCCAATGAAAAACAAGAATAAATTCATTTAAAATTAAAGAAAAGTACACCCATTTTTGTCTCAAAAAAAAATCTAATTGTTGTTCTCAGATCAGCCCCTTTTTATTAACAACACATAACGCTTTGAACAATACTTTTTATTAAAAAAAAATTACTTTATGTTCTTGCATTTACCTTTAGAATTCAAATCGTTCAACGAATAAAATTTCTGGTGGACAAATATTGCCATGTTAATTTAAAAGCATATAATTTGATTATTACTTTCAAAGAACACTGGTTCTGTGTTCACAATGTGTAAGATATGTTCCAAATACTTTGATGAATTTATTGATTTGACACCCTAACACAATTAATAAACCGTACACTTTTATTTATTTTCATAAGCAGATGACTAAATGGTAATAGTCTGTTGGATTTAGTTTTTTTTTATAATTTGAGTAACAATTCAACAAAACTATGATACCTTTAAGTCAATTGGTGTGGTAATCTTTGTCTTTTAAATTCTCAATGCATTCAGTGAATTTCAACCTGTATCCATTTGTTTGATTTTATCTTGTAGCAAATTCAGGGATTAGGGTCAGGTGGGGTAAAACAGTTATAAAAAGAGGTACTTTTTCATTTATACCTAATTTGCAAAAAATATATATTGGTTATTTTTGCAAAAAAATTGTATCAAATATGCAACTTAATATTCTTCACTGCATTTTAGAAACAATTTTAGCAAAAAATAATACAAATTAGTAATTATAATGCTGTTTTAAAACATGTTGTCAATTACCTGTTTTACCCCATACCGTGGGGGAAAATAAGCCGGCCTCTTCGAAAAGAGCATCGAACATTTAGCGGGTGTGAGGGGAAGGAACAGGTTTTCGTGGAAGGAATGCAATATTTTCGGAAAGATAAGATGTTGTTTCAAAACGTTTCTTGCGGAAAAAAAGAATTTTACCTCAAGGCGGCGGGTGTTTGGCATTGGGTTACGTAATGGACTGGTTACCATGCACGGTTACCGTTAGACATGGAATATAGTTTAGAATTGATCGTGGTCTTTTAGAATTGGATATTTGACGATGGTCATATCTGGGGATCTGCGCTATTGCTGGGTTATCAATATGGATGAGTGATTTGTAGAATTTTTTACTGATTTTGCCAAAGAACTGTTTAAGTTCAAGAATTCCGAGTTCTTCTCGGATTTTGGCATTTCTGTAGAACCATGGGCTATTAGTGATGATTCTCAGGGTGGAATTTTGAAGAGCCTCTAATTTACTCATATGGGATTTAGCAGCATATCCCCAGACCTGACAAGCATAACTGATTACTGATCTGAGCATGGAAGTGTATATGAGCAACTTATTTTTATGGACAATTCAGAGTTCCTTGCAATTAGGGGATAAACAATACTTCTTGCCGCAAGGAACTTGGCTCTAAGGGTGGATATATGTTTACTCCAAGTTAAGTTTCTGTCCAACGTGACACCAAGGTATATACAATTATGGGTCCAAGGGGTCCATTATAATTACTAATTTGTATTATTTTTTGCTAAAATTGTTTCTAAAATGCAGTGAAGAATATTAAGTTGCATATTTGATACAATTTTTTTGCAAAAATAACCAATATATATTTTTTGCAAATTAGGTATAAATGAAAAAGTACCTCTTTTTATAACTGTTTTACCCCACCTGACCCTAATCCCTGAATTTGCTACAAGATAAAATCAAACAAATGGATACAGGTTGAAATTCACTGAATGCATTGAGAATTTAAAAGACAAAGATTACCACACCAATTGACTTAAAGGTATCATAGTTTTGTTGAATTGTTACTCAAATTATAAAAAAAAACTAAATCCAACAGACTATTACCATTTAGTCATCTGCTTATGAAAATAAATAAAAGTGTACGGTTTATTAATTGTGTTAGGGTGTCAAATCAATAAATTCATCAAAGTATTTGGAACATATCTTACACATTGTGAACACAGAACCAGTGTTCTTTGAAAGTAATAATCAAATTATATGCTTTTAAATTAACATGGCAATATTTGTCCACCAGAAATTTTATTCGTTGAACGATTTGAATTCTAAAGGTAAATGCAAGAACATAAAGTAATTTTTTTTTAATAAAAAGTATTGTTCAAAGCGTTATGTGTTGTTAATAAAAAGGGGCTGATCTGAGAACAACAATTAGATTTTTTTTTGAGACAAAAATGGGTGTACTTTTCTTTAATTTTAAATGAATTTATTCTTGTTTTTCATTGGATAAAGTTTAACTTTTTAATCTTTTTTAAACATGTTGAGATAATTTATTTTACTACAATAACTTTTTTTTAATTTCTCGAGAAAGATGATTTTCATTGTGAAAGAAGCTTGCGGTAAATAATACCGGTGGTTGTTGCCATGTCTCTTCGGTGCAATGTTATTGCGTCCATGTTTTCTCTTGCAGTTTCTCTCTGACACTCCAGTTTCCAAGCCGATTTATTCCATATATTTTTTTTTATTTCTGCTAATAAAAATATCCTGTGTACCGTTATTTTTTTTTCCTTAGCACCGGGAGATAGAGGGCCCATAAGCTTCCACTAAATCTTCACCCTCCATCAAACCATTTTATGATTTTGACTGGCTCTCTGATGATAAACAACGACAAAATATCATGGAAAAAAGATGTAGTGATTAAGGCAAAAGATGAAAGTGATATTGCCCAAATGTCTCAACAAAAAAAAAATGTTTAATTCCATTTGAAGAATACGATTTAGACTAACGTGTTTTAATCTCTGGTACACGTTCAATCTGTTGAGGATGTCATGTTTCTCAAATCTCTGGTGCACGTTCAATCTGTTGAGGTTTCTCAAATCTCTCATGATTTAAATTAATTCAAGAAATAATTATTAAAATTATAGCATGAATTATCGAATTCTTTTTAAGGGTATATTTGCTTTTAGAGCAAGAATTATAGAATTATTTTTGATACATCTGATCGATCAAAAGTTTTCATTTTCAATTTGTCTTTAACTGTAATCTAGAGTTGGTTATTTGGATTTTATGGCATGAGGTTACGAACAGAATGAGCTGCATGCATGACCAAATAAAAAAAAAACAATATGTAAACAAAATATAAACCTTATAAGCATGAAGAAAGAAAAATATTTTAGACATTTTGCCCCAGAACATTTATCGTGCAAACAGAAAATATGCAAAGCTCATGTTTTTTTTCATCCATTGATGATGTAATGTAGCAAATAACACATGAAACTATTATATGATTTATCCAAATGAATAGCATTTCTAAGATGCATTGTCCCCTTATGCATCCACAAAAATCGAAAACCTTCAAAAATGGGATTCATAGCAAAACCATGTATTTAAGATTTGTATGCTCACCGTGTGTTTAGAAGAAGTAAAGGTTTGTCACGTATCGAGAACTCAGCCTAATTTAGGAGATGGGTACTCTTAAGCTAAGGTTCCGGGAACGTGTCAAAAATATTAAATTATTCATTTAAAAATCTATTATAACATACATTCACAGGTTGAAGTAGAAAAGTATCAAATAAAAACATTTCTATCACCTTAATATTGAATAGATTTGTTTGTCAATAATAAATACAAAATTGTAGCTAATTAATTTATATTCTGTTTTCCTTAAGAAATATTTTAAAATCTGGATTAGTTCGGGTTTTTACAGAATATATACTTGCATTATATTCTCACAATAATTACCATAAATATATATTTCTCCAGTACTAATGATAATTTTTTTGTAGAAAATTTCTTTCACAGCAAATCAAGATCAAACATAAAATTTGCTCTAAATAAACACTTTTTTACTTATGATGAATTTGAAGTATATCTGTTAACAGTATCGAGAGAGAGATTTAAAAAATAAAGTTACTGAAATTCTGGAATATTCTTGAATAGAGCAATTTCGTCAGCATTAAAACCCTAATCATCTTTAAAACAATTCTGACACAAGCACATTTTGCAAGTATGACACTCAAAGGAGCTTTCAATGGAACGTCCGCTTATAGTTTTTAAGTCCAAGCTTACGACAAAGGACTCGAGTCCTTCTGCGTCCATCGATTTTTCTTTTCTTGTGAGCGTGAATAGGAGTAGTGAAAAATTCTGAAATATTTCTTTTGCCAGCTCGTCAATCGGTTCTAACTTGAAATCATAGAGTTGAAATGATCGCTTTTATCGGTGGAGAGTTGGTTGTTTTGTGCAAAATGTAGGCATTGCTAATGGCAGTGTCAAGTAGAAAGGAAAAAACACATACCACCACCATTTAGATGATTTCCTAACTACTGAAAAATATTTTCTTTGTTGGTCAGTCAAATCAACTCCTCACATATGTTTATTATAATCCGCGAAAGCTACGGGGGACTGCACTAAATTTTTTTTCTGATCCTTTCCTTCTGGTAACCAAACAACTCTCATTTTTAACATTTGTAGATAAAAGATGTATCTGTTTTTTTGTCTACTCAAGTTGTACATAGAATGCTCGGAGAGTTTATGCACTGAAAACATTTGATTTCATGAGGAACCTATAACTTTAAATTCTTTGGGCAAATTTTTCGGTTTTCCATCACAGTTCCACAAGAATATATTCCTATTTTTAGCAGATCTTTCATCAGTATGACGCTACTGAAAAAGCAATCAAAGTATATTGTGTGGCTTTTATGGGTTATGTCTTTTACTAGATGCATCATAACATCATATCCCAATCAATTTGTTGATCCCGGGGTGTTGTCTTTTTTCCCACAGTACATTTCAGTGTGTATCCTAAGTAAGGTGTACACAGCATCCAAATTTTGATGCCTCGTTTGGCGGGTTTTAAGGGCATATATTGTATAATGCCCAAACGTCCTTTAAATTTAACGAGTGCTTCGTCAACTGATAACTGAGCGTACGGCTTAAAATGCTCGGAAAAATTTTTGCGCAAATATGTTTGTAATGGTTCTACTTTTTGTAAGAAATTGAAATTTTCACTTTCCTTCTTAAGTTCGGATTCCCTGTCCGATATATGAAAATAGTGCTTTATTCGTAAAAAATCTATTTTTTACTCACCCTCGTATTTCCGAGTGTTTCGTTACCCAGGCATTTTAAAAGCAAAATATCTCACAAAAGTTTATCCGATCCGCAGACAGAGTGAAGAAGCTATTATGTGTAGTTAGAAAAGGACCCCCTGACACCTGATGATCGCTTAAGCTGACAGGTCGATCTTCGAGACCCTTTCCTCACCGGTAGAGGGGAAGATACGCTGATTAGTTTAAGGCCGGTTCGGGCGGACAGCGGTCGTCTGGATGTAAAGCCGTCTCGGGCGGTTTGGCATTCAGAGGGAAACAATAAATATTTTAATCAATAAATTGCCTTAAATAATAATAATCCCTGAATTTTACTACAAGATGAATCCATTTTCTATAGGCTAGTGTATGTTAAATCTGTTGCTACCAGACTAAAGGGGCAGATGGGAGAACAACATTTTAAATCGATAAATTTTAATTCAAGAAATACATAGGTTTGAAAATTAAAATCTTGTTATATTAAAGGAAATAATACATTATTTTGGAAACTATTGAATGTTTCTCACCCAGTCATTTCCGAATTGTTCTTTCACAACTTTTGCCATAGCAGATGTGATTTTAGCAAAAAAAAAAATATTGACTTGACCTAGTTTCTGATTAGGTAAAAAAACTTTTTAGGGTTCCGTTTTCAATACAACGCCATTTCATATGGTTGGACTTTTTCTCACGGGTAGAAAAAAACAATGGTGCACGCTAAAGCTGTCGAGAAAGACGCACCGACCAGAGATTTGAGAAACATGACCCTACAACAGATTGAACATGGACCAGAGATTT
The DNA here is from genome assembly GCA_947359465.1 of Metellina segmentata. NCBI lineage: Eukaryota > Metazoa > Arthropoda > Arachnida > Araneae > Tetragnathidae > Metellina > Metellina segmentata. The sequence continues at coordinate 120,253,649 of OX375881.1, forward strand.
GAGAAACATGACCCTACAACAGATTGAACGTGCACCAGAGATTTGAGAAACATGACCCTACAACAAATTGAACGTGCACCAGAGATTTGAGAAACATGACCCTACAACAAATTGAACGTGCACCAGAGATTTGAGAAACATGACCCTACAACAGATTGAACGTGCACCAGAGATTTGAGAAACATGACCCTACAACAGATTGAACGTGCACCAGAGATTTGGGAAACTTGACATCCTGCCCTACAACAACAGATTTAACGCGCGAGTGTTGCTGTGAATCGGACCCTCAGAATCCCAAAGCTACACCAGGATGCTAATTATTATTATTTTTTTTTTAAATACACATTGGGTAAAAAAAAAATATTTGTATTCACCTGTTTGTGGTTAATTGAATTGTTGTGCTTCTCTCACGCCAATCTTGTTGCATTTTTTGGACGTGCAGCATTTAACCTTTTCGCATGGGCTCGTATTTTGAAAACAACTTCATTCGTGGGCTCTTTCAGAACGCGCGTTCCTCTAGGGGGAGGTAAGAAAATTTACCACAGGGTTCGAGTAGAGGGGTGGTCACGGGTCTTTGTGTGAAACTGGGTGAGATAAGAGCGAGCGTCTCCTGTTGATAGCTGAACATTCACCCCTCTCTTTAAGAGTACACAGGTTGGGGGAAACTGATGTTTCTTGACATTAAGCACTGGAATTCTCAAAATGGTGTTTTGAAGTCCATTATCTTATTTTCACCAAAAAATGAACAAAAGCTATACTTCCAAAACATTAAAAAAAAATTACTCCAAATTTATCACTGGCATATATATATATATATATATATATATATTGTAAGACTCAATCCCAAAGAGGGCAATACATACTTGCCCTGGTAATGCGCTTGGCGCTAAGTGCGCGGAATAGCAACCTGTTTGGGAGGGGATAACCTCCAGTCCAAAAAAGGGCATTCTTGTATTCTAAAGAACGTCTTTGCGAGGCTTTCTCTCTCTCGAGAAAGCTAGCGTTTCTCCAGGGCCCCGATTTTGCCGCCATGGCATCGAGCCCTGATTTTATTAACAATTTAAACTCTAGTTACTAACGTCTTCTCTCCCATTATTTCCTTTAGGTAACGGATGCATCCATGGGTATCGTTTATTACTTTTATCATCATTGTTACTAAAATGTATATATTTATTGTATTTAATCCAGAATAACAAATAAACGTATTTGTTTCGAACCAACATAGATCTGCTCCTCGAACTTTAAATAGTCATAGTAGAGTTAATTCCCCTTTAGCTCTCACCATTAAGGAGAGATAGTAAGAAAACTATCACATGCCCCTCACAAGGGACTATAGACTCATGTGACAGCCCATGCGAAAAAGGGACGCTCGTGGCAAATAAAGTTCGAAACCAAGACAAAAAGAATTAGTAAAAGCAAATCTTGTAAAAAAAAAAAGACAGAGCGTTTGAATTTAAATAAACAGGAAGCACGTTAAATCCATTGAGGATATCATAGCTTTCAAATCCTGTCAGGATTTTGTGTTTCTAAAAATTGGGCGCACGTTAAATCTGTTGTAGCCTGGACAGGTTTCTCAAATTGCGTGTACGTTGACGATTTCATTAAAACCTTTTAAGAGATATTCTCACCCAATCGAATATAAAACAAATCAGACATTGTTTGCTTCCTCAGATCTTTCTTTCGAAAAAAAAATTGCATGCTGTCAGGATTTTGCGTTTTTAAAAATCTTGCGCACGTTAAATCTGTTGTAACAAAAAATAATTTCCAGTGTCTAGGTTTTGCATGCACGTTAAATCTGTTGACGTCTCAAAATAAGTTCCAGTGTCTAGGTTTTGTATACTGTGTATAATTTGTTTTAAATATTGAATACATAATTAAAATACGTTCGGGATTTAAAGACCAACATCATTTTCGATAAAACCGCATGCAATCCATCATTTGCATGCGGATTTCACCGCAGCAAGAGTATTTCTAGCTTGCCGTGCATAACCGTCCATGCACGGCAAGCTAGAAATACTCTCGCTGCGGTGAAATCCGATGCGTATGTTCCCTACTATTGCAATTGGCGTAAAATGGTGTAAAATGACACATTTCGGAGCGTCATTTTGATGAAATTAGACCTTTTAACCATTCTAAAACTAAAAACTAACACTTGTAAACGATAGATGGACTTGAAATTGATCTGACACAACACTTTTATGCTCTAATTTATGTATAAGGAATTATTTCTAAAACATTTTTCAGAATCGGTTTCGAAAAAATTTTCAGAATCGGTTTCCGAAAATTTTTTCGAAAATGATTGTTTATGCATAAATTAGAGCATAAAACCCTTATAAAAGTGTTGTTTCAGATCAATTTCAAGTCCATCTATCGTTTACAAGTGTTAGTTTTTAGTTTTAGACTGGTTAAAAGGTCTAATTTCATCAAAAATGACTCCTAAAACATGCGATTTTAGCGATTTCGAAGGGGGCGTGGCACTTTTGGCGTAGTGCGTTTTCGCGGCAGCGTCAGATCGAATCCAGCTGAAGAAATTTTTTAAATAATCTTGCAAATTTACTAAAAAAATCCCAATTATTTTAATAAATCCACTGTATTTTTTTCATTCATTTTCAATTTTTTTTTAGTGAATTTTCGATTTTTTTTAGTGAATTTTCGATTTTTTTAGTGAATTTCTACGTTTGTCATTTATTTTAAATGCATTAATTTGATTTAAATTATGTGATCGTGATTTTAATTAATTCAAGAAATAATTATTAACGCAGAATTAAATCAAAACAATAAATATTTTAAACTCAAATCAATAAATTGCCTGAAATAAAATAAAAAAGCATAATAATAATCCCTGAACTTTACTACAAAATGAACACATTTTCTATAGGCTGGTGTATGTTAAATCTGTTGTTACCAGACTAAAGGGGGGTAGATGCGAGGACAACATTTTAAAATAATTATATCAACAAGAAATAAATATTTTAAATTAATTCTATCAACAATAAATTAATTCTATCAACAAGAAATATTTTAAACTCAAATCAATAAATTGTCTATACAAGATAAAATTTAAAAAAAAATGAATTCATTTTCAATAGGCTTGTGTATGTTAAATCTGTTGTTACCAGACTAAAGGGGGGGTAGATGCGAGGACAACATTTTAAAATAATTCTATCAACAAGAAATAAATATTTTAAATTAATTCTATCAACAATAAATTAATTCTATCAACAAGAAATATTTTAAACTCAAATCAATAAATTGTCTATACAAGATAAAATTTAAAAAAAATGAATTCATTTTCAATAGGCTGGTGTATGTTAAATCTGTTGTTACCAGACTAAAGGGGGGGGTAGATGCGAGGACAACATTTTAAAATAATTCTATCAACAAGAAATAAATCAAAACAATTAGCAATAAATTAATTCTATCAACAAGAAATATTTTAAACTCAAATCAATAAATTGTCTACAAGATAAAATTTAAAAAAAAATGAATCCATTTTCAATAGGCTGGTGTATGTTAAATCTGTTGTTACCAGATTTAACATACACTTACATAACATTTAACATACATTACTCATTTTATATTTCAATTGATGATTTTTTTTTTGGGGGGAGGAGGTATGCCAAAGTTGGATTGAATTCATATTTGCTCAGAGTGATTCGTGTGTTAATTTTACAAATTTCGTATCCTCCTGACCTGTATGTGATATGTATTTGTAAAAAAATTCATTTCCACGTTAACAATCATCCTGATTCGTATCATATTAGAATAAGGATCATGTCACAATAATTCTGCAGTGGGATTGTTATTGTGTGTGAGAGACAAACATGACTACTGACATTTTATATTTCAATTGATTTTTATTTTTTTGGGAGGTGTGTGTTTTTTTTTCATGTGTAAACAATAATTCATATTTGCTGAGAGTGTGTCAATTTACAAATTCCCCCCTGACCTGTCAAGTGTGTAATATGTATTTTGTTAAAATTCATTTCCATCATCCTGATTCATATCCCAAAGATTCTTTTCCTCCAGCTTTTGAAAAAAACAAAAACAACCGACACATTTCAAGGAATGTTTATTGAGCGAGACATGAATACTGTCAACTGATTTTATACAATTGTTGCATTTCAATGTAAAATATATCTGGTTGATTTTATAAATCGAATGTATCCTGATATATATATATATATATATATATATATATATATATATATATATATATATATATATATATATATATATATATATTTCAAATGAAAATTTCGTGTGTTGATCTACAGGTATGTTCAGTGTAAAATGTTTTCACATCATTTGAGTGATTTTTTCCTCTCAAAAAATCCTGATGGTCACTCGAATCAGAGTGTGCTCTGGCCCCTCTTGTACGAGTGTGCTTTCAGGATGAGTTGGAAATCATTACCATTGTTTTGTTACACAGGTACAGTAACGTGTGTATCAAATAATTATGCCGGATCATTAATTTCGGGACAATCTCTTCACTGCAATGAATGCATGACACTGCAGTTTTAGTGTCTTGGATCAAATGGTAATACTGGTTCAAAGACATATCTATATCTGTATATATATTATATCTATATATATATATATATATATATATATATATATATATAACCTTTGACCCCTTAGGTTGAAATTCTGAAATTACTCTACGAAATACCTCTAAGAAAAGGGGTATAAGGTTGTGTAAAGAATTAAGAATGCAACGTTCTCTCAGAAATCAAAATCATAAACTGAAAACATTTGTGTAAAGAAATTAAGAATGCAACGTTCTCTCAGAAATCAAAATCATGGATCACATTGCTAATTGAATGGACTGGGATGAAGATTGTATTTATATTCACATGTTTTCAAAATGAATAAATGTTTTTTTTATTTATGATTATTTTATTTTAACGTGTGTATCAATAACGTGTGTATCAAATAATTATACCCTTTTCAGGACACCTGGATTGGTGGGAAACATGAAATCCACAACAGATTTAACATGTGTATCAAATAATTATGCCCTTTTCAGGAAACATGAAATCCACAACAGATTTAACATGTGTATCAAATAGATCTCATTGCTAATCGAATGGGCAGGGATGAAGATTGTATTTATATTCACATGTTTTCAAAATGAATAAATATATATTTTTTATTTATGATATGTGTTTCATTTCAAACCCTATTAAAAAAAAAAGTTTCAGGTGAAATTTTTTTTTCTGATTGACACACTAAGCATTTTAATGTATACACATATTGTTTATTGAGCGAGGCACACAAGTTTTTTGTTGAATGATGCGAGACTCCTGGAAGAGGTACACGGTATAAATATATATTTTTTTATGTGATGACTTTGCATGATGCGGTATAAATAATTTTATTTTGTGGAAGGCAAATCTTCTGGTATGGGTCTCACTTTTAAAAAAAACTTGGGGGGGAGTAAATAAAACAATTGGGGTGCACGTTCAATTGATTGGCGAGAGAAGAAAAAAAAAACAACACTCGGGTGTTGCCATCTTGTTGATAAATGTTCAAACCCAATCTTGGAAATTAAAAATAATAAAAGGCAGTCGTAATTCACATCGCTTTTGCCGATAAATACTCAATCTTGGAAAATAATAAAAGGCACGCGCAATCACATCGCTTTTGCCAATAAATGTTCAAACCCAATCTTGAAAAATATAAAAGGCACGTTTAATTCATTTTCAAATCCAATCTTGGAAATAAAAAATATAAAAGGCACGTTTAATTCATTTTCAAATCCAATCTTGGAAATAAAAAATATAAAAGGCACGTTTAATTCATTTACAAATCCAATCTTGAAAATAAAAAAAAATATAAAAGGCACGTTTAATTCATTTACAAACCCAATCTTGGAAATAAAAAAAAATATAAAATGCACGTTTAATTCAAAATGGGTCGTTTTCAATTTAGGAAATTTTTTTCATGGGGTTACGGTGCTCATCTATTTTTTCGACCGACTGTAGGACACATGTCTTCATTGAGGCGAGCGAAGCGAGCATAGGTTCTCGCAGCGAACCAATGAGGATTGCGAAGCAATCCTCCGGGGGTTGGCGAGCGTTAGCGAGCAGGGGGCAGGCCCCCTAGTTTCTAAAATAGCTCGACGAGCTGCAAAAATTCACGTTTAGAAGCACTCTAAAAAATCACGACTGAAGACTGAAAATTTGTACGTCTTTTACTCACTCACGTTTGAAATTTCGCTTTTTCACTTAGACACTTAATAAATACTAAACTAATTGCCGCATCGGAAAAAATTCTTCGTTTTCCCTGTACAATTTTGAACAAACCATGTTAATTTCGTAATTTTCGGATCCGTACTTTCTCGGAAAACTGTCTAAGAATCGAGCAAAAAAGCGAGTTTTCAACCCTGGGACGGCTGCTGCGGCAACGTTTTTTTAAATAAAAAGCGGTAAAAAAAATGTGTGATTTTTAAAAATCAAGTGTTAATTAATGCATAAATATAATTTATTAATTTTTAATAAATTAATATATATGAACCAAACTAATATAATTAATTATGAATGATTAATAGGTGTTAATTATATTTATATAATTACTTTAATCTTCCCCTTTTTACTGGGGTACAATCCAAACTTTTTGGGAGGATCAACCCCCCCCCCCCAATTCAACAACTCTAGTTACACCTATGGTGGTGTTGTCCTCGATCTTTCCCATTGGGATTGATCTGGGACTTTCGTCAATAGAAATTCGTTGCATCGCTGCAAAAGGACGTTATAAAAATACCTACCTACCAATATTCTTAAAAATACTCTTGATTTTCATAGAAGCCTCACTTGTCACTAGTTTTAATTTCTTGCCATTTTCGATTGACTGACTGCAACTGCAACGCTAATACATAAATGCTGCAAGTTCGATAACTCGTTTAAGCGCGAACTTTATTTTCTTTTTCAAAAAGTCTTATCCGAAAAATGAAATTGTATTTTGTTCGCTGTGAAGTTTTGTTTTTTATTTGAGATGAACACCCTTATGTTTCAAGAAATCACGCCTCATTCTGAAACGGATGATCGGTGGAATGATGTCATTATAAATGCGGGTGCATCCCAAAGCACTTTGCAGGACATTAAGTTACCCGAATGTGCCGGTTGCTTCACCTACCAGAACAGTGGAGACCTCACATCGCCCTGCAGTAACCGATTCATATACTGGCGAACCAACCACGATGTCATTCAACTCGTGGAAATATCGTTGGATGCCACGTTGAGGAGCAATCGTTTGCGTCTACGATTTCAAAACACTCCGATTTTACGCGGCGTCAGCGTCCACGAGTATCGCGATCAAGTTGTGTTGCTGGTACCCACTGTTTCAGCGATTCACAAAATCGTCTTTCCTCACCCAAAGAATCTGGAAAGTCATGATTTCCACGTGTCAAAGAATGATCGTGTTTCTCCATCCGTGTTTTACAACACGTCTCTGGATACTCTTCGTAACCGCACCTGCTCTTTTGTTCTGAATCATGTCTCTCTGGGGATTCCCTTGCCTCACACTTCCTGCTCGTGGCTGGATGCCGAGGCTAACGCCACGTTTATTCTGGCAAACAGCGCTGGTTCAGTTCTCATGGTGGCCATGTCCGACAGGAACGGTGTCGAGATCACGACAACTGAGTTGATGAAAACAGGCTCAATTTTCCGCCTGCTGAATGGTCTTGTCCCGACTGCCATCCGCAGCACCAAAACAGAGATAGCCCTTAGCATCATTTGCTACAAAGACGCACTTGATACTCTAGTGTGCTCTCTCTTCAGTGACTTGCAAATAAGGATCTGGTCCCACAAGAAGCAGGAATGCATTCTGCTTGATTCTGTGATCAATTTTGACTATGAGAAAAAGCTGAGTGGGGGGAATTTCACTGCTCACCAATGCCATCTGAGGAAATCTGAAGGTGACGAAAGCTTCTATTTAGGAGTCTATGTTCCTGTTCCACACCAGAAGATTTTCTACATCTTTAAACCTCTCCTTCATCGGGATCAGTGCAAGTTGAAGCTGGTGTCTATATTACATCAGACAGCACACGATTTGGTCGACTTCAGCATCGGGGAATCTCGCATCTGGACTCTCTGGCTGAGCAGCGAAAACCAACCGATTGTTCTGACAGCGGTGCTGGATTGCGATCGGAAGAGTGAGCAGATGGGTTGGATGCCAGTGAATCTGGAGCCTCGCGTTTCGAGGACGATAGATTATGGGAGTTCTAATCCTCAGGAAGCATATTTGAAAGAAATTTTTAAAGTAGGGCGGTTTCTACCATCCACCATACACAAAGCTATCAGTATATACAACACTACTAAGAATTCCAGCTTTTCCCTCAATACGTGTCTGAAACTCGAAGATCTTCGAAATTGGGTGATCGAAGCAGTAGAAACAGAGATACTCATGAAAACTGGCGATATCGAGAATTCTGAAAATCCCTATCTAGATATATCTGCCGAATGCTGGGATCGATTTTTCTCCTATTGCATTCAGTACCATGAAGTTGGAATGAAGCCACTCGGAATTGCACTGGTTCCCAATACACGGTGCACAGTTCTCATTAAGAAGAACTTTTATTCTTTGCTGTGCCCATGTGACTCCTTAGAACTAATCATGAGCCCAAATTTCAGAACATCGTTATATTTCATTGACTTTTTGGATGACGATAATAAGAAGTTGTATAGCAGTTTTAAAGCTGTTCTCGAGTGTGTGGATATGGTAAAAGAAAGTATCGACATAAAGTTGTTGATGCGATTTGAAGATAAACTTCTTTCTCAGAAATGCCCCATTAAATATGCATCTCAAATCTGCAAATCGCTGAACTTGGATGCAGATGGTTCTTTCCACACTCGCTTACGAAGCATGATGCTGTCAAATTCTGAAACCGTGTCCTGCCTTTTGTATTTGCTGTCAAAGCTAGATTTAACTGACGAAGCAAGAGAAGCTTTTAATGAAACTTCCTCCAAGTACTCGTCTTTTGCAAACAGCACATCAGGAACTGGCGCTCTCTGTGCCGGTCTGGCCCAATTCGCTCGACAAAGATTCGAGTTTTGCCGAAATTTACTCCTCTTTGAACTAGTACTTTATGAATCGGATGCCATGGAATGTGAACAGCTGGACAATCTGTTAGTTCAAACAGCCATTGTCCCTAGGACTGTTGCTCTTCTGCGTTCTTATTACGTGATTTTGTGGTGCACTCAGTGTGAAAGTGCTCCTGTGTCATCTGTTATCCAAGATGCTGCTTTCAAGCAATTTTGCCTTCTTGAACTTCCTGAGTTCACGAGTACTGATTTGACAGATTTGAAGCAGAGGCAGACGGTGTGTCATCTCTTCTTCCAGGGTGAGGGAGGCTCAAAGGCTAGGAAGATCATGGAAGCCAAGCTTGAGTCGTCTGCTTTTCGGAATGACTGGGAATCCCTGTACCCCAAGTTGATTGTTGCAGCAGCGACACTCCTGTGGCCTCAGGAAGACAATGTGGTATTCCCTGAATTCCTTTTTGCCCAGTGTCAGCACGCTGCCCTGCAAGAATACGATTGCCTGCTACAGGGATGGTGTCTGAGAAATAAGCAATTTCTAGACTTCTTAGTTGCAAGCAGCTACTTGATTTTAGGAAAATCCAAAATAGCTTGCAAAATGTTCCTTGATGTTTCAAAAGAGATAGAAAGAGAATCTCTTCTATGCAATAAGATTTTGGTTGGCCGCTACAATGTGGATGCTGATGCTTCCATTGCTAGCTTGTTCTGCATGCGAGTTATTCAGATGTTTGAGCAGTTCTCCGAATCAGAATGCATTGTGAAGCTGGCGAGGGCTGTGTTAAATGAAATCAATGAAAAGGATCCTCATATTCCCATATTTTATTCTGTCTTGTTCAAGCATCATCTCAATTTGGAACATTTTGAAGAAGCGTTTGCCACTCTTGTCAAGAACCCAGACTCTTCCAGACGAAAGGATTGCCTTCGTCAGTTGATTGTAAAACTCTGTGAAGTGAAGCAGTTCCAAAAAATTATTGAGCTCTCGTACTTGGCATTTGAAGAGGAAGTCATAGGCATCCTGGAATCAAGAGCTAGGTGCTCAGACCTCTGCCAAAACTCGTCTTTTTATGGAATTTTGTATTCATTGCACATTCATCATAAAAAGTTCCGAAAAGCTGCATCAGTCATGTATGAACTGGCTATGAGGTACGGAAGAGAAGTGATCAGCCTAAAAGGTCTGAAAAAGCAAGTATCCTGTTACCTAGCTGCCATTAATTGCTTGCATTTGTCTGAACCAGAATATGCCTGGATTGTGAAGCCAAGTCATTCTCCATCTGAAACATCCAAGGATCTGGAAGCTTTTGATTTAAAAAATTCACCCAAGAGAAATTCTGAAGGTGATGAGATTATCCATGCCAATCGACCAGTCAAGGTCGAAGTCCTCGGGTTACAAGACGTTCTGCAAGAGTACAACTTGGCCAAGTCGCGCCTCTTGCATGCACAGAGGTACTACAATACATCATCTTCAGTCATAACTCCCTTGACAGCTGAAGAAACTGTTGCATTGCTTCTGAATGGAGGTCTTTTCGATGCAGCCATTCAGTTATCAAAGGCCTTTTCTCTTTCCCTTGTACCAGTGTTTGAAGCATTTGTCTACAAGTGCCTCACTTCTACTCTGCCTTCTGATACACTCGGCTCAAATGGCCTCGATAAGTACTCCAAGCATAATGACTCCAGCAAGGATTTTGCATCACCCAACTCGATGAAAGGCATGCAATTGTGGCACCTTTTGGAGAAATACCTCATGGAGCATGAACCTCCAGGTAAAAGCGACCTGCATCGATGTGTCACCGAGAAACTTCTGACCCATGGAGCAGCCTTGCCTGCTTGGTTGAAACTGTCTTTCCAGAAGCGTAATTTCACAGAACTTGCCAGCTTGTACATTTCACATGGACTTCTTGACGAGTCAATCGTACTTGTTCACAGCTACGTGAAAGCCATCCTGGGTATCAGAAAAGAAGATTTCAATTTGCAATTCTCTTTACACGTGAACTCTCCACCAGTTTGGTTGCCACATACATACATCGATATATTGCTAGATGCAGCAAAGGGTTTGCAAGAGGACAAACACTTCAGAGAACTTTATGAGGACTTTACAAGCACGTTAAACGAATACAACAAGACAGTGGAATCGATCTCTGCTGCTAGGCTGTCTAACAGCTCAAATGGTTGAAGTTATTTTATTATTTTTGTATTCAGTTCTTTTGTTTAGTAACGAAATTTATGAACTTGACTATGTTATTAAAATACTTTTCAGAATCATTGTATAAGTTCTTTTTATTAAAAGGTTCTTGAGTTATGCTGTAAGGTTTTGTTTTTATACATTTCATTGTTTATGTGGTCACCAAGTCAAATGTCTTATGCTAACCATAACCATGGCAACAAAATTCTACCTTTCTAAAGAATGAGTGCAGTGTGTCTTATGTTCATTTTTATTCCATATAGTTTGCATTTTTTGTTTCTTGATTTGGTTGTGATAATTATACCTCACTTTTATTTCTGAATAATTTTTGCTTTCTATTGAGGTAAATTTCTTATTGAATGATGAATGTAAATAATAGGCTTGATTCTTGTCAAAATACAATTTTGAAAATAAAACTTAGTTTATAAACTGGTCTTCATTTCAATATTATATAATAACAGAAGTGAATTCAAATTGATTTTTTGAGGTTAATTACTGAGCACTTTTTCACCGACTTACAATTTTGTTTTTACATTAAAAAATGGCAACATTTTAAGATCCCTCAAATGTTTTTATTTGGCAGGTATAGTTGTTTGGCAGAGATATCTTTTTCTGATTAAATTGTTTATAATCTAGTAAATTGAAATTTTCTCTACTTATATTCAACCGAATTAATCTTTTAAGATACACAGTGACGAAAAATATCTTAGTCCTATAATCTAATCAGTTCACTGAAATAAGTATTTAAAATGAACCATTTCAATGAATTTGATGTTTTATAAGTTTTCTTTTAGAAGCAATTGTTTTTGAGATCAGTGAAATTTCGATTAACCGTTAGGGTTAATCAAATAGACGGATAACATTAACTTGAAACAACCTACCCCATCCATTGCGTATGGACGAGTGATAAAAAATGCACTGTACATACACTTACATGAGGATGATTTTTTGTGGCAATCTGATAACTGTACATACAAAAACTTGACAGACTGACAGTTAATCGAAATTTTACTGTACTTCTATGTGCTGACAGAAGTATATTTTCAAGTGTACTTCTAAATTTTATATGAATGTTTAATGTATGAAAAATTATAAAACATATATTAGCCTATACATATCTGATAGTAATTACAAGGCAATATTTTTCATGCATTTTCAGCCACTAATGCTTTAACCAAAACAATTAATAAACTCGGAACTGTTTTGTTAGAAAAAATAATCTTGTTATTTTGCCAAAGCACTGGTGAAGTCTTTTTCATCTCTTCTGTTGAACTTAATTGTTATGGTTCTGTTAAGGAGACCAGTGCAGTTATCTCCATAATGTTAAAATGGTCAAATTTTAAGGAACATTTTCTCAGAATCTTTTATGTGTTTATTTTAATTTTTGTACACAGGATTTTTTTTTAAATTACCAATTTTTATCCTTATTAGCAATCAAATTGACCTTTTCTGAGCAGATACAAAAAAATGCCTGTGTTAAAATGTTTTGGGTATGTTATACTTGTAAGATTTTTGTGCACTGATCCCCTTAATCTTATCTCTTTTATATATATATATACGATGTTTGGCGCAGCTTGGCCAGACCAACCCCTTAATCTTAATTCTGTATTAAATTGCAAAATTTTTATGTGAAACTGTTTATTAGAACTTAGTTTGGGAAAGACATAAAGCAGAACAGAATTTTAATTTTTGTAACCTGTAGTTGAGCTTAAAACTTGCATATTCCTGATCTGAAAGTTTTTGTCAAGCCAAATTGCTCTAAGATTGTATCAACAGTGAATTGATTTGTAATTTCAGTATCACTTAAAAAAATATTTAAAATTTTGGTGGAATCAGTTTTTCTAACCTGAATGTAATGCATTTTATGTCAAACTAAAATGAGTAATGGTGAAATGAAGTCAGGCTTTGCAAGTTGGAATTTGTGTCCCAAAGTTTTGAATGAGTTCTTAAATCTGGAGGTTGGTTAAATAAACAATGCATATTCACAATTGGCATGTATAATGCATATTTTATTCATTGTTCTAAGCCAGAAGTGATATTGGTGATTACGAGTTGAAACAAATGGCCTATTCCAATAGTCACTCGTGTCTATAGCTACCTCTGGAGACCTACGTATTTGGAAATGGATTCACCCAAGGTCATCTGCTCTCATCAGAACCCACATTCATTGTGATAGAATGAATTGAGTTTCAATTTTTTACAGTTCCTTTTTGCTTTTCCGTGACTAATTAGCATTCTTTTGATTTTATGTTTCCCTCAGAATAACCAATAAAATCGTCATGAATCATTTCAGAACATTAAATCAGAATTTAACTGTATTTAGCTTTCATTGTGAAAAATCCCAATATTTACTATTCAAGGCTGCAACCTACTTGAAAATGTGTTGACATGATAAATAAGGCTGTGGTGTCTTACAAACACCATATAAATTCTTGTATAAAATTATTCAAAAATCATACAAATTTCAGAATTGTTTACGTTATATATATTTATGGTATATATTAACTTAATGTCGATAATTTCTTGGGTATTTTCATGTAAAATAATTAGTTTCTATTAATGACTTGTTTTTTAGAAAAAATCATGTCAGTAACAGAAAATAAAAGAAACTTGTAGGTTTTAATTAATATTTAGCTAAAAGGTAATTAATATTTAGCTTGAGAAAAGTACTATTTTGTGAAAAAAGATTGTTAGTTGTCAGTAAACATGAGATAATATAAAACATTCATTGAAATCTAATATACCTAGCTTTCAAATTTTTACTAAGCATAGACAAGTATTTCATAGGTACATTCCAAGCACAGAAATGGCTTATAAGCAACATTTAAGAAAGTGAAGTGAATTCTGTGGAATATAAAGCTTTCAATAAAATATTGAATATTACAATCATCAAAATACTCATTTAATTATCAGATGAGCAAATTAACTGTCATTCCAAATTTCAATTCCATAAATAAAAATTTTTTATGCTAGCCTAGGGATAAATGCATAAAATTTCTCAATAGAATATGCATTTAAAACCAACACATATTGCACAAAATAAAAATTGCCAACTATAAAGATTAATGCAAAATTAGTATGCTTTCGTGACACTGTAGTAAACCTTTTCATTGTGACTAGATGTCTAAGTTTTCCATGAACAAACTGCATTACTAAATAAATAACTAGAACATCTTAATAAAGAAGTACAAGTTGCCATAATTATAATACTTTGAGTGAATATAGTTTGTGCATCTTCATACATCACTTGGAGGACAGTTCAAAATTGATCAAGACGTGTTTGATATTGAAGGAATATCAAACACGATGAACAGGCTTGTGCTTGATACCTGTTGGTTAATGACTCAAGAGGGAATACATACTCTTGTCTGGTAATTACGATACCAATCCCTTAATACTAAGGTGACCAATCGTCCTCTTTTAGGGAGGACAGTCTTTCATCGAAAAGTGTCCTCCTACCTGTCCTCCTTTTTGATAATTTCCACAAAGCGATTCAAAAGATTGAAGGTAAACATATTTCAGCTACAGAAGTTAGTCTTATTTTGAACGATTTTGTCCTTCAATATAAATCACGATTTGAAGAAAAATTTATTCCTTTAGTAATGAAAAGAAAATCGTCAAACTTGGAGGAATCAAATCGGGGCATAACGTATAAGTTTACCAAAGAAGTACAGAATTTTTACCAAACATGTTTCCAACATGTCGAAGAATGGTCTGAAACAAATATCACAGGAAATAACAGTTTTCAGCAGTGTTTTTTGACTTAATCGCAAGTAAATTGGGCAGTTATTGATAATTGTGTTGAGTTTTTATCGAAAGAAATGCCTGATATTAAAATCAATGACAATTGTCTGTTGGGTAGAAAGCAGAGAGTGCAGGTAATAGGAAATTATTCACAGTGGACAGAAGTTATAAGTAGGGTGCCTCAGGGATCAGTTTTGGGACCAATTTTATTTATAATTTGCATAGATGATATAGGTCAGGGGATTAAGAATAGAATCAATATATTTGCAGATGACTTAAAAATATGGGGGACAGTGGATACCAAGTTACAAATAGAGAATTTACAAGGGGATTTTGATAAGATATCCGAATGGGGTATGTCATTTAATATAGGGAAATGTCAAGTTGTGCATATGGGTTACAGGAACAGTGGAGCCGAGTACTGTCTGCAGGGAGTAAAGGTAAAGGAGGGAGAAATAGTCAAGGATCTTGGGGTGATAATTCACAGGGATTTTAAAATGGGTCACCAATGTTCAGCTGCGGGTAAAAAGGGTAATAGGTTATTGGGGTATGTTAAGAAGACTGTAACTTCAAGGGATAAGAATATAATCTTGCCGTTATATAAGGGCTTAGTAAGACCACATCTAGAATATGCTGTACAATTCTGGGCTCCATATATGAGAAAGGATATAGAATTAATTGAAAGGGTTCAGCACAGAGCTACAACAATTATAAAGGGGATTGCAAATCTCGACTATAATGAACGTTTAAGTAAGCTAAACATGTATACACTGGAAAGAAGAAGAAGGGGGGGGGGATTTGATTCAGCTTTTCAAGTTGGTAAAACAAGGGGACACAGAGGGCTAAAATTTCAATAGGGATAACAGAACAAGGGGCCATGGGTATAAATTGAATAAGACACATTTTAATCGGGATTTAAGGAAAAACTACTACTTTAATAGGGTAATAAACAAATGGAACTCGTTGCCAGAAAATATAGTTAATTCAAGGGAAGTGGACGAATTTAAGATACAATTGGATAGTCAGTGGGAATTGGGGAATTCATAAACAAAGGACCAGCCTTGTTGGGCTTGAGCCTGTAACTGGTCTTCAATATTTGTATTTGAAGAAATTAGAAGACTGAATGTATATTTAAATTCTGACCAATTACAACAATGGGAAAATAAACATGTTGAATTGATAAAGATGGGTGGAATTATATAACCATTTCAAAAATGAACACATTCCATATGAAAATTTAGTTATTCTTGTTCAATTTACGTTGTGCTACCCTAGAACTAATGCAGCAGTTGAAAGAGTTTTTTCAATTGGTAATAATTTTTAGACAAGTGAGAATTCAAGATTGAATGTGGATACTCTAGCTGCAGCACTTACCGTAAAATTCAATATGAAGTACATTTCTTGCTCCGAAATATCCAATACATTGTTACTGTTAGAAAATGATAAATTAACAAAAAATATTCATTAAATATAAAAATACTCGTTTAAGTAAATAATTAAAAGGGATGTGAGCATAATTAATGTATTTTTGTTTGAATTAATAAAATGTTTCACTTATTAACGTTGTACTTTTATCTTAATTTTTTTCGTCCTCCTTTTCATTGTAAAAAAATTGGTCACCTTATTAATGCTATTATTCAAAGGGAGTGTGATTTCAATATAATATTAGGAGTGAACTGAGTTATATGCAAAGAGAAACTTATTTGGAACAAATAAACATGTATCTTGTTTAGAGTGTTTCTTCATTTTTAATACCAATCAACTTATAGAAAAATCTTCAGAATTATGTTTCAAATCAATCTTTTAACAAAAAGAAAAAAATAACCTGTTTTGAATCGGCATACCCTGCCGAAAAAGACAAATTTGGGTAGAAAAATCATTTATTCGGTTTTATGCAGAGTCAAGTTTGCTCATCTCTTTAAGTTTAGAATTAATTTTTATTTTAAAGAATATTTCTTGTAGTTGCGATCTCTGAAAGGTTGCCGTGGGTGGAAAATTAACAAATGGAATTATTTTAGCTTAGAAAAAAAAGGTTATCTTTTTCAATTATCTTTCGTTTTCACTAAAAATTGCTGCTGGGAAAAACTTATCCAACTAGGATTTTGAATTTAATCCAAAATAGGATGGCTGAATTCTCGTTTCCGCTTGCAATTATAAATTCATGCAGTTCAAATATCGCGCTGCAGGAAAACTTCGAAATCTTGTTCTCCAATCACTGTTGCAAGGTTTCGAAGGGAAGCTTTCATTGCACTTCCAGGAGACGAAAGTGATTCAGTTGTGTGGGCGCTATACCTCACCTTCTTCCGGTGACGTCACGAAAGAGTGACACCCTTACGCGACACCTAAAACCATAAATAGACAATGCAAGCCTTCTGTCGGTAAACACTGTGTACTTAACTCATTTTCTGTACTAAATTCATCCATAAACCAAGTTTTTGTCCATGATTTAAATTCCAATTTAATTTCTTATCGCTTTTTATGATTAACATTTGTTTCGAGTGTCTTAATTTGTTTCGTCATTTCGCACAGAATATTTTCCGATGATGGTAAGTGTGCTCTGTTTTTATTTTGGTGTTTAATATCGTTCTTAGCTTCTTGTATATCATATTCTTTAACGCAGAGAGTAATTATCTTTGAAAATATTTAGCTTGTTTGTAAATTTCGTTGTTATTTTTGAATGATAAGCTCTTTTGGATGTTTTAAAAGATGCATAAGTTTTTTGAATTATCAAGTTAAATAGACACTGGGTGCCAGTGTTTAATTAATTTATTGTTCAGTGTGGTGTCATGTGCGTTTTTATCGTACCCTATGTACGACGTTTTCACCTGGAATGGTGAATTTAAAAAAATTGAAGAGGGGGTGCAACACTGAATCACAGGTGATATTTGATGGACAGACAACGCCCTTACCCTACTTTTGACCCCACATGAACACCTGATTTTATATTTCATATAATACAATTAATTCTGATGTTTATTTCTCAGCTTTCAATTCGTAAGAAAGGATTATGTCATAAAAACTAATAAAATTAAATGAAAAAATAGTTGACAGCTTTTTTTTTTAAATAATAAGTTTAATATCCTTTTTTATTTTCTCCAAGGCATTTCATTTTTGTGTGTATCGAAAACTCAAATTCCTTAAACTCACTGACCAGCTTTGCTTGATACAATCGTGAACTGCTTATTTGTGCTTCAAAAATAAAAATATGCCCTTATATGGCTAAAATTAAATATTTAATTTTTCTGCTATTGTGTTGAAGGGTTCAGTTTTAATAACTTCTGAAAACTGGGGTTTCATGGTCTGAGAAGTTTGTGAAAATAACCTAACTAATTACATGTTGTAACTCAGTTTTCAACCATTCTCTCAAATTTATTGTCAGAATTTTGTTTGTAAAAATTTTAATTTTCAGCCACAATGGCTTCCTTTTTTACACTTTGCCAAAGCATCCAGTATTTTTCTTTTTTTTTAAAACATTGGATATTTCAACTTAACCAAAAAATTTGGAACATGCACTAATGTGAAACAGTAAAAGCTGGAGTTAGATACACATCTGGAATTCTCAAAGCTTACACAAAAGTATCAGAAAAAGTTAAACAAAATTGAGTTTTTGGGTTCAAAAATAAACCTGAAATGAATATCCTGTGGAAGTTTCTTTTCTCTAGAGTAGAAGTTTCTTTTCTCAACATTTTTAAAGGCCAATAGAACTTAATTTTCCTCATCCATAACTAATACTTTAATTCCCAGGTTTTCCACTCTTGAGATTTAGTTTTCAGCTTAGAACCAATTCTCAACTGGGAAAATACCTAATTAGGTGTTCAGGGAATTTGCAAAATCTTTAAGGATGTTTTATCTGAAAATGTTCTGTTTGTTATTTTCTTCATTGAAGTGTAGTTTCAATCTGCTAAACTGCTGAGAAAATATTAAAAACTGCTTTCATTCAATTTTCTAAATCAATTCATCAAAATATCTATTAGTTCTAAATTTGTATAATTTTAGAACTAAACTCATCCAAGCATTTCCAATAATTTTAATAATTAAAGTTTTAGAATACTTCAGAAATAAGAGATTTTCCATGTTTTATGTGGAATGGGCATTTTATTATCAAACAATCTACAAAAAAAGCATTCTGACTAGGGTTGCCAACTTGTTTTGTGGCAATTCCGGGACATGGGGGAGACTGGGGAGATTTGATCCTTTTTGCAGTTTTTAATTTTTATATTAATAAAATATTGTTATTTTTTAAATGTTTTGAATCACTATAAATTGCACAACTGTATTCTTTGATATAACATTTATTTCATTATCATAAATTAAATTTTATATAAATTTTTTCCAACAATGGGAGGAAAAAAAAATGCAGCATCCCAATTATGGGGACTTGATCCTTCACGCAAACACATTTAAACAATTCAAAGTAAACAAAAATAGAATTTGCATTTTCATGTCAAATGAAACATTTGAAAAAGTACTACAAATACAAAAGCCTAGGTTGTTTGTATTAATAAAAACTAGTGAATATTTTCAAAACGTGAAAAGTCAAAACGGTTGTCATTCGGAGTGTTTCACCTAACATAGGTTTTGGCAACTTTTTAACACAATCCTCTTTATCAACTATGCTTTTGTCGACTTTTTCTGGATACATAAACCGATTGACACTTGATCCTTTTTTTCTCAAAAAGTTCATTTCAAATTCGAAAACAGAAATTTTTTTCTTGACTTTTTCCAACAAAGTGATTTAATTTTGTTCCCCCTGGAAATTTCATAACTACAAAATCATTCTCATTAAAAGATACATCTTGGGTGTCTTCATTTTCATCAGAAAATTCATAGTTATTCTGCTTCTGTTGAATTGTGAACATTGTAATTGCTATCGCTTTCCAATAAAATCGTAAACATATAGCACCCCGGCAAGAAACGTAACTAGTCTAAAAATAAAAATTTTGATGCTATGTCATTGAAAAATATGTATGAGTTGTCCCAGTGTGTTATATTACTATTCTATAGAATATAATAGAAGTTACCACCATAAATACTTACTTAAAATTTAAAAGAAGCTTTTACTATTTGAATATAAGTTTTATAGTATCCTTTAAGTTGATAGTTCTCAAATTCTGCAATTTTGAGTTGTGTCACTTTTCTTGACGGGGTGTGGTATTCTCCCCTAGGTAACAACTACCTTTGGTGGCTTATGCACAGTGGTAAAACCTCCATATTTTTTGTGGGTCTAGCTTTTCTTTGGTATCAGTTCCAGATTTTCAAAAACATATTAATGTTGTGTTTGTTGAAACTAAACAATTAAGGCTGGTAGCCTCTGATGTTCATTGAGACAATGACTTCCCCCCCCCATCCTGCTTTTTTCCATGATTGAGGGATCTTTTTTTTCCCTATTTTACAGCATACTGGAATTCTAACTTCTTTAAATGCATAGGAGTAAGTCCATGATGTAATTTACTTGATGTTTTCAAATATATGCATTAAACTTCTTCTTTAACAGAACGTTTTAATGTCATTACATTAATGCCAAATGTTCTTGCCCCTTTATACTGCCACCATCTAATACAACCTTTACTGCTGACTGCATATCTTCCACATTGATATTTTACTGGGCTTAACACCATCTTTATGTTTATAAAAACGTGGCATGACTTCAACAAAAAGTAAACTAAGAAAATATATATATGTGTGTGTGTGTGTGACATAGGGAATACTTGATCCCGGAATCATCTCTCCCCATATGATGGGGATCATGTGTCCACAATGCACATGCACCATGAAAATATTGTTGGAAAATTTAAAAAAAAAAAAAACTGTATTACACATAAATAGTACTATTATTTATAAGGTAAGAAAAGGCAGTACGGAATATCATTATTTATAACTACTTTAATTATAATTAGTTAAAAATAAAAAACTTAAACCACTTGCAATAAAAAAAGTTCAAATTCAGAAAATCAAACAATCTTTTCGTATAATAAAAACAAACGTGGCTGAAAAAAATTTTGTTGCTGGATTTGTTGACTAAGAATAACTGTACAAGTTTACAAGACTTAACTCTTTGTTATTGATGTTTTTAACACTAGGGATCAAGTGCCCCCAGTCTCCCTTACTACCTCAAACTGATATGTATAAACATGTAATTTCACAATATTCTCCACTGGAAAACCACTTAACATACCTAGTTTTCCACAAAAAAAAATTTTTCATGTACAAAAAATATGTAAAAATAATACAGGTTGTTTTTATGATTATATAAACCTGATGGTCCTCTCATATACATAATAATAATAAATCTAAATCTAAAATAATTAATCTAAAATGATATTGTTAGGAGTTATTCCCAATAGTTTTTCTTTTCACTCTTTGCTGCATTCACCAATTCTTTCCCAAGTGGGTCCTTTTTAGAAAGTTTGCTATTTCTGCTCATGATTCACTGTTTAATCTTTAAAATGCATGTATAAACAGAAAAGAAAATTTAAAAAGTATTAAAAAAATTTTAAAGATATTTTCGAAAACGAAGTGTTGGTGGATCAAGGTGTCATCAGTGAGGTACCTGACTCGGACAACACCAAATAGTGTTTTCTACGTATGAGCAGCAATACGCTAAAAAATTGCTCCTACACTCCCCAAACACCATTAAAAAGCACACACTAAACAATCTAATTTTTAAACCATTTAAAAAGGAATAAGAATACGAAATCAAAATGACGACAGCAGCCCGGAGAGCGACACCAAGCTCAAAGATTGCCACAAATGCCCCTATCCATTTGGTCCAACAAACCCCTAACATTAATGACAGTTACAACTCTTGTTGCATTGAAACTATTAAAAGACAAAAATGGTAGTGTTCATGTACAAAAATAGATATTGTTTGTGTTTAGTTATTCAGAACCAAGAGTGTTCCTATTTCTATTTTAAGAACATCAAATATGAAAACTTGTCTTCGTGTCCAGACCTATTTTTAAAAATAAAATTCAAATACAGTATAATAGAATCAAACGGCAACTAATACCATTTCTTCTTGATGGTCCCGCTCTGAACAGACTGACATATATAGTATAGCCATTGGATAGTAGTGGGGGGAACGGACATTCAATGGATGGACACAAAGTCATGTGCAATAGATAGAACTATTTTGAAGTGTAGGTGATATTGGTTGATAGCCTTCTTTGAAATTCTGGGACAATTTGACATTTAACCGGGATTCTGGACAGCAACTAAAGTTCCGGAACGGTTGGCAACCCTAATTCTGACATAGTTGAGTAACCCTAACTTCCCCTGATATCTGGACAGTCATCAGCTGTCTAGTTTTTGTTTTGAGAGAAAAATTGCCATTTTAAAGAAAAAATGATAGAGAAGATGAAAGGGAATAGATGAGACAAAATCTTTTTCCAACGAATGAGTAAAAACAACCTTTATTATTGATTCATCCTACTATTGTTAAAATTACTTGATTTATACAAGTTTGTCATTTTTACTGTAAACAAACCACTCTTTAATAAAATATTCAACTATAGCTTAGTGTTACAGCAGCTTTTTTTACTTAAAAATTGTAAAGCACCTACTTAACTTATAAAGCTGCTAACAAGTAAGTGCTGCTAATTTTGTTTTGATCTAATATATATTTAGTGGGCATTTATCTTGGATCTCTTGCAGATGCCCTATGCCTGATTAAATTATTAATTATGAAAACAGGAATTAGTTTCATGGAAATTAGGTTCTTATAAAGTTATTAGAATTGAATATATGAAATATGTGATTTTCATCTTCCTGAAATATAATGTGCATCTTTGATTTCAGAATATGAAGGTTCTCGGGATGTTTCCTTTTTTGTTTTTGCTTACAATTCAACTTTGTTTTGCTCAAGGTAATTTCTAATTTTTTTACCTATTTAAACAAATTAAAATGTTTGGTCTTACTCATTTAACAATAAAACTAAAGATACAAAAGTGAAAAAATGACATTTTACTCATGTTTTTAAAAATGAACTGTTAATTCTTTTCCTAATTTGTTCTGTTTATTAAAAGGTTTTTTTTAATTTCTACTATTTTTTCCCCTTTTCATCATTGTATTGACTTACTATGTATTTAATTAACATATTTAATATTCTTTTTCTTAAGAAAAAAACATCAAAGGTAAAATAGCATATTTTATTTTGAAAATTTATTATAATTATTTTTTGTTTATATGTTACCAATCTGTTTGATAAGTTTGTAGTTAGGGTAGAATTTTGATGATATTGCATCTTTATATAGCAGGGTGTCAAGATTTAAATCAACGATTAAAATCATGATTTTAATCAAATGATTTTTTTTTAATCACTGATTTAAATCACAACTAATCTTACATTTTTTACTAAGTAAATACACCATAGAAAAATGACAGAAGTGGTCAAATGCTTTAATTTTTCTGCACTCATGAAGATTTCAGCACTAATGGTTACACCCAGCTCAGAAGGAACTGGGTCAATTACTGCATATGATAAAAGATTGCAACAGCCAGTTGTAACTTATTAGAATATACTATATACTAAACAGTAATGTAAACACACATGACATCATAAATCTAAATGCCAGGAAGAGTAATGTATAAACATTTCTGATTAACAGCACTCATAATATAAACACTTAAAGGAAGTATACGACAGTTTGATTCAAAATTATAAACAAAAGAGGTGACTTATTTTATTAGCTAAAAAAACACAAGTGGGAAGTTAAGTTTTTGAGCCATTTGTTAGTTAGCTCCCAAAGTGTGTGCGGTACCCTAGGGTGCTGCATAGAGAGATGAGAGGTGCTGTAACCTCCAATCTAAGCTATTTCTATGCAACAGAAAAAAAGGGTTAAGGTCACTAATCAAAAATCGGTTAACTCCCCAACCAAGAGCATGATGAAGGTAATTTTATTTGTTTTGTATGTTTGTTTATTTGTTTTTTTCACCAACCTATGTTTTCTTTTTAAGTAAAATTGAAGTGTTTGTGTGTAAATTTTAAATACTAGTTGTATTAATTATGTTTATGTTCTTAATTCTCTCATTTCTTTTTCAAAGTGCTACAAATATGAAATGTGTATATATATGTAATAATATACCACAGATAAATATTACATGATGACAAGGGTGCTGTGAGAAATTTATAATTCTCTTAAGGGTGCCACCAGTTGGATAAGTTTGGGAACCTCTGTGTTTGCTTATTCTTGTAGTTAGCAATAGAGATTAAAAGAGTAGAAATATACATTTTCACACACAGCCATTAAAATGTCAGCAGGAAAAAAGAAAGATCCAATATGAATTAAAACTAAGTGAAAATTCAATTATTATTGCTGCTCGGCAGTTTTTTTTTTAAATCAGAATTTACTATTATCTGATTATTTCTGAGTTCTATTCTACTTCTCAGACTATAGTTTAGGTCTGTCATTTACACTTACTGATAAATTTGTTAACATAATGATGTAATTTTCTCAAGAAAAACTATGTAGGATGTCAATTTGTGTTTTAAAGTTAAATAAATGTTAAGTAAATATTGATTTACCATGTCATAAATTCTGATTGTTTACTTAAAATAAATATTGGTTTATATGTTATGTCAAACTCAATTCTTTATTTAACAAATTTATACATATTTATTATATAAACAGTGTTTATGGCCTGCAGAAATTTAAATAGAAAAATCTTATTTAAATCAAAATGATCCGATTTAAATCAAATAAATCCGATTAATTGATTTTTTTTACACCCTGTTATATAGTAAATGAAAAAAATTTTGTTAAATATATTTCCTTATGAACTACATTGATTTCTGTACCTTTGATCATTTTTTTGGGAGGAGTGACACTTTTTCAATCAATTTAAGGCCTTTTTGTTACTTTTAATCTAAAAAAAAATTTCAAGGAAGGTGACATTTTGGAATGAATTTCCCTGGGCTTCATTTTCATCCAACAAAACACTATTTTTTCACACTGATTTCAGTAGAATTAAAGAAGGAGATTTTCAATGAGTTTAAAAAGAAGTTTGCACATAGAAAATCATTCTCTTGAAAATCTATACTTCATTTTTGTTTTGCTTTGCAATTTTATATAGGATAAAAACTTCCAGATATAAAATTTTCAGTTTCAAAACATTGCTTTTCTGAAGTTTACTGCTATGAACAATATTTTCATATCCAGGGGTTTTGTACTTTCCTTATATTCATAAAGTTGTATGAATTTTTCTCTTGATTGAAAAATTCATGTTTGAATCAAGGCTGCCACAAACGACTAAAATTGCCTCAAAAGTTGCTATTTTCTAAATTTTGTCCACTTAAAAAAAATTCTATGATATTAAAAAAAATGTGTTCCTTTTTTCTAAACCAATAGAGGAAAATAAAAAATATTTCTTTGGTGAGAAAATTTTCCTTGGGACACTAATTTTGAAGTTTTATGATGGCTGTGGCAAGAGATGTGAGCAGATAATAATCTCTGGAGAATATTCTCCAAAGATTGAAATTTGGAGAATATTTGAGAATTTTCTATTTAAAACCTAATTTTTCAGAAAATTGTAGTCTGTTTCATTTTAATGACTGCAAAAATGAACATGAAGCTTATTTTATGTATCAATCACATTTTATATAGGCATATAAGCACTATTTTAGAAACTAGTTAGAACTGTTATTTTTTCTATTGAAAAAATAAATACTTATTTTTCTATTTTTATCATCATAAAGTGAAAATCGTCAATTTATATCACAAGGAAATAAAGGAAAAGTTAATATGGTATGCAGCATTGTAACTAATTTTTATCATGTGTAAAATATTTTTTTGTTGTTTCACTTATGTATTATAATTCTTCCTTATGAATTAAGTTACTAATATTACATACAACTAATAGTATTAATTTAGATTTAAAAGTGAATATTTTAAAACTTTTTGGAGTTTTTCGTCTTTAGGAAAAGTAGATTAGTAGCAGTTCATAACCACCAGATGGTTAGGGTATATTACATCAGCAGTCCTCCTTTCACAGTGGGTGGTGTATGTGGTGTGGAGGGACATGAGAGCCTGGGGTACTCAATCATGATTCTGTATATGTTACACCACTGCTTCAAAGTGAACTCTTGAAACCATTATCAGTTGTTACAAATATGCTGTACGACTCTGGCCCACATCCTAGACGCCAGGGAGCCAGTATCGAACATGAAGTAAAGTAGTAAATAGACAAAACATGATCTGTCCCCATTCTTGGGTGCAACACGGTGAGGTACCATCACGCTATCAATATCAATGATCTCCATGCTTAATCATGTGTATTGGGAAAAGAAAAATAGAGGAAGCTATCGGAAATAATCTGCACATTTTTATGTGTGTGGCAGATGACAGAAATAAAAAATAACAATCAGTAGAAAGTGTCCAAAGACAAGATGAAATATCAGTGGAAGAAGTTTTGTCAGAACTGGCAGAATACCGAGGAAGAGAAGGTTTCTTTGGTAAATCACATGTCCTGAAGTCTAGAAAAGGTTAATGCTGTTAGGTGGTGGAAAGGTACTTGCTTTGGATCCAATCTATCTAAGGTAACTCTCAAGATCATAACAATGCCAGTTACTGAACGCAGTTTTAGCACTTACGAGCTAATCCACTCTGCTAAATGGAATAGGGTATCTGTTGAAAGAAGTGGAAAATTGACATGTTGCACATAATATCAAACTTTTGAAAGAAAGGAAACATGAGAAACCTTTTCAGGCAGGATCTGTAGATAAAATGTTAACTTCAGATTCAGAAAGTGATTATTAGATAAAAGTACTGTTGGGGGAAAAAAGAAAAAAAAAACACAAAAAAGTTTCAGTTTTTATATCTTTTTATTTTTAATGTTAGACTCACTGAAATACACATTTTTAAATTATGATTAATTTTCGTGTATTCATTCTTGGATTTAAAAAAAATGTGCCATATATATTTTTTATGCATTTAGAAAAGAAAATTTTCTATTATTCTCCTGCTGGAGAATGTTCTCCAAAAGATTTTTACCGCTAATTTTACATCTCTAGGTGTGTCAATTATGAAAGAAAAGCATCAGGGTTAGTGATTACTGAATTGTCATGAAAGCCTCAAGAAAATGTTCTTTTGCTTAAATTTTTTTTCGTTGGTTTTTAAAGTCTGTTTTATCTATAGCACATTTTGTGCTTAAACCAATTCATTTTGTATCTGAGCTACTAAAATAGGGTTTAAGAGAGAAAGACTAATTTATTAAAAAAAAATTTTTTTTTTACTATTTCAAAAGTGCTTTGGCTGTAGCAGCCCTATTCATGTTTTCATTGTTAATAGATGAAATAGACTTCCACATTTAAAAGCCACAGTCAGTTTTTGATATTTAGATAAAATTATTTTTCACAGGTGTAAAGTATAATTTTTTTTCCATGAAAGACTATTGAATCATTATATAATAAACACTGTCTTTGGTTAACTTTTGAATTCTTGAAGAGGATGGCCAGTATTTAATGGGTTACTCTGTTTAAATATAAAGCAGGGTTCGAAATTAGCAATTGCTAGTCTTTTGTATCAAGTTGTCATTTTTTATGCATTTTTCTTGAGTTTTTATATGCTTTGGGGCAAATTCTGTTTTTTCTCCCGTCTAACAATCTACTCTTTAAAAAAAGCAAATAAAAATAAAAATTGCTATCTCTTCATTACAATGTTTCACGCATCAAACATTGTACCAAATTGAAACATTTTGGTGAGTATGGGAAAAGTTAACATGTCATTGACACCCAACTTCCTACTCCTAATTTCTAAATCCTGATATGAAATGTTTTAAATTATTTTCGAGGGTCCTTAAATTTAAATATAAAAACTGCTCCTAATATGCAAGAGTGCTCATAAAGAATTTAAATCCTTTATGTACATAAGCTACTTGGGTATGAACTTGTACTAATTGAAAGAGTGCTGTGAACACGTAAATATTTATAGCATAGAATTCTAGAACATAAAAAAAATTAATAAAAACGAATTTGAAAAACAGCAGTTGATTGAATTCAAAATCAATGTTCCCATTCATTAAATATTTATATCTTACCAGGTGTATTTCATAAATTGAGATTTAAATAATCAAGCTCAGAAAAAGAGTTTACCACCAGGACTCACCAGTGAACTATAACAGCATAACTTACTGTAGCATTTTTTAAAACTTTTCTTTTTGATAATTCGCTGATTTCTGTTTTCTTTTGGGCCGGGAGTCGCATAATTTTCACTTGTTTGATATTCATTCTAAAAGCATCATCAATCAATGAGTTACTACATTTAACGGAAATCCTGTGACATGGCTGGGTACAATTTCTGATTTGAACTATCCTGAGAACTGATGTAACCATGAAAGGAAATATTTGAAAAGGAAATTGGCTCCACCTTGTTTTCTCATCAAACAAGCTCGCCCAGTCTGTTAGCATTGCTTATCTGGGTACTCACCTTACTGTGATAAGCAAGTTTTATCCATACCTTTTTAGATAATAGAACATATATGAACATTAAACCATGATTTTATTACTACTAGTTCCAATTAGCTTGTATAAGAGGGAAAAAATAATAGTTTGCCTTGGACAAATTTTGTCTTGTTATATAATTTATCATAAAATGAATTCTGCTCATATTTTTTAGTTGTATACTTTTGATTAAATTGGTTTGAAGACATTTGAAGAAAATGTATTTCCAAAATTTTTGGTTTAGTGAATTTCTATGGATTTCAATTCATAACAGATCAGTTTCTTTTTAATAGGAATGATATATTTTGATAATTGTTTGGTTTGTTAATAACCAGGTAAATTTTTAAATATCTTAAATATTAGCATAGCAAATGAAATTTAAATTGTATGAATGATAAATTTGGCTGTCAAATATTTATATTATAAGCTGGTTCCAAATCACATTGAACAGCAAACACTGTTAAAGCAAGCTACTAATAAAGAAAGACCTGCACCTGCCAACAGAAGAAAGTTTCTTCTTCATTTCAGTACAGCACAGAGCAAAAAATACCCCTGATTTAGTATTCTCAGATTAGAACTTTTTTCAAAGCTAGCAAAACAAACTTAATGAAAAAATTTTGAATTCAGAATATTGATTGATTCATTCTTTGAATTAAAAGCGTCTATCACAAATGTATTAAAAATTAAGGAGAACAGGTCAATAGTAATGGTAAATGTACCTTAGATTGAAGCTGTATTGATGTTTGGTTAATTTGAAACTTAAAAATAGAAAATCATGTTACCCAAGGGATGATCCAATAGCTTTAGGACCTTTTCTTTCACTCTCAAAAGATGGTTTTTATTTTAAAAGATATTGATAAATATATATTCTTTGGACAGTTTCTAAGAACCTACATTTGTAGAAATTTGTAAGTTTGCGCTTCTAGTAATGATTCACAATGATAATAAAGAATATTTTACTACAAGCTTTTTAGATACAAAGAAGTACTTAGGGTTTTCAAGGCATGTGTCATGATGCAAAAAATATAAGTTATGACGAAGGATGACTGGATCCAAAAACTTGATTATGAAAAAAAAATTTATGGGTAAAAAATAGGATTAATGGCGAGTGATTTTGAACCCTGAATTATTTCATCACATATTTGTGCGATTCATGCATTTCCATCATATGATGAGTCGTCTAGTAAAATAGTGTAGAATTCTTTCTGTCTCTTCTACCCTCTTGTTACTTCACGGTATTAGTTCTAATACTAAACAGACAAATAAGCATCAATGAATTATAAATAAATATATTTTTAATATATTTATGTATTAATTATTATTCTTTTACATATTTCTTAGCTCCTGAAAAGTTGACCGGTAATCCATGTATATCGAAAGAAACCTGTGGAGATTGTATAACTGCTGATCCAGAATGTGCCTGGTGTTCTCAAGAAGTAATTACGCTTTTCTTTGAATTATCTTAAATGATAACATGTTCCGATTTCGTGCTCTTGATGTTAGATAATTAAACAGGGTTCCCACAGGTGCGTAGAAAGTGCTTATTTTGACCTTCTATTTCTAAGGGCCCTTAGAAGTGCCTATTTTTCATCAATAGTCCTTAGAAAGTGCTTTTTCATCAATAGTCCTTAGAAAGTGCTTCTGTTCCACTGAGCAGGCTTCGCCCCACCACATCCTCTCGTGCCTGGGGCTCTCCAAACAGGACTTGACTGACGATCCATTGACTGTGTTGGATTTTTTTTAGGATGTATTGGGCAATGGGGGCGTGCAACAACAACAGAAAGTGCTTATTTTCCTTTGAAAAGAAAATTCAGTTTTCAAGTGACAATATTTTTGCACAATATTTCAGACCTCTTTTTAGTGGCTGATCGGCGATAAAACTGCTTACAAGTACGGTTTTGGTGATGATTCGGGAACTGGCTTGCTTGAATGACAACCCTTGATACCCGATATACAAATTGTCGATCGACTCTTGATGAGCAAGTATCTTGATAAGCACATACTACACTTTAAAAACTTGAAAACCCATGAAAATCGGTCTATTTTCGACTTGTGAGTGGCTCTTGCAATGCTCAAAATATTTGCCCTGATAAAGGAAACTAGAATACAATCATTAAATCTTAATCAATTTTGTTTTATTCAGTTACCCGCAAGTACAATGCTTTAAAATGTATTATAACTATGGGGAAGTGTATTTTTAAGTTTGTAGGTGAATCTAAAAAAATATAAAGATAATTTATTTTAATTGATACTGCTATCTGAGGTGGCAACCTGATGTGTTGCAATTTTTTTTTTTTTTTAATCTAGCTTTTTTTATGCTTTTACTTTTTTGTAAAAACAATCCCCCCAAAAAAGGGAAAATTTTGAAGATTTTCAAGTTGGTTCTGCTCAGCAAATTTGAAGCAATCGGTTATCAGTTCTGAAACAAAAAACCAACCTGCTCAATTTAAAAAAAAATATTGGAGGACAAGATCGCAAAAACATAAAAGTTAGCATTGAGACGCAAAACCCACTTTTCAAAAAAATTCACAGGTTCTGTGATAAAAGAAAATTTAAATCAGGCCTCAAAATAGATTTTTTAATACAGGTGCACAGGGTGCACCTAAGTTTTTAAATTAGGTGCACAGTTTATATTTTAGGTGCATATTTAAAAAAAATGTAATGTAAGAGTATTAATGTAATGTAAACTACTTTATTAGTTGGGTATGTTTATATAGGTTAGAGTAGTAGATAGTAAATAAAAATATTTAAACATCTAAATTTCTCCCTTCTCTGGCACACGGCTATCGCGACAGTCGTTTCAACAGAGCCATCTGGAAAATGTTTCGATCATCGGAAAGTTCTGGTGGCAGAGGTACAAGTAAACCTTCCTCCTGTATAAATCCGTTACGGCCCAGCTATTTGTTTTTGCATAGTGTGTATTTAGGAATTTTAATCATGTTTCTTTAGAGCGAGAGAGGTCAATACTAATATATTGTTCAAACATCAAACTAACTAAAACACGTCCCCTCCCCCTTTAAACTTTAGGTGCACTGCGTGCACCCAGCGAGAAAAATGAGGTGCACAAATTTATTTTCATGTGCACCCGGGTATTTCTAGCCCTGATTTAAATTATAACCAAAATTGATGACAACCTTTCCTCTTTTTTAGACTGCCAGTAGTTTAAAAATTAAAGTTAAAAAAATTGGCAGTTTCTTTATTTATTTTTTCACATTTTTCTTTTTAATTGACAATTTTTCCACATGCTTTGTTTTAAGTTCGCTATATAAAATTTTAGGTCCTTGGAGAAAAAAAAAATTTGGTTTTGAAAAGTCCTTAAAAGTTCTTGAGTTTTTTTTGGACAAAGGTGTGGGAACCATGGTACACGTAAATATCCATATATGAACTGCTGAATTTTGTACAAATCAGACGGTTTATTTTGAAAAATCTCATTTTTGTGTGGCATTATTTGTGTATAATTTTTAGAAAATGGACTTTAATATTAAATTGTTTTCATACTACTGCTCTTATAAGAATAACTAATCTGTAAGAGCATCCCCATTGGGTCGAAAGTCAGGTATTACATTGTATTATATGGTTTCTTCAATGTTTTATTTAAGTCCTTATTCGTCTTATTTTTAGTTAGAAAAAAAAAGAGTGGGAACCCTGTTAAAGTTGACAACAAAATATGCATACAGACTATTCAAACAATGCAAAAAAGAATTCTGCAAAAAAAATCGAAAAGTTCAGGCTGGATCCCAGACCGTCAGCAATTGCCTATTGCATACTTGCCAACTTTTACGGATTATACGTATTTTTTGCAGATTTCCACTTAATTTTACTGAGTTGTGGATGGGTCTGCCTTTTTTATGGATTCTTAATATTTCGATCGGGCAATTGAAATATTTCATTCTCTTCAACCATCCACTGATATTTTCTATCGCACTTGCCGAGTGCTGCGATGAATTGACAAATGAGTTGGAAAAGGAGTTTTATTGTTTTCGCTTGGAAGATTTATCTGTGATGATAGAGAGAAGGACCGTAAAGATGTGCAATGGGTTGAAGTAGGTAAAATAAAAGAGGCTGATAAACTTCTAAAATTCGCTAGATTGGCCAAAATTTGGATTTTTATTCTTCCATCTACTTGTATATAAGCTTCCTGAACACCAATGATGTGTAATCCTGACACGTTTAAATGGTATGCAACATACAGTTGAGAATGCAATGTGTAGGTACTCATAAAGTGAATGTTTTACAGTGGATGTGTTCAGTTAGGTATTAAAACACTACTGCTTTGCAAGGTTTCTGCAGTAGATAAAAATGTGAATTTTTACTTATGCATTTTTAAATACAAATAATACTAGTTATGGTGACATATGGATATTTCTGATACACATTAATTCATGTATTTATGTTGTGTTTTATGACAAGGGGCATTCACGCAAAAGTTTTACTGATGCACAGGTTTCAAAGTTGGCAAGTATGCCATTGTGTTACTACAGTGCAATGTTGAACTATCTACCAATAGACCACCTAGTGTTCACCAGGGTGCATCATTAGGAAGTAATTCGATTGTTACATCCAATTGGCCAAATGTGGCCCATCAAACCTTTCAACAACTAAATGATTATGGATTCTGAGTGATTTTGGATGAAAGCAATTCTTACTCTATTCAGGAATCTCTGAGGGTTAAGCTCTCTAAAATAGGACATTTTATTTTTGGCAATAAGAGTTCATTTCTGTTCTTCCCAATAGGACTTCACCCTGGATGGAAGCAGGAGATGCGACTATACCGGGAATCTTCGAGGGCGGTGTTTCGACGAACAGATTGTTATGCCTGGTCAAGAGATGAAAAAATTAACAGTAAGACTCATTGTGTTCATTATTTACCTCCTTATTCCCTACATTGACTTTCTGTGTTCTAATGTTTTCCTTTATTTCAGGATCATGAAATGAGTGATAAAGGAGCCAAAGAGGGTGAAGCAATTCAAATTAAACCCCAAGAAATATCACTGAAACTGAGACCAAGTAAACATTGCTTTTTTTCTTAAAACTTGTTAACCTCCGACCAAACGGTCTGGTAGTTAAAGTGTCAACCTCTGGATCGGAAGGTTTCCGGTTCGAATCCGGGTCAGTGCCTGACATTTGTAAGCGTATGGTGTAGAGGCAGTTGGTGCACCTTGAATCTGTTGTGGCCGAAAGTCCTCATGTAGGGTTGTTAGGGAAATTCAGAGATTGGGGTGCCAGCTCAGGTGTTGCCTCGTCATCTG
This sequence comes from Metellina segmentata, assembly GCA_947359465.1. Lineage (NCBI taxonomy): Eukaryota > Metazoa > Arthropoda > Arachnida > Araneae > Tetragnathidae > Metellina > Metellina segmentata. The sequence continues at coordinate 120,287,294 of OX375881.1, forward strand.
GCCATGGTTAAAAATTACATGGTGATGTCCTCTGCTCTTCCATCAGGGAATTGATCCTGGATCGTCATTGATAGCCATTGTGTTGCTAGTACGACGTTAATTAAAAATTATCAATTACCAAATGTTCTAGATTGAATTTTAAAATTTGGTGTGACGCAAAAATTGCAAAAAATTTGGACTACAGGTGTGCTAAATCTCATTATTGTAAGTACCATAGACCATTTTAGATTCGTCAGGGCACTTGATAAAGACACACAGAGACAAACACTTATTTTTATAATAGTAGAGAAGACTATACCTTAACTAATTTCAATTTGAAACAGTAAATTGCGGAATCTTATACCGGATTTTCCGAGTTCGTTTGAAACTCTCTCTCGTGTTTGGCACGTCTTAGCTAAATGTAGCTTTTGTACCATGAAACCCAACCTACATTGATTAAAAATTAGTGATCAATAAATTAGTTATTAGATTAGAAACTCACGAAAGGTGGAAAATATGTTTTAAAATTCCATACTGTACTACCTTTCATTTGACTTTTTCCGTTACTTCGACAGATTCTCCCTTCCCCTTGGTTGTGGATTTCCGACAAGCCGAAGACTACCCGGTCGACTTGTACTACTTGATGGATCTTTCCAACTCCATGAAAGACGACAAGGACAAACTGGCCGAGCTCGGCAACCTGCTCTCGAGTGAGATGGACAAAATCACAAGCAACTTCCGCTTGGGTTTTGGGTCTTTCGTGGACAAAGTCGTCATGCCTTACGTCAGCACTGTGCCTGAAAAGTGAGGAAGAGCTTTAACACTCTTAATTTAATACAGAGGCTGTTCACACATTTTTTAGACGATTTTGATTAGCGGTAATAAAAAATCGTTTGCTGCAAAAGAAATAATTGCAGTTGAACTATGTTTTTAAAAGTCAAAATTATCGTCTGTGGCTTGAGAGGTTTGTTTTTATTCAAAAGGGCGTTTTTAACAAAGCAGTAGTTCGAAGGCTATATTTATGCTCTTTCCAAACAGAAATATTCATATTCCGTTATCCAAAAACGATGTGAGAGTCATGGTTTTGTGATATCTAAAGCGTCGATAGTTAATATCGTCAACAAGAACGGATAAAAATGTTAAATTGGAGCCTCAAGTGGGATAAAAATTCCAAACAAGCATCCAAGGAAGAAACGGACATCTTCGACTATTGCAAAGGTACGTTGTTTAATGTTAAAAGAAAATCCCCCTAGTCAAAGGACAGTTGCAAAATCATTAAAATGCTCAGTGTCCACTGTAAACAAAATAATAAACGTTGATTTGAATCTTAAGAAAGCGAAAAAATGCAATGTGCATCATCTTTCTCCAAAGCATATCGCTGAACGCAGGACACGTTGCCGAATTCTATATGAGAAACACTTATCCAAAGAAAAATGGAAAAAAATTGTCACAATAGATGAATCATGTGTGTATTTAAATGATTGCAGCAAAAAAAAAGAGCCATTTATTATCATACAAGGGGAGAAAAGAATTTAAGTACATGGTTCACAGAATCGAATGAAAGTTTTTCTAAGGGATTCATGATTGCTGCTGGTTTCTCATATAATGGCAAGTTAAAAATAAAGAGAGTGGAAAAAAATGTCAAGATTAACTCCAAATACTATCAGGAACATATTTTATCGCCAATTTTTCTGAATGAAATACCATCGCTTTACCCACAATGCCATCAATCTGTGGAACTCCATCAAGACAAAGCTAGCAGTCACACATCAAAATCCACTGTAAATTTCCTAAAAGAAATGGAACAAAAAACTGGTATCAAGGCCATACCCTTCACTGATATCCCTACTAAATCTCCCGATGCATCACCTATGGAGCTTTGTGCTTTCGGACTTTTAAAATCTGCATTTCCAAACGTGGTCCCACAACCCTTTTGGACTCAGGAAAGCTGTTCAGGAGGAATGGGGTAGAATACCTCTTCTGACACTTCAAAAGGCATTCGAAAGATAGTTCAGAATAAGGGCTATCCAATAGAACATTTAAAACACAAGAATTTTATGTAATTAAGTTTTGTGAATACAATAATACATTGTATAAAAAATGTGTGAACAGCCTCTGTATAGGTTGGCAGGGTGGCGACAGAACTGGGAATTCAGGGATTTCTCAGGGAAGAATCATTTTTTGGAAAAATTAGGGAAAAAGTTGGAATTTTGTTTTGCAAATGGCACTCATTTGGTACTTTTCCCGTAAGCCATGCGGGCGCCACTTTGAACCAAAATCAAAATGTCGCCAATTTTGTTTTCATTCTGAAAATGAGAAGTGTATTTTTTACGTAAACATCCAGAAAAAAAGAGTTGTATACTGTTTTATTAAACCTGTAACGGCTGGAAATCCTGTAACCGAAGTCTACAGCTGTGCCACATTCCCTAATGTCAATAATAGGAACGTAGTGCCTTGCGGCTTTGAAAAATACTAACGGCTGGAAAAACTGGAAAAAGTTAAACATCCTGTTCCAATTTAATCAACATAAAAAAAAATCCTTTTTTTCTAAAATACCTAGATTGATGATTTTGATTTTGGTCCAAAATTGCGCCCGGCTAACGGAAAAGTACTAATTTAGATTATGCATATGTTTTTTAATACATATGTGTTAGAAGTTATTATTTGTTTTGAAAATTTTCGAACTCTGAGGTTTTTTTTGTTGTTGAAAAGTTTGCGTTGCCCGTTACAGTTCTTTTCTTAATGGATTAGTCTTTGTCAAATGCGGCCAAATTCGTTTGCGAAGAGATCCAATCAGCGCAACGTCACAATCTCCTATGAAAATACAAATATTTAACTGAAAAATTATTTATTAAAAGAAAATCAAACGTATAAGGTATCTATCTGGTGTAAAATTTTCCGCATATATGAAATCCGTTGATATTTTCATTTTATTTTAAACAATCACTGAGATAGAAAAAAGCACTGAAGAACGCCAGTCATAACTTTAATTATTTCTTTTGCTTCACCCGAATTCGTTAATCTTCAAAATGAATGAATCTCGAATGAAACGAAGGTCATTCTTCTCGGCGATAGAATTTCTTCAAATTGGAAAAAATTTAAAAGTTACAATTTAAAAATTATTTATTTGAAGAAAATCATATTTTTAGGTAACGATCTATTGTCAGGGGTGAAAATCTTCCGCGTTTACGCGGATTTCCGCTTTTTTTTTCCTTTTGAGAATTTCCGCTTTTATTCCCTTTTGAGAATTTTCGCTTTTTTCCCCCCTTTTGAGAATTTCCCGTTTTTTTTTTTTCTTCCGAAAATTTCCGCTTTTTTCTTTGAATTAAATTATGTTATAGAATTACAGCCAAATAATAAATGTAAAAAAAAAATAATAATAAGGAAAGTGTGTCCTTACTTTAGGTAGTAGATTCTTCCGACTTTTCGTAAATTTTGAAAAAATGACCGATTTTTATCATTTTTTACAAACAAATTCCTATTTTTGCCCTTATTAGCTTTTTTTACGTTTATAGAAGACAAATAAGTCTTGCTAATTCCTTTTTGAAAAGAATCCTTTGTGAGAAGCTTATTAGTTTAATGGTAAACCTGGAGAACTTGGATTTTGAACTAGTTAGCGTACGTTGTTGCATATTTCGTAGGTAAAGCTACGGTTTCCTAAAAAAAGCGGAGCTGTTATCTAAAGGCCGCGAAACGTCATGATGCGGCGGAAAAGGTATAAATGAAATATTTTAAGTTGATCAGCTTTTAATGTGATTTTTCTTCCAACTAGAAAATAAGATGCTTTGTTATTTCGTCTTTCATGGCAACCTCGGCAAGCGGAAAGTTTAAATTTTCATTTTGAATATTCTAGAAATTACTTTCAAAATCCGTTAAAACTTCTTTCTTTGGCGACTTTAGAAGTACGCCAAGGCGGTGGCCATCGTTTTAAACATAGACTGCAACTATTTTCAAAATGATGCTTCTTTTAAGGGCAATATTTATGATTGTTTTAATAAGTTAAATTGTTTCTTGGATAATAAGAGTTATTAATTTTAAGTTTATTTGATTCAAATAGAAAATAAGAATATTTACGGAAAAATATAGAGATTTTGAAAAAAAAAGTTATTTTATATTCGAAAATAGGTTGTAAATTTAAACTGAACTAAGAAATATTTTTCCTACCACATGGTTTCAGCTTCAGTCTACGTTTATAGCTGTGCCATCGACCTGCCCTTGGCGCACTTAGGCCCGGTGCACACATCCGGTTTTTCAACTTGCGGCGCCGCTGCCGCAACGCAAGTGCGGTTTGAGATACATTAAATCCAATGCAGCAGTGCGTACATGCCTCCAGCGCTGCTGGGGCGACGCACGTCCAACTTGCGTGCAATTTATACCGCAGTTCCCCGCGGCGCCGTTTGGAAGTACCTTGTTTTCATAAACAATTAGATTATAAATAATAATTAATAAATGGTTGTATCCAGTAACGTCTATTTTGTTTCTAAATATACTTTTTTTTACGCCAAGTAAGCGAAATAAACACGTTTTCTTCGATAGAATATTTATCGCAAATGGCGCGAAATGAGTTCGTGTGTCATTTCACGGTTATGTGTGCATAGTTGGGCTTCGGTGCCGCATTGGCGCCGCACGTTGAAAAACCGGATGTGTACCGGGCCTTAAGTCGTCAAGGAAAGAATTATTTCGAATGAACCAATGAAATCAAACAACAGTTTAACGGAATTTGAAAGATTTTTCTGGAATATTCAAAATGAAATTTTAAAAATTTTCCACTTGACCTGGTTGTATTAAAATCTGCAATAACCGTTATACATATGGGTTACCTTAACCTGTAATTACTCGCTACTACAAGTGCGCCAAAAAGGGGCCAAGTCCGTTGCCATTTCTATAAACCAAGACTGAAGCTGTACCATTTTTATATTTGGTGTCTAATTATTTTTTTTTAATATAAAATTTATGCTATTTGATAAAAATAGTATATATTTGATTTATTCTTTTATAACAGCATTTTGATTTCCTGTTAATTTCATTTTTGGTATCAAGGTTTTTGAAAAATTGCAACTCTTAAGAAAATTTTACCATTGGTGAGGTGTTCAAAAATATTCATAAAAATAACATTTTCAACTTCATCCAACTTATTTATACTGTTTATAGTTGCCTAGATATTTTTTCTCTTTTACAAAATTTGAGTTTGCACGTAAGGTGCCCACTCCTACTTTTCCAGACAAATTTCATTGTTTATAGTGGACTTTATAGGTATAATATCTTAGTTATTAATATATTTAGTTCAATAATTTGTTTATATTTGCTATCCATAATTAATTACTTGTAAATCTTAACTGTAACTGTCCAAGCACAACTCAACTCAATATAGATTATCACAGAGTAAGAATGTCTAATCTGGATATGTATATAAATTACTTGCACTAGCATTAAGATAATAAAAGTTCCTTCTTCACTTGTATGAGAGTATTTCTCAGTATTTCTATTCATAGTTCTTGCTACTCCCAAGATACTATAATAGGGTTTTTATCAGACTAAAAATTTGCCTACCCCCTCAGAAAAAAATTTCTGGCTGCACCACTGTTCTGTACACACATTAGTACACAAATATAGTAATCTTATTCAGCTATTTTTGTACTTCAAAATAACACTGCATATATTTTCCTCTTTTTTACATTTTGACTGTTTTCACCCCTGTATTGTGAAATTTTCCGCAGATTTCAGATCCGTTGAAATTTTTATTATATCTTTAACTATCGCAAAGATAAAAAAAAGCAATGAAGAACGCCAGTTCGAACCAGAACGAACAAACTCGAATCCGTTGCTCAGGAAATCAAAATGAATTAATCTGATCTTTTTTAACCACAAAGGTAGAATTCTTCACGGTGCCGGCGGCCAAATTCGTATTGGAAAAAATATAAAAGTTACAATTTAAAAATTATTTATTTAAAGAAAATCAAGTTTTTAGGTATCGATCTGATGTAAAATTTTCCGCAGCTGAGAAAATCTAACGGAAACGGAAAAAATAAATTTAGAATGTCATGTCTTTATACCGTATGCCATTCTAAGGAAAATAATAATAATAATTAAATTCCAATTAATTAATTTTTAAATGTTTTAGATTACATTTTAAAATTTGGGCATGATAGAAAAATTGCAAAAAATTTGGACCGCATGTGTGCTAAATTTCACTATTGTAAGTGCCATCGATTCGTTAGTACACTGCGTACAGGACAGACAGACAAACACTTCCTTTTATAATAGTAGAGATGTACCGAGTGCTGGCGCCATTGACGGATTCAGGGGCTGATGACTGCTTTTACAAACACATCAAAATAGTTAAAAATGTAAAATTAAATATTCTATCTATAACATTATATTATCTGGTCTATTATGGAATACAGTAAAAATATTTTTTACTTATATTATTTTTATTCATCTATCAGTCTATAGTTTTTTAGTTCATCAAGTGTCAAGTTTATTATAATTACCGAAGAATTGTTCTGCTAACGGATGGAGAAACTCAGGGAATTTCATGAAAAATACTCTGGAAATCAGGGAAAACTCGGGGAACTTCTTACTTCAATTTTTGTAGCCAACCTGGGTTGGGTGTACACCTTATGGTAATCTGGATTTGGCTTCATATATGCTGCTTTCTAGTTTTAGTTTTGGATGCTAAATTTCCAACTCTATTGAATGATATGCTCATAAACGTATGGATAGATTTCTCGAGTTTATAATTCGTTCGCGTATCAGCTGACTCTTCCGGATTTATTTCAGGAAAACCCTTTTTCCCGACTTTTTGGAGCAAAAAACCGCTTTCCAGGTATTCTCTTCTACATGAAAAATTTTCAAACTACACCGAATTTCGCATTCAGCGATGTGTTTCGTTAATCCACGAAGGAACTCAAACCAACTTTTCCTCTCTTATTTAATCCTTTGAAATGAATACTTAAAAGGGAATTGTGATACATGAATATACTTTTTAGAAATTCTCGAAAAACACTCAAGTATGGGGTGATACGAGTTTTACCCTGTGATACATGTCTTGTATTTACCTTATTTAGAGATTAATTTATGTAGACTTGCTAATTTCATATTAATGTAAATATGTTAAACACTACATCACAGAAAGACTAAACTGCGTTTAACTGTAAGTTGTGTTTACTTCAATACTACATTATCAAATATTTCATTGAATTTCATTCATCTCAATGCCCTTAGGGGTATTTCTCCTTCAGGTGTGTGTGGCCTTTATTGACTCAGGGTACTCTAGTGGTATTTTCTCTTCCCATGTGGTTGGGTTGGTGTGAAAGTTTGGAGAGTGGGGTGCCAGCTCAGGTTTTGCCTCGTCATCTGACCGTGGTTCAAAATTACGAGGTGGTGTCCTCTATTTTTCCCTTAAGGGATTGATCTGTCGTCAATAGCCCGTTGTGTTGCTCTCGGACGACGTTAATTAAAAATTACCAATTACTCATCCCATGGGGCTTACTGTCATTAGTGAATATGGGGATCTTGCTCCTGGGATACTCGAGCTATCTTTTTCTTTCATCCCACTACTGTTCCTCTATCTTTTTTTATCCTTTTCATGTTTTTTACGTGCCGTCTTTGTGTTTGGCATAGCTTGGCCAAATAGGATCCTTGTGCCTTGAACCCCAAAATAAACCACTCATCTTGTTGTCTATTTTTCAGATTAAGAGAGCCTTGTTCCGAGTGTGCTGCACCCTATGGATTCCTGAACCACATGCCTCTGACGACGGAAACCACGACTTTTGCCGAGCTCGTCACTGCTGCTCGAGTCTCTGGAAATTTGGACGCTCCAGAAGGAGGCTTTGATGCCATTATGCAGGCTGTCGTGTGCAAGGTATTTAAAAAAAATTGCACTTTAAAAGGGAAAGGGGGGAATTGTTGTATAAACGATTTGAAACGTTTTTTTTTATACAATAGAGGAATTACGAAGTGGATTGGGACAGAATGTAATTGATAGCTGTTTCAGAAAAATATCAAATTCACTAAATAACGAAAAAAAGGGAAGTGTTGTATATGAAAGAAATATTGTGTCCTCTGAAAAACATTTGCAGTGAAGTCGCACACATAAAAAATACTTTAGAAATTGAAATTGTAGCCTAAATGAAGATGTGTCAGTCGTACAAATTTTCACTGAGCTACTCCGACAGCTTGAACCTCGAATAAATAAAGAGACGGCATATAAGCAATCTGGTATTTTATTTCTAGTATCTTATGTTTATCTAATTTCTTGTACCCTGCATAAAAAAATTTTCATTTTGTCAACCAATCAACATTCTTTATGCAAATTAATTTTTTTTCCCAGTTGTATTTCATATCGAGCTAATGTGCCAATAAGCAGAATGTTGCCTTAATTTTTATTATTTCTGAATTTTAAAATATTTTGTATGTTCTGACCTTTCCTATTTTTTGGTTGGCATTTATTGTTGCCGTCAAAGCAGCCAGTGTAGGCAATTTTTCTGCTAAATTTATTCTTTTAAAATCATTACCAAAATATTTCTGAAATTCTGTGTATTGTTACTTAAAATCTACCATTCTATTCTTGGCATTGTTAAACAAAGGCTTGCATCACTGCTTTACTATCTTTTATATAATACAAGCCATGTTGTTGTTTTTCTCTATTCAAGTTGATTGATACCATTTAAATAAATTTCAGCAACAAATTGGCTGGCGTGAGAAGTCCAGGAAAATGTTGGTTTTTTCATCCGACAGTGGTTTTCATTATGCTGGTGATGGAAAGGTAATGTCTTATTTATTGGTCTAAAACTGTTTAAAAGTAATGCAGGGAAAACTGCAGAGTTCACGTGGGATAATGAACGTTAGAGGGCTAAGTTAATGGTGTATTACTTTTCAGTGTACCTTTTTCAAAAATAATTGTTTTTTTAAATACTTTAACAGATATAAACAATTTCCCATTTAAAGCTTTTTAATAGATTATTTCTCAAGTGACTTTGTTACCACATAATGCACATTAAAACATTATAATGTAAATGCTTGAAAGTGTTATAAAGTTATCATCTCTGGACAAATTCATATTCACTACAGTGTGACGTTTTAGATTCATGTGCCACTTCTATTATTATGCATAAATTGTTTAAATAGTGTGTATCTTAACCAGAGCTTTTATGAGTAGTTAAATATATCTAAAATCAGGGTGTCTATAGGTCAAGAAAATATGCTAAAAACGGAAACCGTCCCTAAATCATAAATTTTGCCCTGAAAATTTATCAAATTTTTAAAGGCGAAAACAAAAGGTGGCTGCAGCTGAACTTAAACGAATGAAAAAAAGAAAATTGCAAATAAAGTAAACTGCAAATGATGAAATTGAACAACTAAGACAAAGAAATTATGCAAACTGAAAGGAAAATGGAATGAAAAACCAATCCAACCACATTCGGAGACAGTTTTTTTAAATACACAAATTGATACATAATTTTTTTACCATTTTCATTGGATGCATAAAACATTTACATGACGAAATGTTTTTTAAGCAATTGTTGATTTCTTCAATTTGTATTAAAATTTCAACTGCCATAGGATCTCTCCATTCAAGGGGGCCGAAAAACATTGATATTTTGCTCTACAACCAAATTTCGCAATCCGAATTGCATGAGAAGATTGAATTCAATACCCTGAAGAGATTGGCTATCTCGAAATTTTCATATCTCTAACGGTTTTCTATTCAGCAAACAAAAATAATGAATATAATATAGAGTATTTGTTTAATGTTCATCTACTTTGACATGATTTATGGTTTGTCTTTATTTTTAAATTTTGATTTACAAAAACAACTTGCATTATAGGTGACATTTGATACTAGAGTCCTCTTTTCTCGAGATCAGACTGTAAGCAATAAAAAAAAGTGTGATTTTAAAGTATAATTGCATCTGACGCATCTAATCATGTAAAATCAGATCATGCAAATAGCCAATGAATGTTTGATAAAAAATAGTATGTGTGGTACTTCTTTCTTCCCATTTTGTTTTTCCAAGTAAAGTACTTTCTCAGATGTATCTGCTAAACTTTTTAGCTCGGTGGAATCGTGAAACCTAACGATGGGCTGTGCCATTTGGACCTTGAAGGCTACTACACCGAAAGCATCCACCAAGACTATCCGTCCCTCAGCCAAATCAATCATAAAATTCAAGAAAACAAAGTGAACATTATTTTTGCTGTCACTGCCAACCAAGTGCCTGTGTACGAGCGTCTGAGCAGCTTACTGGAAGGATCGAGTGCTGGGAAGTTGGAAAACGATTCTTCTAATGTCGTAGATCTTGTTAGAAATCAGTACGATGTAAGTACTTGTATGAAAACGGACTTCTCTTATTAAAATATCTTTAGGATGTATTTTCTCTTTCTTTTCTGTATTAATGTGTACAAGTGGCCACCAAGTAACTCTTGAATAGGGTTAATTACATCCATGCTATTTGGGAATTTAAATTCACGCAATTCAGCTCTATAAATTCTTTTAAATCTTAATTCGCATCGGATGGCAGCAGCCCAGTTGGCATAGAGACGAAATAGCAACCGTGCGTTTAAATCCAACCCAAGACCGTTGTGTACAAAGGGGGCTGGTGCACATTAAATCTGTTATGCTGTTATGGCCTCAAATGTCTTCCTGCTTGCATGGGGTGCCAGCTCAGGTGTGACCTCGTCATCTGAATGGGGTTCTCAAAATTACATGATGTTGTCCTCCCATCTTTCCCTGGGGGATTGACCACAGACTGTCGCCGATAGCCCGTTGAATTGCTTCGGTGCGACGTTAATTGACTACCTACCTAATTTGTGAGTACTATCTCCATTGATGCACATCCATGCATTTTGTTTGTTTCAGGAAACAGAAGTAACTATCAATATTAGTATAGCGTAATGTTATTAACCAGTCGTGTCGAGATTAGATTGAACAACTTGCACAAATTTAAAGCAATTCCGCTCCTTTCGCTGACTTTATTTTAGTGAGGAGAGTTGATAATTATGTATTTCCTGTAACCATTTACTATTTTAAAATGATATACAACAAATAAATTCTTGTTTTTAATGTGATATAGACAAATGTAACCTACAAAACTTCATTAAAAAGGACTCTGGAGTCCTCGGAAGATCCTCTGATTAAAAAGAGAGGCTGATGTACGCAACTTAAATGCTTAAGTGTTTAAGTCTCTTTAATTAGAATTGTTTTCTAGTATTTATTTGCAGTTGAGAGTTTTATGGAAAGTATTTGTAGACATTTTGTGTGGGAAATCTTTTTTTTTGACCTGTAATTGATGTTTACAGAAAATCACATCAGCTGTTGAAATGAAAGACAATGCTGGTAGTAACATTAAAGTCAACTATTTCTCAACTTGTCTGGGGTATGTAGTTATACTTTGAATATATTTACATTATGCATATGTTCAGTGTTGAACATGCGAATAGTATCTTGTAAAACTCTGAAAAACACTTCCCTTTAAGATGGGAAAAAATTAAATTTGATAGGGTTTTTCACCAGACAATTTTTTTTTTTTTTTTTTTTGTTAAACTTCACAATATTTTTATTTGGATTAATTGCAGAATTGTTGATAATTCTGCTGCAGAAGGAATTTTTTTTCTTATGTTTGTAGTAAAATTGTTGTTAGGATAGATTTCTATTTGTTTATTAAAAATGTGTAATTTTGAGTTTGAGTTAATTATTTTGCAAAAAATTATGTATGCGTATGTTTTGAAGTATTGATTTTAGATTTTAATCTCTACTCTAAACTTTTACAGCACCAAGAGAGAAAATACCAATATTTGTAAAGGCTTGAAAGTGGGAACAAGTGTAAGTTTATTTCAAGAAATAATAAGCAATGTGCTTCTATTAAATGGAAACTCAAATAAAATGATTTAATTTTAAAAAATTTAATAATTTCTTTTATTGGGATTTTTGTTTTACTTATTCATTTATGATAGAAAATTCCTAGTTTAAGTTATTTATGCAATAAATTTTCACACAGGAACCTCAATATCATGAATAAAAATAGGTATCAACCTTGATCTAACAAAGAAATAGCTGTGATTTCTTAAAAAGTTATACATAAAATCTGTTGATAGTTATAGTTTTTAGCAATAGCCATCTCGATTCCAGCTCTACAATCATTCCTAAATGAGATTTATGACCTTGAACTTTTTCCTAAACTAAGAACAAGGGTATTAATAAGAGTTTTTGTGATTCGAGTATTCATCTATTTAATGAATTAAAAAGAGCAACTTTCTCAGTATCATGCTTTCAGTTTTCTACCACTTTTCTTACAAAATCTTAGTTTTCTCTTGGGGCTTTATACGTATACTTCCGGGGAAAAGTGCTTCTAGATCGCATGGGGAGGTAAAAAATGCTGCCCTCATATTGACTATGCAGTACTCAAATTATTTTGGAAATTATTGTCCCCTTGCACATTCAGCTTTACTAACCTGAAGTACTATCTAGTGATCTATTCTTTTCCCATGGGGTCGTAACCCAGGATGCCCAAGTGATTATTCTTGTCATCCTTTCAGAATTTCTTGACATTGTCTGTGGTGTAGCTTAGCCAAATATGGCCACCTCAAACTAACCAACCATCCAATTGGAAATTATTTTTATTCAATGTTGTGGTATGAAACTGTCAAACTGAATGTAAAGATAATATTCTAATCTTCATCTAGGTAACATTTGAAGCTAATATTGAAGTCACAAAATGCCCTAAAGATCCAAGAGAGTGGAATCAAACATTCCAAATCTATCCTGTGGGGTTGAACGAGGCCCTGACGGTCAACCTTGAAATGATATGCGATTGTGATTGCGAAAAGCCTTGGAATGAAGTGAGTTCTTAAAACATTTCTTTTACTTTTATGGGACCTTGTTTGACTGTCCTTTTCTAAAAGAAGGCATTGTTTTAGGAGCGAGACAGTCCCAAGTGTGCACTTGGCAACGGTACTTACGAATGCGGAGTTTGCAGTTGCTATAACAACCGATATGGTAGAGAGTGCGAGTGCGATGCCAAAGACAGTGACCAGGCTACAGATGACATCGGGTGCTACTTGTAAGTTCAAATAAAAAGTAAAATTCTAACAAAATCTTTTTATTTGCATTAATAAGTCCCAGTTTGTGTTAGGCACTCTAGTGGTTTATGAAAAAGTTGATATGTACACTTGCATTCGAAACTTAAAGGAACGGGAAGGATTTCAGCTGCTGTTTGTCAAGCAAGAAAAAAAATGGTTCGTTTCCTGTAACACAACCAATCCTGAAATTACAGTAAAAAAAATTGCAACCTTAAAGTTTTTTAGATTTTTTTGATAATTTATTGTAAAAAAAAACACGTTTGTTAAAGTGATTAATTGATTACGATGTCACAGCGATTATAATCGACAGTTATATACTTGTATCTGTTTATTCCTCTATATCTTCCGGGTAATTAGAACATATGTCTTAAGTAAAAAGAAATTATTTCATTCGATCTCTGATACTATTCAGTTCAGACATTATATGTCATAAATAAACTCTTTAATGGCGAATAAGCAGTTAAACCTGATGAAAAATAAATGTATCCAGGTATTTTACATCACTGATCAGACCTCTGATCAATTTTAAAAATATAACATTAATACTCGGATAATATTTTCTTTTGCTTATTTGCTAAAAATATTAAACAAAAAAAAAAACTTTTTCCTACTTACTTACCCTAATGTTTTTGGTCATGTTATTGGAAACAGGCTTTTTTTTTTACCTTAGTTAAGTAACCCATATGTAAGAAAACGGTAGCAAAAATTACACCTAGAATCCCCAAACCAACGAATAAAAAAAATATCAGGAAAAAAAAAGCAGCAAACTGTAAAACAAGTTTGAACTGAAGTGATGACACTGCACTGGGTGCCATGAGACAGGAGGGTTTCTGTTAAAACTTAATGAAAAGAGAGGAGGCATTACTTTTTAAAGCTCTCAGAGAAATATCGTCAGTTATAATTTTTTCTTTTTAACTTTTATTCAATAAACGTTTTGTTTGTTAAGCTCCTTTCCCGTACCAAAAAAGACGAGCCCTACGGTGTCTTAATTTGGGATATTTTTATTTGGAAGTTAAAATATTCAGGTTTTAAAACAATGATTTTTACTGTAATAAGTTTATACACTCTTGATTGTTCTATTTTTGTTCTTATAGTGGGAATGATACGAAACCTTGTTCTGGTAGAGGTGTCTGTAGATGTGGGGAATGCGAGTGCTTCAAACGTCAAGTGAGTGGCTTTTGTGAACATCCACGTTGTAATCTATCGCATGGAATGTGATCAAGTTCAAATTGACTTTTGTTTTTATTTTTCTTAATGCTGTTTCTATGTTTCTTCATAATGTTTTCCTTTAGAACCCTGATGAAAAAGTGACTGGGAAGTTCTGCGAGTGTGATAATTATTCCTGTGACAGAGCAGATGGAAAAATTTGCAGCGGTAAGTACTGTGAATAAAACATCTGATAAGTTAATCGTTTAAAAGTAATTAAAAAAAATTAATTGTAACATTGAGTAGGAAATCAAAATTTCGGATGTTTCCAAGTGTGCAAATCCATAGTGCAATTTTTTTGTTTTTAACTTGATATTTCCCTGTGATAAAGGATCTCCATTCTAGAACTAAAAAATATTTTTTATGTTAGTGCATATATTTCTGGAAAAATAGATCTAACCATAATAAAAAATAATGCTCCTATATGCAGTCTCTTGAGATTATTTTACATTATCCTTATATATTCTTTTTATTTAATGTAATTTTTTCCTTTAATGTTTTAGAATGAAATTCTCAAATGTTATGTAGAATGAAATTCTCATCCCATCAGCACCTTCTTGGGGTTCCCACTGTCCTTGAATTTTTTTTTCTGAACTAGGGGCCCTTGAAAATTACGGAACTTGTTAAAGTCCTTAATTTTTTTTAATTAGTACATAATTGTGTAATTTCGTCTTGCATTGGAACTTGTCCAGACTAGTTATCTCCACGGCAGGTGTGCCATTTGAGCGTTAATTTGAATGAAGCCAATGTTTTGTGCTTTGAAACCATGTGATATACATCAGACCAACCACAGTTGAAGGCATGGATAAAGGGCATAA
Source organism: Metellina segmentata (assembly GCA_947359465.1). Taxonomy (NCBI): domain Eukaryota; kingdom Metazoa; phylum Arthropoda; class Arachnida; order Araneae; family Tetragnathidae; genus Metellina; species Metellina segmentata. Next base: position 120,302,377 of record OX375881.1, read on the forward strand.
ACCACGTTTCATTGTAACGTCAACCCATCTCTGTTTTGCATAAACTATTCAGACATAAAAGAGTTCTGCCTAAAGGCGGGATTCCACCTCTTTGGACATTTTTTAAAGTTGTCTTGGGATTGATGCAGAAATAGAAATAAAATATTAAGGTTTTTGAAGGGGGTCAACGTCGTCGAAGAATGAAAACTTGACAGTTTCGGATTACTGAATTGTTTGTTTTCGTAAAACGGATGTTTCTTCAAGCAAGCACATGACTCGGCGCAGTGAAATTCTATTTTTAGACTTGAAATGGGTAGGATATTTTATATCATACTAGCAGACCAGCACAGTGTTGCCCATGACAGAATTCAGACATTGCATAAAATTCAGACTACCTGAGGTATCAATCTATTATAAAATTTTCTGCAGATTTCAAGTCTGTTGAAATTTTTACTGTATTTAATGATTGCGAAGATAAAAACTAGGACCATAGAGAATAAAAAACCCTAACGTTTGTCAAAACATTTTATTTGTTCGGTTTCTCGAAAAGTCCTTGAATTTTTTTTTTGGACCAAGGTGTGGGAACCATGCGCTTCTGTGATGAAATAAAATAAACTAAAAACCAATAGGGTGAATTTTCAAAGCTTAAGTCAAACTCACTACTGTTTCAATCTGCTGCTCTCTAAATGAGTGTAAATAAAAATATTCTTCAATTGTAATGTTAGCATACTTAATTTACATGCATCATAAGGAATGCTTTCATTTTAGGTCCTGACCATGGTGTTTGTGATTGTGGTAAATGTAAATGCAAGCCTGGTTGGAAGAAATCAGACTGTAGCTGTATGGATTCTGATGAAACATGCATGGCTCCTAATGGGGTAAAGTAAATTCACTTCCTCGTGTTTTATTCATGAATATCGTAACAGAATTACTCTTTGTTTTTGTAATCACTTGAAAATTTCTCGAGTTGGATGAACGTATTAAACCCAAATGCAAAATAAGTACTGTACCTCAAATGTAATTTAACAGCCCAGGTGACCGTTATGGTGCACTTTAAATCTGTCGGTGGCTCCAATGTCCTCACGTTGGTGTGGTGTGGAAGTTTGGAGAATGGGATTCCAGTTCAGGTGTTGACCTTGTTATCTGCCTGGATTTAAAGTATGAGGGGTTGTCCTCAGATCTTTCCCTTCAGGATGGACCCCTTACTCTCGCCAATAGACCATTTTGTTGCTCCAGTGTGGTGTTAGTTAATTAACTACCTACCCTTTTTTTTAAAAATAGCCAAACAAATAGTTTTTTGTGCATCCAATTTTTTTGTAATTTTACTTCTACAGATAAAAGTATCAATGTTTGCAAACTTGGCATGGTAAGCCTAAACAAACGTCTTCCAAAATATTCTCAAGTAGGGTCAGTTGGATAGAAAGTTTTAAAAAATTGTTTAGTTTCAAATAGTTTGAAATATACCTGTCACACCCCTCTGTCCATATCAGACTTTAATCCACTTTCTTTAATTTGCAACTTAATAAGTTAAATGGTCAGTAGCATTTTCCTTAGTAAACAACACATTCCCAGTATTTTTATTTCATATACATGATTAAGCATCAACTGTATAAAATTTCCTTTATACTTCATTAAAAATTTGAAATTTCTTAATTTTTACTAAAACTGTAATAACTTGCATATTTGTGGAATGCTTCAATTTGCTTTCACAAGATTAAGTAACAATGTGTAGAAATTATGCAGTTTATAAAAAAGTGCACATTATTTGCATTGTAGAAAATATGCAGTGGCCATGGAGACTGCGATTGTGGAATTTGCAGATGCCACGATTTAGAAGAGGGACATTATAGTGGAACATTCTGTGAACGTTGCCCTGTAAGTTCTATTTTGCGTATTAAAATTGTAAATGTAATACTTTGCATATCAAGAAATGTTCTGTTATTTGAGCTGTGTTAAAAGCATACTGTTGACCTCTAGACCTGCCCTCTGAAATGCGATGCGTACAGAGATTGTGTGGAGTGCCAAATATTTCCTGATGATAATTCTGTCCCAGCAGAGAACTGCACTGCATGCACTTTTATCACCATTGGTGTTGATAAAGTGGAGGGTTAGTATATATTTTTGCTTTTATACTGTGTAAGACTTCAAAAATGTCCTTGTTATGTAGAAACAATATCTTTTAAATTGGAAGAAAAAAGAATTGTCCTACCTCATTTGTGTCCCGGGTGAGAAGCAATCATCCGGACCGTTGAATACTTCACTCAAAATTGTAGAATACTAAAGGAAAATCCACTCAAGAACACACACTAAAAAACTAACAATCTCAGTCAAAATGTTTCTTTTTTTTTTTAACGTGAAGGGCAGAAGATGCAATCTGTTTCACATTATGTCACAATCTCTTGCGAAAATATAAAAGATGTATTCAATTAAAGAAATTATTTATTTAAAGAAAACCATATTTTTAGGTATCAAATTAATGTGAAATTTTCCGCAGATTTCAAATCTGTTGAAATTTTTACTCTATCTTTTATGGTCTAGGCGATAGAAAAACGAACTAAGTGAGTCCATTTAAAAAAATTATCGTCCGGCTGGAAATATTTTAAGTAAACAATCAAATTCTGTGACATGGTAAATCAATATTTATTTTACTAAAAGTCATATTTAATAACATGGTAATACATTTAAAAAACGAATTTTCAAAATAAAAGCAAAGGATAAACATTTGTCTAACTTTAAAACAAAAGTTGACATGAATGATGTTCATAGTGTTTAAACTTTCATCCTTTCAAATAGAAAACTCGGTTGTGTTTTTTATTTAACTAGTGGGCTCCGCCCCCTGGTTGCATTAGAAATTTCGCTTTTTTTTGTCTGACACTTAATGCATACTAAACTAATAGCAGCATTAGAAAAAATCTTTACTGTCTGTTCCTTGTACAATTTTGAACAAACCATGTTAATTTCGCAATTTTCTGATCCGTACTTTCTCTGGTAATAGTCTGAGAATCAAGCGAAAAAGCAGCAGTGGCAGTAATTTCTTTTTAATATAGAGAGATAACTGGTCTACAATTTGGTATCTAGTCGTAACCACTCTTGAAAACTTCTGATTTCGAGACTTACTTTGGTAATATGAATTAACAATGGTATGTAGCAAATTGTAAATTTGAAGTTTATGCTAGGAATCTAAACTATGATGTATGAATTGAGTATTTGATTTCAATGTTTACATCATTTCAGTACGTACCATTCAATAAGCTTTTGAATTTCAGTGAAGGAAGAAGAAAACGAGAAACTCTGTGTCTTCCGTGACGACAGAGACTGCCAGTTCATTTTCAAATATAAATTAGATGAGGAAGATCAACCCATTGTTCATGCTCAGCGAACCAAAGGTGAGCATTATCTCGATTTTTTTTATGTTTTTAGGACTTGTGCTGATTGAAATTGTTGGGGCATTTATTGCAAAATCTAATTGTAAGGACAAAATATTTGGAAATTCTTTAATACTTTATGGATTTGATATTGCATGTAGATAATGTACAAGGTTTTGGAGAATAATACTTAAAATAGATGTATCCCTTCTATAATAAGGGCAAAGATTATTTAATTTCACATTATGGATAATCAATTGACATTAGTCTGTTTAGTTAGAATTTTCCGGAATTTTTTAAATTTTAAGTAAATATAGGTTTGGTATATTTCTTGAGGGCTTTATTTTATTTGAAAGGGTCCTAAAAAGTGCTTAATTTTTATCAAAGCCTCACATTTTTCTTAGGGAGCCACACACATCGATTTATACACAGATATGCATGGAGAAAAAATAATTCCATTTTTTCATCTTCAAGGAAAAAATTGTCAAATTGCGCAGTATTGCCAAATTGGTTTTGATAAATACGAACTTCAACCAAGTGTATGACAGCACAGCTAACTAAATTGCCGAAAAACATCAGATTCGAAATTTCCTTGTTTTACTTTTCTGTCACAAAGTATTGTAAACCGTTCATACATCAGTGTTACCTCTCTAAAAGTTGAAGCATTTAATGCATTTTACAATTATTTTTGCTGTCTTTATTTTATCGTTTTGGATCAAATGACTTTGAAATTAGTTTTTTAAAATGAAACGGATTTATGACCGCGACCAGTAGTCTATTGTAATGGATTTGTTTTCTCGTATTAAATGAAATTTCGCAAACATTAAAGACTTTTAGGCAAAGATGATAGAAACATGCATGTTTTAAAGGTCTATTTTCGTGTCAGCAGATTGGAATTTTCAAAATATAATTCACATTTTACGTATAGTTCTTAGGCAAAGGTCTAGATAGTACTCCCAAGCAATCCTTTTAGTAACTACAGTGCATTGCTGCTAACGGTTATTTCTTGGCAATCCAGTTAGCCATGACAATAGCATAGAGTAGGTGTACTTGTTCTGATGTGAATTGCTGTCACTATTGGCACGATCACCAATTTGGTTCTTTTATTTTAACAAATTAGTTTCAAAGCATTGGTTGAAATAATACATTGAATTCTTCCTATTATTTAATTTTTCTTTTGCCTAGAAAAAAATTTGAAAGTGAAAAGCCATTTTCCCTTTTTTTATAAGTATTTTTGGGTCATAAATACATTAACCTTTGCAGGAAACTAGATGTTGCAGCTCTTAAGAGGGAACAGTGCTTATTTTCCATATAAAAAAAAATCATACATGCCCTTCTTGAATATTGGAATATTTTTTGATGACTAATCTGTTTTTACTTTCTAGACTGTCCTGAGCCTGTAAATATATTGGCCATTGTATTGGGTGTGATCGGTGGCATCATTGCTATTGGCCTTGCGCTGCTTCTGATATGGAAACTGCTGACGACCATTCACGACCGAAGAGAGCTTGCCAAGTTTGAAAAGGAACGTCAAATGGCTCGCTGGGATACTGTAAGTGGAATGCACTGAAACCTCTCTTATATGTGTGATTCTAGTGACTTGATTCGTGACTGGCTCTTTTTTAGACAGTATTAGAATAGTAGTCATTTGAATTATGATATACTGTGCACACGGAATCAATAATAATTTAGCTGTAAAGGATATTGTGTTAAAATGTTAAAAATTAATAGATTTGGGCTTCAATATTATTTACAGTTCGAACCAGGCATTGACGAGTTTTTAAAAATCAGTGAATGCCTCTTCACCCAATACATTCTTTTGAATAAAATCTATTTAAAATTTGCTTTATAATAATGAATTATTTTTTAAATGTGAACACATGTGTAATATCAGGGAGTTTCTATTTTTCAACCTTGCCGACTAGGGGTTCCAGCAAAATCCTCTCAAAAGCTCCTATTTTCAAATTTGGATTGAATTTTTTTTCTCTCAAATTCATGCTAGGTCAGAAAAACCTTTGTCCCCTGCTTTTAAGTAAAACACGAATCCTTGCTTCAGTCATGCCTTCTGCTTCATTCAGGAACATGATTTTATGACTTACCTTCTGCACTATTGTTGCTCTCAAACTCTTGAGTCAAAAATTACAAGACTTCAGATGATTTTGTTTCAATTCTTTTTCTGGTTTTGTATATTTTCAGGGAATTGTTTTCGAGTTGCTGAGAATTTTCAGAACACAGTGTTTGAAATGTTTTAACAGTGATAGGATGCACTTAATTCTATAGTCTTTTAAATAATTTCTAAAACCTATTTAATTATTTACAGTTGGAAGAAAATGTTTAACCTTTGTAATTTATAACTCCAAGGTACTAGTTTTCTTTTTTTATACTGGTGAATTAGGTATAGCTGGCAGACTAGTTATGTGCTTTTTACACACTCGGCTTTAAAAACTTACCAAGTATCTCTGCAAAGACTAGAAAAGTTGCCCATAGTGTATGACAACAAATTGAGTCCCATGGTTTGAACGATTCTATTAGTCAATAAATTAGGCAACTGGTGATAGCATGAAAAAATAATCTCTTCCTCTATTGGTGTCTTCAGACTGGCTCCGAGTTTATTGTTCAATGGGTATTATCATTCTTGCTTTTGATTGTGGAAGCCATCTAACACAATTTCACACTATTATTCTGAAGTCAACTGACCCAAGGTCAAACTGCTTTCTTGTGGCAGTAATGTTTTTTCAACTATCTTAACCAGATAATCAAGTAACCAAACAACATTGTAAATACAAGAAAACAATTATCTTGACCAATAATACTAAATTTTATTACTTGTGGAGCATTTGCATATTGTACTTTTGGAATTGGCCTGTTTTCATATGAATTTTTTAAATATTTGCAGGGTGAAAATCCTATTTACAAACAAGCCACGTCCACATTCAAAAATCCAATGTACAGTGGAAAGCAGTAACGTTTAATTTCTGATGCTTTTGAACATTTTCGAGCGTTCACAAGTGTTTGGTGCTATGACGAACTTACGAAAGTTGGATAAAGAAGCGTGCCTTGTGTGCCACATTGGGACATTTGCAAAGCAAAAGTTTTAATGTGATGGAAGTTTTAAAGTTTGGTAGACATTTTTGTGTAAAAATTGTCTTTTAGTAAGTTTATCCATCTTTTAAGTACCCTCGTATGGTTGATGTGTCATTTTTTTAAAACTGTAAAGTAGATGTGCCAATTTAAATGATTTAGACTAACTGTTTGTTCTGTGACCCTTTTAAGTTAACCTTTTTTATTACTTTTTTTGTGATAACTTTGAGAAGTTTTTTTTTTTTTTGTTGTTCCCATTTTTTTGTGTGTTTTTAAGTTTACTTTTACAAAAAATATTAAACGTTTGGTGTACATTATGAAATGAGAGTAGAGTTGTTTGATAATAGTTTTGTACTTGCATATTATATAAAAGCTTCATGCAGAAGGTTGAAAATTGTTAGCCTTATCTGTTATTTATTAGCTATTATAGATACATCTCAAATAGATGGAAAACTGTTTCTTGCCCTAGATGTATTACTGTTTCATAAGTTTTATTGATAAAGTATGCCATTGATAAACCTATCTAATTCTGTAAAATGTCTAATTTGTATGTCCATAAATAACTGAAGATTATTTATTGAATGATCCTTAATTTTATATTTCTATTTAATTGATGTCGTGAAAATTTTCTGTTCAATTTTCTTTTTCTTTGACTAAAATGGGGGGGGTGAATAGTTTCAAATTACATCTCTATTGGAAAGATGGTACAGTAAATATTCAAATGGAAAATTAATACATTTAGAATTAAGGAATTGTGCTATGCTATGGACACAGGTATGCTGTATTGGCAGAATTATGTAGACATTATATAAAAAATATTTTATGTAGAATGAGCTCTTTGTGTTGCTTTAAAAAAAAAAGTCCTCTTCCTAAGGTTTGTGTTTCATATATTTGCTTTGAATTAAAGCCATAACTTGGCAGCTATTTCGTTTTCAGTTTTGCTATCTTTTTTTGTGTAGTTTGTATTTTCCCAGTTCATTTTTTTAGACCAAATTCTTAAATTTGGTCGTATGCATTTAAAAAAATTATTGAATGGGGGAAATGCAAATAGTCCTTTTTACAACATACTATTCTAACTCAGTATAACAGCTTAGTCGGAGTTCAGTTTACAAAGGCTTCTTTAGCAACTTAGAAGCGTAGTGTTTTAGGAATTCGTGATTTTTTTTTCTTCTTGTGTACACTTGTAGGTGGCTAATTTAATTTAGAGCATGAAGGTGAAGTAAAGTATAAAATGAATTGAGTTACTCATGCTTTTATGTGATGTTGTCATCTGTTAAGGTGTGCAACAAAGAAAAGTGTACTTAGAAATAAAATGTTTAAAGAACATTTTAAGTTTTTATTATTATACATTGACAAATATTAATTTCCTAAAATTAATCATGACTGACTTCATTTAAACTTTGAATATGTTATTCCCTATATAGAATTACTTGCAGGCTATAATATGTTTAATAACATTTCATTCTTTGTTCTAAAGAACTAAAATTGTTTTGTGTATACATTTACAATTGCATCATCAGCTTAATTTTGTGTGTTCATATGAAAAGTTAGTGTGTATTTATGTTTTTCTTTCTGAATCTCTTGTTCGTTATATTTTTATCTACTCATTTATGGAACGTAAAGATATTTAAATCTTAAAAAACTTATTTTGATTAAACTCTGATCATATTTCAGAAAAGAAAATTCTGCTACATTTTCTTGCATTTTAGTATGAAGAAGGAGCTTCTGGATTTAGAGAAAATTTATTTGTATTTATAGAATATAATGTTCTAAAAGATAAATAAGCCTTATTGACCAGATTCTTTACGTCAAACAAAGCGTAAACCTTCCATAAAGTGGATTTTTTATATTGCAACTTTCAGTGTCTTTATAAAATTAATTAATGTGAAGAGTATTAGAAAAAGTGCTGGTCTTATAAATTTTCTCTCTATTGAGGAAATTATTTAAGAATTGTGATAATTGCAACAATACGGACAATCATTTAAATTACATTAGAAGTTTATAACGCTACTTTGATAGAATGTTCCGTTTTAAGTATCTACTTTTCTTAGTTTACTTATAAGTAAATTTTAACATAATGATACTTGTTAATGGTTTACTTGTCGGTGGTTGCTTCTTAATCATGGAGTTAGTTATTATATTTTCTGTAACTGCCTGTGGATGAGTTATCATGTTTATATGTGCAGATTTTTTATTTTGCACAGAGTATTATACCCCTTCTTCTCTGGTTAACCTATAACTCAATGTGCAATATAACATGTTGTTTATATAAACCGTTGTGAAAACTCTTTTGTGCATCCATTGCAATAGTTTGTAAAACTTCCATTTTCTCATGAAGTGGTTCGAATTGGATTTAATTGAGTGCAATCTTCATGTGCTCATTATCTGCTGCACTTTGCCATAAGACTGCTCTAATATTTTAACAAGTTTTGTGACATTGCATAAGGCAGCTCTAGATTACTTGACAGTACTGGATTGTATATTCTATTTAAATAAAAGTTATTTGTAACCTATAGTGTGTGCTGGTTTTTGTAGTGCTGTGATTAACTTTCATTCAGGAAAACATGTTCCAAAACACTTTTCATGTATTTCTGATTACTGATGGTGTCCAGTCAGTGAATCAGTTTTACCTGGGATCTGCTGGACTTGGTTCAGAGCACATCGTCAACAAGGGACCATCGAAAATCGTATTGTTTTTGTAAAAAAATAGCATGTAGTTACCATTTTGGTATATTGAGCATTGACTATTTTTATCACCGTTTGATGAGCAAGAAAAATTAAGCCTTAGAAAGAGTTATTTTTCAAAATTAACATTACACTGGCGTAACAACGGATTGACGATGGTCGTTGATCAAACCTCCTAGGAAATGATCCGAGGACGAGGCAACACACTCCAAACTTCCTCGCAACGTGAAGACTCGAGGCCACGACGAATTTAACGTGAACCAGCCCCTCTTTGTATACGACGGTCTTTGGTTAGATCCGAACTCTCAACCCTCTGATGCTTTTCCGACCGGGCTACCACGGCCCCTGCAAATAATAATTCAAATCACTTACTAAAAAAAAGAGCAATAGCACTTTGTATGGTAATGGTAATTTTAGTTAACGTCGTACTAGAGCAACACAACGGGCTATTGACGACGGTCCGGAATCAGTCCCTTAAGGGAAAGATTCGAGGACAACACCTCGTAATTTTGAACCACGGTCAGATGACGAAGCAACACCTGAGCTGGCACCCTACTCCAAACTTCCACGCCAACCCAACGTGAGGACTTTCGGCCACGACAGATTTAAGATGCACCAGCCGCCTCTACACCATACGTTTATAAACATCCATGCCCGGATTCGAACCTGGAACCTTCCTATCTAGAGGCTAACACCTTAACCACTATACCGGTAGGTCGGCGCACTAACTTTGTCCTGAGCTGGACTAGGGCACACGTATGTCTCGCAGGAGAGTAGTTGGCCTCCAGCAGTGGCAAGTATCTAGATGTTCCTGCCTCTCTTTCTTTTTTGAAGAGATCATGAGCTAAATTAGTGTTGGAAGATAGATTGGGAACTGGAGGTTTCGAGTTCGAATCAAACCAACGACCACCGAGAACAAAGGGAGGCTGGTAAACGTCAAATCAGTTGTGGCTTCAACTGTTCACTTTGGCGTGGTGTGGATGTTTGGAGAGTGGGTTGCCAGCTCAGGCGTGACCTCGTCACAGTGGTTCAAAATTACATGGTACTGTCGTGGGTTCTTTTCTTTTGAGGGTTTCGATCCCGGACCGTCGTCAATAGCCCGTTGTATTGCTCCAGTACGAAGTTAAATAAAAATTACCAGTAAGATGTTAATTAAAATACCAGCACGACTTATAAGTAGACATCATCTTGGCCAATTGATATATATATATAAACCACATCGGTGGTATTTTAATTAACGGTTGCACTGGAGCAACACAACGCGCTAATGGTGGTGGTCTCGTGTTCGGGATCAAACCCGAAGAGAAAGATCGAGGACAACCAAAACACCACTTCATTTTGAACCATGGTTAGATGCCGAGGTTACGACTGAGCTGGCACGCTAATCTCGAAACATTTACACCACGCGAGGACTTTTGAGGCCACGACAGATTTAACGTGCGTCATTCCCTTGTATATGATGGTTTTGGGTTGGATTTTAACTAGTAACCCTCCGGTTGCTAATCCATTATACTTGTGTATGACCACGCCGACCAACCGTCTATCCGCTCTTGTCTACTCTAGCCCAGTCAGGTGCTTACGAGCTAGCAAACTGTGTATGCGCAATTGTAGTGGTGACTAAGTTTGCCACACTGGTTCACACTTTTTTCCAATTATTTACATTTGGGATGTTTGTAAAACAAGCGGATGGACAAATAAAGAATCCGAAAACAAGACATTTCAAAGGTTAGCGCATGCGCATTAGTTAGGATTTGCATGGAAAAATATCTGAAGGAAGGATATTCGTGGTAAGATAATTATTTTTTAAATTACGTCGGGAACTTGATTGCTAATCATAGGCCACTGCAAGGCCGGAAAGCGATGGTCATTTGTGAAGGGGCACCTAATGGGCGACCATCACTACCCCTAACAAAGGACAGCACAATTACATCCATGCCCTGACCCCGGATTCGAACCGGGAACCTTCCGATCCAGAGGCCAACACCTTGACCACTAGACCGGTTGGTCAGCGGTAAGATAATGGGGAACTCTGTTTTCGAACTAAAAACTAATTAATGGAATACTAGCCACTGCATGACCAGCCCGGCGTGCCCGTGACAGTTCTTTTCGTGGGGACCACTGCTCTCTAACACCTGGTGATTACCCATTCGCAAACCAAATGGGAATTCGTAGCCTATTGGATAACAGCCGTTACGGCGGATACATCGGCCGCTAGCCGGATACGGCGTTGTCAAATGCGGCCAAATTCGAATTGCGAAGAGGTCCAATCGGCGTAACGTCACAATATCGTGCGAAAATATAAATATTTTACTGAAAAATTATTTATTAAAAGAAAATCAAACGTATAAGGTATCTATCTGGTGTAAAATTTTCCGCTGATTTTTAAATCCGTTGAAATTTTTATTCTATTTTTAACGATCGCTAAGATAGAAAAAAAGCACTGAAGAACGCCAGTCATAACTTTAGTTCTGTAAGAGTTCTGCGTAAATAAACACGAACAATATCTTTTTATGGAAGACGAATACTACCATTTTTATTTTTTAATAGTTCCAATAAAACAAGAGGTTAGGGATTTTTTTTTCCTATGAATATTTAAAGACCATCAGGCACGTACAATAATTAAATTTAAAAAAAAATTACATATTTTTTGTACATGCAAAAAAATTTTCTTTGAAAACTGGGTTAGTTTTGTTTTGTGATTTCTCAGTGGAAAATATTGTTCATATATAATATTTCAGTTTGGGACAGTATGTTACACGAGCGGATAGATATGCAACGGTTTCCCCTGACGTCACAGAATCGATAACCAATGAGAAGAGAACCATGATAGTACTTTACGCAAGTCCAACTTGATTGGCTAGTTTCACGGGCTTGGCTTCACTTGGATATCTCGCCAATCTGATTGTTGCAGTAACCATTTTGATTTGATCTCGCCAACTTATCCAAAGGGTACTTATACTTTTAAAGAGCTACTGTTCGGAAAGCAACGATGACCTAATGGCTAAAGTCACCTACCTTCAGATTGACGTTTACAGCGGAGGATGACTTCACGAGTTCGAACCCGTCTGGCGGAGAAGTTTTTAGATCTTCCAAATTATTTTTAAAAAATTCCAATTTAATTCCTTTTTATTCTAAATTACTTTTCCTATTTTTTAATACCCTTTTTATATTTTTCCAAGCTTCCGTTGATTTTACATAAATAATCTAAGAACCACTCCTGAACTCATTACCAGCTGATATTTTACCGCCCCTCTGCCGTCCCCTTTGCTTTAGGATGATGGTGTCGTATCCACCCCTGGCTTAGGACCATTCTGATGTAACAAAAAGCATACATAAAACACTAACTTATATAGTTATTAACTTATATAATAAAAGGATACAATTTTCGATGATGATGTTAGATCAATGAAAATCATGTTACACACCTTATTTCCTTTTTTCTATAGCCCCTCTTGATTATACAGCAGATCTGAATTTAAAGTTACCGAGTCAACTAAAATATATAACTAAACAGCAGCAAAGAAATTTATCCTCACATAAATTTCGAAGTACGCCAAAGGAAGAGATAAATTGCCAACAGAAAAATTCTGATGACATACGTATCTAGGTAATGTGATCCGATTAGCCAATCAAGTTGGACTTGCGTAAAGTACTATCATGGGATTGAGGCGCCTGTGTTCCGCACGTGCCTCCCGTAACTGTGTACGACCCGGAGTGTCTATTGCGCCGTACAAAATACGGCTATATAACTTTTCATTCTATGTAGCCGTACAGCGCAGTTCCTTACTGCGCAGCTCGTAGAATGCGCATGGGCAAACTTTGTTTGGTGATTTCGCCAATCTAAAGTAGAATTCTAGCAGTCCTGTCCTGATAAGCCATAAGTAAAAGCATTTGCCATTTGGAAGGACGTGGGATTCTGTGTAAGTAATGAGTAGAGGTCTTTTTTGTGTGCCGACCAAGTGTTTTTCCATTTAGAAGCTAAATTTATGTAAGCAATAATATTTTTATTTGAAATTTAATATTTTCATTGCTTTATATTTGCTTTGCAAATTGTGGTGGAGTGGTCGCAAACGGGACTGTAGCGCCAAGGCGTTTGTTTTGGTCGCCAAACCAAGATGGCGGAGATCGCCATAACAAGATGGCGCGGTGTCCATGTAGCAAAATTCACACTGTGAACCTTTGCATAAATGGATTTGATAGCAATTTCTATGGATTTTATAGTAATTTTTTGCGAAATGGTATAGAAAAATGAAACTTACCCTCATTTTGTCGCCACATTATAAATCGCTAGAAAATTCGATGCACGAAAGAATATTCGTATTTTAACGGAGGAAGATGCCCGGATAATCTCTCTCAACGACCTCAATGTCACCGTGTTTTAGCGGCAGCAAGTACATCTGCAAATTTGCTACTGCCTACATTAGTTGCGGGAAGAGTACCAAACTCCTTGAATATACCACATCCTTTCGGCAATATGCTGCACATTCCGCTGGTGATCCACGAACAGCTTCAAAATGCGAATCATTGTCAAGCTTCTTGATCTCGGATATTCTACGCCGTTGTTTAAAATAAATAAAGCCCTGACAATGGACGCGTTTAGTCTTCGGACAGATCTCGCTACCGAAGCAAATATATTCATGGCAATCCTAGTTAGCGAACGGCTCATTCTCAACTTGAAAAAAAGTAAACACCAACCTTTACACAAAAAAAAACACGGTAATTAACTGGTAATTTTTAGTTAACGTCGTACTAGAGTAACACAACGGGATTCAAAAAAAAAAAAACGGAGTAGTTAAACAAGAAAAAAATGCACGAGGAACGATAAAACACAGACCACGGTGAAACGATAAAAAAACAAAGTGGCGGATTAAGCGTCGTTATCTCTTATCGTTAAACGAGAAAAAAAAATCTAAACCAATCAGAGCACGTTTAATTTCACTTCAAAACACGGTTTAATTCCAATCAGATAACGTCTTTAAAATCCTAATCTTCTTAATAGGGTTGCCATAAAAAACCTAAAGGGAAGGTTACCACTTTGGCGAGAAAAAAGGACTGTCCCGTTTGCGACCACTCCACCCAAATTGTTTTGTTCCGTTAAGTTAGCTTGTATTTAAATGCTATTCTACGAATTACACTTTTTGATGGGCAGAGGAAGGCTCTTAATTTGCTTATTTTTCCTTCATTTTATAACCCGTTTTGAAATGTATTGTTCACTTGCTGTGCTAAATGGTTAATAACGTTGAGTTAGCTTGTTTTTAAGTGCTACCCAACGGAATTGACTTTATGGCAGGCAGATGTGAAAATTCTCGGTCAGGTGCATATTTTACCTATTTTATTCCTGCATATCCCTTTGTGTGTTGTATTGTTCATTTGCTACGTTAAATGGTGAATAACGTTGAGTTAGCTTGTTTTTAAGTGCTACCCAACGGAATTTCCTTTTTGGCGAACAGATAAAAATTCTCGGTTCGTTGCTTATTTTACCTATTTTATTCTTTATTTTCCTGTTGTGCTCAGTATTGTTCCTTTGCTATGTTAAATGGTGAATTACGTTGAATTTAGCTTGTTTTTAAATGCAACCCAATGAAGTTTTTTTTGTTGGTTGACAGAAGAAAATTCTTGTTCAATTGCTTTCTTACCTACATATTTAAATGGCCCTTTGCACCTTAAAACCCTAAACAAGTTATACATTTTAAAAATGAGTTGTCCTTTTCCATAGTGTATTGTTATAATATGGTAACTGGTTAGGTAGTCCCTCGCTCTTTCCAGGGTGATGGCACAATGATTATGCCCACTGTACTAGAAACCTGTGAGCTGTAGGAAGTGGTGTGATTCCTCCATTGTATTTATCTTCTGCGTCAGAAAAATTTTCTTTATGTGCATGTCTATTACTTGATGTTTGCAGCAAATGTATTGTTCACTTTATTCATTATTTGCAAGTTCCATTGAGTTTGCTTGTTTTTAATGTTACCTAGCAAAATTAATTAAGAATATTTTGCGTTTAACTAATATTCCTTTTTTTTATAGATGTGATGTATGCGTTTCTTTCATCAAAATTTTTGCAACCACCAAAGTGAAAATTTTCTTGCTGTGTTAAATTTTTTGTTCTGCTGGTTTGTTAAATATGTTGAAAATATCTTTTAATTCCTTTATTGTGAGTTCTTTTAGGTGGAAACAAGAATGTTTTGACTGTAAATATGAGCCCAAATGCCTTGACACATTGTACAAATTATCTCAATTTTAATTGTTATTGTAAGATAGAAAATAATTCAAGAATTTATTTTGCTTGAAAAAACCTGTATGTCCCATTTCAGCCTCTACTCCCAACCAGCTGTCACTGAATTGATGTAGGATCACATGAGGGATTTTGATGAGCACGTTAAAAAGAACAAGGTGATGCACTCTTAGATGTTGAAATTCGTTCTCTTCGTGTGCTTCATGGATGAAATAAAAATAGGATATGAATGATTTCTTGCGTGCCAATTATTATCTGTTCAAGGACTTTCCTTCGAAAAAAGCAGATTATCATCATTCATCCATAAAAACTTTCAAGGGGATCAGACTCCTGTGGCATGCTTGGTGTAGATGCTCTTATAACAATTTGTCTAATTTCTCATTGGAATTATTTGCCTCACGTTTGTGTGGATACAAGGAGTTCAGGACCCTAGGAGTAGGCATCTATAGTAGAATGACAATTGATTATAACAAATATTTCTTTCTACTCACTAAAAACCGGCAGAAGTTGAATTTCAAAGTATTTTTTGGCTAATTTTGATTCTTTACAGTTGGAAGGTTATGGAGGTTTGAACTGATGCCTTTCAAGAGGGGGATCAGCACTGTTTAAAATTTGTTTTCAGTATGTTAAAAACTAGTATGGATGTCCTCGCTTCCTAGTTTAAATAGTAAACCCTTTGAAATAAAATAAAATAAACTGAAATAGAAAGAACCTCTTAATATTCGCAAAAGCAAAGTACTCATCTAATAAGCCCGTAATTAAGAAAATCCAAAGGCATATGCATGTTTTGATTTCCTTTGTGAAAACATTGTATTCCAGATATTTCCTTTTGAATCTAGAACAATTTGGTTCCGGCAAATTTAAATGATTTTAAATTTATGCTTTCGTGTCTGGCCGACAAAAAAGTATTCTAAGAAAGGTATCGTGTCCTGTCCAGACGTTTCTTGAGCGGACAATTCTGGCAACCATACAGAGGGGAGACTTGGGGTGGTACTTCTGGCGAAATTCTCAGAAATGGGAAGGGAAGAACCACTCTCAGGGCAGTAATTTTCTGGTGAGGGATAACTTAAAAATTGTGCTCGTCTAAGGTGTTCTCATGCTCGATGTTGACTCAATTGCGACATAAAACGATACAACAACGCGTTAGGCGATACTTGCGCTGATATAAACTTTGAAGTAATAGGTATTCTAATATTTCAAGTTTCTTTCATCCGTAGAATTCGGACTCTGTACTTAAAATAAAAGAAATTAGACCATGGATTAAACAGAAATGGTCTTGAAATGTTCAATTGTAAATTAATTTCTAGGCATTTTTTCTCGGCCTTTATTTTGATGGAAGTTATATTCACCACTTCAAATTGTTTTCCTATAACTGTATCGCATATACGAAGTTTCATATAAATTCATATTTGATTACGGATAAAAAATCCTGAAACCTTTGTGCATGTTTTTTTATTTGAACATATTTCTTTTCGTGCAATTAGGGTAGCGATGAAGTACAATATTTTCAAATCCATAAAGTTGTTTCCTTTTGCATTCAATTAGGCTATCATAACTTTGTTTACAAAATTACTATGCGTTTGTCTATTACTATGGACAATATTTGTCATCACTTACGATAGCTAGTTTTCATTCAATTACTTGTAGAATGACCCTCTGCTGCTCGAGGAGGTTGAAAAGTAGTCATAGAATAAAATTCTTAATCCCTTCAGATTAAATACAGATATTCACTTAAGTATTTTAATAACTCCTCTTACAGTTTTATAATTTCTAGCATATCTTTTCTTTAGCATAAATAATCGCTCTGTCGTTTTTGAAAAAAAAATGTGTTTAAACATTGACAAATAACTGTTAATAGACAAAACGAAACTAATGTAAAACAACTTTCGTTTCATCTAGTAATAATTGACAACTTTCTGTCATTGCGACAAAATAATATTACTTTTTTTATGTAATTAATACAATGTTTATATTCTATCGAGATAATGATGTAGTTTTGTATAAAACCTTTAAAACTTATGTTAAATCACATTCGACAGTTGATCCTTACAGCACTTATTTTCAGTTGAGAAATTATCAATTTGTGAACTAAGATTACACATATCTTCAGAGTCATAATGTGGCTTGATCAGATGTTCAATCGGTACATTTATTAATGAAAAACAATTATTAAATTAAAGATAAGTAAAAACCATTAAAATTTAAGCAATAACCATATCGTAAGAGATACCTACTCCGAAACTTTAAAATCTTTGAACAATCACTTGTATAAAAGGTTTGGATTACATCTTTTTTTTAATATTTATTTTACTTTTCGAAACTTCAAACACATAGGAGTCTTAAGGAAAGTTAATCAAAATAGTCATCGCCAAGACAATTACATGGTGGACCGAAAAAAAAAATTTCGCTGGTTAAATAAATTACTGTAATGCGAAAATCGTTTGTATGGCACACCTTAGGACTGTGAAAATACTTTTCTAAATCAGACAATTTTTCAATTTGCATATCGTTATTCAAACTACATAAATTTCCAAAATTTGAGGAATTTCGTCTCAAATCTAGCGTACAGATTAGTCCGAGACCCTTCAAATTTTAATGAAACTTGGTGTAGCAAGTGACATTACAATAGCTATGAATGAAAATAATAACTTAAAAAAAGTTTTGTCCTCCATTCAAAAGTTTATTAAGCTTCAGTTATTTAAAGCTTAAAGGAAAATGTACTGCATCTTTAAGATAGCTAATTAATTTTTGGGAAGATACAGACTTGGTAATCTCTAATTTTAAAGCTATTTTATTGGGATTTAATTTCTTCAATTTAATATAAATCGTAACGCATTTTAACTGTATTAGGTCTTTTTAATGTATCGAATTTTACAAATAGAATATATACAAAAGGTGCAGCTTTAAAAATTTAACAAATTACGTTGTACATCTTCGCCCCCCCCCCTTAAAAAAGTTTCAGTGTTGGTTCTCTTAATGGGGAAGGAACAGGTGTCCCTTTTTTCCAATACCCAACCACTCACCTGTTTGTCTTCGGCACTCACTACAAGATAAGAACTGATAGTTACTTGTGAAGAAGTGTTCAGTTTCCTGCTACTCCTAACAGGAACAATCAGTGGCGGATCAAGTCAAGTGGGGACCCCAAGCGGTAAAAATTTCGGGGCCCTCAATCTCAAGTTAGAAAAAAAAGTTTCAAGAAAACTGTCCTTAAGTTATTAACAAAAAAGAAAAGTAATCAAAATATTTTCATACCACAGCCCATTAAATAAACTTATTAAAAAAAAAAGAAAAAAAAAACATTTTTACATGAATTTTTGTTTTATTTTATTTCATGCAAATTCGTCAATTATTTTGGAAGTGTCAATTCGTTTTACGATTCCTTGCTCTATATACAGAATGGTCATATTAATTAATATTTCTTCTACCATAGAACTCCTAAAATTATTTTTTACACGCTTTAAAACAGGAAACAACCTTTCTCCTGTTGCAATAGAAAAGTAAATTGTTAAAAAAAAAATTTCAATAATGTTTCAGCATTCGGAAATGTGCAAGACATTTCTTTATCGGCTCGATAGATGACTGGTGTGGTTTATATGTGTCCTCGTTTTCTTTAAGAAATATTAAAAAACTAGCCACTGCGTGGCTAGAACGACGTTGCCCGTGCCCGTGCAAACCAATAACACGGGCAACACCGTGATGTAAGGTATTAAGCTGGTGTAAAATTTTCCTCAGATTTCAAATCCGTTGAAGATATATTCAATTAAAAAATTATTTATTTAAAGAAAATCGTATTTTTAGGTACCAATCTAAACTGAAATTTTTCGCTGTTTTCCAATCCGTTGAAATTAGTCTTGGAGATAGAAAAAGGAAGTGTGACTACAGTTAAAAGATTTATCGTCTGGCTGGATAAACATTTCTCTGCGCAAAATCAAAGCGGAAACGAAAAAAATAATTTTTTCCACGTTCTGCATATGAAAAAACTTGCCATAATTCCAAACCCTGACTGCAAGGTCGCATGAGTAGAAAATGTTATCCGCGTTTGAAAAATCGATTGAGAATAAAACTATCAAATTCACATTTAAAAATCTTCTAGATTGAATTTTAAAATTCGCCGCTACACAAAAATTGCAAATAATTCGGACTACCTATGTGCCAAATCTCATTGCTGTAAGTGCCATAGAATCGTCAGGATTTTGCGGCCCCAAACAAACAAACACTTTCTTTTATTATAGTAGAGACGATCAAATTCGTCTTCAAAAGTACAAACACCAAAGTCATTTTTGTAAATATTCTTCAACTTTTCTTTTATTGTTTTCTTTTTTTCTACTGATAAATCCCAATAAAAAATATTCGAAAAGGCTCCACAACAACTCCATACGTTCTTTGAAATAATTCTGCCTTGGTGTTATCGCATATGAAAAAAATCGAATTAATTGACTATGAAATTTTCTCTCATTGTAAATGCATGTCCAACTCCTTTGTTTTCATTAAAAAAAAAAAAAAAAAAACATTTTTTTTCTTATTTGTTGTCTGCGAGTTCAACCATATTTCACATTAAATGACAGCCCTGATAAATCAGTTGCCTCTTTTTCAACTTCTCTTTAAATTATTGATAAAATTTACTAATGACTTCAGGATAGATAACCTTTCAATAGTTCGCATTCCACTAGTTGCAGTTATTTACTAATAGCATTTATCCTTTATAACATAGTATTCCAACTAACTGTCATTAGGGAGGTTTCATATTTGTTCATTTTCCTCAGAAGTGAAGTCGTTTTCTTCTTTGTTTCTTCGGAATTACAAATTCCAGTTAAAGCCTCATATATATATGGGTGAAACCAAGTTTTATAGTTAATACAGCATCTGCTTTTGCTGACCATCGTATGTTAGGAAGTCTTTTCACTGCTCATAAAGACGCACATTGTAAAGACACACACACACACACACTGTCACAACTTTTCTCGAACCTTAATGAAAAAACATTTCAAGACCTCGGGGCCCCTTCGGTATTTCGGGGCCCTACGCGGCAGCTTAGTCCGCTTAATCCGCTACTGGGAACAATCACAAACATCCATACACTTACAAACAGTGATTTGAGCCAGGGACCTACTGGTGGCAGACAAATGCTTTTAAGAGAATATGTTGTCATAGAGCGGGGTACATGTTTCACATGTACGGAGACAACCCACGTACGTCGTATAAGTCCCAACTTTAAAGCATAAACACTCATATTACACTATTCATTCAAACACGAGATAGCCTAATGTAGCGTTCTTTCAGTCAAAAGTTCAGCACTTCCCTCCACTTTTGGGTTTTAGTCCACATAAGTCAGTCCTCGGTATAAAGACAATCAATGCCAGGGACATACTTTAGTTTTAAAACAAAGTCATTTTTATACATTTTAAACAGATCACAGCTCAAAACTGCACATTGTGGTAGAGTAGTCTGGAAAAAACTAAAACCTTGATTACCAGCTATTATACCTGACTACTTAAGCACTGGCTAATAAAACCTCTAATCCAATTAAACATGTATGATTTTACACCAATTGAGAAGAGTTTTAACAATTCCCCTCTATACTGCATCGTAAACTGACATCAAAATTATATCAACAACAACTGCTGCATTATATGCTTGTTTTCCAGCGCATTTTTAATAGCGTTTAGCTGAAATTTCCATACTCTGTTCTTCGGTAAGTGTGAGCAAGTAGTAACAAGAGCTACCAAAAACCAATAAAGGATATTATAGGATTCTTTCTATCTTTTAAATTAATGCATACATCAATTATCTCGGGTGGGAGTTATGGATAAAAATCAGTTACCAAAAATTTCAGATACTATAAGTCAATTTAGTGGATGTGGTGATTAAAGCCTAACCCAGGTTTTTCAGTCTTTTCTACACCCCCAAATGTGATTAATGACTTCTGAAAATTTATTTTCAACTTCTGGTGTAACAGTACTGAATTCACTTTGCAAATTACAACAATAGAAAGAATTCAATAAACAAGGGTAAGTATCTTCAAAATCAAATTTATCTATGAACCAAAGAAAAAAATTCAGATATATCAGGCCCAACATGAAAATAAAAAGAATTTTCAAACTGCTTTAGAATTATACCTTTTTCATGAAGACCTTTTTGGAATGCAAAAAAGACTAATTCAGTTGAGCTAGAAAGAAATTCCCACATCCAAGCATATTGACTAATATTGTGTAAATTTTTGAAGTAAGTAATAGTTAAAACTATTTTCTTGTCAACTGAATTCACATTTTCAGTTTCCATGTGTTTAAAAATTATATTTGTATTTAAGTCAGCTAGATTTGTGTACAAAATAAGATTTTTGTGAATACTACGTACTTTATGTTGGTTGTACCGAGGGGCGCCAACCAGATAGAACCCCGACACATCATTAATTATTATTACTGTAATTATTGATCAGATATAAAAATAAAAGTATTTAATATAATTTCAAAGTACACATAAAAATTTCTTTTACTAAAACGGTAATTTATCTTCACACATAACTTTCAAAATAGCTAGTCGCATGAATTTTTTGGCTAAGTTAGAAAATAAAATTTATGTCTATTCAAAAGTAAAAGAGAAATTAAAGGTATAGTAACTTAGAGTTATTATGTAATCGGGGGTGCATTTGAATTATTCTGATGAAAGGTTGTTCACTGTTCCTATTATGCCCAGCTAAATTCTAAATTGAAATTCTTAGCTTTGTCAATGGTAAAAAGGGATTTACAAACTCGGTTTTTTTTATGACTAACGTTAAGCATTTGTATTGCAGAATCTGAGAACTTGGAACCTAAAATTGGAAAGTTTCATTTTCGGAAGGGTTACATGTAAGCCAGTGAATGGCTCTGGGAGCTCAAAAATTCACCCCAGAAGTATTGTTTTCTGGTATTTAAAATATTTCTTCACATGAAATACTCTAGACTAGGGGGCCTGCCCCCTGCTCGCTAACACTCGCCAACCCCCGGAGGATTGCTTCGCAATTCTCATTGGTTCGCTGCGCGAACCTATGCTCGCTTCGCTCGCCTCAATGAAGACATGTGTCCTAGCATAAGGGATTGTTTAAAAAATATGTTACCAAAAAAATGTTTTTCAAATCTAAATTTGCTGTATTACAGAAAAAATATATACAGTATCTCTAAAATCAGAATTCAAATGAAAACTTTGTGCAAATTTTGACTCGAAATGTGAGCGTTGCTTTGGAAATTGAATACCCAGCATGTTGTTTGCGTGTACATTTTCCCAGCACTCAAACGACCCACACTTTTTCATTGAGTTTGTTGCCGAAAGTTGTAGTGCAAGCGTCTTGTTGAACTATAATTGTTGGCCCTGAAAAGATCCTCCGCTATCTTTGATTTCTATTATAAACTAACTGCAACAGCTCATTAAAATTTCCCTTTTTTTTTTTCAATAAAATTTCTGTTGGATCAGTGGCTATTTGTCCCAATGTGCATCGGCAAATGTGCCGTATGGGGTCTGTTATTCTAAGTTTGTATTTCTAATTCAGACAGTTTGCTATATAACTGATATGTTCTTCTGGTGAAACACCAGTCGGGTTGTGCTTTCGTGTAAATAAAATGATAGGTTTTATTTTAAAGGAGTGTTTTTCTCACGCATAAAACCTACACCAAACAGGGTTATGGGCCTAGCCCAACCCGATTCCTTTTTAACTAAAATGTTAAAACTAAATTAAGTTTACTTCGAAATTGTATTAAGTTGGCTGCTCTAGTTGCATGATGGCAGAATCGTTTAGTTTTCCAAAACTAAGCGAGTTTAACTACACCACATGGAAGACTGACGTTAAAGTCTTACTGATGGATCGTGGGTGCTGGGAATTTATAGTTGGAAATCCTGTTCCTTGCCCAGAAAGTGCACCAGAAAAGGAAAAGCGTGCGTTTCTATGGAGAAAGCAACGAGCTTATGCGACCATCTATCAAAGTTTAGAAAGAAGATTTCACACCCTGATCGCAGATACTGAGGACGGGAAGACTGCATGGGAGACGTTGAAACTTCACTTTGAACCTACTTCAAGAGCAAGATTGGCCGGCTTAGTAGATGAATTTTTCGACATGCGGTTCGACTCTGAGGAAGAAACAATTGGAATATTCAGTAAGAAAATTGCTGAAAAACAACTACAGATCAAAGATTCCGGGTTCGAAATTCCAGAGCTTCTTGTATGCTTTCAACTTATACGAAGATTACCTCCAGATTATGATAACCTAGTACAACACATGTACAGATTCGAGGATGCAGAGTTTACAGTAAACAACGTTACAAAACAATTACTTGCCGAAGCTGGAAGAATTGATTTAAAAAGAAAAGATGAAGGAAAATTCGATACAGTGATTGGAAACGCCTATGCTTCAAAGAATAGAGCAATACATGCTGCACAGAAGAAATCGACCAATAAATCTGAACGCAGTGGAGGTGTGCTGGACCCTGACAAAAAGTCACGCAGAAATGACGAAGCTTATCGTGTGGGGCCGTGTGGTTATTGTCACAAACCAGGACATGCTGAAAGTCGATGTTTCAAGAAGAATAGACTAGTCAAGAAGTCGGTCAGAGATGAAAACGGTGCATGTTTTGCTGACATTGCACTTGCAACCACTTCACCTAGTAAAAATATTGAGGAGTTCCTCGTCGATTCGGCTGCTACTTCGCATTGCTGTAATCAAAGGGACTGGTTTTATAACTTCAAGCTGACCAAACATGCGTCTATTCTCGTTGGAGACCAAGATTGTACATCGAAAGTCCTTGGAGTAGGAGATATAGACTTTGTAGTAAAAGACATTTCAGGTAATGTAAAAATTATACTGAAGAATGTATTGTATACTCCTAATATGCGTAGAAACTTAATAGGTGGTTCGAATATAGATATTGCAGGTATGAAAGTTATTTGGGGTGACAATAAGATGATTGTATATACTAAAAATGATAATTATTTCTTTACTGTACCCTTAATTGATAAATTGTATATAGTAAGAGGATATCCTAAAATATATAAAGAATCTGTTAATGTATCTTTAAATATTAATACTGTGCACCGGAGATTTGGTCACGTAAATGTTCCTCTGATAGAGCAAATGAGTAGAAATAATTCCATAAAAGGAATTGAAAATTTATGTTCTAAAACAAAGGACAAAAATTGTGATGTTTGCAAAATTGCTAAATCCACTAGAGTGTCCTTAAAAACAAACGAGTACAAACGACTTACTACTAATATCCTACAAAGAGTTTATATGGATTTGTGGGGTCCTTCTCCAGTGAATTCTTTGGGTGGGGGAAAGTATTTTCTGTCTATCATAGATGACTATTCGCGTAAAGTTGAGGTTTACGTAATAAAAAGTAAAACTGAAGTTTTTAGCTGTTTTAAAACTTATTTGGCTAAAGTAGAAAGGGAAACAAATTGCAAATTGAAGTGTGTGAGGACTGATAATGCTCTTGATTTCGTGCACAAAGAGTTTGAGAAATTCCTCGGTGACTTAGGAATTAAACATGAGCGTACATCTACGTACACAAGTGAACAAAATGGGGTTGCTGAAAAGTTTAATAGGACCGCCATGGACGGAGTACGTGCCATGCTCCAAGACAGTGGATTGCAACCACGTTTTTGGGCGGAAGCCCTTGTGGCATTTGTGCATATCAGAAACCGGTGTGTACACAAACTAACAGATGGGTTGACTCCTATAGAAATATGGAGTCATCACAAACCCTCAGTGAAACATTTCAAAATATTCGGATCTCTTGCTTTTGTGCATATTCCTAAAATTCACAGGAATAAACTTCAACCGCGAGCAAAGCCTGGAATTTTGGTGGGCTATGCGACTAAAACAAAAGGTTATAGGATTTTTATCCCTAAGGAACGTAAAGTTATTGAAACGGTTCATGTCAAAATTGATGAAACTAAGAAAGGGGTTAATTGTTTGTTTGGTAAAGATAAATGTTCCAATTATGCTAGATTTGACTTAAATGCGGATTTTTATGAAACGACTTCCGACGACGACTCAAATCAGATCGAAAAAGATCAAGCTTCTGATACTCGTATTTTAAGTGCTTTAAATATTAGCGAGTGGGAAAGAGTAGAAAAACCTCGCACAATGAGCAATAGAATTGATGTATATTACTATCCACCAAATTCTAGCGTTAGATTAAGATCTGTAAATGATGCTAGAAAATATTGTAATGAAAATAGAATAGATTTTAATCCTGATAAATTTTGCTTTAAACCTGATTGTGTTGTAAATACTAAAAATGTAGATTCTACTAACATGTCTTATTTTCAAGGTAAAAAGAATTATTTAAATGATCAATTAGAGGATATATTTCACGAATGTTATAGCACTGAAGTGCCAAAAACATTTTATGAAACGCAGCAAAGTCAGAATAAGGCTAAGTGGGATGCTGCAATGGCCGATGAACTTCGAATTATGAAGGATCGAAAGGTTTGGGATCTGGTTGATCCACCTTCTAATGTTCCAGTAATTGGAAGTAAGTGGGTTTATACAGTAAAATTGGATGATAAAAATAATCCGAAAAAATATAAAGCCAGGTTAGTGGCACAAGGGTTTAAGCAAAGACCAGGCGTTGATTTTAATGAAATCTTTTCACCTGTTGTAAATTTTAACATTATCAAGTTACTGTTTATACTATTAGTGTCTATATTACATTGGCATAATGTTCAGTTGGATATAAAATCTGCCTATCTCTATGGTAAATTAAAAGAACCAATATATATGAGGCAACCACCTGGCCATGAAGTAAAAGGGTTCGAAAATAAATTGTGTTTTTTAAACAGAGCAATTTATGGTTTGCACCAAAGTTCGCGGGAGTGGAACTTTGAACTCGATAGTATTTTGAAAAAGTTAGGATTTGTTAAACTAAATTGGACTAATTGTGTATATAAATTTAAAAGTAATGTTATATTAACCGTCTATGTTGACGATATAATCTTGTATGGTAAAACAAATTATTTAATTCAAGAAGCTGTTGAATTAATTAAAAGTAAATTTGATGTTACTGAACTTGGACAGACTAAATACCTTTTGGGCGTGAATTTTGAATACGTTAATGATTGTTTATATATGCATCAACTAACGTATATTGAAAGGTTAATTACTAAGTTTTCTGAACTACCAAAGTCATTGGTAAAGCTTCCTTTCAAAGTAGGCTATATGCTGCCTGACAAAATTCCTGAAAGTGATATTGTTGAAAATGATTTGATGAAAAAATATCCTTATAGAACACTTATTGGTTGTCTATCATTTTTAGCTGATCGTAGCAGACCTGATATTTCATATTCTGTAAATTTAATGTCTCAATTCTGTAACGGATATACTTTTCAACACTGGAAAATTGTTGCTGATATTGTAAACTATGTTTTTATGACCAAAAGTTACAGAATTAATCTTTCTAATATTTCAGGATCTGAATTGGACTGTTACTCTGATGCTAATTGGGGATCAGATTTAACCTACCGTCACTCGACGAGCGGTTATATTTTCTATTTTGGTAACGTAGCGTTTGCATGGAAATCAAGCAAACAGAAGTGTATTGCTCTATCATCCATGGAATCTGAATTTGTGGCTCTGTGTGAGAGCGTTAAAGAATCAATCTGGTTTTCCAGAGTTATAAAAGAACTAAATCTTATTCCCAATTCCATCGTACCAAATCATTTTTGTGATAATCAAGCAGCCATATGTTTTGCTAAAAACCCAATGGAAAATTTTAAAACTAAGCATATTGATATTCGCTTTAAATTTATTCGGAATTTAGTAGATGAAAATTCTGTTAAAATAATTCATATTGGAACTAACAACAATCGAGCTGATTGTTTAACTAAACCTTTATTAATAAATAAATTTCAAGATGCTTTAAATAAAATTTTCCATAAATGATTATTTTTATTTTGATAGCAACTGATGGGGCCGATTGTTGGATCAGTGGCTATTTGTCCCAATGTGCATCGGCAAATGTGCCGTATGGGGTCTGTTATTCTAAGTTTGTATTTCTAATTCAGACAGTTTGCTATATAACTGATATGTTCTTCTGGTGAAACACCAGTCGGGTTGTGCTTTCGTGTAAATAAAATGATAGGTTTTATTTTAAAGGAGTGTTTTTCTCACGCATAAAACCTACACCAAACAATTTCATCGGATGACGCTATAAATTTAATTGAAGCGCGAGGCTTTGTGATAAACAAACAATCGTACAGTGTTGCCAAAACGCGATAACAAATAACGTCTTTTTTGCGTGCCACGTAAGAGAATTATATATAGAGATGCATGCGTGAAGGCCTTTATTTCATTCATCTTCAAGAAAAGTAATGGTTCATAAATCGATATTATTTATGAACTATTATTTCTTACATGATGTAATAATTCATTGAATTAATTTGATCTTGAAGTATAAAAGCAATATTTTTGGGCATTCGTTTTCTTTTCTCTCTCTTAACCAGCTTCTGACATGTACTTAAAGTGCTAATACCCAGCAATGACACAAAGTAAAAGGGAGCTTTCAGAAACAAGGGGATTTTAAATATTTGCTTATCTCTCCAAGCAGCTACGATGAGATATCTCGTCAAACAAGATATGGCTAATTTTTCTGAAGAACAACTAGTCAAGATCTTTTGTTAAGAACGATCCGTTTGAAAAGAAATCTAACAGATTTCACCACGTGGTTTGTCGTTTTCATTCCCTTTAGGAAGCACAGGTGCATCGCGCGTGTTAATGGTTTTTCTTGTTGTCTAGAGTGAGTTGCCCGAGACTTTTGAATGATAGGGGTCATTGTTGTTCGATTGAGTTGACAGAAGATTGATGTTTCGGTTGAATTGGTTTTAAGAACAGTTTTTCTGTGTCCTCATGTTTCGAAGAATTTTCTTTTGCATGTGATTCTCTCTCTAATGTTGTTCCTATCTCTACATAAGGTACACAAAGAATTCTGCATCTCTGTTATGGGCATCTTCAGTTAACAGTTTTGCTTCATAAAAGGCTTTGTCAAGAAATTACCTGAAGTACTGGGCTTTTAGTGAATGCACAACTCGGACTCTGTGAGACTTGGAGACTGCAGTCACTGTTAGGAGAGCCTTGAGTAGACTTTTAATCCAGAGACTTCAACTATACAGCTGAATATGAACAGCGAATTATATATTGCGGAGATTCTCAAAGGCATACCTTGTCTTCTAAGAATGGGATATAGACATAGAGTGCTCAGAATAAATGACTGTTGCACCAGCTGGATCCACAAGAGGGCGAGAGAAGACGTAGTTACTCTAGTAAAATACACAGTCATTTTAAAGAGTCTAATCCTTTTCATTTAAAACATTTTAAACTAATTATTATCTCTCTAAATTTCCAATTTCTTCAAACATCTGATATGACCTGAGTATCAAAAATTCAGAAATGAAAAATTCTGTCATTTAACTTCGGAAGTTAAAAACACACTTAAGTTAAATTAAACACATCCCAAAATTACAAACATTAATGTCATTTTTGTAAATATCCTTAAACTTTTTTGTCGTGTTCTACTTTTAATCCTGTCTTGGTGTTATCACATGACATAAAATGCATTGACTGTGAAATTTGCTCTTATTGTAAATTCATGTCCGACTTCTTTGTTTTTATCAAAAAACATTTTTATCTTTTGCTGTCTGCGAGTTTGTCCTTCTTCCACATTAAATGATAGGTTATTATGATAACAGTTGCACCACATTAACCTTATAAAACAGTTGCCTCTTTATCAATTTTTTCAAATTCTTCTCTGAAATTATTGATAAAATTTTCTAATGCCTTTAATAGGATGGATCTATTCAATAGTTTGCATTCCACTGATTGCAGTGATTTACTAGTAGCACTTATTCTTTGTAAAATAGTATTCCTAATAATTGCCATTGGATCAGTTTCATATTTGTCTGTTTAAGAAGTTGTCTAAAATATGGAAAGAAGAAGGAGGGGGGATTTGATTCAGCTTTTCAAGTTTGTAAAACAAGGGGGACACAGAGGGCTTAAATTTCAACAGTTGGAACGCGTTGCCAGAAAATATAGAATTAAAGGTTAATTCAAAGGGAGTGTACGAATTTAAGATACAATTGGATAGTCAGTGGGAATTGGGGAATTCATAAACATAGGACCAGCCTTGTTGGGCTCGAGCCTGTAGCTGGTCGTCAATATTTGTATTTGTATTTCTTTTCTTCTTCTAAATTACAAATTTCAGTTAAAGCCTCTTTAACATGGGTGAAACTAAGTTTTACAGCTAATATAGCATATGTTCTTGTTGACCATCTTGAATTTGAAACTCTTTTCACTGCACTTAAAGATGCACATTGTAAAGACGCTGGCACAACTTTCCTCGGACCCAAATGAAAATACATTTTGTGGGCCCTACGCACCCGTCTCTGCTTGAGGGTCATTGACACGAGGTACAAAGCGCAGATTTTTTCTTCCTCGAAGTCTACGAATGAGCAACTGAAGAACGAAGTGTTTTCCCTTCAACTGTCCCATAACTCTTACCCTCCCCCCATAAGAGACGCTGTGCGTCCGGTGGGACTGGAAGGGGCGAAGCGAAGAAGTGAGAACAGAAACTAAGCAGATCTGATCATTCCTTTGCTTTTTGATCGGAAATTTTTTTCGTCAATCTGAATTTTAAAGATACAATCGAGGGAATTTGAATTAAAAAAAAATTAACGTTATATATATAAATGTATGATTTTGCTTTGAATGTATTTTTTTGTATCATTTTTATACCATCTAAACAGTGCACTGTTACAATTCTGCTCAACTAGGTAACACATTTCAATAATTTGATAATGGTATCAGGGCCGGCTCTAGACATTTTGGCGCTCCGGGCAAAACCTTAATTTTGCGCCCCCCCCCCCTCCCCGTTTTTTTAAAGTAAATCTCATGCGACCATATTAGAAAGTCAAGAAAACATTAAAAAAAAATGAAAAAAAAAAAACGTTTTTTTAAAACTCAATCATCAGATAACAAGATAAGCAATTTAGCACTTAAGGCAAAATAACAAAACTTAAAATGTTGTTGTTCTGTTGTTTCTTATGCCTACACTGGCAGACCAGAGGAGTGCCAGGCCCATCGAAGACGGCAAGAGGCGAGGGGGGTGCGCCTTCCATGTTATTGAGCCCCATTGGGAGGAAGTCCGACTTTGTTCGACATACATGACACATCCGTTTTACAGGAAGGTCCCTTTCATACATCCATTCACTCACACATATCGTAATTTAGATCCCAATCAGAGGCCGATAACCCCTTGATCAGGTACCCCCAGAGGTATTGATTTGGTATGGGAACATGGGGGACATTGTGACCACGACCTATTTAACGTGCCCCAGTCACCATTAGTGAACACGACGGTCTTTAGCCAGGTCGAAGCGCCGATCTCACAATCATCAGAATTGGAGGCTCCGCCGAGGACAGAACCAACAACCCTTCTGATGCGAGCCCGACGCTCTACTGACTGAGTAATGCTAAGTGAACTAATATCCCATATTATAAATAAATTCTAACTAACCAAAGTAATTAAAATGCCCTTTTTCTAACTTTTCTTTCGGCAAACTCACGAACCAGTGATTTCAAGTCTAATTTGTCACTAATTTGGTGTTCTATAGCTATCATTGCCAATCCATTGAGACGATTTTGCGTCTGCATCGTTCTGAGATAATTTTTTATTATTTTTAGTTTTGAAAATCTTCTTTCCCCTGAAGCCACAGTGACTGGCAATGTAAGTAGGATTCTTAATGCTATGCTGAGGTTTGGTGCGAATTTAAGTGTAGCGATAAACTTGAGAACTTCGACGGGGGTTTCATTTTTTGTTAATAATGACGAAACAATGCTTATTTCATCGGCTAGTTCCAGGGTGTTAAGATCGCTTGGATTTCCATCAGTTAAAACTACTTCCAAATATTTGCAATGAGCCAGTAGCTCATTTCTGGGCATGTCTTTTAGACCAAAAATATTATACAAAAAGCTGACATAATTACTGTGAGTATTTAGCAAATTATATCTGGTTTCCAAGGCATTTATTGCTTGATCTATAGTGTGAAAAAAAAATCTATTTTATATTTTTGTTTTGAGGTCTTGAACGGGTTCATCCGGGCCTTCATACAAAAACGTTCTTGTTTTGCTTCTGACACGATGACGTGGTGTGGTGGTTTCGAAATTAGCTTCCACGTCAATCTCTGAAGCAAGCATGGCTATAAAAAAAAGCCATGATTTAATTTAAATTATAATTTCTGAAATCCCCCACTTGTGCGCCACTGGCTTAAAAAAAACGTATTATATTCAACTTCAGACTCAATTACCTTTCATTCGATACCACACAAGCCATGATTTGATTTAAACTCTAATTTTCAAAATCCCCCCCCCCTTATGCGTCACTGACTTAAAAAAATGTATTTCATTCAACTCCAGACTCAATTACCTTTCATTTGATACCACACAAGCCATGTTTTGATCTAAACTCTAATTTTTGAAATCTACCCCCCACCCTTTTTTTGGCTATGTCTGATGGATTTTATTAGTTTTTAAAAATGAAAACAAAAATTAAAACACAAACCTTCACAAAAGCCAAACGCACTGGACAATTTGCACAAGCACTTTTTTAAAGCTTTTTTGCACTAACAATTTAAACAAACTATTTTATTTCGCACCAGCCGAAGTCTAGTGGCAAATAATGCATTGTTTTAAGTCTACTTCCTTTTTATATGCAGTTAAAAGGGGCTGTTAGATCTTGTTTCGCTTGGTTTCAAAATTGTTGTTTCCTGTACAGTCGTGTTGCCACGGGCCGAAAAACTTGTCAATTCTTGAAAGGCGGTGGCTGAGTGGTTTTGTAATGTTGAATTGAATTCAAGTAGGTTTTGCCTTAATGTTTAAATATATTATAATATTTGAATTATGTGCTTAGAAATAAAAATGATAAATTCCGCCTCTTAATCTTGTCAACTATCAGTCAAATCTTGCAACGCGTTTTTGAGAAAATTCCCGTGAACCGATTTCAATGAAATTTGGTATACTTCCAAGGGTCCGATGACAATGCAATATTATGAAAAATAATTTATTGATATATCAGAATGACAAAAAAAATATTCTTTACTTTTTAGTTTTAGTGCATTTTATAAAAGCCTGTAACTTAATTTTTTTTATCAGTTCATTTTCATTTTCCATGATTTTGGCGCCCCTAGATCATTGCGCTCCGGGCGGCCGCCCGGATCGCCCTACCCTGGAACCGGCCCTGATGGTATTCAACTAGTTACCATCGTCCCAGCCTAAGCCATTCGGTGCATCGCCACGTAATTTTGAACCACGGTCAGATGACGGTGCAACATCTGCGCTGGCATCTCACTCTCCAAACATCCACACAAACCCAAACTGAGGACTATTCGGCCATTACAGATTTAAGGTGCACCAACCGCCTCTACACCATAAGCTTACAAATATCGACGCCCTGACCCGATTTCGAATCAGGAACTTTCCAATAATTTGATAATATAATAACTTTATTTTAAAACGCAGAAAAATAAAAGTGTATGAAAGCTCAGTCAGGGGTTACATGAACAAGAAAAGTTGAAACTCCTGCAAAAGCTTTTTATCAGCAAAAATAATTATTGATTAAATGTTTTTAATTGTTTTATCACCTTTCTTCTACTGAACTTGGTTTTAAATTTATAATATCTAACTTTACTGTAAATATCATTACTGAGGGCAGGAAGGGGGCGGCAAGTTTCCAGTAGCCCAGGGGTGGCTAACCTTTTACATACCACACGCCAATTTTTTTTCACATACGAATTCAAATGCGTCTTACAACTCGAGCACCTTTTCTACTTTCTTAAGTTTTCATGGTCCAGGCATATTCTTAATAACCTTTTTAATAAAGTTATGTTTATGCACATAATTAACATTTTAAAATGAATTAATTATTGTATCTAAAACAATATGTATTACATCACATAAGCATTACTTTCCATTAATGATACTTTTGAGACTGGGTTTGGCAAGTCTGAATGTTTGGTGTTAAATTTGGTACTGAGAACAGAAGAGAATTTTTAAAATTGAATCAGCCAATCGTGACTTTCGTTTTGCTTTTCATGAATGTAAATTTCCTTAATGAAAATACTAGTTCACATCTGTATGTCGTTCCTAATAATAACAGCAGAATAATTATAGAAAACGTCCACAGGAAAATAGACAGAGAGGTTTTCTTGCCTTTTTGTTAACCTACTTGTTTCTTTGAATACCTTTTTGTCTGCCAGACACGAAAGCATAAATTTATACTTTTCAATTTGTCGGAACCAAATTGTTCTAGAATCAAAAGGAAATATCTGGAATACAATGTTTTCACAAAGGAAATCAAAACACTTATATGCCTTTGGATTTTCTTAATTACAGGTTTATTAGAAGAGTACTTTGCTTTTGTGAATATTAAGAGGTTCTTTCTATTTAAGTTTAGCTTTCTATTTAACCTTAGTTTATTTTGTTCCAAAGGGTTTACTATTTAAACTATGAAGTGAGGGCATCCATACTAGTTTTTAACATACTGAAAACAAGTTTTAAAGTGTTGATTCCCCTCTTAAAAGGCATCAGTTCAAACCTCCGTAACCTTCCAACTGTGAAGAATCAATGCCAAAATTAGCCAAAAAATACTTTGAAATTCAACCTCTGCCTGTTTTTAGTGAGTAGAAAGAAAAATTTGTTTTGTCAATTGTTATTCTACTATAGATGCCAACTCCTAGTGTCATGAACTCCTTGTATATCCACAAACGTGAGATGCAAATATTTCAAATGAGAAATTAGATAAATTGTTAAAATAGCATCTACACCAAGCGTGCCATAGGAGTTTGATCCCCTTAAAAGTTTTTATGGTAGACCAAGGAGCCTCAAACATAAGGGGTAAATATAACGAATAATAGAAATAACCAAATATGCAAAATGATTCGATCTCTCTTAATAGACTACTTTACCAGAAGCCTCAAAATCAGCGCAATTCTCTGAATGCGTGATAAATTTATCTTGCAATGAAGAACAAAATGGCGTGGAACTTTATTATCCCACAACTTGAGCGTAAAGAAAATCAAACGATAAAAATTAAAGAGCCGATAAGAAATATCGAAAAACGATAATAATTATCGATAAAATTCAGTAATTAAAAAAAACAAGGGCAATAAATTTTTTTAAAGTTGGAGTATGGGAACTTTTAGGACACCCTGTACAAAAGCTTCAAAAGAGAATACGAAATGTCTAAAATAAATATGTTGGTATTTCATGATCAGTAGATGTAGCGTTTTTTGCAGTTCAGGTTAAAATGTCCCACACAAATGTTAAACACCAATGTCCAATTAGACCCCCAGAAGATAATGAAATTAACCTAATTTGGGGCAGCATGACCTATAGCAGTCCTTGCGCCATTAAATAATAAACAAACAGAAACAACATAGTAAAAATAACAATATAAAAATGAATTAATCGATACATCGGGTAAATATGCAATTATCTCCAATCAACATCCATTAAAAATATTGTACCCCCCCCCCGTTTATGAATCCTGGATAAACTCCTGCTTCCATATCACATTTTATTGTGTTGGATAATATAAAACCTTTCTGTTTGTTTTGCGGTTTGCAAATAATACAAATTGGTGTTTGATTAATTGTTTTTTACAATTTTAATTTAAAATGTTAAAAATAATTTAGACAACTACCTATCCATACAAACGCTTACGTGTAACCACATTTTTACTCAAAGAAAGCAAATTAATATTTCAATGAAATGGATTAAAATATTTTAGCCTACATGTGATTTTAATATGCCAGCCAAGTAAAGGCACTTGCAAAACAATTCAAACTTGAATGTTTCAAGTACTTTATCTATCTTTCGAAATGGTTAAATAATATGGTAGATACTACATGAAAATTCACTTTTACTGAGCTTGATGTGAAGAGATATCCAATTAAATTTTAAATATGGAGGAAAATCTGAAATTGTTAGTAGAAATTGAATCTTGATTTTTACGATAGGGTCTTTAAAATGGAAAAAGAACCTTTTCCAATAACTTATTTTATTGGAGACGTGAGATTAAAACTAGTAATACTCATTGCTCTCAAATGGTAAATCAAGTATAGCAAAGAAGTGCAAAATTTTAATGCGTACATTTTTTTTCATCCAAATTGCAAATCATCCCTCAAGCATATCTGCAATAAAAAGGATTTTTTTCAATTGTTCACATGAGAATTCGGACCTGGTTTAAAAAAAAATGAATTATTTGATCAAAACCTGTTTTCGTTAGCAAAATGTAGTCAATTTGGCAAATATTTCACAATTTGATGGATTTTAAATATTTGATCATTTGTTGTAAGTTATTAAAAAGGAATTAAAAAAAATAATAATTTTTTATTTGTTTATTTAAAAACATTTATACGTATTCCTCTTTTGTGAAAAAGAATTCTTAATTATGTGTGCAAAAGTGGCTAAAAATAAACAAAATTACTCCATTATAAAACAAAAATGCAAACTTGTATTTCTTCTTTAAAAATTCATGTCATTAAATCTATGGTTCGGAACACAAACGAAACATAAAAAATATTTAAAAGACAGTTTGTGCAAATTTTCCTGAATTGACCAGGAACACATTTCATTACTTTAATTTCCAATCACTTGTTATTATCCATCCCATTCCGCGCACTTTGCGCCATAAAACCCAACCATTCATTTTTTCCCGCGGTCATTTCCACAACCCATCCTCGATTCATATACGGAGCATCTTAAAAAGGCGGGAAACGGTAGGGAAAATGCGTCTTCCTTCCACAAAAAAGGATTGCCTTTTTTGGCAGTTTATGGCAAAGGCAAAATGGATCAAAATACTACATAATCGCCAAAAACATGAGTGACTCTCTTTGCCGTCTAACGGCAGAAGTGAAAATACTGCGCAGTAAGGAACTGCGCTGTACGGCTATATAGAATGAAAAGTTATATAGCCGTACTGTACGGTTCAATAGACACTGTCGTGTACGACCATCTCACGGGTGTAAGAATGATAGCAATTGCGCATGCGTCAATTTATTCCGGTCCGGACTTCTGTTGCAACCCTTTCTTTACGAGTGGTTTGTTTGGCGACGACGAGGATATTTTCACCCCGGGCCAAACCAAGCATCTGTCCGCTGTCGTTGACATTCTCGAGTGGATGAACAGTATAAATAGAAGCGTCTCAATCCTATGATAGTACTTTACGCAAGTCCAATTTGATTGGCTAGTTTCACGGGCTTGGCTTCACTTGGATATCTCGCTAATCTGATTGTTGCAGTAACCATTTGATTTTGAATATGCGCGTTGTTTCGTAGAAATACAATACATACACAAGCGCCTCAGCGTACAGCGTAAGTGTCCGACAAGTTGACTCTGATTTGCTCCTCATTTTCATATATATGTTGTATGGTTGTTGTTAGTAGTATTTCTTGCAAACTTATATATTAAAGGGTACTTATACTTTAAAGAGCTTCTTTTCGTGAAGCAACGATGGCCTAACGGCTAAAGTCACCCACATTCAGATTAACGTCGGCAGCGGAGGATGACTACCCCAGTTCTAACCCAGCTGGCGGAAAACTTTTTAGATCCTCCAAATTATTTAAAAAAATTCAAATTTAATTCCTTTTCATTCTAATTTACTTTTCCCAATTTTTAATACCCTTTTTATATTTTTCCAAGCTTCCGTTGATTTTACATAAATAATCTAAGAACCACTCCTGAACTCACAACCAACTGATATTTTTCCGCCCCTCTGCCGTCCCCTTTGCTTTAGGATGATTGTGTCGTATCCACCGCTGGCTTAGGACCATTCTGATGTAACAAAAAGCATACATAAAACACTAACTTATATAATTATTAACTTATATAATAAAAGGATACAATTTTCGGCTCCCACCTCTACCCACCCATAGCCATGGGTCTGAAAAGAAAAGAAGAAAGCACAAAGGAAGTGATAAATCGCCAACAGAAGAATTCTTATGACTACTGCACATTGTGACTAATGTCAGCAATAAAAGAAAATTTAACATAAACTGCCTTGCAGTATCGTGTGAACAAACATTTTCAACACGAACAAAGCTGAGGGAACATGTGACGAGTGCTCATAATGTAGTATTGGATGTAGAGCAAATGGATATAGAGCACAATTACAAGTTATAAAATAATTTATTTTTCAGAAACTCATAATGTGTGTGTTTGACATTTAAATTATGAACTTACACAAATGAACTTTTTTCGTAGAAAGATAGTATAGAATAGATAGTATTTAATACTTATTTACTGATCGTAAATAAGCCTTACTTATACTAAACTATAAAAATAGGATTCTAAACTGGCCGTACTTATTACTTTAACATCTGACAGCAAACTCAAAAAATCCTCGTATTGTAAGCGATAAATTGCCAAATTTGGCATACCTTTCCCCAGAACCAAACATGGAGTTAAAAATTTCCAACTCCATACGCATGCGCAATTGCTATGATTCTTACACCCGTGAGATGGTCGTAACTAGTAAAAGACGTTCAGGGCAGCTTGATCCATCGAGCCAAACTCATCTCATTGGTTGAAAAAGGTCACGTGATTTTTCATCTATTTTTGGGTTCGAGGGTATATAAGTAAAATAAGTAACTACGAATGTAAATAAACAACAAACAAGACAAGCGGATTTAGACACGGTTAACCTATAATACATGCAAGTTTGAGACAAGTAAAATAAGTAACTACAGATGTTTTAAGTCAAACTGTTATTTATTATATCAGTTTCAAAGTTTTCCCGAGTGCGATACGATTGGCCTAATATATTAGCTCTTTATTTTTTTTTAGATTTAGCTTTTATCACATTTAGTATAGTTTGTTTCGAGCACGATTGTATTTGGTGATTTTTCCAAACTCCGTTTTGTGATGGATTCCGATCAAATCTGTTCGATTCGCTGCAAGTCTTTCAAGACAAGTTCTGGAATGTTTCAGCATCAAGGGCAATTTCACGTTGCATCATCTGGAGTCACCAAAGCTGGTTAAAATAGTCTGACGTGCCCAATTTGCAGTCTGACACAAGCTTTAAAGAATGAAATGGAACAAGCCACAAATTCTCTCTAAGTTTACTCAAGAACTGTGTACATATCAAAATCTGCCTGCATCACATGTTCGTGATCACAGTTTATCCCTACTTTCCCTCCATCGTGCTTTTCAAGAACTGTTTACAATTCAAAATCCACCTGCATCGTATGTTCATGGTCAGTTTATCCATGCTTTTCAAGGACTGTTTGAATTTCAAAACCTACCTGCATCACATGTTTGTGGTCACAGTTTATTCCTTCTTTCCTTCCATCATGCTTTTTAAGAGTTGTTTATATAACTGCTGCAACACATGTTCATGGTCAGTTTATCCATGCTTTTCAAGAACTGTTTAAATTTTAAAACCTACTTGCTTCATATGTTTGTGGTCACAGTTTATCTCTGCTTTCCTTCCATCATGCATTTCAAGAGCTCTTTGTATATCTGCTGCATGACATGTTCAAGGTCAATTTATCCATGCTTTCCAAGAACTGTTTACATTTCAAAACCTGCCAGCATGCCATGAACTCTGCCTTTGTCGTTGAATTGGATATGGTCTCCTGTAGCTTGCTTCACACGTAATTGCACTTCTACCGTAGAAAGAAACTACACCTCTGCAAGACCTGAGTGTTTCTGCACAGCTGTTATCTGCATCACTAAACAACATCAGGTTTCTGTCATCTTCATTATTGTACACAATGCCCATATCCAATGATCTTGCAAAGGTATCTTAATGTCTGCACGATTTCCCAATCAGTCTCTGGGGTTGTCCAACTTGTGAAATACCAAACTCACTGCGTAAGCAATATCTGGGCGAGTCCCCATTGCCAAATAAAGCAAACAGGCAACTGTTGATTGTTCTGCAATTTCACTTCTTGGCCGGGCATGAATAAAAATATTACTGAATGTACCAAAGTGTGCGACAAAAAGAAAAGCTATTGGTATACAGACGTCTACACACAGTCAATAAGAAATGGTGAACTCAAATATGTCGTCAGAGCCATCGTTACTTTATCTGCGCAGTTAAACGTCGCTAAAACCCATAACCTGTTGCAATATTAATGAAATAAAGTGATAGCTAGTTGAATTCGGGATTTAATAAATAGAAAGTAAGATGATAAGAACAGCACGTCTTACTGTTCACATAAATTTTACTGGAATACAAAAGAAAAGGAGATGCCAGATACATATAATAACACTAAATTGCACATAATATTAATCTGTATTCTGTTCAAAAAAGGTATCCATAAATCCTTTGCATCATGAAATAAGGATCATAAAAATTGTATTACGTCTTATTTCCTACACATATTGTGTTATTTTAGTGCTAATGATATATTATGTACAAAATTTATGTTTTGTAATAATAATGTACCTATGTATATGAAAAGGCGCTTCCCAAGATACACACATGAAAAAAATATACTTTGTGTTTCTAACCTATTTTAATTGGGCTTATAAAGTGATAATAATAGAGCATTGTACAAAAACATGAGTTCTTCAGCAATATCTTATCATTTAAAAATTATTAGGCTTTCAGCATAGTTGAGACCCGAGGTTGAAGTAGTTCATAATTTTTATCAGAAGAAAAAAACAAACAATTTTTATATGGTTGGTTGTGAAGAGGTTACACAGAGCATAGAACTAGACCTTTTTTTTTTTTTCTTCAATTACGAGTGATTGTCATTTGAAAATTTTTCTCTATCTACAACATATAAAATTCTGTGTTAATAAAGATTATTTCTATGAGCACTTTTCAGTTATGAAGAAATAGTAGTTCAAACTACCACTGTAATTGAGTGTAGTGGAGCGTTCCGGCATTGCTTATATTCTTATAACAATTATACATTGTAAATATTAAAAGCTACAGCTAATGAACCATTGTTTCCTTGATATCAGTTATCATTTACATAAGTAAAACAATGATGAATTGTGCTATGAACAATTTAAGTATTAATAAATTAGTTATTTGTGAAAAAAAACTTATATTTGAAACAAAATTCTTAAGTGAAAAGGGGGGGGGGGGGTTTGAACCAACACTCCTTTGGTTATGCCAATGTTTTCATACAGCTAATGTACCACTGTTT
This sequence comes from Metellina segmentata, assembly GCA_947359465.1. NCBI lineage: Eukaryota > Metazoa > Arthropoda > Arachnida > Araneae > Tetragnathidae > Metellina > Metellina segmentata. Next base: position 120,342,896 of record OX375881.1, read on the forward strand.
CATTGAAATCCTTTACAATTTACACAAGTCTGGTTTATATTGGGCTGCACGAATGGAAATGATCAATACGACCCTATCTACAACATATAAAATTCTGTGTTAATAAAGATTATTTCTATGAGCACTTTTCAGTTATGAAGAAATAGTAGTTCAAACTACCACTGTAATTGAGTGTAGTGGAGCGTTCCGGCATTGCTTATATTCTTATAACAATTATACATTGTAAATATTAAAAGCTACAGCTAATGAACCATTGTTTCCTTGATATCAGTTATCATTTACATAAGTAAAACAATGATGAATTGTGCTATGAACAATTTAAGTATTAATAAATTAGTTATTTGTGAAAAAAAACTTATATTTGAAACAAAATTCTTAAGTGAAGGGGGGGGGGTTTGAACCAACACTCCTTTGGTTATGCCAATGTTTTCATACAGCTAATGTACCACTGTTTCATTGAAATCCTTTACAATTTACACAAGTCTGGTTTATATTGGGCTGCACGAATGGAAATGATCAATACGACCCATTCCTCAACGTCATTTAAAAAAAATATTAACACAAGTAAAATTGATGAATTCTACTGTGAATAATTCGAGTTATTTTTAAAAAGAATTGATTAAAAAAAAAAACACTTGCAAAGTTTTTCTTAGTTGATGGGGTGTTGAACCTCCAAGCCTCCTGGTTACACGTATGTCGGGAAGTGGTGAGGGTGCTTAACGTTTACTACTAAAGTTTTAAAGCGACTCTCACCCCCCAAATGGATGTGTAGGTGTCTGCAAGTAAATAACTGTTTACAAGATGTTTAAAAAGCTAATGTGTACCATTGTTTCATTGATATCATTAATTAATTATGCAAGTAACACAATGATTAATTGTATTATGAACAATTTAAGTATAGGTATTAATAAAGGAATGATTTGTGAAAAAAATTCTCAATGGACAGGGGGGTTATTAGAACCTCCCCCCCCTTTTTTATGCCTATGATTTAGACTAATTCTATTGTGATGACTTAATTTTTTTTATGTTTTATTTGACCTTGTTATCTCAATATTGCGTCCATCTGACTTCAAGATATTGAGAGCATACTGTAATTTTACTTAAGTTTACTAGTATTTTGTTGTTGTTGTTACTTATCCCCACTGGTCTAGCGAAGCTAGAGCAGGTCCATGAGTCCATCCACCCTCAGGAAGTCGAAGAACTAGTATTTTATTTTCTTCTCTACCATAATGTAAAGCTGTTATTTCCCATGTCATGTGCAATAATCATTCCAAGTGTCAAGCTTTTCGTTTAAATTCTTAAAATCCACCCTTATATCAGATAAAAAATTTCTTTTTGTATATCTAAACATTGAGCTTCATTTTACATACTAACATCAACATAAGCAAAAAATCCATAACTTACTCTATAAAAACATTTAAACTTAGAGAAACTTTTTATGTTTTATTACAATTACTGGAATTTTGTTTCTTGCCTGGTTTGGTTGCTGGTTCAGATATTTATTAGTTAAAAAAACATATCAATACTAAAACCTAAATGGTAGAAGATAACATCACAAAGCATGTTGGTATTTATAAAAATTCTGTGATGAGCACACACAGGTGCTATTTCCCACAATATATCTGACCACTTAAAATGATGTTGCTCGAATCAAGCAATGACTCTGACATTCTCATTTGGGAAATATTTGATTGAAAGAAACAAAAATATGCTAAGCTTCTCCTAACTTGCAATGTTAACAGTTAAAAAGTATCAACTCTGAGGGTTGGATTTGTTATGGTTAATAGTAAAAAAAATAATTTCCCCTATTTTAGCCCTACACCTTGGGGTTATGCTCCTTCATTCAGCTGCCTTATTATTTTTGCATATTTTGATATAAATAATGGTTTTTAACTTTTTATATAATGCAATAAAATAACCACAAAGATTCATTTTAATTTAAAATATTTAATATATCTGATCAGTATAAAACATTTGTCTTTATAACCATTCAATTAAAAATAACCTTTGAGAAAAAATTCTAGTAGAAAAAGAACTAAATATTAACCGAAGAACTCATTCTTTTACAGTTGAATCAGTTTATCTGCAAAGTTATGTTAATTTAATTAAAACTGAAATTTAAAACTCTACTTCAACAGCCTACTATGATAATAATTTCATGAATCAAATTGTTTACTAGTTCTTTTTAAAATCAGATACTTATTTTAAAAGCAATTTTTTGGAAGTTTTAATGCAAACGATGAATTAATTAGATGAGTTTATGGTATTTTTGACAACATACACCCGTAATTCCTTTCAAATGAAAGTTGGAAAATATCGAGATATTTACATAAATATGAAAATATCGGATATTTTATAAAGAGGTTTGCTGGGAAAAAAATATCGTTCTTTTTTAAAGTTATGAAATGGTTACTAATTGCAACAAGTGTGTTCGGAAACGAATGCATTTTGGAAACTGTTGATGTAACGTTAGTTAAACACAGCGTAAAAGGTAAACAAACTTGTTTATATCTTAATTTTTACTTATTTACTTATACACTAGGGATGGGACGAAAATGAGTGATTCGTTCAATTGAATCGAATCTTTAAAATGAACGAATCGGTCAAACAACTCCTTTCAAAATGAATCGAATCATCGATTCCCTAGTTTTCCTCATGTGCGTTTTTTTTTTTCTTTTTTGTCTGTAGGGTTACTAGTTTCCATTGTATGGCTACTACATTTTCAGGTTTAGCGGTAATCTTTTCATTGAAAAGTGGTTGAACAGGTTCTGAGGCACTTACAATGGACGCCAAAGCATATGATTGAGCATAAGAGTGTCTCCCCTATCGCCAATAGGAGCCAATTGATTCGGTTCGTGAACGAAATGAACCGTGAACGAAATGACCCGTGAACGAAATGAACCGTGAACGAACAACTCTTTAGAGATTCGGCTCTTTGAACGACTCTTTGGGATTCGGCTCTTTGGGATTCGGATCTTTTACTGATTCGGCTCTTCGAACGACTCTTTGGGATTCGGTTCTTTTACTGATTCGGCTCTTTCAACGACTCTTCTGGGTTTCGACTCTTTGAACGACTCTTTTGGGTTTCGACTCTTTGAGTTACGGAACATTGAGAGTTTATTCGTTTGGTTTAGAATAAGATAAAAGTCTTTCATTTTTTTTTACATTGATTTTTTTCTTTTGTGTTTCTTTTTACAATTTCTTCACAAAATATGGAATTTAAAATTAGGTACCACTATTATTTCCAGAAATGAATTTTTCTTTTCGGAAACAAATATTGTTTTTCATAAACATAAACTTGAGTTCGTCAAATATCTTCTAATTTAATATTTTTTTAAAGAAAATTGATTAATTATTTTGAATTTATTTAAAGTAGTTTTGATGAAAATTTTGACAACGAAAATTTTCTTTCAACATTTTATTCATTTTCCTAGAAAAATTTCGTTATTGAAGCATTTCTGTATTTTACACCGTTTTATTTTTTAAAGCAATCAAATTACATTTTGCGCAATTATATTTTGAGGACATATATTTACTAGTTTGAAATTGTTTTCATTCGTATGAATCATCAAAAAATCACTCATTCTTGTGAGATTTTATATAAGATGTTAGATTTTTTATTATGTTAGATAGACTTCGTTGCAATGATAATTAGTAGTTTACTTATAAGAAAACAACTTCAATCTACTTCACTGATATCTATACTACTAAATATGTGACAAAGAAGAAAGTCATTATATAAATCAGCATGTTAACCTTTAATTTGAAATTAATACAGATGGATATAAATTTTTAATACTATTTAATAGAAATATATTTCCATGCTATATCATGTGGTCTATCAAGTATACAACAAATGTATCTCGAAAAACCTTGAGAGTAAAGTTATAACGTGCGCTAAATTGAAGTTGTGAAAGGTATGAATGTTCAATCTTGAAAACAAACAGAATCGATTTCAAAGTTACATATTTAACATACATTTAAAGTGCTTACTGCTGTTTTTTATTTTATCGTTATTTATTATTATTATTTTATCGAGGACGAACAAGGATGTTATTGAATTTGCGTGTCACTATAGCAACATAATGGGTTGGTGACGGACGAGGAAATTAGACCAATCTAACAAATCTTAGGTAAGACTTTTAAAATGTTAAAAGGTTGAATTACGGTCGCTTCGGTAGTAGAGCAACCCAATAGGCTATTTCGAGGATATTAGGGAGTCAACTCTTGATTCGGTTCGAGTTAAAGAACTTTCATTTCATTTTTCTTGCTTTGATTTTATTCTTTATATTTCCTTTTGGGAATTTTTTCATATTTTACGAATTTAAAATCGGGCAGTACTTTTAATGCATTAAATGAACTGCAATTATGAAAACTTTTCTTTAATTTCCAGTAATGAATATATTATCTTCTCGAAAACAAAAATGTTGAAGAATAAGAATAACAGCAATTGTATTTTGAGATGGGGCCTTAATAACCCGGTAGGAGGAGTATCGGATTGACAACCGGAGGGTTGTGAGTTCGATACTCGATTCAACAAAATACCGTTGTGTACGTGTGGGCTAGTGCCTGTTAATTCTGTCGTGGCTTCAAATTTCCTTCGTTGGCATGGTGTGGAAGTTTGCAAAGAGGGATACCAGCGTTATCTGACCGTGGATCAAAACGACGAGGTGTCATCGGATCTTTCTCTTCGGAATTGATCCCGACAGTAGACAATCTCGTTGTGTTGCATTAGTGGGGCGTTAATTCAACTACCTACCTGTTTTGAAATAATTTATTTACTACTTTTAATATTATTTTCTGCTTAACGTGAGTCATTAAAAAATTTCTCATTCTACATGATCTTCATATAAGATTTTCATTGATTAAATGATCATGCAACTGAGTAAACTACTCCATATAAATACTACAATAATCATAATCTGTGATCTGCAAAGCAAAAAAAAATACACACACATATATATATATATATATATATATATATATATATATATATATATATATATATATATATATATATATATATATATATATGTGTGTGTGTGTGTGTATTTTTTTATTGTACTTTATTATTTTATTAAAATAATAAATGCTTTACATATTTATGAGTGTTTCATGAATAATTAATTTTATTCATTTCTTTGCAAAGATTATATATGTATTCGTTTTATTTATCTCTCATGCTTGGGGGAGCCAGACCCTAACCATAGACTAACCCTTGTTGCGAGACGTGTCACCTAAGCGGTAAAATGAAACATCTGATTAAACTACTGATGCACGCCAAAACCGTGTTTATTTCAAGTATTTTCACAAAAGGAATATTTACAATATGCAATTACAACTGATAATTGTAATTTAATTCACCTCTTTTTATAATTTTTAATACCGTACAAGACATTGATGAAATTAATTTAAGTTCAAATTATTCCATTTCATTTTTTGTAATGACACTCGCCCGCAAATTATTTTCCACTATAAAATTCAGAAATCTAATCTTCCTTTTTTGGCAATTTCTGGACCGGGTAGTCCGTTTTGTAAAGAAACGTAATCAGGCAGTTTCAGAAATCAACTCTAACATAAATAAATCTTACTCCGCTGTGTTGCTCTAGTACGACGTTAGTTAAAATTTTACCATTACTTATTGATGGTAATGGTAATTTTAGTTAACGTCGTACTAGAGCAACACAACGGGCTATTGACGACGGTCCGGGATCAGTCCCTTAAGGGAAAGATCCGAGGACAACACCTCGTAATTTTTAACAACGGTCACATGACGAAGCAACACCTGAGCTGGCACCCCACTCTCCAAACTCCCACACCAACTCAACGTGAGGACTTTCGGCCACGACAGATTTAAGGTGCACCAATCGCCTCTACACCATACGCATACAAACATCCATGCTCGGACTCGGATTCGAACCAGGAACCTTCCGAACTAGAGGCTAACACCTTAACCACTACACCTGTTCCATTACTTATTTAAATATAAAAATAGACAAATTTTACCGGTTTTTTTAAATTAAGTATACACCTTCTAAATTTCGTGCCCTTTATCAATCGTAATTATGTAAATTAAAAATTTGTACGTATTGAATGATCTTTCCTGTACTTGGCGAACTTTTTATACTGTATGAATTCGATTGAACAAATGTAGTTTATAGCACGAAAAGTTTGAACCTATTAACTACTGCTGTATTTTATGAGTGAAATTTATTTTTTAACATTTTTTTTAATTCTTTGCATTTGAATAGTATTGCACGATTTATATTATAGTCACTAGCTTTCTAAACTAGCTTACGGGATCCGAGTTCTGGCATTAGAAATAAATTTCTTATAGATTGATTCACATATACAAACAAAGCTTCTAATGTAAGAAAAAAATATTCATTATTTTTCTTTAGTTAAAAATACATTCTTCATTTTAAAATTAACCTCAGAAATGAAGAGTATAATAAACTGAGTTAAACATGATAAAAATCTTGAATAATTGAAGAAAAGTTTTTTTTAATGTGTTTAATTCAGTTTATTATTATTTTTTTCATTTCTGAGATTAATTACAAAATGAGAGAGAGAAGAATGTATTTTTTACTTTAGAAATAATGAATATTTCATAGATTGGAGGCTTTGTTTCTATATGTGAATAAAGCCATGAGTAATTAATTTCTAATGCAAGACTAAAAAATAGAACTCGGATCCTGTAAGCTAGAGGTTAGAAAGCTAACGGCTATAATATAAATCATGTAATCTTTTCTAAAATTTGTGAGAATTTCACAGACACATCAGTAGAATGACAACAGAAAAATAGGATTTGTCTATAAATACATAGGATTAACAAAGAAAGCGCGACGAAAACGCCACACCAAGTCGAGTAATAAGTGTTTCTCAGAAAGAAAAAAACCCCCACGAAACAAGTTTTACAAACGCTCTCCCCCCCCCCTCCAAGAAATAAATTCGGAGAAAAGCCGAGATAGTACGACAGTTCAACACCAGGTGGCGCTGCTTGTACCGGAAGTCCAAGTGAGTTGTTTCCGGTGAACGACTCTTTTGAACGAATCTTTCAACTGAGTCGATTCAAAAGAATCGAATCTTTCAAAAGAATCGATTTGCCCATCCCTATTATACACTCTCGAACCCAAAAATAGAGGGAAAATCACGTGACTTTTTTCAACCAATTAGAAGAGGTTGGCTCGATGGATTGAGCTGCCCTGAAAGGGCTGTGTAACTAGTGATGGGCAGAATCGAGTACTTTTGAGTATCGAGTACTTTCAAGTATCGAGTACTATTCGAATACACGAAAAAAACGATTAATCGATATAAGAATCTGAGAATTACGATTTATAGCTTTTATTTGTGGACCGGTGGCATTTCAGTACAATGTTACCTACTCCCTCCCCCGTCCTCACAAAATTTTTGGGTGCACGATTTGGCGAGAAAGGGCTTGGCGTGTTAAATTGGAGAAAAGCGATAAATAAGTAAAACATTAGTACCATAGACGCCAAAATCTCGGTGCACCGAGTAACAAGTGTGAAAATCGATTCTTTAAGATTTCGAATCTTTTGAAAGATTGTTCCTTATATTAGCCGGTGTGTCCATCTTCCGGAATGAGCGGAAAAGAGAAATAAAGTCGAAGATAATTAATTTCCAATAAGGCTGATGTATTAAGGTTGGAAGGACGACTTTTGATTCTGGAAATCAAAAACATTTTTGAAGAAAACAATTTTATTTGTATTTATATATGTTTCAGGTGTTTTTTTTTTTTTGCATTTGTTATAGATTTTTTTCTGATTTTGTGAATTTAGTTCATTTATCTATAGCCTATTGAGTTGTTCTAGTGTGACGTTTAATCAACTACCTACCTACCTTGTTCATAAATAAATTTTTGTATTTGATATGAAAAAATTATGATTTGATAAATCAAATTGATTTAAATCAAAATGATTTAAATCAAAATTTTAAATTAATTTTTTTCTTACTGTAATGTTTAAAGATATTGAAAATGAAATAACTGAACAAGATGCATCTTATTTTATTCAAATAAGTTAAGAAATATGCTTGTACTTAGTTTACCCCAAAATTATATTGAAAACAGGGTATGCCAATTTCAATCATGACTTAAATTTAAAAGAACACTGATTGAAATCAAACTTCTAATCCTGTTTTTTTAATTGAATATTAATAGTATTAGAATGAAATATCCTGGAACAGAATGCATGTTAATTTATTCAAAAAGGTTAAAATGCTCCTACTCAGGAACACCTGAGTAGGAGCATTTGTAATGACCTTTTTTATCTGAAAATAATTGGATTCCCTAGTAGAGATGGTAGTATAAATTGGGATGTAGTGGTGCCAACTTTTAAAAATTATTGAGAGATATAAAACGAACATCACTTTATATACAAGGGTATTTCAGAACTATTCATTTTTTGAAAAGCAATTATGAATATTGTCAGTGTATTTGTCGAATATTTAAACCTCATATTAGAGAGAGACCAGGACTCAAACAAACATATCGCACCCCGGCAAGAAAAGTGACGCAGCTCAAAATTGCAGAATTTGAGAAACATCAACTTAAAGGATACTATAAAATTTATATTGAAATAATATAGACTTCTTTAAAGCTTTAGGTAAGTATTTATGGTGGTAACTTCTATTATATTCTATAGAATCGTAATATAACACTCTGGGGCACCTCATACATATTTTTGAATGACATAACATCAAGATTTTTATTTTTTGACTTGTATCACTTTTCTTGCCGGGGTGCGACAGGTAGAACGCAAGGTGTTCTGTTCCCTAGAACTGTACATCTCTTCTGGTAAAGTAGTCTATTAAGAGAGATCGAATCATTTTGCATATTTGGTTATTTCTATTGTTCGTCATATTTACCCCTTATGTTTGAGGTTCCTGGGTCTACCATAAAAACTTTCAAGGATATCAGACTCCTATGGCACGCTTGGTGTAAATGCTCTTTTAACAATTTACCTAATTTCTCATTGGAAATATTTACCTCTCACGTTTGTGGGAATACAAGGAGCTCAGGACGCTAGGAGTTCGCATCTATAGTAGAATAACACTTGACTATAACAAATATTTCTTTCTACTCACTAAAAACAGGCAGAGGTTGAATTTCAAAGCATTTTTTTTGGCTAATTTTGACACTGATTCTTCACAGTTGGAAGGTTACGGAGGTTTGAACTGATGCCTTTCAAGAGGGTAATCAACACTTTAAAATTTGTTTTCAGCGTGTTAAAAACTAGCATGGATGCCCTCACTTCATAGTTTAAATAGTAAAGATTTTGGAATAAAATAAACTAAGGTTAAATAGAAAGCTAAACTTAAATAGAAAAAAAGAACCTCTTAATATTCACAAAAGAAAAGTACTCTTCTAATAAGCCTGTAATTAAGAAGATCCAAAGGCATATACGTGTTTTGATTTCCTTTGTGACAACATTGTATTCCAGATATTTCCTTTTGATTCTAGAACAATTTGGTTCCGACAAATTGAAAAAGTTTAAATGTATGCTTTCGTGTCTGGCAGACAAAAAGGTATTTAAAGGAATAAGTAGAGGTTAACAAAAAGGCAAGAAAACCTCTCTGTCCATCTTAATGTGGACTTTTTCTATAATTATTGTGCTGTTATTATTAGGAACGACATACAGATGTGAACTAGTATTTTCATTAATGAAATTTACATTCATGAACATTCATGAAAAGCAAAACAAAGGTCACGATTGACTGATTCAATTTAAAAAATTCTCTGCTGTTCTCAGTGCCAAATTTTTAACACCAAACATTCAGACTAGCGAAACCCAGTCTCAAAAGTGTCATTAATGGAAAGTAATGTTTATGTGATGTAATAGATATTGTTTTACATGCAATAATTAATTCATTTTAATATGTTAATTATGTGTATAAGCATACCTTTATTAAAAAGGTTATTAAGAATATGCCTGGACCATGAAAACTTAAGACAGTACAAAAGGTGCTCGAGTTGTAAGACGCATATGAATTCGTATGTGAAAAAAATTGGCGTGTGGTATGTAAAAGGTTAGCCACCCCTGGGCTACTGGAAACTTGCCGCCCCTTTTCTGCCCTCAGTAATGATATTTACAGTAAAGTTAGATATTATAAATTTAAAACCAAGTTCAGTAAAAGAAAGGTGATAAAACAATAATCAATAATAATTTTTTCTGATAAAAAGCTTTTGCAGGAGTTTCAACTTTTCTTGTTCATGTAACCCCTGACTGAGCTTTAATACACTTTTATTCTTCTTCCTTTTTAAAATAAAGTTATTATATTATCAAATTATTGGAAGGTTCCTGATTCGAAATCCGGTCAGGGCATGGATATTTGTAAGCGTATGGTGTAGAGGCGGTTGGTGTACCTTAAATCTGTCGTGGCCGAAAGTCCTCACGTTGGGTTGGTGTGGAAGTTTGGAGAGTGAGGTGCCAGCTCAGATGTTGCCTCATCATCTGACCGTGGTTTAAAATTACATGGCGATACACCGAATGGCTTAGGCTGGGAAGGTGGTAACTGGTTGAATATTATCAAATTATTGGAAGGTTCCTGATTCAAAACCGGGCCAGGGCATGGATATTTGTAAGTGTATGGTGTAGAGGCGGCTGGTGCACCTTAAATCTGTAATGGCCAAAAAGACCTCAGTTTGGGTTGGTGTAGAAGTTTGGAGAGTGGGGTGCCAGCTCAGATGCTGCCTCGTCATCTGACCGTGGTTCAAAATTACGTGGCGATACAGCGAATGGCTTAGGCTGGGACGGTGGTACCTAGTTGAATACCATTATCAAATTATTGAAATGTCTTAGTTCAGCAAAATTGTAGCAGTGCACTAATTAGATTTTTTTCAATTATGCAAAAAAAAAAAAAAAAACATTCAAAGCAAAATCATACCATAATCTGGTTAACCTCATGGAATTTTTCAACGTTTTCAAACTTTTAGGGGCAAAATAATAGATCTCATGAACTCGTGACTCTTTCTCTTTTGCACATCCGTCGTCGCCCTTCTCCCTGTTGTGAAGATGGGGTTAGCTAGGGTCACTTCTTGGGTCCTCACCCCAGCTGGTTTCACTGGACGCACCGCGTCTTCAGTTTCCCACCGTCTATCTTTAACGCCGAACTAAAATTCCGCTCTTCTTATTCTTTGTGGAGGAAGACCCCTCCGCGGCACCCTTGACTTTGGGCATATCAGATTGCCAAGTGAAACTAAAATTCCGCTCAGTCCTATTAAACATTCAGAAGGAGATAGAGAGAAGGCCTTCGGCCTAAGTCCTCCGGAAACCCGTTATTTTCTTATGGGGAGCTAAGAGTTATGGGACAGTTGAAAGGGAAACCACACCGCAGCGAGAGAGGGGTTGTTTTTGGAAAAAGTAAGGGATTACGCGATTTCCGTGAGTGATACAGAACGTTCTAACAGTTGCTAATTTGAAGCCTTCGAGAAACGAAAAAATCTGCTGTTTTGTACCTCATGTCAATGACTCTTAAGCAGAGAGGGCCCCGGAATACCACGGGGCCCATAAAATGTATTTTCATTAGGGTTCGAGGAAACTTGTGACAGCGTCTTTACAAGTGTGCATCTTTAAATGCAGTGAAAAGAGTTTCTAATACAAGATGGTAAGCAAGAACAGATGCTGTATTAGCAATAAAACTTGGTTTCACCCATGTTAAACAGGCTTTAACTGAAATTTGTATTTCAGAAGAAGAAAAGAAAGTTACCATAGTGGAGGCAACTTCTTACGAAATAGACAAATATGAAACTCCTCTAATGACAATTATTAGGAATACTATTTTGCAAAGAATAAGTGTAATTCGTTTGAAATGCTTGTTAAAATATTTATGAGCTACATCAGTGTTTCCAATTTTTCAGTTCGGTGAAATTGATTGCATCGAAATTTATGTGTTTAGAATTTTAAAAATTATGTTTTTGCTTTAGTTATATATATATATATATATATATAAATCCCTCTTAGCACTCAGAATTATCCTTAATCTCAATATGTGAATATTGTGACCGTCGTCACTGATCATTGTAAGGAGAATACTCTCGGGGCGATGGAAGATATAAACCGATTTTATTTAATTTTTAACCCCTTTTTAGTCTCCCGAATTCGCAACTTTTCCGCGCGATATTACGACTTGAAATTTTTTTTCGGCCCACCTAATACGCATTCTACCTTCCGCCTCCCACATATGCATCCACATATTAACTTTATTTATTTAAAACCAAGGCATACTTTCAGAATTTGAAATTCTGTCGATAACTTTCGAAGTTAAATATTTTTTCATTGACATAGAAGATGTGTTATTTAAAAAGTGTTTTTGGTAATTTGGGAACTTTGCACTGCAGAGCATCGTAACTTATCATTAAAAAACAAATTGGCCAAAGTTTTGATAAAATTAGGGGAAAATTGTTATGCTACGTTGCCAATAACCTGCCGTGTTGCCTCCATTGCGATGTTAATTAACAACCTACTTACCTAGTTAACTATCTAAAAACAACGCATTTTACAACACCATCTGACCCCAATATGATCTGCTTCTTTTCCTTGAACCTTGCTCAAGAAATAAAGATTTTTTTTCACTACGATCGAAATTTGTACAAAAAATTAACATACTATATATATTTCCCGTATCTCTCTCTATATATACAAATACAAATATTGACGACCAGCGACAGGCTCAAGCCCAACAAGGCTGGTACATAAGAATACACACTGATTGTAGTGCGTTCTAACTAACAGCTAATATAAATGACCGGTAAATATATACGAAGTGAGGCCTTAAAAACAAAGTTTCACTATAACAACGGTCCCTTTCAGTGAAGTCCTTCCATCTTAATTAAAAGGAACTACTAATTTTTAAGGTTTAAAACCTTTTATATTTTGGGATCAAAAATGAGTATTTACAAGTTAAGTACATGCTTTAAGTGAAAAAGACAACGTATTGCTTTTAAGTAACGGCAGCGAACCCCCACTTCTACTCATATCCATCCCCGCGCATCCTGGGAAGCAAATGCTGCGATTTTGATTTTATTATTGTTGCTTTAGGTAGTTGGTAATTATTAGTTAACATCGTACTAGAGCAACGCAACGGGCTATTGACGACGGTCCGGGATCAATCCCTTAAGGGAAAGATTCGAGGACAACACCTCGTAATTTTGAATCACGGTCAGATGACGAAGCAATACCTGAGCTGGCACTCCACTCTCCAAACTTCCACACTAACTCAACGTGAGGACTTTTGGCCACGACAGATTTAAGGTGCACCAGGCGCCTCTACACCATACGCTTACAAACATCCATGCCAAGACCCGGATTTGAACAAGAAACATTCCGATCTAGAGGCTAACACCTTAACCACTATACCGGTTGATCGGCTCAAATATATCTTGAGATATTTAAGATTCATACACACGATGACATGCAAAACAGGGAAACATATCGAAAACAATATACAAATGATAAAGCAGTTGCAACTAATTCAAGAGTTTTACTGGATTATACTAGATATTAGAATCAATTAAATTTTAGAAACATTAATTTAAAACATAAATGAAAACAAATAAGAACTGAAAGCAACACAACATTTACTCAAATGCAAGAAAGAACCCAACATACAAATGATAAAGCACTTGTAACTAATTTAAAAGTTTTACAGAATATTCTAGATTTTAGAATTAATTAACTTTTTAAGCAATAATTTTTAACCTTTATGAAAAAGTAAACAAGAAATGAAAGAAACATTTAAACTTAATAATGACCCCAAGTAACTTTGTTAAGACTAATACTATCACTTAAAAGAATTAATCTAGAAATTAAAGAAACGTAATAGAACTGATAATACTTAAGTGATTTTCCTAACCGACAGCAAATTGTTCTTGTAGAAAATAAAGGGCATAGCATGTGTACTTCACTGATAATCCAGCCTGTCTATTCGGGAAATTGCTTCCAGAAAATTTTAAATCCAATTTCTTAATCGATGGAACTTTTCAGCATTTCATGCAGCACATATTTTTTCAAGATAGCATGTAAAAATTGGGAATTTGTAGCCATTTACTCTGGTCAGGTACTTTGAAGAAAGTAACAGCCATCTCAAGAATGAAATAATAACGTTATTTTACTTGAAGAAACAGAAAAACATTTTGAGCATAAAAGTATCTTATTTGTATAGATAATTTTAATACCAGAAATAAAGCCTGAAAATTAAAATTTTAAAAAAATTGACAAATTTAAATACAATTTTCAACAATAAAAGGCAAACTCAATGTCTTTTGCAAAGAAATCCAATCTCTCAATCGATGGAATTTTTCGACGCTTCATTCATCACGTGCATTTTCAAGATTTATAAAATTGGGAAAAGCAAAATCGAGACAAGAAAAATAAAACTAACGAGAACCATAGATATCCATACTTTTACAATATGACACTTCTGCTACTTAAGAATACGATGAATTCTCAGGTGTTCGAATACGCAGCGACATACTTTTGGTATTTGAACAGCCAGCATGAGTAGAGTACTCTTGTATGCGAATACCTTTGATGAGTACTTACTACTTTGTATGAGTACAGGAACTACTACTAGAGTACTTCCGGTACTCAAATGAATACTTTTGTAACCGATTAATCTATCGAGCGGGTGCGAAATGCAGCGCCCGAGGAGGGTAATTAGTGTGTGTTCATGGTAATTTTTTCTGGCGAGTTATCGCTATTTGCAACTATCATATTTCATTAGTTATCGCTTCCTTGGCAAATACTTTGGCGCATCTTATGGCTTTGGCTTCTTTGAGACGTTTTCTCATGGAAGTCATTAGTGTGTCATATTTTCCCCGTCTTTCGAAATAGGAAGAATTTCAGGGGAGTGGGGACGCACCATCGGGGTAGTGTTGCATCATTTATTTGTAGCATTGTGTGGGTTCATGTGTTGAAAAGGAGAAACTGTACAGCTCTCCATCTTTTTAAATTGTGGAGTGGACAAAATGCTACGACCCCCCCCTGATTGATCAAAATACAAAATCCACTTTGCTCAGAATAAATGCTGACAAAATTGGCTTAATTTTGATTGTTAGCTGTCCAAAAACTTTCTTGATTGTAAAACATGCAATTCCTTTTTTTTTTTAATTTCAAAGATAAATTTACATGAAGGGAAAAACACTAAAACCAATTTTTTGCAAGAAGCAGTGACATCAGATTTTGTCACGGGTATGAAAACAGGAATATTTCCAGCCCTCGCAAGATTTTTGACTGATAAGAAAGAAAAATTTTATCAAGTGTTTTTCGGACAAATAAAACTGTTTGAACGTTTAAAATTCTAACATAGCGGGCTTATCGTTTTCGAAACTATTTTGTATTGCATTGAATTTGAACTATTTTAAACTGTCTTCACATATTTGGGAATGCATTATTTACTGAGATAAAATTAATAAATATGTCGAAAATTCATTTACTGGTGTATTCGCGTTTTGTAATTACATTTAGAATTGATGAATTAGTACTGACAATTTCAAATGTCGTGTCTCAAATTTTGCATAACATTAGTGTTAGCTGGTCATATAACAAATATTTCAAACGTTATTAATTATAATTATTTATAAGTTTTGAGTTTAGACACAGGAATTTTAGCATAAAATAGATAAATTTAATGTATCAAAAGTTGGAGTTTTAATATTTCATACACATTTTCCACAAATATAACGAATTACGGAGATAGTCATTATTCAGACAGAAATGGTCAAACCTCCATTGATTGAAAAGTACTAAGCGGTCGAATAATTAACTTTTTATGGCGTTTTAAATTGATTCAAATTGTTTTCACAAATTCCGAGATTAAATGTCCAATGTAAAATTCAATTCATTTTCCAGTGTATATTTACATAGTATAAATTAATAAATATCTTTATTTTCATGTGAACAATATTTTTTGATAGTTTAAATATTTGCCGTTATCATAAAAATAAATTATCTAGT
The DNA here is from genome assembly GCA_947359465.1 of Metellina segmentata. Lineage (NCBI taxonomy): Eukaryota > Metazoa > Arthropoda > Arachnida > Araneae > Tetragnathidae > Metellina > Metellina segmentata. The sequence continues at coordinate 120,358,870 of OX375881.1, forward strand.
CTTCATAAAAAGCACCTATTCTAGAACAAGGAGAGGCAATAAGGTCATGATCAGATACCAACTCTCTAAAATCTAATCTCTGAACAAAATAATTAATGAAACATTAAGTAAAAATGCGATGCATAACCTCGAAGTCGAAAATAAAAGTTATGCATAATCAAGAAATTAAAATGTATTAAACCTGAGCCCATAAATTTAACTTGAATCAAATTACAAATAGTAAAATATCGATTAACTTTTTAATAATCTAAAACCAGTTCTATATATAAAACCACTTCTTAGTTGTCTCTATAATCTATATTACAAAACTATTAAATACATAAACCAATTCTCGTTTCTCTGTTCTCTATACAAATCTACACCGTTTGACCAATCCACACCAAATTTGCTATACTTGCTCTTTAGAACCCTGCGAGTAATATAGGCTACATAATAACCCCCATTATATTTCTCTTGTGCGTGCAGAGAGGTTAAAAACAATACGAAATCTCTATATTAATAATATTGAGTATTTTAACGATGCCAGACCAAATTTATACATTCATTCTTTAGAATCCTGCGAGAAACAGGCTATGTATGAACCCTCTATTTGTCTTGGGACGAGAGGGAGGTAAAAACAATTCATAATCCAAATAGGTAAGTAGTTACATATTTAAAGTAACATCGAACTAGAGCAACACAACGGGCTATTGACGACGATCCAGGATCAATACCGAAGGGGAAGATCCGAGATCTAAATAGAAATAATGTTCAGTATCTCTATCACAATTTAACCAATTCACAATAAATTTGTACACATAATTTTTGAAGGTTGCGTGTTCGAATCCAACAAAAACCATCTTGTACAAAGTAAGGTGAGGTAATTTTAAATAACGTCGAACTAGAGCAACACAACGGGCTATTGACGACGGTCTGGGATTAATACTTTAAATGAAAGATCCGAGGACAACACTTCGTAATTTTGAACCACGTTCAGATGACGAGGCAACACCTGAGCTGGCACATCACTCTCCGAACTTCCACACCAACCCAACGGGAGGACTTTCGGCCATGACAGATGTAAGGTGCACCAGCCGCCTCTAAACCATACGCTTACAAACATCCATGCCCGGACCCGGATTTAAACCAGGAACTTCCGATCCAGAGGCTAACACCTTAACCACTATACCGGTTGGTCGGCCCATACTGTACAAAGGGGGGGGGGTGCAGGTTAAATCTGTCGTGGTCTCAAATATCGTCACTTTGGCGTGGAAAGTTGGAAGGTATGTATTTTAATTAACATCTCACTGGAGCAACACAGCAGACTATTGACGACGGTCCAGGATCAATGTGGACGGGAAAGATTCGAGTACAACACCACGTAAATCTGAACCACGGTCAGATGACAATGTGGAAATTGTCTGGTGCCAGCTGAGGTATATCCTCGTCATCCGACCATGGTTCTAAATAACAAGGTGGTGTCATCAGACCCCTCTTTCTTTCGGAGTTGATACCGGACCGTCACCAATAGCCCGTTGTGTTGCTCCAATGTGACGTTAATTAAAAAATAAAATCATAATTTTGTGTGTTGAATGTTTTCAATGCCAATGTTTTCGGATGACCAATCGCAAATGGCCGACTTGGAAAGGGCATACCTACCTTTTCAGAGACTTGGTACCATGCGGTGCCTGAGTTTGCTTGATGCGTGAGAAAAACGTTTAGTTAAAAACTTCAGGATGTCGATCGAATGAGCCAATTGAAATTTCATTTTCAATCGCAGACCCCTTCATCGGATTATTTAGTGGATCGAATTCGAGGCCGGTATCTTTTTCATTCCTGTCTATCAACGCTTTGAACAAATTATGATACACTCATTGAGCAAATATTGTTTAAAAAGAACACATGGGAATGGCTGCAAAGGGTTACTGATGCAGTGAAACTCTAGTTTTCTAAAAGGGATGCTGATGAAACGTAGTCAATCTTGGTGCGAAGAACATTATGTTAACCTTTTCAATCGCAGAATCTGAACACCGTCTGTAGGATTAATTGGCTGGGTCGGAAATTGAATTCGAGGCCACTGGCTTCATCAAAATGGGTCGGTATCTTTCCCATTCAATTGACACCTACAGATTTAACGTGCACCAACCCCAATGCACTCTCTACTTTTGTTTTCACCCATGTCAAGCGATTGGTGACTCAGGTGGTCCGTGTCCAGATCAGGCCCGCCGTAAGCGGGCGTAGACCGCACGTCCAGGTGGGGGCAAATCTAGCGATCGATCACGTAATATTCAAAGTCATTGTCATAATACCCACCTTTAGCATAAGAAATGTCATCGCATTGAGGAAAAAATCTGACCGGCACGCAATTACTATTTTATTTTATATTACTAAGGGGCTCCGCCATGACAAAACTGGCAAAATCTTTAGAGTACGGGTATCCGAAAAATTTCGGCCACTCTACTTTTTCCCAAACAGACGAGACTCTCCTATATTTCGGTCACTCATTTCCTATCCAACCTCTTGTTTGGCGTGTATCTTTTTCGTGGATCTCTGGGGTCACCGCTAGAGGTCAGCAGCAAATTATTTCTGAATAATTTGTGGACTAATTTTTAAAACTATTAAGTAGCCTCAGCTGTAAAGCAGTTTCTTGATCCATTATGTTTCGCAATCACTTTCCAAAATTCAAAGTATCTATTCTCCAAATTCCAATTGACAGGATGTGCCCCTCCGTAGGACAATAAAACCATCGTCCTTGGAGAGGGGTTTACAAAACCTGTCGCGTGTTGCAGCGCTCTTGAGAAAGATTACAATGGCAGTATGAAAACGGAAATTTCTCAGAACTGGGAATTTGGAAGAGGTGTCCCTTTCCACTCTCCACGTAGGGAGACACGAACGGACCGTCCGCGGTTCCAATTACCTCAGGGGACCTGACCATAGTAAAGATAAGGACCGGATGCGCGCAACAAAGGGGGAAATCTATTCTTCCATTTCTCCCGTCTTAAAGCGAAATCTGGTTGAAACCTCCCTGTCTAGAAAAGTCTAGGAATCCCCACAGAGCTTCGTTTCAGTTTACACACGCATTCGAACAGTACTATCGCACACGTTGCAATTATTTTGTTAATCTTCGTCTGACGTTGGTCTAGGTGTAATTAAGGATATTTTAACTTGGTTAGTGTGATTATAATTCAATGTATCATATGTCAGTGCAAAATTTTGGTACCTACGTTTATTTATCGGCTTATCATAATAATTGCTGCGCCTAGTAATCATCTGTTTGTAGCACATATACAATTAAATATTTACGAAATTTGAAATAAAAACCCGGCCAAGTTCGTGTCTGACCACGCACAGTGTAGGGTTCCGTAGTCAGTACACAGGCTATACAAAATTCTTACAAAACATCTGAGCCATTTAGAAATACAAATTTAATTTTACAGTTCATTTATACGGAATTTCTATAAACTTTTTACAGACTCAATTACGCGATTAAGTGGGTGGATTATTACTCGTAAACTTGAAAAGCCTACTTATCGCTGATAGCATAAATTCAAGACGAGTTCAATTTCTGTAGATCAATATTTATATGGTAACTAGCCACTGCTTGGCCAGCATTGCGTTGCCCGTGACAGTTCTTTTCGTGGGGTCAGGTGAGACCACTGCTCGCTAACCCCCTTTGATTGCTACGAATTCCCATTTGGTAAACCAACACCACGAGCAACGCCGTGATGGCCTCGTCATTGCCAGATGCGGCCAAATTCGAATTGCGAAGAAATCCAATCGACATGACGTCACAATCACACAGGAGGCGGCGTAATTGGTATTGCACACAGGCGTTCAAACAGTTAGCGGCGGGCCTGGTCCAGATTCATGTCAAGCTTGGCCTTTTATATTCCGTCGGGAAAAAATAAAACCTTTTTTGACCTTTGATAATAGATCAGATAAGACAAAAATTTGTCAAATAATTTTTCTTACCTTTTTGACCGACGGGCTATAAAAGGTCTCGGGTCCAGAAAAAGTTTTCATACCCTTTTATGATTTTGGCTGGTAGCTATACATTGTAGTTTTCTATAACTACTGTTTTGCCATAAACCCTGTTTCGCGGTTTTACCAGGCATCTGTCTATCCTCAAGGGATTTGCTTTGTGAAAGGCGATTGTTCGCTATTCAACAGTGTAGTATTCGTTTTTTTCACGATAAAATTTAATATGATTTGAAAATAAGAATCGTTGAAAACATAGCATGACTTTTTTTATTTGATTTTATTGCTGTATTTAATAAAAAAATAGAGCATCTTTTGTGCATCATATAAATAGATTATAATTCCTATGCGCTAAGTTCTTGTGTTTAATTAGCGTAGCACAAAGATGTTATTTAGTTATGTTTACACATATTTGAGTATGTATTGAACTAACAATTCATTGAACGCGATTAACACTCTATTAAGGACATACTATTTTATTTTAAAACAACCAGTTTGTAACTACAGATTACGTAGAGGATTTATTCTTTTAAAAAAATCAGGGTCATCGTAGTTGTTAACCTTTACTCACCATATGCAGATCCCTTGTGAAATATAAAAGGACAACTATACTAATTGGAAATAATTAACTACAGTATTGTTTGAAAAGTGCATGAGTACGAGTACTAAGGGGAACATAACTAGAGTTTTTATGAAAAACTACAAATTAGAGCAACCAAACCGCAGGAAGAGTTCTTAGACGTGAATGGAAATATTCTACAATTAACTTTAAGTTTAAAGGGGCTTATCACAATTTCCACAGAATACCTAATGTGGCGTAGTGGAAAGTATTTTAATTAAAACAAATTTGAAGAGAAGAATAGAAATGAAGCACAGGTTGTATCTATTATTTCGAAAGTATCGCCAAGACATATTGTGAGGAGTACTAGAGTTTCGAGAGGTTTCCATTGAAGTGTGTGTGTGTGTGTGTTGAATTCTTGAGTTATTGGAGTCTTGTTTAGCGATTCATAGAAAATATAATCGTCAATAATCCATAAATAAAATTTTAAAACAATAAATATCAAAACTATATTTATTTCCTTTGTGGAGAAGTCAGAGGCGGATTAAGCGGTACGCGGACTAAGCGGCCGCGTAGGGCCCCGGATTACGAAGTGGCCCACGAGGTCTTAAAATGTCTATTCATTAGTGTTCGAGGAAAGATGTGACAGCGTCTTTACAATGTGCTTCTATAAGTTCAGTGAAAAGAGTTTCTAATATACGAGATGATCAGCAAGAGGGGCAGATGCTGTATTAGCTGTAAAACTTCGTTTCAACCATAGATGTAAAAGAGGCTTTAACTGGAAGTTGGATAAAAAACTATAAAAATATATAATTTACAAAAATGCATTGATGGTAGTACTTTTGAAGATGAAGTTGACAAGTTTTTAATATTTCTAAAAGGAAAACGAGGAGACCATAAAAAGCACACCAGACATCTATCGAGCCTTCAAAGAAATGTTTTGCACAGTTGCGAATGTTGAAATATTATTAAAATTTTTTTAACAGTTCCCTTATTTGATGGGCGTTAGGAGAGAGATCGTTTTTTTGTTTTAAAGCTTGTAAAAAATTAATACTATGGGAAAAGAAAGATTAATTAATGTGCCCATTCTGTAAATAGAGCAAAAAATTTAAAACCGAATTTATATCATCACCGAAGGGCCGTGATAGCCTGTTTGCTAGAGGAGCGGATTAGCAATCAAAAGGTTTGGAGTTCGAAACTAGAACCAACCAAAGGCTTCTTCGGAGGCTTTCCTTTTGGTTTGTGTCTGTTTGGGGACATTCAAATGAGAGAACAGTAAAGTGTGTCATAGTTATCGTGCATTCTCTTGAGAAGAACGTGAGAAAGTGTGATGTGAAAAAAACAAAACACTACACGAAATATGGCATTGGGACTATCATTTTTCCCCACGAAGAATTCATAAGAAAGCTAGCTCCATTTTGTTTATCAAATAATAAAATTCATGTGTTTACACTTTGTGTTTCAACACTCTTCCGAAATATTATGAACATCTCTTCCTAGACCGGGATTCGAACCAAGGACAAAGAAGACGTGCGTGGATAAGGGATTATTCCAATTTCCGATACAGTTACGCTCCTTCATTACTCGCCGACACTAGATCAGTTCTCATTTACGCACACACACAAAGAATTGTGTAATTTTTCAGACGTTGATTAATAAGTTTAGTTTTGAGATATTATTCCACATTAGAGTAGTGCTTAGAGATTTTGAACATTTGTTTGAAATCTCATACCCGGTAAGTTTAGTTTGTTTAAAAAATACTATAAAACGTCATTAATTGTTGTTTGTGATGCCTCTACCCATTAACTAAAGCAACTTCAAATAATAAAGGCGAGAGAAACTTTGCAAACTAACCCTGTGGTTAGGATGGACATGTTTAAACCATTCATAAATTTCTATGGAAAGGGGACTGAGGGGAGGTGAATTATTAAATTATGAGCCAAGGTTTCTTTTATCATACAGAAAGGCGGCATATTACAGTATAGTCGGGGGGTCTCCTTCTAGTATTGGTTTGTTATTTTTATATTATTAAATTAAAACAATCAAGGCTTTGTAAGCCGTGGAATATTTTTTTGTAATGTGTGGGGTTGGTTGTTGAATTTACCTCGCACTGGAAGCAACAAACACACGGGTTATTGGCGACAGTCCGGGATCCATCGCAAAGGGAAAGATCCGAGGGCGATACTTGGGTAATTTTGAGCCACGGTCCGATGACGAGGTGAACACCTGAGTTTACCCACTCTCCGAAGTTTTACACCTAACCAAAATTCGAAAATTTGAGGCCACGACAGTTTTAACGTGCACGAGTCCCCACCTGCACGACGGTCTTTTAGTTAGTTGGAATTCCCAACCCTCCGTTTGCTAATCCGCGACTCTTATCAAACAAGGTTACCGCGGCCCCTACAAGGCGGGCTATGATAAAGAAACTGTGTGTGTGTGTGTTTCTAATACTTTTAAAAACCTTCTCGTAGTCGCATGGTTAGCCGTGTTACACATTTCCAATGAGAAGACAGATAATTTGTTTTGGCATCCCGTGAACTCGACAACACTAGATCAGTTCTTGATTACGCAAACTCACAAAGAATTGTGTAATTTTCCCAGACGTTGAGTTATAAATTTAGTTTTGAGATTTTATTCCACATTGAGTTTTGCTTAAAGATTCTGTACATTTGTTTAAAATCTTACTTCCGGTAAGTTTAGTTTTTTTAAAAATACTATAAAACGTCATTAATTTGCGATGTCTCTACCCCTTAACTAAAGCAGCTCCAAATAATAAATGCGAGAGAAACTAAACTTAAAAATTATTCCGATTGAACGAAAGTATAGTATGGATAGTTGTTGAGACATTTACTTTTTTCAAATTAAACGTAACGTCAAATTATTTTAACAACAATCATCGAATCGGTCAAGCTCTTGCACATTTTCTCAGACGGTTGTGAGGCAAACACAAAAAAATCCATTCCATTGTTAGCACGTGCTTTGCATTAGTTTCTCAGAGACATTCGTTTCTACCTTGTGACCGCGATTTCGCAGTTCCGTGTTGCTACCAATGGTCACTTACGCTAGTCCTGTATGGGGATTTCCTGCGCTGAAACTCACGTGAAAGAACAGCATCACTCCAAAACATCACCCTTCGAATAGCTACAGACAGCCCATTATTCTACCGCAATATAAAAATTAGGGAATAACTAAATATGTACGCGAGATCAGAGTTTATAATTAAACTCAATACCAATTTCTACGCAAAACTCTCCAACCATAATAACGAAGCTATACTCCAAATCCCAGATACGACTACCGCAGAAAAAAAAGTTGTTCAACAAACGAGATCCACTCTAAATAAATTAAATTGATGTTTGTTCATTCCTTTTCCTTTTCCACTCCAAAATTGATTCAGAGTATGCCCTGATTTTTCACGTTATGCCCCTCAGGGCTCAGTAGCACCGACCGGATGTACAATTGGAATCTTTCCCAATGGGGGTACAGAAGATTTCTCAGAAAAGTGTCTACTTAGGTCAGCCGTCCAGCCTTTTGTCAAGACAGCTGCGGACATCCATCCCCGTAGGCAATAGCTCATTCTTCCAGCACAGAAGTTCCAAATTTCGTGTCCTCTAATGAGACCCCCCCCCTTATGTGAGGGGTCCGGATCTTAGGAGAGATAAAGATCCCAATCCCGGCATTCCTGTCTTTGTTAGCTCTAGTTGCATTTGCTGCTTTGCACCGGGATCGTCTAGACTAGATTAGAATTTAGGTTGGTGGTTAACTGGTTATTATAGTTGCTTGCTCGTTTTCAACTACGTACGATGCGAACTGAAGCGTATGTAACTAACGGTTAGATAAAAACATAAAATTGTTATATATACATCAATTTTATACATAATTATACATATGGTTTATACACTGGGTTGTACTGAATAAAAATAATACTGTCAATTTTTAATTTCTAAAATGGACAGTTAATTTTTATGACTGTTTTCAATAGTAGTGATCAATTAACAAAATTTTGTATTATAAAACCAGTTACATATAAACAGATGGGGCATTAAATTTCGTTTTTATTTAATTTTGGCTTATGAATGGAAGAGGATTGGATTGGATGTTAGGGCTTTAAGACGCAAGGATCATATTTGTCCAGACAACATCAAATAAATGAAAGTACATGTGAATTTTTACAAATGCAGATGAAAGAAATACTCCCGGAGTAAGTTACAGTAATCAAACCAGCATCGCCTACAACTCGTAGTTTACAAGAACAGTGGGTAAATTACTAAGCCACGGTGGAACTCAAGGCTATGGAAGGGAAAGGAAGTCTATAGGCACAGAACACACAAAAGAGGCACAATAAATCTGTGTCAGAACTGATGAAATATCAAAACTATATTTGTTCAAATTCAATTCTAATAGGTTCTTCGAATTCAATTTTAAAATAAAAAGTATTTCGATAATTTAAGAAATTTCTACAGAAATACTATTAATGGATCAAAGTGTTGCATATTTGAAGATATAATGACAGTGATTGGAAATTTTCCTTCCCACTCCCTCAGATTTCACTATTTGTTTTTGTATAAAATTATAGTGTTTGGGGGAGTGCTTCTTAGACAAGCTAAGATGTTTATTTTGGATTTCATTTCTTCATGGCCATTGTTTAGAGTGTCCACAGACAAAGTATTGAAAAATCAAAACAAATCCTTAACGGCAATACTTAAATGTTCGATGCCGTCATAGTAGTGTTAAAAGTAAACTTCTCCATTTGAACAGCTGAAAGAACATCGGATTAGCAATGGAATAAATAGAAATTAAATCGAAATCAGAATATTTAACTTCGAGAGTTATCGAAAATAAGTATCAATTCGATTTTTATTTTGAAGTAGTGATGCAGTTAGTTTATTTCTAGTCAAGATACCTTTATCTTGACCTTTAGGTAACAGTTAAAGGGTAGCACACGTTGATGGATGGTCCCAACGTGGGAAAATTATTAGGGAATCCCAATATATATATATATATATATATATATATATATATATATATATATATATATATATATATATATATATGTATTTTGTAAGGTGAAGCTATGTAGAAAGTGTGGCCACTGAATATGACACAGTAAGGCCTGACACCTGCTGAAAATGTTTGAAGGGGTCCTATAGATTTAACATTTTACATTTGAAGGTAAAGACACAGACCAAAGAAAAGCATATATGAAATGATACGCTCTTGCTCTACTCACAATACTATTTCATTGCAAACAGCCTATGATGCCTCATCTTGAGGGCGACCCCATGAAAAAGCATGGGATTCAAATTTTATCAATGACAAATTTGAACAAGTAACAGTGCAAATAAACGATCTGGGAGTGTGTACAATATAACATTTTAAGTAATTACTGGGACAATAGTAGTTATTTTTTGTTTAACCCTCCAAGTGTGTGTGTGGTGGGGTTTCGACGAGATATCTCGTTCATCATCAAGAGTTAACTAATTTTGCCAATGACGATAGATTTGACAAACTGACAGATTTTGAAAATGACGCCTTCAACAGCTGACCACTTTTTCTAGTGTCAAGATACCTCGTCCATCAAGAGCTGATCAATTTTGCTAATGACAAGATATCTCGTCCATTAAGAGCTGACCAATTGTGCCAATAACGAGTTATCTTGTAATCAAGATATTGTATTACCGATATTTTTGGATAGGAGATCAAGATCTGAAGACTTTTCTTACAATGATGAAATTTTTCGTCCGTCGGTTTTGCTACTAACGAGGTACCTCATTGAGCAATCGCCAGAAGGGTTGAGTGTGTACATCTCCCTACCCATGTTATCCATGCCTTTCTGCATAAACTATAAAAATATTGGGATTGGGCAAGGAGTTTGGACCTCTTAAATTTGTACCGCTGTCGCCGGATACAATGGCTTTACGACCTATTGAGTAAAGTCTTCTCTATGTTTGGCTATTCATATTACCCGTATATTTGCAATACTCATTTATTTCATAATTAATTTGATGAGGCCGATCCCATCAATAAAAGGTAGCCCTGTTGGATAAGCAACGGATTAGCAAACTTTGAGCTGCGAATTCGAAACTTGTTCCAGTCTCAGACCGTCATCTACACGTTAAATCTATCGTGGCTGAAATGTCCTGGCTTGGTATGGAAGTTTAGAGAGTGGGGTGCCAGCTGAAGTGTTGTCATCATTGCAAGGCGTTATCCTTGGACTTTTCCTTCGGGATAACGGCCGGACCGTCGCCAATAGGTCGTTGAGTTGTTTCAGAGGGACGTTAATTAACTACCCACCTATCCATCCATAAAGATATTGGTGAGGCAAAGGGGTAGGGTCCCTAGGGTAGGCATCCTTGCTGTTGACGTAATAACATCAGGTCAGATTTGATCTAAGCGGATTAACAACCCGAGGGTTGCGAGTTCAAATCTCTATCCAACTAAAGACTAGCGAACGTAGGGGCTGGTACATGTTAAATCTGTGGCCTCAGATGTCCTCACATTGGTATGGTGTCTTAGTTTGGAGAATGAGGTACCAGCTTAGGTGTTGTTCTTGTCTTCTGACCGTGGTTCAAAAGGACGAAGCGTTGTCCTAGGATTTTTCCTGGAACATCGCCAATAGTGCGTTGCTGAAGTGAGACATTAATTAACCTCATATTAGGTTCATATGTCATATACAAATTGTCGAAATCTCTCTCGGGTGTATGAATTGTCAAATTAATTGTCGTCATGAAACTCTAGACATAAACATTTGTAATTTTTTCATTGACGAATTCTTGTTTCATTCTCGCAAAAATGTTCTGGTTTTTGGTTTAAAAAACAAAACACCAGTGCTGTTTATAAAACTATTTGAGACTTGTGGAATGTGCTTTACTTCCATGTTGCGGCGTTCCTTCTGAAGTAACAGAAAGTGTTTTGGAATCAATTTTATATTTAATTTCATGTTAGCTGCCTTTCTGGCTATTCAATAATGACCTGAAATCAAAGAAAATAAAACTGATTATTTTCTCGCAATTTTTCAAGAAATAGAAATAAAACATTTAATAATTTAGTGGATGCAAAACATATTCATACCCCAAAGAAAGCATGTAAGGTGTTTTTTCAATATTAAACACTTACCTGTCCGATAGTGAGGCATAAGTTAATGGAGGACTTACATAAGCGTTCTTATAAAACTCGCGATTTCTCGTTATTTCTGAAAATGAAGAATTTGGTCTGATTAAATAATTGTATCGTTTCTTAACTCGTAGCACCGTTTGAACACAAAACGCAAAAAAAAAAGGGATTATAATCTACTTATATAAAAAAAGGATGTGTTTGTGTATATTTTCCAAACAAATCTACTCCGTTTGACTAATTCACACCAAATTTGGCACATTTATACTTTATAGTACTGAAGATAATGAGACGTTCCACCACCCTAAAAGTATTAACATTTTTACCAGTCTTATACTAAAAACTTATGCTAATGACCTTTAAGGAGTGATTAAACCAAAAGCTGGTTCGTTACATACCTGTCTTTAAAATTCTTTAACAGCATGCTAGCAGGTGACTAAATTTTTAAAAATCTGAATTCCTCAAATCAAAAGTGTAAGCTTTTTTTATTTTATTTCTGCCATATACTACCATTTAATTATAAACATTTCAGTTTCAGATAAGAAGCAAAATATGTTTCAAGATAAATTTGTCGCATAATGCCTCAAGGGGATACAGCAGAGTTGACGTCTCTCTGTCCTCTATACAGATCTACACGGTTTTGACCAGTCCACTCCAAATTAGGAAAACACTTATTCTTCATAACTCTGGGGGTAACGTAGGCAACATATTAACCCCAGTTCTATTTGACCTAGGTGTTCAGTGGGATTTAAAAACAATTCGAAATCCTCAAGGGAATTACATTTTTAGATTATTTTTACGATCACTGAATAATTCACACCAACTATATGGTAGGTACATTCATCCTGTAGAAAACATTGGCTCTTATATATTAACCCCTGTTCTATTTTTCTTAGGTTTTGAGAGGGGTAAAACAATTCCGTGATCCAAATTGGAATAAAATATTAAAGATATATATATATATATATATATATCACAATTCGACCAATTCACAACAAATTTGGTACACTCATTATTTGATTACTGTGCTTAACACATGCTATATACAGTTGCAGATTTAGGGAGGCTGTAGCCAAAAGCTGCTATAAGTTTACTTTCTAAAATAACTTATTCAATTTGAAGCTTTGCACTATTATGTGATAAATCATTATTGCCTTTGTATTTCTGAAAAGGTGCTAAATGCAAAATATAAAACCTACCGAATATACCACCAACTAATAATAATCAGTAAGCTGTCTGCTCCCTTAACCAAATGAGGAAATAATATTTTGCCGAGTAGTATGTAATGAGTGAAATGATCAGATGTTTATCAATGTTGCACTTCTATTATGATTATCTAAACCAAAAGAAATTCATTATTGATGACATATGAAATGATCACCAAAAACAAACATCATTTAGTTGGAAACATAACAGTTGTTTTAATGAAAAAGTCAACAATGTGAATTTATAATCATGGTGCAGGGAAATTCTTTACAGGCTCAGGTGAATTGTTCCTGAATTTGCAAAATCTTTTACTAGCCATCTTACGTAAAGGAAATTTATTATTCATAAATTCAATGATACAAAGCTCTGGAGTTGCATCCTGAAAAAGAAAATTTCATTCTGTTTACCCTTATCCTGAAAGAGAAAAATTAATTATGTTTCCTCTTGCATAAAAATACAAATTTTTCCAATAGAATTTTAAAAACAAGAATCGTTTCTTTTTACACACAGATTTTTTTTTTATAATTACACTCAAGTAGTTGCCATGTTTTTCACCTACCTGAATTTTAAGGGCATATCTTGAATGGCTACATCTCAAATTTCCCACTTAAAATCATAGCAGTAGTGAGTATTATGAATGTTTGAGATTACTTTAAGATAATTCGTATTCACTTCCTACTTATGTGAAATATTTCTTGACAATTTAATCCAACAATCTTGACCTCATTACATCTTATAATCATCACAATGCAAATGATTGGCATATTTTGAAATCGCTACATATCGAATTTTCCACTTTAATTCTTAGCAGTAGCTAGACTAAAGAACATGCAAGATTACTGTATCCATACTTATTTGCTGCTTAGTTGAAATATTTCTCGACAATTTTTTTAAAATTCAATAATCTTGAAGTTTTATTACATTTTATGATCTTGACAAAGCAAATTATTGAAGTAAATATTTACAACTAGAAGCTGTCTTGTATTCTCAACATTTAATTAAATTAATTTATTGCTAGATGGGTAATCAGTAGCTACAGAGTTTAGTTCTATCTGTCTGGTTAAAGTGAGGAGGGCATGAAATCAACCAATCTTCCAGAAGATTTAAAGCTTTACATTCAATTACGGAAAAATCAAATCTGTAATCTTTCTAATTTTGAGCAGAAGTTGTACAGCAGGGTTCATAAAAATGAAACTTTTCCAACCAATAGAACCCAGATTATTTTCATTTAAAGGTATAAATAAATATTCATTATGGGGAAATTGTTCTCCAGCCAATTGAGATAATATTTCATTAGTCTTGTAGATATAATATGTTTCTAAGCACCTGGCAGCTGAGGAATTCGTGCCAGAAAGAATCATAAAAATCCATCAATAACACTGTCAGGAAAATTTGAGACTCCTCAATCCTGGAATGCTTTGACAAAACAGTGATCCTACCTCCAGGGTTCTTACTACTGGAAGTTGGAAGACTATATTGTTACATTGAAAACTAGGAAGTTTAGTGAAAAAAAAGAACTTGTTATATCCAAGTCTCATCTAAAGAATGAATATGGAAACAATGTTACACATTTAATAATATTTGATGTACAATATTATAGAAATTAATACCTGCATTGAACAGAACCTTCTGTAACAATTGTAGAATTCAGTTCAACAGCCTTGGGCTCAGGTGGATCACAGGTTGAATTAAACTCTCAGATGAAGAATTGGGATGTAAACTGAGCAGCCTTGCCATACTACCTTTCCAAGTGACTGGGCCTTGCCATACTACCTTTCCAAGTGACCGGGCCTTGTCGTACCACCTTTCCAAATGACTGGGATCTACAAAAAGAAATATCTTGCTTCTTTTGGCAGTAGAAAAATAGCCTGTGGTTTAGAAGATAATTTTTTGTGCCATACTACCTTTCTAAATGACTGGGATCTACAAAAAAAAATATTTTGCTTCTTTTGGCAGTAGAAAAACAGCTTGTGGTTTAGAAGATAATTTTTTGTGTTCACTTTCTGAAGAAAAGGTCTCATAGCTTGCTTTTCAAGGGAGAGGTAGTTATCGGGAGATAATATAGCTGAAATCACAATGCCCGTCTCTTGATTACAGTTTATTATGTTTTGCAACAGGTCCTCAAATTTTGAGAAGCATTTCTCAAGGCAATATAGGTGTTATTGGTACTTACATGAACCAGAATCAAGTCACGATTCTTTTAAAGATGAAACCTTTTCTGTTACACGCTCAATGGTGATTCCTGGAAAAGCTAGAATATATATTACATTACCATGTCATTGTGATGGCAAATACTGATTTTTCCATACTGATTTCCGATTTTACTCTGTATTTGACCATCGAATCCACACCAGTAATTAAAACCTTCATAGTTACACTACAATTTTTGGACAATTTACAGACAGGAAGAGCAACTAAGAGAAGGGCAGAAACTAGTCAAAGAAAAAAAAAAAAAGACTGCACCAGAAATGAAAACTGCACTCAATTTTTAAAATGCAATATGAACTCATAAAATAATTCAACCAAGAGTAAAATTCACGAAAACGAACAATGGAAACATAACAAAATGAAAAGCAAATAGTAAAAAAATTTGAGAACTGACAAACACAAGGAATACATATTACACAAAAATGAATATCATAAACAAAATAACTTTTAAAATAACGTAATATTTTGTAAAAAAAGGATAAACGATTCCAGGCAAGCTTCGCGATATCAAGGAGCGTAATCAAATCCACCGACAGGCACTGAGCGACGAGCGTCGTGAGCGACTGGCGTGATTTACCACTACAATGCATTCCAAAATCGAAATTGGCTTAAATCGAATTGGCTCCCATGCCAAAAAAGTTTTTGAGCCAAGACCGCGAATCTATAGCAACCTCCGAAATTCTATAGCAACCTAGTGTGCCCCTAGGCGCTGCATTTTCGCACCCAAAAGAAACTTTCGTAACCGATACTCCTAGGATGAATACAACTACTTTAGTACTTCCTGTATTCATGAATACTTCCTGTACTCATATGAGTACTTTTGTAACCGATACTTTGGATGAATACAACAACAACTACTTGAGTACTTCCGGTACTCATATGAATACTTCCGGTACTCACATAAAAGTATCGAGTACAGCGGTTACTTTTAAGTATCGAATACATGAGTACTTTTGTATTCGAATACTCCCATCACTAGTCGTAACTGTGTCAGTAAAAGCAGCAACATGGCAGACGGAGTGTCTATTGCGCCGTACAAAATACGGCTATATAACTTTTCATTCTATGTAGCCGTACAGCGCAGTTCCTTACTGCGCAGCTCGTAGAATGCGCATGGGCAAACTTTGTTTGGTGATTTCGCCAATCTAAAGTAGAATTCTAGCAGTCCTGATGAGCCATAAGTAAAAGCATTTGCCATTTTGAAGGACGTGGGATTATGTTTAATGAGTAGACGTCTTTTGTGTGCCGACCTAGTGTTTTTCCATTTAGAAGCTAAATTTATGTAAGCAATAATATTTTTATTTGAAATTTAATATTTTCATTGCTTTATATTTGCTTTGCAAATTGTTTTGTTCCGTTAAGTTAGCTTGTATTTAAATGGTATTCTACGAATTACACTTTTTGATGGGCAGATGAAGGCTCTTAATTTGCTTATTTTTCCTTCATTTTATAACACGTTTTGAAATGTATTGTTCACTTGCTGTGCTAAATGGTTAATAACGTTGAGTTAGCTTGTTTTTAAGTGCTACCCAACGGAATTGACTTTATGGCAGGCAGATGAAAATTCTCGGTCAGGTGCATATTTTACCTATTTTATTCCTGCATACCCCTTTGTGTGTTGTATTGTTCATTTGCTACGTTAAATGGGAAACAACGTTGAGTTAGCTTGTTTTTAAGTGCTACCCAACG
This sequence comes from Metellina segmentata, assembly GCA_947359465.1. NCBI lineage: Eukaryota > Metazoa > Arthropoda > Arachnida > Araneae > Tetragnathidae > Metellina > Metellina segmentata. The sequence goes on from OX375881.1 coordinate 120,375,602, forward strand.
GAATTTCCGGTGGAGTGGTCGCAAACGGGACAGTCCTTTTTTCTCGCCAAAGTGGTAACCTTCCCTTTAGGTTTTTTTATGGCAACCCTATTAAGAAGATTAGGATTTTAAAGACGTTATCTGATTGGAATTAAACCGTGTTTTGAAGTGAAATTAAACGTGCTCTGATTGGTTTAGATTTTTTTTTTCTCGTTTAACGATAAGAGATAACGACGCTTAATCCGCCACTTTGTTTTTTATCGTTTCACCGTGGTCTGTGTTTTATCGTTCCTCGTGCATTTTTTTCTTGTTTAACTACTCCGTTTTTTTTTTTTTTTTTGAATCCCGTTGTGTTACTCTAGTACGACGTTAACTAAAAATTACCAGTTAATTAACGTGTTTTTTTTTTTGTGTAAAGGTTGGTGTTTACTTTTTTTCAAGTTGAGAATGAGCCGTTCGCTAACTCGGATTGCCATGAATATATTTGCTTCGGTAGGGAGATCTGTCCGAAGACTAAACGCGTCCATTGTCAGGGCTATATTTATTTTAAACAACGGTGTAGAATATCCGAGATCAAGAAGCTTGACAATGATTCGCATTTTGAAGCTGTTCGTGGATCACCAGCGGAATGTGCAGCATATTGCCGAAAGGATGGTATATTCAAGGAGTTTGGTACTCTTCCCGCAACTAATGTAGGCAGTAGCAAATTTGCAGATGTACTTGCTGCCGCTAAAACACGGTGACATTGAGGTCGTTGAGAGAGATTATCCGGGCATCTTCCTCCGTTAAAATACGAATATTCTTTCGTGCATCGAATTTTCTAGCGATTTATAATGTGGCGACAAAATGAGGGTAAGTTTCATTTTTCTATACCATTTCGCAAAAAATTACTATAAAATCCATAGAAATTGCTATCAAATCCATTTATGCAAAGGTTCACAGTGTGAATTTTGCTACATGGACACCGCGCCATCTTGTTATGGCGATCTCCACCATCTTGGTTTGGCGACCAAAACAAACGCCTTGGCGCTACAGTCCCGTTTGCGACCACTCCACCGAATTTCCTTTTTGGCGAGCAGATGAAAATTCTCGGTTCGTTGCTTATTTTATTCTTTATTTTCCTGTTGTGCTCAGTATTGTTCCTTTGCTATGTTAAATGGTGAATTCCGTTGAATTTAGCTTGTTTTTAAATGCAACCGAATGAAGTTTTTTTTGTTGGTTGGCAGAAGAAAATTCTTGTTCAATTGCTTTCTTCCCTACATTTTAAATGGCCCTTTGCACCTTAAAACCCTAACCAAGTTATACATTTTAAAAATGAGTTGTCCTTTTCCATAGTGTATTGTTATAATATGGTAACTGGTTTGGTTAGGTAGTCCCTCACTCTTTCCAGGGTGATGGCACAATGATTATGCCCACTGTACTAGAAACCTGTGAGCTGTAGGAAGTGAAGGTGTGATTCCTCCATTGTATTTATCTTCTGTGTCAGAAAAATTTTCTTTATGTGCATGTCTATTACTTGATGTTTGCAGCAAATGCATTGTTCACTTTATTCATTATTTGCAAGTTCCGTTGAGTTAGCTTGTTTTTAATGTTACCTAGCAAAATTAATTGAGAATATTTTGCGTTTAAATAATATTCCTTTTTCTTATAGATGTGATGTATGCGTTTCTTTCATCAAAATTTTTGCAACCACCAAAGTGAAAATTCTCTTGCTGTGTTAAATTGTTCTGCTAGTTTGTTAAATATGTTGAAAATATCTTTTAATTCCTTTATTGTGAGTTCTTTTAGGTGGAAACAAGAATGTTTTGACAGTAAATATGAGCCCAAATGCCTTGACACATTTTACAAATTATCTCAATTTTATTGTTATTGTAAGATAGAAAATAATTCAAGAATTTATTTTGCTTGAAAAAACCTGTATGTCCCATTTCAGCCTCTACTCCCAACCAGCTGTCACTGAATTGATGTAGGATCACATGAGGGATTTTGATGAGCACGTTAAAAAGAACAAGGTGATGCACTCTTAGATGTTGAAATTCGTTCTCTTCGTGTGCTTCATGGATGAAATAAAAATAGGATATGAATGATTTCTTGCGTGCCAATTATTATCTGTTCAAGGACTTTCCTTCAAGAAAAGCAGATTATCATCATTCATCCATAAAAACTTTCAAGGGGATCAGACTCCTGTGGCATGCTTGGTGTAGATGCTCTTATAACAATTTGTCTAATTTCTCATTGGAATTATTTGCCTCATGTTTGTGTGGATACAAAGAGTTCAGGACCCTAGGAGTTGGCATCTATAGTAGAATGACAATTGATTGTAACAAATATTTCTTTCTACTCACTAAAAACCGGCAGAAGTTGAATTTCAAAGTATTTTTTGGCTAATTTTGATTCTTTACAGTTGGAAGGTTATGGAGGTTTGAACTGATGCCTTTCAAGAGGGGGATCAGCACTGTTTAAAATTTGTTTTCAGTATGTTAAAAACTAGTATGGATGCCCTCGCTTCTTAGTTTAAATAGTAAACCCTTCTAGCATAAAGCCCTTCTTCGTAATTTCTAGCATATCTTTTCTTTAGCATAAATAATCGCTCTGTCGTTTTTGAAAAAAAATGTGTTTAAACATTGACAAATAACTGTTCATAGACAAAACGAAACTAATGTAAAACAACTTTCGTTTCATCTAGTAATAATTGACAACTTTCTGTCATTGCGACAAAATAATATTACTTTTTTTATGTAATTAATACAATGTTTATATTCTATCGAGATAATGATGCAGTTTTGTATAAAACCTTTAAAACTTATGTTACATCACATTCGACAGTTGATCCTTACAGCACTTATTTTCAGGTGAGAAATTATCAATTTCTGAACTAAGATTACACATATCTTCAGAGTCATAATGTGGCTTGATCAGATGTTCAATCGGTACATTTATTAATGAAAAACAATTATTAAATTAAAGATAAGTAAAAACCATCAAAATTTAAGCAATATAACCATATCGTAAGAGATACCTACTCCGAAACTTTAAAATCTTTGAACAATCACTTGTATAAAAGGTTTGGATTACATCTTTTTTTTTTATATTTATTTTACTTTTCGAAACTTCAAACACAGGAGTCTTAAGGAAAGTTAATCAAAATAGTCATCGCCAAGACAATTACATGGTGGACCGAAAAAAAAATTTCGCTGGTTAAATAAATTACTGTAATGCGAAAATCGTGTGTATGGCACACCTTAGGACTGTGAAAATACTTTTCTAAATCAGACAATTTTTCAATTTGCATATCGTTATTCAAGCTACATAAATTTCCAAAATTTGAGGAATTTCGTCTCAAATCTAGCGTACAGATTAGTCCGAGACCCTTCAAATTTTAATGAAACTTGGTGTAGCAAGTGACATTACCATAGCTATGAATGAAAATAATAACTTAAAAAAAGTTTTGTCCTTTATTCAAAAGGTTATTAAGCTTCAGTTATTTAAAGCTTAAATGAAAATGTACTGCATCTTTAAGATAGCTAATTAATTTTTGGGAAGATACAGACTTGGTAATCTCTCATTTTAAAGCTATTTTATTGGGATTTAATTTCTTCAATTTAATATAAATCGTAACGCATTTTAATTGTATTAGGTCTTTTTAATGTATCGAATTTTACAAATAGAATATTTACAAAAGGTGCAGCTTTAAAAATTTGGAAAAATTTAACAAATTACGGTGTACATCTTCCACCCCCCCCCCCTAAAAAAAGTTTCAGTGTTGGTTCTCTTAATGGGGAAGGAACAGGTGTCCCTTTTTTCCAATACCCAACCACTCACCTGTTTGTCTTCGGCACTACAAGATAAGAACTGATAGTTATTTGTGAAGAAGTGTTCAGTTTCCTGCTACTCCTAACAGGAACAAACAGTGGCGGATCAAGTCAAGTGGGGACCCCAAGCGGTAAAAATTTCGGGGCCCTCAATCTCAAGTTAGAAAAAAAAGTTTCAAGAAAACTATCCTTAAGTTATTAACAAAAAAGAAAAGTAATCAAAATATTTTCATACCCACAGCCCATTATATAAACTTATTAAAAAAAAAAAAACCATTTTTACATGAATTTTCGTCTTACTTTATTTCATGCAAATTCGTCAATTATTTTGAAGTGTCAATTCGTTTTACGATTCCTTGCTCTATATACAGAATGGTCATATTAATTAATATTTCTTCTACCATAGAACTCCTAAAATTATTTTTTACACGCTTTAAAACAGGAAACAACCTTTCTCCTGTTGCAATAGAAAAGTAAATTGTTAAAAAAAAATTTCAATAATGTTTCAGCGTTCGGAAATGTGCAAGACATTTGTTTATCGGCTCGATAGATGACTCGTGTGGTTTATATGTGTCCTCGTTTTCTTTAAGAAATATTAAAAAACTAGCCACTGCGTGGCTAGAACGACGTTGCCCGTGCCCGTGCAAACCAATAACACGGGCAACACCGTGATGTAGGGTATTAAGCTGGTGTAAAATTTTCCTCAGATTTCAAATCCGTTGAAGATATATTCAATTAAAAAATTATTTATTTAAAGAAAATCGTATTTTTAGGTACCAATCTAAACTGAAATTTTTCGCAGTTTTCCAATCCGTTGAAATTAGTCTTGGAGATAGAAAAAAGAAGTGTGACTACAATTAAAAGATTTATCGTCTGCTGGATAAACATTTCTCCGCGCAAAAGCAAAGCGGAAACGAAAAAAATAATTTTCTCCACGTTCTGCATATGAAAAAACTTGCCATAATTCCAAACCTTAACTGCAAGGTCGCATGAGTAGAAAATGTTATCCGCGTTTGAAAAATTGATTGAGAATAAAAGTATCAAATTCACATTTAAAAATCTTCTAGATTGAATTTTAAAATTCGCCGCTACACAAAAATTGCAAACAATTCGGACTACCTGTGTGCCAAATCTCATTGCTGTAAGTGCCATAGAATTGTCAGGATTTTGCGGTTCCAAACAAACAAACACTTTCTTTTATTATAGTACAGATGATCAAATTCGTCTTCAAAAGTACAAACACCCAAGTCATTTTTGTAAATATTCTTCAACTTTTTTTTATCGTGTTCTTTTTTTTTACTGATAAATCCCAATAAAAAATATTCGAAAAGGCTCCACAACAACTCCATACGTTCTTTGAGATAATTCTGCCTTGGTGTTATCACATATGAAAAAAATCGAATTAATTGACTATGAAATTTTCTCTCATTGTAAATGCATGTCCACCTCCTTTGTTTTCATTAAAAAAAAACACTTTTTTTTTATTTGTTGTCTGCGAGTTTAACCATCTTTCACATTAAATGACAGCCCTGATAAATCAGTTGCCTTTTTTTCAACTTCTCTTTAAATTATTGATAAAATTTACTTAATGACTTCAGGATAGATAACCTTTCAATAGTTCGCATTCCACTGGTTGCAGTTATTTACTAATAGCATTTATCCTTTATAACATAGTATTGCAACTAACTGTCATTAGGGAGGTTTCATATTTGTTCATTTTCCTCAGAAGTGAAGTCGCCTCCAATATGGTAACTTTGTTTCTTCGGAATTACAAATTCCAGGTAAAGCCTCATATATATGGGTGAAACCAAGTTTTATAGTTAATACAGCATCTGCTTTTGCTGACCATCGTATGTTAGGAAGTCTTTTCATTGCTCATAAAGACGCACATTGTAAAGACACACACACACACTGTCACAACTTTTCTCGAACCTTAATGAAAAAACATTTCAAGACCTCGGGGCCCTACGCGGCCGCTTACCGCTTAATCCGCCACTGGGAACAATCACAAGCATCCATGCACTTACAAACAGTGATTTGAGCCAGGGACCTACTGGTGGCAGACAAATGCTTTTAAGAGAATATGTTGTCATAGAGCGGGGTTCATGTTTCACATGTACGGAGACAACCCACGTAGGTCGTATAAGTCCCAACTTTAAAGCATAAACACTCATATTACTGTAGCATAAACACTCATATTACACTATTCATTCAAACACGAGATAGCCTGATGTAGCGTTCTTTCAGTCAAAAGTTCAGCACTTCCCTCCACTTTTGGGTTTTAGTCCACATAAGTCAGTCCTCGGTATAAAGACAATCAATGCCAGGGACATACTTTAGTTTTAAAACAAAGTCATTTTTATACATTTTAAACAGATCACAGCTCAAAACTGCACATTGTGGTAGAGTAGTCTGGAAAAAACTAAAACCTTGATTACCAACTATTATACTTGACTACTTAAGCACTCGCTAATAAAACCTCTAATCCAATTAAACATGTATGATTTTACACCAATTGAAAAGAGTTTTAACAATTTCCCTCTATACTGCATCGTAAACTGACATCAAATCAACAACTGCTGTCATTACATGCTTGTTTACCAGCGCATTTTTAATAGCGTTTAGCTGAAATTTCCATACTCTGTTCTTCGGTAAGTGTGAGCAAGTAGTAACAAGAGCTACCAAAAACCAATAAAGGATATTATAGGATTATTTCTATCTTTTAAATTAATGCATACATCAATTATCTCGGGTGGGAGTTATGGATAAAAATCAGTTACCAAAAATTTCAGATACTATAAGTCAATTTAGTGGATGTGGTGATTAAAGCCTAACCCAGGTTTTTCAGTCTTTTCTACACCCCCAAATATGATTAATGACTTCTGAAAATTTATTTTCAACTTCTGGTGTAACAGTACTGAATTCACTTTGCAAATTACAACAGTAGAAAGAATTCAATAAACAAGGGTAAGTATCTTCAAAATCAAATTTATCTATGAACCAAAGAAAAAAATTCAGATATCCCAGGCCCAATATGAAAATAAAAATAATTTTCAAACTGCTTTAGAACTATACCTTTTTCATGAAGACCTTTTTGGAATGCAAAAAAAGACTAATTCAGTTGAGCAAGAAAGAAATTCCCACATCCAAGCATATTGACTAATATTGTGTAAATTTTTGAAGTAAGTAATAGTTAAAACTATTTTCTTGTCAACTGAATTCACATTTTCAGTTTCCATGTGTTTAAAAATTATATTTGTATTTAAGTCAGCTAGATTTGTGTTCAAAATAAGATTTTTGTGAATACTACGTACTTTATGTTGGTTGTACCGAGGGGCGCCAACCAGAGAGAACCCCGACACATCATTAATTATTATTACTGTAATTATTGATCAGATATAAAAATAAAAGTATTTAATATAATTTCAAAGTACACATAAAAATTTCTTTTACTAAAACGGTAATTTATCTTCATACATAACTTTCAAAATAGCTAGTCGCTTGAATTTTGGCTAAGTTAGAAAATAAAATTTATGTCTATTCAAAAGTAAAAGAGAAATTAAAGGTATAGTAACTTAGAGTTATTATGTAATCGGGGGTGCATTTGAATTATTCTGATGAAAGGTTGTTCACTGTTCCTATTATGCCCAGCTAAATTCTAAATTGAAATACTTCTTCAAGAAAAGTAATGGTTCATAAATCGATATTATTTATGAACTATTATTTCTTACATGATGTAATAATTCATTGAATTAATTTGATCTGTTGTTGTTGCACATCCCCCTGGTGTAGGAAAGCCTACACCAGGTCCAGAAGGCCCCGTCGTGCCAGATCCCCATATACCTGCAAAAAGTCCTGATCAACCAACAGCTGCTTATACGAAGCGCCAAGACAGAGAAGAAGGTGATCAGGACTGGCAGGTAGGGAACAGGAACAAGGAGGGAAAATTCTCTCCCCGTTCTGAAATTTGATACTTTTAATTTGATCTTGAAGTATAAAAGCAATATTTTTGGGCATTCGTTTTCTTTTCTCTCTCTTAACCAGCTTCTGACATGTACTTAAAGTGCTAATACCCAGCAATGACACAAAGTAAAAGGGAGCTTTCAGAAACAAGGGTATTTTAAATATTTGCTTATCTCTCCAAGCAGCTACGATGAGATATCTCGTCAAACAAGATATGGCTAATTTTTCTGAAGAACAACTAGTCAAGATCTTTTGTTAAGAACGATCCGTTTGAAAAGAAATCTAACAGATTTCACCTCGTGGTTTGTCGTTTTCATTCCCTTTAGGAAGCACAGGTGCATCGCGCGTGTTAATGGTTTTTCTTGTTGTCTAGAGTGAGTTGCCCGAGACTTTTGAATGATAGGGGTCATTGTTGTTCGATTGAGTTGACAGAAGATTGATGTTTCGGTTCAATTGGTTTTAAGAACAGTTTTTCTGTGTCCTCATGTTTCGAAGAATTTTCTTTTGCATGTGATTCTCTCTCTAATGTTGTTCCTATCTCTAAATAAGGCACACAAAGAATTCTGCATCTCTGTTATGGGCATCTTCAGTTAACAGTTTTGCTTCATAAAAGGCTTTGTCAAGAAATTACCTGAAGTACTGGGCTTTTAGTGAATGCACAACTCGGACTCTGTGAGACTTGGAGACTGCAGTCACTGTTGGGAGAGCCTTGAGTAGACTTTTAATCCAGAGACTTCAACTATACAACTGAATATGAACAGCGAATTATATATTGCGGAGATTGTCAAAGGCATACCTTGTCTTCTAAGAATGGGATATAGACATAGAGTGCTCAGAATAAATGACTGTTGCACCAGCTGGAGTAATTATCCACAAGAGGGCGAGAGAAGACGTAGTTACTCTAGTAAAATACACAGTCATTTTAAAGAGTCTCATCCTTTTCATTTAATACATTTTAAACTAATTATTATCTCTCTAAATTTCCAATTTCTTCAAACATCTGATATGACCTGAGTGTCAAAAATTCAGAAATGAAAAATTCTGTCATTTAACTTTGGAAGTTAAAAACACACTTAAGTTAAATTAAACACATCCCAAAATTACAAACATTAATGTCATTTTTGTAAATATCCTTAAACTCTCTTTTTTGTCGTGTTCTACTTTTAATCCTGCCTTGGTGTTATCACATGACATAAAATGCATTGACTGTGAAATTTGCTCTTATTGTAAATTCATGTCCGACTTCTTTGTTTTTATCAAAAAACATTTTTATCTTTTGCTGTCTGCGAGTTTGTCCTTCTTCCACATTAAATGATAGGTTATTATGATAACAGTTGCACCACATTAACCTTATAAACAGGGCCCGATTTAGAAAATTTGGTATAGTAGGCACAACACGCAGGAAGGGGGCCCCCCACGTTATCCGTTCATCACAAAAACTAATTTTAAAACAATAATTGGTACTTACGTATTTGACTGTTGATCATTTCAAAAATTGTTGAAAAAACATTCCAGAAAATATGAAAAGTTATTTTTGTTTAAAATTTTTAGATACTTTTGAAACTTTGGGGCCCTTTAAATTATGGGGGCCCTAGGCCCGTGCCTCACGGGCCTAATGGTAAAACAGGGCCTGCTTATAAAACAGTTGCTCTTTTTCAGTTTTTTCAAATTCTTCTCTGAAATTATTGATAAAATTTTCTAATGCCTTTAATAGGATGGATCTATTCAATAGTTTGCATTCCACTGATTGCAGTGATTTACTAGTAGCACTTATTCTTTGTAAAATAGTATTCCTAATAATTGCCATTGGATCAGTTTCATATTTGTCTGTTTAAGAAGTTGTCTCCGATATGGAAAGAAGAAGGAGGAGGGGAGGGGGGGGGATTTGATTCAGCTTTTCAAGTTTGTAAAACAAGGGGACACAGAGGGCTTAAATTTCAATAGGGATAACAGAACAAGGGGTCATGGGTATAAATTGAATAAGACACATTTTAATCGGGATTTAAGGAAAAACTACTATTTTAACAGGGTAATAGACAGTTGGAACGCGTTGCCAGAAAATATAGTTAATTCAAAGGGAGTGTACGAATTTAAGATACAATTGGATAGTCAGTGGGAATTCATAAACAAAGGACCAGCCTTGTTGGGCTCGAGCCTGTAGCTGGTCGTCAATATTTGTATTTCTTTTCTTCTTCTGAATTACAAATTTCAGTTAAAGATTCTTTAACATGGGTGAAACTAAGTTTTACAGCTAATATAGCATATGTTCTTGTTGACCATCTTGAATTAGAAACTCTTTTCACTGCACTTAAAGATGCACATTGTAAAGACGCTGGCACAACTTTCCTCGGACCCAAATGAAAATAAATTTTGTGGGCCCTACGCACCCGTCTCTGCTTGAGGGTCATTGACACGAGGTACAAACCGCAGATTTTTTTCTTCCTCGAAGTCTTCGAATGAGCAACTGAAGAACGAAGTGTTTTCCCTTCAACTGTCCCATAACTCTTACCCTGCCCTCCCCATAAGAGACGCTGTGCGTCCGGTGGGACTGGAAGGGGCGAAGCGAAGAAGTGAGAACAGAAACTAAGCAGATCTGATCATTCCTTTGCTTTTTGATCGGAAATTTTTTTCGTCAATCTGAATTTTAAAGATACAATCGAGGGAATTTGAATAAAAAAATTAACGTTATATATATAAATGTATGATTTTGCTTTGAATGTATTTTTTTGTATAATTTTTATACCATCTAAACAGTGCACTGTTACAATTCTGCTCAACTAGGTAACACATTTCAATAATTTGATAATGGTATTCAACTAGTTACCATCGTCCCAGCCTAAGCCATTCGGTGCATCGCCACGTAATTTTGAATCACGGTCAGATGACGGGGCAACATCTGCGCTGGCATCCCACTCTCCAAACATCCACACCTACCCAACGTGAGGACTTTCGGCCACGACAGATTTAAGGTACACCAACCGCCTCTACACCATACGCTTACAAATATCCATGCCCTGACCCGATTTCGAATCAGGAACTTTCCAATAATTTGATAATATAATAACTTTATTTTAAAACGCAGAAGAATAAAAGTGTATGAAAGCTCAGTCAGGGGTTACATGAACAAGAAAAGTTGAAACTCCTGCAAAAGCTTTTTATCAGAAAAAATAATTATTGATTAAATGTTTTTAATTGTTTTATCACCTTTCTTCTACTGAACTTGGTTTTAAATTTATAATATCTAACTTTACTGTAAATATCATTACTGAGGGCAGGAAAGGGGGGGGGGCAAGTTTCAAGTAGCCCAGGGGTGGCTAACCTTTTACATACCACACGCCAATTTTTTTTTCACATACGAATTCATATGCGTCTTACAACTCGAGCACCTTTTTTACTTTCTTAAGTTTTCATGGTCCAGGCATATTCTTAATAACCTTTTTAATAAAGGTATGTTTATGCACATAATTAACATTTTTAAATGAATTAATTATTGTATGTAAAACAATATGTATTACATCACATAAACATTACTTTCCATTAATGATACTTTTGAGACTGGGTTTGGCTAGTCTGAATGTTTGGTGTTAAATTTGGTACTGAGAACAGAAGAGAATTTTTTAAATTGAATCAGTCAATCGTGACTTTCGTTTTGCTTTTCATGAATGTAAATTTCATTAATGAAAATACTAGTTCACATCTGTATGTCGTTCCTAATAATAACAGCAGAATAATTATAGAAAACGTCCACAGGAAAATAGACAGAGAGGTTTTCTTGCCTTTTTGTTAACCTATTTGTTTCTTTGAATACCTTTTTGTCTGCCAGACACGAAAGCATAAATTTAAACTTTTCAATTTGTCGGAACCAAATTGTTCTAGAATCAAAAGGAAATATCTGGAATACAATGTTTTCACAAAGGAAATCAAAACACTTATATGCCTTTGGATTTTCTTAATTGCAGGCTTATTAGAAGAGTACTTTGCTTTTGTGAATATTAAGAGGTTCTTTCTATTGAAGTTTAGCTTTCTATTTAACCTTAGTTTATTTTGTTCCAAAGGGTTTACTATTTAAACTATGAAGTGAGGGCATCGATACTAGTTTTTAACATACTGAAAACAAATTTTAAAGTGTTGATTCCCCTCTTGAAACGCATCAGTTCAAACCTCTGTAACCTTCCAACTCTGAAGAATCAGTGCCAAAATTAGCCAAAAAATAATTTGAAATTCAACCTCTGCCTGTTTTTAGTGAGTAGAAAGAAAAATTTGTTATAGTCAATTATGGGGGGGGGGTGTTATTCTACTATAGATGCCAACTCCTAGTGTCATGAACTCCTTGTATATCCACAAACGTGAGATGCAAATATTTCAAATGAGAAATTAGATAAATTGTTAAAAGAGCATCTACACCAAGCGTGCCATAGGAGTTTGATCCCCTTAAAAGTTTTTATGGTAGACCAAGGAACCTCAAACATAAGGGGTAAACATAACGAATAATAGAAATAACCAAATATGCAAAATGATTCGATCTCTCTTAATAGACTACTTTACCAGAAGCCTCAAAATCAGCGCAATTCTCTGAATGCGTGATAAATTTATCTTGCAATGACGAACAAAATGGCGTGGAACTTTATTATCGCACAACTTGAGCGTAAAGGAAATCAAACGATAAAAATTAAAGAGTCGATAAGAATTATAGAAAAACGATAAGAATTATCGATAAAATTCAGTAATTAAAAAAAAACAAGGGCAATAATTTTTTTTTAAAGTTGGAGTACGGGAACTTTTAGGACACCCTGTACAAAAGCTTCAAAAGAGAATACGAAATGTCTAAAATAAATATGTTGGTATTTCATGATCAGTAGATGTAGCGTTTTTTGCATTTCAGGTTAAAATGTCCCACACAAATGTTAAACACCAATGTCCAATTAGTCCCCCAGAAGATAATGAAATTAACCTAATTTGGGGCAGCATGACCTATAGCAGTCCTTGCGCCATTAAATAATAAACAAACAGAAACAACATAGTAAAAATAACAGTATAAAAATGAATTAATCGATACATCGGGTAAATATGCAATTATCTCCAATCAACACCCCATTAAAAATTTTGTACCCCCCCCCCAAGTTTTGAATCCTGGATAAACTCCTGCTTCCATATCACATTTTATTGTGTTGGATATAAAACCTTTCTGTATGTTTTGCGGTTTGCAAATAATAAAAATTGGTGTTTGATTAATTGTTTTTTACAATTTGAATTTAAAATGTTAAAAATAATTTAGACAACTACCTATCCATACAAACGTTTACGTGTAACCACATTTTTACTCAAAGAAAGCAAATTAATATTTCAATGAAATGGATTAAAATATTTTAGCCTACATGTGATTGTGATTTTAATATGCCAGCCAAGTAAAGGCGCTTGCAAAACAATTCAAACTTGAATGTTTCAAGTACTTTATCTATCTTTCGAAATGGATAAATAATATGGTAGATACTACATGAAAATGCACTTTTACTGAGCTTGATGTGAAGAGATATCCAATTAAATTTTAAATATGGAGGAAAATCTGAAATTGTTAGTAGAAATTGAATCTTGATTTTTACGATAGGGTCTTTAAAATGGAAAAAGAACCTTTTCCAATAACTTATTTTATTAGAGACGTGAGATTAAAACTAGTAATACTCATTGCTCTCAAATGGTAAATCAAGTATAGCAAAGAAGTGCAAAATTTTAATGCGTACATCTTTTTTCTCATCCAAATTGCAAATCATCTCTCTCAAGCATATCTGCAATAAAAAGGATTTTTTTCAACTGTTCACATGAGAATTCGGACCTGGTTTTAAAAAGAAATGAATTATTTGATCAAAACCTGTTTTCGTTAGCAAAATGTAGTCAACTTGGCAAATATTTCACAATTTGATGGATTTTAAATATTTGATCATTGGTTGTATGTTATTAAAAATGAATTAAAAAAATATATATAATTTTTTATTTGTTTATTTAAAAACATTTATACGCATTCCTCTTTTGTGAAAAAGAATTCTTAATAATGTGTGCAAAAGTGGCTAAAAATAAACAAAATTACTCCATTATAAAACAAAAATGCAAACTTGTATTTCTTCTTTAAAAATTCATGTTATTAAATCTATGGTTCGGAACACACACAAAACATGAAAAATATTTAAAAGACAGTTTGTGCAAATTTTCCTGAATTGACCAGGAACACATTTCATTACTTTAATTTCCAATCACTTGTTAGTATCCATCCCATTCCGCGCACTTTGCGCCATAAAACCCAACCATTCATTTTTTCCCGCGGTCATTTCCACAACCCATCCTCGATTCATATACGGAGAATCTTAAAAAGGCGGGAAACGGTAGGGAAAATGCGTCTTCCTTCCACAAAAAAAGATTGCCTTTTTTGGCAGTTTATGGCAAAGGCAAAATGGATCAAAATACTACATAATCGCCAAAAACAGAATGACTCTCTTTGCCGTCTAACGGCAGAAGTGAAAATACTGCGCAGTAAGGAACTGCGCTGTACGGCTACATAGAATGAAAAGTTATATAGCCGTACTGTACGGTTCAATAGACACTGCCACATGGCAGATGGCAACTCTACACCAAACAAAACTTCTAAACAGAAATAAAAATGTTCAAGATGTGGTTGCGAAATCGACTCATCCCAGTGTGAGTAATTTTTAAAACTTTCTTGGAAATGCCTTTGTGTCTCTGAACACCAACCACTTTTTTTGCTGATAGATTTCAAAAACTTGTTTGAAAAACTTTTCATATGGACACATTGTAATTGTTTTGTATAACAGTAATCTAAGCAGTAAGGGTTTATTGACTTTATTAGCCAAATTGTGGACATAGCTTTGCCATGTCTGTGCTCTTCGTTCCATGAATAAAATCGATCCAAGTGCTAGTTACTTTTTTGCTACTATTGTGTTGTATGTTAACCAGGACCTTCACCAGTTTTTCTTCACCTATGTAGGTATCAATTGACCTCAAAATTTTATCAGTATGCTTTAGATTCGGTATATATATTCTCTGACAGACAAATTGTTGGAGGAAAATTGTATATGAAAGGTGCCTACTAAATTAACGATCTGATATATCATGTGCCATGCAGATTTAGCTCCACATGTCCCCAATGCATCCTGTCACCTGTGAGTTGTAAGTTCAATTCCAGACAACTGCGAGGTGGAGTGGTAGCACATGAGACCTTGTCGCCAGGGCATTTTTTTTTGTCGCCAAATCAAGATGGGCGGTTCCCATGTAGCAAAATCCACGCTGTGAACTTTTGCATTGATGGATTTGATAGTAATTTTTTGGTAGATAAGTTAGCAAAAAGGAAGAGAAAATGAAATTTACCCTCATTTCAGAAATAAACAAACAAAAGGGAAAAGAAGTGCAACTTACTTTCAAAGATGTAAAATGCAATCCGCAAAAAGAAAGACGGAGCAAAGATGTCACACACCTGCACGTTAGAACGAAAAAACCCTGAAATGGTGGTTAAAGCGTCGTTTTCGCTTATCGTTGACCAAAAATACAAATCTGAACCAATCAGAGAACGTCTTCAATTCCAGAAAATTCTGAATAGGGTTGCCGTAAAACTGCATAAGAAATCAAAGATTGCCATATTTGGCAAAAAATTAGGTCTCATATGCTACCACTCCACCAGCTGCGATTTCTCCCTTCTGTGTCAGTAAAACTTTCTTTGTGTGTATGTTGATTACTTGACATTGTCCGTCTTGTGTCTTGCACAACATGGCCAAGTATAATGCCTTAAAACCCCAAAAACAACCAACATCCTATCACCACTTTATTTTTTAAATTTCCCAACAAAAACATTTGGTAAATATTAAAGGTGAAAATTAAGAAATTTTGTAAGTGGCCATTAGCTACTGAACTTGTTTCATTCAATGGCCACTGCCCACTTCTCACCCCACAAAAATATCCCAGGTCACGTGCATACGCAAGTAGGTACTAATCTTGAGCTTTCTTTCCCTAGATTGCTTTGCGTTTTTTCCCCTAAATTCCATGTACTAGTTTTCATGTTCATGTTCCTGTGCTATTTTTTCTTAATTTTTTTTTTACTATCTTTAGAAAAAAAAATCGCATAATTGAAGGTTCTATCATAAAAAAACTATTGTTTTTAAGAAAGTGTGGCGACTAGCAAAATATTTCAGTTTCCACTTTCAAACATTTAGTGCCAAGTGGCAACCGTTAATTTTCACCTTTAGTAAATATAAATATCTTTATAGCTTCAACAAGGCATCTGTGTAACAGTGTATGGTTTTTTTGGTCAAAAGTGAAGTGTTAGTGCCAAGCTACTCCACTCCTACTTAACACAAAGTTCTTCAAAGAGCCAGAGATGAAGCTGGTGGGGGCAACTGCTTCTAAAATCAACTCTATGAGGAGTAAGTTTCCTATTCTTAATAATTTATGCTTCTGAATCCACATTTCACAAGTGCTTTACCTGTGGCAGTCCTGGCATGTGTATAACATGTAAGCCTAGAAAGTTTTAAATGCCAGTTATGCCGTTTAAAATCAGTTTTGCTGATTTTGTGATGGCTTTTTAATTTTTTGCCCTAGTCTACTTTTATCTAGGCCAGGAGTTGCCAAACTTCTTTGACCATCGACCCCTTTAAGAGTTTCTTGACTTTTTGTTGACCCCTTTATTTTGATATTGCGTAATTATAAAAGGACAAGCAAAATAAATGCTTATGGGAATTTTTAGATTGTTTATTTTATAGTGCTTCTTGTACCTGTAATACAGTATATATTATATTGGCTTAATGTCAAAGAGGGATACATTTTTGTTTTTGACGTCCTTCTTACATTACATATTGAATCGGATGAATTATATAGGTATAACATTTTATTTAGTTCACAAAATGACAATAATACAATCCAGCCTATATATAGGAAAATAAGACTTAGTATACAATTTACTGACGTTGTCAATGCAAAGGGTGTGTTTTGTGACTCCTTGACAAGATTAGCAATGTTAGGTTCAAAATTACTGTTTCAGCCGTAAATTGCCTCAGAATTCTATATTCGGTACAGCTTCAGTCTACGTTTAGTATAGCAGTGGCAACAACCTTCGCACACTTCTAAAGTCGCCAAGGAAAGAATTATTTCAAAAATTGTTTTCTCTTTTCAGTGGAAAATGAATTTTGAAAATGAATGCTTCAAAACACATTTATGTACAAATACAGTCCTAAGGTAGGGTGTGAAAAAAAAATCAAAAGAATTCATGATTTTTTGTTTGAATCAGATTTTTATGATTTAAATTAATTTGCGACATGCGTAAAAAAACATGCAAAGTGTAGTTTCCAGACAGTACTGATCTATGTAGGGTTTTTGCCCCGACACAAGCTTTAACTGATGAGAGCACTGGAGACCCCGAGTTGACGTCACAACATCACTCCCTGTCCCTAGATATTTACCTAAAATCTCTCTTTTGTTAAAAATCTCCTAGACTCCTTGCTACTGTAATTTTTCAGCATAAAATAAATTGTTTAGAGTACTACCACTGCTTTCTCATTCCTTTCCAATCTGTGGGGACTGATCCTGATGTCCTTGCCA
The DNA here is from genome assembly GCA_947359465.1 of Metellina segmentata. Lineage (NCBI taxonomy): Eukaryota > Metazoa > Arthropoda > Arachnida > Araneae > Tetragnathidae > Metellina > Metellina segmentata. The sequence goes on from OX375881.1 coordinate 120,392,950, forward strand.
AAAAAATGAGGGCTCCGGTCTGATACTTCCCCCATGTATACTAATAAATTATACATCAATACTATATGGAAATCATCGTATTTTTTAATTTTCATCATATTAATCAATATTTTTTCAACCATTTTAGGAATTGAAAAGAAATGGAAGATGATCTGAAGATATGAAGCCATGTCGACAAGTTACTCGTCTGATGAAGACGAACTTCCTTTACTACTCGATGTTTCAATCCCGCCCGCGTTTTTTGCTAAAACAAATGAAAAGGTAAGAGTTCACTTATTTGTATTGTATTGGGTGAAATCATTTGAAAACAATTTATGAAATTTCCAGTTTTAAAAAGCATAAAAATTTTTTTTACTGTATTCCCCTGCAATATTTGCTTACAAATTAATTTAGCTTACCTATGAGTGTTAAAGATACATAAATGAATATATCCCTTGGAGTCATGTCTTTAGGTGTAGCCCAGAAGAAGGCTTCATAAATATGTGGTAACCTAGTGATCAATTCTTTTACTGCCTCTGAAAAATCTTGAAGTATCTTGTCTCCAGTAGGCCCAAGTATCATTCTTTTCTTCTTTCCATCCTTTTGTTTCAAAATTACTTAACCTCGTTTTGTGTTTGGCACAGCTTAGCGAAACATGACTCTTGTACCATAAAACCCAATACTATAAACTCATCAGTTGAATGGCTTATTTTGGCATAATTAAAATATCATTTAACATGAATTTTATTTTGCCCGTACCACTAGCTGGAACTTGTGATTTCACATCAAGATAGTACAGTAGAAATCAAATTATACAGATCAATTGGGACCAGAACCCATACAAATAATGGGATACTTGACAAAAAAAAATAATTTCTTAGAAAAACGAAATAATCACAAAATAATATTTCCAAACAACTTTTACTAACTGCAAAATTAACACAACATAAATCAACTTGCCGCTCTAATCCAGGGGGGAAAATAAATCGTAGTATATAAATAATAGACAATCACAAATAAACATTACTGCACGTTTGCTAAATGATACAGCTATTTTTGTTTGGAAAACCCTACCTATAACCAGAAAAACTTTGCATGCCTCAAACTGCTTACGTTAGTTGAAACTTCATGGTTAGATTGAGTTACGGTATGAAATTGTTTCTGAAGAGGCACCAAAACTAAAAATTTTACTATTTATTATTTGCATAGTTACTATGTATAGTTAACAATGTCATTAAAAAATAGTGTGGGGTGGCAATTTTCATCTTGTGATGTATGTAAGCTAATTATTAAAAGTCTGGCTCATCAAAAAATATTTTTTTGCCTTATTACTTATTTTGTTAGTGTCTTTTTAAAACAACTTTTTTTTTTATAGTTTTTTTTTTTCCAACTTTTTAAAAATAGTACTAGATATTATTCATACAGAATTTATTGGTATGGGCATTGCATTTTAAACTTTTTGTGAGCACCCTTGCAAAAAAAGGCCAAAAATTAAACAATTGAAGTAAAAAATAAATCCTTCACAATTTTATCCACTGAGCATTGCAAGATTTCCGAGTACTGCTTTCCCCCACTATATACTTATTGACTAAATCATCACATTTATTGGTTGAAAGAATCCTGGGAGATTTTATTGCTCAATATCAAAACTGGTTAATAGACTGCATGTTGGGGAACGAGTGTATGCATATGAACTCCTCAGGATTAAACTATTCCAAGCCCACTAGTGCCATTCTTGTGGCACACTGGTTGTGAAAATCACTGATTTATAGAAAATACTGTAAAAAACAGCATAAAATGATTATTATTCCTGAAACATTTTTGAAGAACACATTCCTGAAACATTTAAGAGCCCTGGTAGCTCTGTCGGAAGAGTGACGAATTAGCTACAGGAGGGTTGCTAGTTCGAAACGCTGGTTCTAAAGGTGAATATTAAGAAATTTTGTAAGTGGCCACTCATCATTCACATATTTTGTAGAATACACACGTAAAATACATATATATATGTGTGTGTGTTTGTCAGTGTCCAGACTTTTTTTTTATGGTCCTCAGAAGAAAAAAAACTTAAAATAGGAGGGTCTGCCATATAAACTAATGTTTTTAAGAAAGTGTGGCTACTGTAGCAAAATTTTTCGGTCTCCACATTCAAACATTCAGTTGCCACGTGGCGAATGGCGACTGTTAATTTTCACCTTCAGCTGGTGCATGTTAAATCTCGTGGTTTCAAATGTGCTCACATTGGTGTGATGTAGAAGTTTGGAGAGTGGTGTGCCAGCTTGACTGTTTGTTAACTACTTGCCTACATGCACTGTGTAATCGGGACGATTTTATTTATTCTCAGACAAAAAATAATTTTTCCATTTCTGTTTAGTCCTTAGGAGATCTGCTGAGTGCAACTATTTCTTTAAAAGACAACATAAAATCAGAAAGGGAAAAGTGCAAAGTTAATATACCTTTGGATGATGCTTTACCTCAAGAAGTATTCTCACAGACCTCACCAGCATTATCCTTCGAAGAAAGCAAAGACACTGTAGACGTGCATCCGTTCGGGAAGCTCGGCACTCTTCGGTACTTCAATGTGGGTGATTTAAGCCTCTGGAGATGTGGCTATTATTGCGTACCTCCGGAGGAACTCTCAAAGACGGAAAAGGTTTTGCTCTTCTGGTCCGAGGAAGAACTTCTGGATGCCGTCGGACAAGCTGTGAAAGGCATCTCGGTAGACAATGTACCCAACTTGAACCCAATCATGCACTATATTTTGAAACTTATGTCTATCCATGTGGACAGTGCGACTGTTAACTGCTGTGCACAGTTTATTAAAAAAATGTTGTCTCAGCATCTAGATGTAGCAAGCATTTCATTCTCAAGTGCAGAGGTTTTCATGATCCTTTTTAACTATGGTAAGTTATCAATTTCTTCTGTTTCTTCATTATTTTTTTTTCAGAATCTTTACTATTATTATACAGAAGATGACAGATGAGTCATTAAAAATATATTTTGCAGTAAAAATGAAGTTTCATTAAAAATTTTACTAAAACCAAGATAGAAGTCAAACGTATTAAAAAATAAGTGACCAAACAATTACCAAAACATCTAAAGTACACAGTAATATCCCACAGTACAGTAAAGTACACAGTACCCCACAGTAATATCCTAATAAATAAATGAAAAATGACTAAAAACTACCTATCTGTAATTGAGCAACTAAGCATCGAATTTCTATCTATGCCGACATTGTTTCTAAAAACTAACAGCCTAAGAAAGCGGCGCTGTTATCTAGCAGTCGTGATACATCATGATGAGGCGGGCGTAACAAGGTGGCTGTTTTAACGGTGACCTGAGTTGTCAACTTAGACGGACAGACTATGGAGAAGAATGGACGATCTAGGCATAAACATTATTAGTATATTTGGAAGATGAGGAGTCATCGAAGACGGAAATTATCGTTTGGAGGTGAGTGATATGTTTAAAATCATGCTATAAGTGCATTTCGAAATTTAGTATATCGCCATCTGCACTGCAATGAGGAAAAATTCAGTCAATACTTTCGCTTAACACCAGTATTGTTTGATTGTGTTCTGGATCACATAAGAGATGACTTAACTTCAAAGCCATAATAGACACAAAAACCAATATGCCCTGGAGAAAAGTGAAGTATACTTGTGAGGTAAGTACACTGAGTCACAGTGTAATGTTTTATAATATACTAGCCACTGTGTGGCTAGCCCGGTGTTGCCCATACCCGTGATGCAAATTATTAATCTGGTAAAATTTTCCGCAGATTTCAAATCTGTTGAAATTTTCAATCTATCTTTAGCGATTCCGATTTTACGAAAAAGAACTAACAATCCCAGTCAAATTGTTTTTATTTTTTGCTCTCATTTCCTGAAATAAAATAGGACATGAAATGTAATCTTTTTTTTTAACGCTAAGTGCAGAAGATGCAATTTGTTTCACGTGACGTCACAATCTCTTGCGAAAATATAAAAGATATATTCCATTTAAAAATTATTTATTTAAAGAAAATCATATTTTTAGATATCGATCTAAAGTGAATTTATTTTGAAAAATTTTAATCTGGAATTTTCTTGAGTATGAATCGGCTCAAAACGCACGCGTTTAGAAGGTGTGGTTTATTCTGATTCCAAAGAATACGTCAAATACGCTTGTTCATCTATATATATATAGGCATGTGTTTACAGGGCTCCACCACACTCATTTATGGCCACTAGATAACAGCACTGCTTTCGTAGAAAACCGTAGCTTTAGTAAAACTTTCATTGTGTGTTTGTCTGTTGCTTGGCAATGTCTGTATTCTGCTTGCACTGCTTGTCCAAATATTGAACTTGTGCCACAAGACTCAAACCAACCAACGAAAGATGACGAAAAAAATCTGTATTCCGATTGTTTGACAAATAAGTAGAATTTGATCTCGCTTTCTATGTTTATGTTGCCATGTTTTGGCAGACTTCTATAAAGAAATTGCTTCAAAAATTAAAATGTGTATGAACAGAATTTGGAGAACTACTCAGTTTCACAATTGGAATGCCTGTAGTCAGGTAAAGTGGGCAGCACAATGCTCTCTTTAGGTTTCACAGTGGACACTTGAAGATGAACTTTGGGTGCGCATACAAACAATATGGAATTCTCTTCCTGATGACTCCTTCATGGTGTTGCATTTTTTACAAACAGCAGTATACATAATAAATAGACATCACAATTATGAATCAACTAGAGAAATAATTAATGTATCACTTAAAACCAAAGCTCTTGGAAACACAAATATTCAGTGTGTCAAGATTTAAATCACTTGATTTAAATCAACGATTAAAATCATGATTTTAATCAAATTATTATTATTTTTAAATCACTGATTTAAATCACAAGTAATCAAACATTTTTATACCTACGTAAATGTCCCACAGAATAATCATAGAAGTGGTCAAATGCTTTAATTTTTCTGCACTTATGGTGATTTCAGCACTAATGGCTACACCCAGCTCAGAGGGAACTGGGTCAATTACTGCATATTATAAAAGATTGCAACAGTCAGTTGTAACTTATTAGAATATACCACATACTGGAAACAGTAATGTAAACACACATGGCATCATAAATCTAAATGTCAGGAAGAGTAAGGTATGAATATTCCTGATTAACAGCACTCATAATATAAACACTTTAAAGAAGTATGCAACAGTTTGATTCAAAATTACTAAAGGGGTGACCGATAAACTAAGGGGTGATTATAAACTAAAGGGGTGACTGATTTCATTAGCTAAAATAAACCACACAAATAGGAAGTAAAGTTTTTGGAGGCATTTGCAAGCTTATTCTTGTGGTGTGCAATAGAGATTAAAGAGTAGAAATATACATTTTCACACACACAGCCATTAAAATGTCAGCAGGAAGAAAGAAAGATCTAATATGAATTAAAAGTAAGCGAAAATTCATTTATTATTGCTGCTCGACAGTTTTATTATTAGAGTTTACTATTGTCCGATTATTTCTCTATCCTCTATTCTACTTCTCACACTATAGTTTAGGTCTGTCACTTACACTTATTGATAAATTTGTTAACATGATGATGTAATTTACTCAAGAAAAACTATGTAGGATGTCAACTTGTGTTTTAAAGTTAAACAAATGTTAAGTAAATATTGATTTACCATGTCACATACTCAATTTTTTATTTGACAAATTTATATATAATTGTAAAAACAGTGCATAGGACCTACCAAAATTTAAATAAAAAAAAATCTGATTAATTGATTTAAAAAAAAATCATGATTTTTTTTTACACCCTGCAATGGTTTGTGTTGCCAGCACTACATATAGTTTTACAGTTGATTTGTGTTAATCATGACACATGGAATACTTTGTCATGATTCGTTTCTATATTCCTTTGATGTTAAGCGTAAGAATTCAACTGACTTTCTTTACCACATACTCGGGACAGATTAGCAATTTGCTGTGTCTAAGAAATATACTAATATAGCACCATGTTAGAGTTCAAAATTGATTGCTAAAAGTTCTTGTGAATCATATTTGGACTTGTACTTGTGCTTGATATTTTGAACAGGTTTACTTTATGCTCGATTTTAAAATTTATTTTTGTATTTGCATCTGCTTTATTAAAGTTTTTATTTTTAGGTGTTGACGTCGAAAACGATGAAATTTTTCAGATGTTCCCTTCTATAAAAGCAATTGAAGTAAATCTCAGCTGTGCTCATAAGTTGCCAGTACAGTGGAAGTATAACCTCAGAACAGTACTAAACTGTTTGGCAGACATATTTCAATATTGCAAATTTAATAAAGATGATCTTTGCAATATGTTAATTTACTTGCTGTGGATGTCTATTGATAGAACTTTAAAAGCCTCTTTTATTTACCAAGAACTACAGACGTGTTTGTGCAATGTCATACTCAGCTTTACAGACCAAATGTGGCCAATTTGTGTAAGTATTACGCCCAATATTAAGATAAGTTTTTTATGAGCTATTTAATTTCTGCATTAGAAAGCAGTTTTTGAAGTCATGATTATTTTTAGGTATCCCTACTTTTGTCTTCCAAAAGATTGTTAGAAATTTTTGCACTTCTTTCTCACCTGTGTTTGCTTTTTATGTCTAGAAAAATATTTTATTCAAGGTGTTCTTATTTTAAAAGATTTCCATTGAAAACTATTTTGGTTTTATTAGGAGTCTTCAAAGATCTTGTGGTTTTTTAAACACTCTCAATTCGTTGCAACTAATAGATGTGCTGGTGACACAAATGATCATGAATGGCAATAGATGGGTGATATGATGAGTACTGCATCCTTTTTCTCTTATAGCTTAACCATCTTTGTACAAGTTTATTTCCCCAAGGTCCTTTGCATTTTCACTGGAGCCACACTAACTGTAACAGACACTAGCTTACACTATTTATACACATCCAATATGAATGAGATGAATTCGAAAGTTCAAATTTTGCAACAATGAAAAAAGACTGGATGCCACAGGTGCCTGTTTTTCTGCTCCTAATTTCTAACCTCAATTCTAATAGTATAACACACACAAAAATATACTATCAAGATTGATGCGAATATTTATGGAGATCTGACAGTCTAAAATTTCAATGATAAAAAGCAACAATGAAATGAAAGTAATGAAATTTGGCACACAGGTAGTCCTAATTTCTTGCAATTTTTGTGCAACGATCAAATTTTAAAATTTATCTAGAACATTTTTTAATTAATTTATTAGTTTTTTCACCTTTTGTCCTTTTCTCCATAATGTGACGTCATAGAAGGAGAGGATTTTACGATTTTGGACTGCTGACGTCACAAGCGTTTTTCATCCTAATGCCTTTAGAACCTTGCCAAGTTTTCCGATTCTAGCGTATTATGATTTATGTTGTTGATAATAGCCACTTCGAGGCCATCACAGCATTGCATGTGGAGTTTGCTTGCATAGCAAACCAAATAGCAATACGTAGCAATCACAGAGGGTTTGCGAGCGTTAACGAGCAGTGGTCACACCTGACCCCACAAAAAGAACTCACTGGCAACACCATGCTGGCCATATAGTGGATAGTTTAATGATAAATTGGGATTTTATGTTTGTCATGATTATTTTTTATAAAGATCACACTGCAAAATCTGGACTTGTAATATTTCTGTCTGCCATTAACATGTGCTGTACAATGAAAATTAAGGCAGTCACCATTTCCCCTACTTGAGCCCTGCTCCCCATAGCGATCACCATCATCCAGACTTTGTGGCAGGATCTGTTGTCGTGGTAGACAGGGTGCAGTATTGCTCACTGTCGTTTTGATTTCATTATTTTAGTTGATTTATTAGCACTCTTTGTTTGCAGCTCTCTCGTGTATCACAAACCTTGATGTCTAAGGGCAGTCTACCTGTAAGCAAACAATGGAGCCATGTGCTTGACATGACAAGAGCTATTCCTTACATCATTTGCAGAGGAGTGCAGTTGAGGAAGCAGATTTGTTTGGTTGCTCTGAGGCATCTGTCTGGGGAAGTTCCTGGGGATTCTCCTTTTGGATATCCAGATGAAAGCTGTGTTGTAAGTGTAAAAATTTTAATGTGGTTATGTGTCTTCTTACCTTACTATGTGAAATGATTCAGAATATGCGTGCCAACTTTCTGAAGGTCTTCCACAACTATTATTATCAGTCCATTACAATTTTAGTTTCCCGTTTCTGCAAGGGGTACGTCTTTAGGACATAACTCCTAGTTACCCTAGTGATCTTTCCTCCCCTTAACCCTTCTGCTTTTTCTTCCACTCTCATTGTCTGTCTTGTGTTCGGCAGTTTGGCCAATTGTGGCCCTTGATACATGAAACCCCAAAACAACCCATTTCTGCATGTCTTGGAATGTGTTAACTGTATAAGAGTAAAGTAGAGCTCTGTTACCTTTTCATTTAGTAAACATATTCTAATTTTCTAGCACAACAACAGGAATGGTTATTTAGCAATTAAATCATCCACATGTTAACACATAAAGCTGTTGAACTGAAGACTTCAATTATCTGTATGATGCTTTTAAAAGTTTATATTATTTAGTTAAGTGAATATTTTACATTAATCGTCCGCTCCAGTGATGACTTTCGGGCCCTTACACCTTCTGGAGCCACTTCGATTTTATACTGGACTGCAAGACGGCTCATGTCCAAAATGACGATGGCGGGCGTAATTAAAAATATATATATTTTACATTAAAAGTTCATTAATAATTTGGAGACTTCTTTTTATTTTATGCATTTGTGTTACTATTTATCTCTTACTTGCTTTATAGATCTCAGAGTTGCAAGATATTTTGGAATCCATTTGTTATATTGAAAAACATCTTCAAAGCATTGCTTTTGGCTTTGTCGGTACATTTGTGACGCTCTTGAAGTTTACTTCTGATGTAAGTGATATGGACACCTTCTATTATAAAGTTCATTTATATGTCAGGGTTCCCACAGTCCTTGAAAAGTCCTTAAAAGTCCTTGAATTTGTTTTTCCTAACTAGGGGCCCTTGAAAGTCCTTGAAAATTAGGAAACTTGGTGAAAAGTCCTTGAAAGTACTTGATTTTTTAAAAACTAGTACATAATAGTGTAATTTCGTGTTGCATTGCTACTTGTCCAGACTAGTTTCCTCCAAAGCAGGTGTGCCATTTGTGCATCATTCTGAATGAAACCGATGTTTCCCGCTTTGACACTACAAGATATGCTAGTAATGCTATATCTAGATCGTCCATTTTCCACAGTATTCTGTCCGTCTAAGTTGACACCTCTGGTCTACGTTAAGACAGCCATCTTGTTATGTCCACCACATAATGATGTATCACGTTCACTAGATAACAGCACTGCTTTCTTTGGAAACCGTAGCTTTAGCAGTCAGGATGTCATTGGAAACCTGTCACGCATCCAAAGAAATTAAGCCAAATTCTTATTGCAAAAATATAAAAGTTACAACTGAAAAAAAAAAATTTAAGAAAATTACATTAAAGATTTCTGTTGTTGAAAATTTTTTGCAGATTTCAAATCCGTTGAAATTTTCCCTCTATCTTTAACGATCACAAAGATAGAAACTCAGACTAGATAATAAAGAAGCCGACAGGAAAATATAGATTGTGTCATGTAGATCGAACCGTCTGTGCAAGCTCCCATACTCTTTTTCGTGCGACTAAAAGAATTAATTGCACGACCGAAATTGATATGTGTGCAAGTAGCCTGATAGCATTGAGTTGAGACAAAAAGCAAAATAAAAAAAGAAAGTCCAAATTTTTACCAAAATTGATGATAAACTTTCTTTTTTTGGCTATCAGTAGTTTTAAAAAAATTGTCTTTTTTTTTGTACTCACATTTTTCTTTTTAATTGACAACTTTTGTGTATGCCTTGTTTTAGGTCGTTATAAAAAATTTTAGGTCCTTGAAAAATTTGTTTTGGGTTTTGAAAAGTCCTTTAAAGTCCTTGAATTTTTTTTGGATAAAGGTGTGGGAACCATGTATGTGTAGTTTTTAGTTTCCCAAACTGTATGCAGCGGCTTTTTTCGACATTTTCACTTAAATGAATAACACAGACCACATTGTTTTAAAATCAGACCATCAATGTGATGATAGCAAGGACATCTGTTGGACATTGTACAAACCCCTAACTGAACTGAATAACACTGAAGTAAACAATTAGCAGCATGTAACTGACTTTAGAGCATCAGTAAAAGATTAATATCTAAAATCATGATTTTAATCAAATGATTTTTTTTTAAATCACTGATTTAAATCGCAACTAATCTTACATTTTTATAACTAAGTAAATACACCATAGAAAAATCACAGAAGTGGTCAAAAGCTTTAATTTGTCTGCACTTGTGGTGATTTCAGCACTAATGGCTACACCAAGCTCAGAGGGAACTGGGTCAATTGCTGCATATTATAAGATTGCAACAGCCAGTTGTAACTTATTAACATATACTATATACTAGAAACAGTAATGTAAACACACATGACATAAATCTAAATGCCAGGAAGAGTAATGTATAAACATTCCTGATTAACAGTACTCATAATATAAACACTTAAAGGAAGTATACAATAGTTTGATTCAAAATTATAAACTAAAGGGGTGACTGATTTTATTAGCTAAAAAAAACACAAGTGGGAAGTAAAGTTTTTGAGGCATTTGTCAGTTAGCTCAGGGGTTCCCAAAGTGTGTGCCACAGCACCTGGGGTGTCGCGTAGAGAGATGAGGGGTGCTGCAAAGCGCATGTAACCTCCAATCTAAGCTATTTCTAAGCAACAGAAAAAAGGGTTATGGTCACTCATCAAAAATCGGTTCACTCCCCAACCAAGAGCATGATGAAGGTAGTTTTATTTGTTTTATTTATATTTTCACCAACCTATGTTTTCTTATTAAGTAAAATTAAAGTGTTTGTGTGTGAATTTTAAATATTTAGTTGCATTAATTATGTTTATGTTCTTACTTGTCTAATTTCTTTTTCAAAGTGGTACAAATATGAAATATATATATGTGTAATAATATACCACAGATAAATATTACACGACGACGGAGGGTGCCGTGAGAAAATTGTAATTATCTTAAGGGTGCCACCACTTGGATAAGTTTGGGAACCCCTGTGTTAGCTTATTCTTGTGGTGTGCAATAGAGATTAAAGAGTAGAACACTATACATTTTCATGCACAGCCATTAAAATGTCAGCAGGAAAAAAGAAAGATCCAATATGAATTAAAACTAAGTGAAAATCCATTTATTATTTCTGCTCGGCAGTTTTATTATTAGAATTTACTATAGTCTGATTATTTCTGTCCTCTATTCTACTTCTCAGACTATAGTTTAAGTCTGTCATTTACTGATATATTTGTTAACATGATGATGTAATTTTTTCAAGAAGAACTATGTAGTATGTCAATTTTTGTTTTTAAAGTTAAATAAATGTTAAGTATATATTGATTTACCATGTCTCAAATTCTGATTGTTTACTTAAAATAAATATTGGTTTACATGTCATGTAACAAACTCAATAACAGACTTATATATGATTATTATAAAAACAGTGTATAGGGCATGCAGAAATTTAAATTAAAAAAAAAAACTGATTTAAATTAAAATAATCCGATTTAAATTAAAAAATCCGATATATTGATTTTTTTTTTAAATCATATTTTTTTTACACCCTGATTGTAATTATTGCTACCCGAATTTCATATTTGAACACTATTTCAAATGTATGTTTCAGCAATACAAGAATTACTATATTTATTATGCCTGTATTAACGATCTGAGAACTATTATCCAATGTTTGTCAGGCATTTTATAAACTTTTAGTTTGTCCCTAAAATCGTAATAATTAGGAAAATTTAATGTAGCTCAAAAACTAATCATTCCCATAAAAGTATAAGGTTCCAATTCATATTTTTTTAAACTTTAATTTAATAATTATTGCATACAAAAAACTATTTTTAAAATAAAATACTAGGTAGATTGTGTTTGATTTGACAATAACATGGTACAAAATATCAGACTATATCAGTAACCAATAAAAATATAAGGTTCCAATTCATATTTTTTTAAACTTTAATTTAATAATTATTGTTTTGACAATATGTGTTGTGTTGTTTGATTTGACAATAACATGGTACAAAATATCAGACTATAGTATCAGACTATATCAGTAACCAATAAAAATATAAGGTTCCAATTCATATTTTTTTAAACTTTAATTTAATAATTATTGCATACAAAAAACTATTTTTAAAATAAAATACTAGGTAGATTGTGTTTGATTTGACAATAACATGGTACAAAATATCAGCGCTGTAGAAATATTATTTAGGAAGATATCCATAAGTCTAAGAAACTGATTTAACATTAGAAGCTCCAATCTTTCTGTCCTCATAACTTAGAAACAGCAAGTCCTAATGATATGAAATTTGGTATTTGAAGTTAAATTGTGATTGAGATTTGAAATTGTGTGTCAAAATAAGAGGTTCCTATTAGAAAGTATGAAGTTGGTGCTTAATTTAAAAGTGGTGCTTAAATTATAAAGATAGGCCCTTATACAAAATTTATGAATTTGAATTAATAGCAGGACGTTAGTTCCTGTCAGATGCCATCTTTGAATTTGCTCTGCTGTTAAAATTGCTAGAATGATAAGAGTGGTTTAGTTTTTTTTTCACAACTACATTTCAAACTTATTCTATCTTCTCGTGTTTTTGATGGAAAATGATCCGTCCAGATTGGAATGCTGGTTACCTAATTCATGCAATTAAGTTTTCCTCATGCCTTAATTTACTAATGTAATTAATTATCTGTGTGTTTTCAACAGAAAGACTATACCTCTCTCTGCAAGTCTGTGAAGGACTGTGACTATGCTATTAGAAACAGTTGTAATCAAGTGAGTGGAATGTTTATTTAAGATTCACTGTATGCTGTCAACTTGATTATTCAATATCCTATTCTAGATAGATACAAAATTTCGATCGCCCAGCCGCACAATTTGATTCACCTCTTTGTTTCCTTAGGTGAGTGACACACAAAGTGCTGGGCCAGCCTTTTCTTCCCAACAGGAAAGAGAACCGGCCGAACTGCTTGAAGTCGACTTGTCACTGAAAGAAGCACAGCGTACCACAACTACTTCTAAGTTGCGCTTTGTAAGTCACCCTGTGCAAGCTTGCACTCTATAGTGCAAGCTTGTTTAAAAGAGAAAACTTCCTCATGTTCCACTTTTGTCAGTGATTTATTCAGGGAGAGAGTGAACAAATTTCAAGTTAATTTTTTAACCTTTACATTGCTGTGCTTAGATTTTTTTTCAATCGTCTCCAGGAACGGCTCTTACGCGTGCACGTCCGACCCCCCTTCCCTAATTACCTAACTTGAGCAATAGAACCGTGAGGGGCATTTACGACTGACGCTTTCCTTGCATAGTATTGTGTAGCGTATGGTTTGGCGCAAGAGAGATATCACCGAAGTGACCTTTTGCCTTTCCCCCAAAGCGTTCACACCTGACGGTCGACTGGGTAGGGTACCGAACAAAAGGAGAAACCCTTTAGAAGGCCAGTCGCTGACAGCTCATAAATGGTGATCGATGCCACCGGTCAGATAAAAGAGGGATAACATCCACCGTACACAGATCTATACCAATGTGCTGGTGTAAACGAAATTTTAGTGGAAACAATTCTCTATGCGTAAAGGTTAAGCTATCACATTTCCAAATCCAACAATTGTTTAAAACAAATGACAAAACAAGAAAAGACCAGATGTGATAACAATATTTGAATTTATTTAATTAACTCAATAGGCAATTTTTTGGAATTCATGATAGAATTTTAAATTAAAAAAATTATTTTTAAAAATTTGAAACTATATTTAATGTGTTGGGGTTCATTGTGGTTACGGTATTCAAAAAGCAAGTGAAATATGTTTTATATCCGATTCAATTAGAAATAAATCAAGTATATAAAATATGTTTTTCAGACAACTAATATAATTGAAGCATCGATTTTAAAAAGGAGCGGTTCATCAGTTATTTTTTTGAAATGATTCTCTTTTCCAATGCCAGTAACACTGAAAAAAGGAGGTTCCAAAAAGCCCCACAAGATGTCACTCTCAGAGCTCTAAGAAGTTAAGTGAAATCTTCAACTTTTTTGTCCTGCAAAATTTAGTTGCGGGCGCTCGCCTCCTTTTCAACGTCAATGCCTCAGTTATATTCAGATTGAAATTTTATGCTGTTATAACATTTTAATATTGAAATTTTAAAAATATTTCTTTTAAATATGGTGCAGCCAGGTATAAAAATAAGTAATTATATTAAAGACTACTGCAAAACCATCTTGACTTGAACTATTTAGTGGTAACATTCAGTGGTACTCCAAAATTAATTTTCCAAAAAGATATATTTTTAGTTTTTGCACTTTCCAACTGTGCCTTTTCATAAAAAAATTGTGCATTTACAATATTTGAAGGCATAAGATGCAACTCAACATTTTTAATTTGCAGCTTTCGTCTATGAATCTGCAACACCAAGTGATGAGAATTTATTCAACTCTAATATTGTCATCGCCGAAACCTCGGAAAGTAAGTTTTATATTTTTAATGCATTAGATTTAACAAAACTATCAATGAGACATACATTTCTTTCTATCATTGAAAATAGTGTTATGTCAAGTTATAATTTATTGTACTGCTTATGCTTCTGTGAGTTAATTCTGCTGAAAAGCAATATTCTCTCTACTAAAACTACATAAGCCCAAGGTACCCAATTGATCTGTTCTCCCTTTCGCTTTAGCCTGGCCTATCCTTTTGCTTATCTTTCCTATCTCTTTGTTGTCTTGTGTATGGAGCAATTTAGTAAAAATTTGACCTTTGTGCTATAAAACCCTAAACCAACCCTAACTATGCTACTGTATTTCACACACTAAATATCAATGATTGGACTTACCGTGTTTCCTTGAGACAAAAAGAGGATATTGGGGTGGCTAAGGCAAAAACAGGAGGGGTTTATGTAATATTTTGTGTTTATGTAATATAAATGGTAGACGATAAATTATTTATGGAGATAGTGGTTAAAACTGTAGTTTTGTGTGAGTCATTCCATGCAAAATGAGGAAATCAGCTGTGGCTGATGTATCATTGGTTTTAATGAAATGAGTTTTTAGATAGGTCAAATGAATTGAGAAACTGTAAAATATTAGATTTCACAAATGTGTGTTTTGTTACTTATTGACCTTAAAGGTTCAACGTCATGAAAATGTAGATTTTTGATCTCTTAAAGTAGCCTGTTTGCAACCCTATTTCAATAAATAATTGACACAATTGCTTTATTGTTGCACTTTTTGAAAAGTCTCTTAGGAACTGTCGGAATATAATTTAGCACTAGAACAATGAATATTTTGAACTACCTCGGTCAAAATATTTGTCTCGATATCTCTCGGACAGGGGTCGTATCGACTGCCTTGGGTTTGATTTGAAAAGAAAATATCAGTTGCAGCATTCGTTCTTCACTAGAAAAATACCCGACCTCACTTGGGTTGCATTAGGTTACTATAGATTGAAAGTGACTAGAAAAATAATAACTTTCCTCTTTCGTAGAAAAATGTCAAGTCATTCGAGTGTAAAATAATTTGTAATGCCTTTTTGACATTATTATAGCTTCTACAACCTACTTTGGACACATCCTTTTCGTGCATATATCCTTCCATGAAAGAACATTTTATATACACTAACCTACAATAATGGACCAAACAGAAAGATGTGATGGTATAAGGGAAATAATACATGCTTTAATAGGAGGATGGTCCCCCATGTGCTGCAATTACACTGACAACAAGGTTTTGATACACAGCTATGGCTATTTGTGTCCATTCCCACTGCACGAATGTTGCCAGCTCGGCTGTAGATTTTGGACGTAGTTCCTTGGTCCGTAAGCATCGCTCTAACGCGTCCCACAAATGTTCTACAGGGTTTAGGTTGGGACTCTGCTTGACAGGCTGCAATGTGACATGGAGCATTGTCGTCCTGGAAATAACATTCGTCCATTCCATACAATTGCCAGAGCAACCCGATAGTCCAAAATGTTCATGTAGGCGTTGTCACAACACCGTATCGTTTTGTCTTCGGTGGTTCGTTCTTACGATGTCATCACTTTATGGTCTATTTCCTTTCACCTTCTTTCCATTAATTTACACGAGTAATTATTCTACTCACTATTTATTGATAATTAAGCATATTATATACAAATATACAGATATGTGAGGTTTTACAGCCGACACAAAGATCTTCTTCAGTAACATCTACAACTATTGTCTACATGTCTACAAATCTGAGTGACATTCCCGCCAGTTTAGGAGGGCGTCATATAGTGGCAGCGCCACCTAGCTTGGCTCTAATTGGCCAATCTACATATTAATTTTCCACATCCTCCCCACCTGGACTCCTTTAAGAGTACATACTATTACAATCAAAAATGAACAGTAACAAGTAATATAAATCAATTACCATTATACAACAATATTAAAATGTAATTATTCAAACCCCTAAATAAAAATTATTATTGAAAAAATTTAAATTAGATTTAAAATAGCTGCATTTCAATAATTCTAGAAAACAAGGATATGCATACAATAGTCACATTAGTAAGTATAAGTAAAATACGAATTCTAATATCATTCACAAACAAATATTCATGCTCTACATTATAGACAAGGTTACTATTTAGTATTTGCACATTGAAAAAATGTAAAAATTATTCTGAAAATAATAATAATAAAAAAGATTATTATATATAACTTCAGCATCTAATTTCGTAACATAATTTAAGAAATTTCTAATTCAAAAGGATACAACAGCTGCATAGGTTTTCTGAAAAGTCCCTTTGCAGTTTTTACCAAACAGGCACGAGTGAGATTGTCTCTGCCTTGAATTACTTCCTTAATTATTCCCAAGTCCCACAGAAGTTTCGATTTATGAGTTCCTTCAACCAGTACAATATCTCCAACCTTTAAGTTCTTGTATTTTTCAGGAGTTTTAGAATGATGAGCAGAGTTCAAGTTGAACAGGTACTGTTCTTTCCATTTAGTCCACAATTGTTTCACTAACTTGGTTTGGTATAGTTTTCTTCTGGTGAGAGTCTCTTTAGTAGAAAGTTTGTTTTCTATTTCAGCAAAATGTAAAGGAAAACTAAATTCTGTTCTTCCGAATTGGAGGAAGTGAGCAGGTGTCAGTGGTTCTGGATCTCCTAAATCACTAGTTACGTAAGTCAGAGGTCTCATGTTGACAACAGCTTCAATTTCAGTGATGATGGTTGATAACTCCTCAAATGTGAGGAGAGCTCGACCTAAGATCTTTCTCAGAGGATCCGTAACACATTTCACCAGGCGTTCATAGAACCCTCCCCACCATGGGGCACGTTCCACAATAAATTTCCATGTGACACCTCTATTTGAGATAAAGTCCTGCAATTTTTGCTCTCTTATCATTTTCGCAAAATGCTGCAATTCCCTTTCAGCAGCCTTGAAACTTTTTGCATTGTCGGAGTAAATTACCTTACAAGCACCACGTCTTGATAGAAATCGACGTAGAGCAAAAAGGAAAGCTTTCGTTGTCATGTCCATTGTTAACTCCAAATGTACAGCTCTGGTTGTTGCACACGTAAATAACACAATATATGATTTTGCTGTGTTATTCTTGTCAATTCTAGTTATGATTGGACCAGCAAAATCTAACCCGATGACGCAAAATGGAGGTGATTCTGAGATTCTGTCCCTTGGAAGTTGGCCTGTTAATTGGTCAGCTGGTTTTGCATGATATTTCTTGCAAACTAGACATTTACCAATGACTTTTTTGACTTGCTGTCGTCCTTGAGAAATCCAGAAATGTTTCCGGAGCTGTGAGAGTGTCAAAGAAACTCCACCATGCATCAATATTTGGTGTTCTCGCATAATTAACAGCTCTGTAAACTTCTCATTTTTGGGTAGTAGGATTGGATTAATCTCATTTAGGCTAAAATCACCTTGGCTCAGTCTACTTCCTATGCGTAATAAATTAGAGTCATCTAAATAGGGACATAAACTGTAAATCTTCGAAGTTTTCTTCACATACCCTTTTCTTTTCAAAGATTCTATCTCTTCTTCGTAATTTCTTGATTGTATTTCCCTTATCAAGAATTTTTCAGATTCTTCTAATTCTTCTGCAGTTAAATTACCACTACAATTGATTGGGTTTCTTGTGTTGAAAAGAAATCTCTTTATCCAGGATATTATTCGAGTTACCTTTAGTAAAGAACTAAATCGGTCTATCTCTATAAGTGCCTCCTTTGAATCTAAAGCACTGAAATTCTGAGAAACTATGTTTCCATTCGATTCTTTTTCTAATATGGTTTTCTCAACCTCTTTGGTTCCTTTAGGCCACGTATCAATATGTTCGGTCAACCAGTAGGGTCTTGACCACCATAAGTTATCTCTTTCGAGATCTATAAGTGAAAGTCCCCTTGTAAGTAGATCAGCAGGATTGTCCCGTCCAGGGCAATGTCTCCAGTCTATGGGATTGGTCAAGGACTGTATTTCTGCTATCCTGTTGCTCACGAAAGGTTTCCATGTTCGAGAAGAACTTTTAACCCAATGTATCACAATACTAGAATCCGTCCATAGATATTTCTTAGAATCAAATTTCAGAACTGCCGTCACACGGTTAATTAATCTAGCTCCAATCATGGCGCCCATAAGCTCTAATCTGGGTAATGTTAAACGTTTAATGGGAGCCAATCTACTTTTAGACGTAACAAATGTTGTCTTCACTTTCTCATCCTTGATGTATCTCAAATAAATAACTGCACCAAAGGCTCTTTCGCTGGCATCACAAAATCAGTGAATCTCTACTTGATCGTAAGTGCCCTGAAAGTTACGGAAGTAACAGCTGGGAACCTCTATTTTACTGAGATATTGTAGTTGTTCACACCAACTATCCCACTTTTTCTCTAAGTGTTCTGGTAAATTTTCGTCCCAATCAATGCCCTGTTCCCACAATGCTTGGAAAATAATTTTTACAATGATTGTAAATGGAGATAAAAATCCAATCGGATCAAAAATTCTTCCTGCCGCTTTAATTACAGTTCTCTTGGTTTTCTCCTGACATTTTACAAATTCAGAAAGGTTATTATTATCTAATCTAAGAGCATCCTTATCTAAAACCCTCTATTAATCCCAAAATTTTAAAAGGCATTGCGTTTTGTGAAGTTTCAAAGCATGTGTCGAAATTTAAATCTCGTAAATGCTCCTTTAAAAGAGGAGAATTATATTGCCATTTGCGTAGGCACATGTTAGCTTTTTGAAAGATTTCTGAAGACTCCTTTGATAATTTTAAAGCTTCTTCTATTGTGAATCCGCCTATCAACAAATCATCCACGTACATTGACTTATTTATCATAGCACAAGTTTCGGGATATTGAGTTTCAAATTTTTTAACATGATGTATAATAACGGCTCCTAGTAGAAACGGACTAGAAGTTACGCCAAATAATACATGAGTCATTCTCATAATCACAGGTTTTATCGAAGAATCCAGATCTTGGCGAATTGGATCAATCCACAAAAATTGCGTTAGATCCCTATCACTTTCTGTAAGGCTTATTTGTAGAAATGCCTTTTCTATGTCTGCTACTACTGCAATATTATTAATTCGAAATTGCAATATTAAATCAAATAAGTCTGAATTTAAGTTAGGACCTGGTAATAGTACATCATTTAACGATGGTTTAGAAGGAGCATGAGCAGATGCGTCAAAAACAATGCGAAGTTTAGTAGTTAATTTATCCTTTCGAATTATAGGATGGTGGGGTAAATAATATGTCAGAGCCCCATTATCTGAATTTATTTCCTGAGGATCAACCTTCTCTATAATTCCCAATGATAAATATTCTTCTATTACAGCTTTGTAATCATCAAACAACGTAGGATTTTTCTGAAATTTCTTAATTAAAAATTCAAGTCTCTTTTTTGCTACATCATAATTGTTCGGAATTTCAACATCGTCAAATTTCATAGGACGTTTAACTTCATATCTATTATTCTTAAATTTAATAGATTCCTCAAATTGTTCCAAAATTTGTTTGTCGCACAAATTTTTATCTATTGGTTCATCTCTTATTCCTAAAGCTTCAAGATCCCAAAATTTTTGAATCTCAATTGATGCTTTATCATCTGTATTTTCCTCCCAAATGGAAGAAACATACATTGTGCTTACTAAATTATTTGTTGAATTATATCCATTAGAAAATCGTCCATGTAGAGTCCATCCAAATTTAGTTTCACTTAAAACAACAGTTGATGAAAGACGTTTAAATTTACCTGTCATAATCGACTAATAATAATCGGCGCCCACTAGTATATCTATCTTATTTTCCTTTTTATCCAAATCATCGAGAGAGTCAGATAAATTTATTCCCAATTTTTTAATTTCATCGCGCAATTCAGAACTAGGAACGCTGATAATATCTGGACAAATGCTTCTAAGCTCACTGTAAATTCGCCCTTACTATCCATCAACAAAACACACACTCTATTATGAAAGGTAACGGGAGTATTTTCACTACCCGCAAACGTAATGATTTTAAGTTCTTCCTGACCTTTCACTTCCAAATCTAACCTTCGAGCCAGATCTTTGTTTATGAAAGTTCTTGCAGCTGCGGAATCTAAACAAATTCGAACATTCACACTCTGATGCGAACCGATTAACTTACAACGGATGGTCTGGAAATAAACATGCGATTGAGATGACTCTGCAATTTTCGGCTCATAAATTAACGAAGAAAGTATAGCCTTTTCCTCTTTTGTTTGTGCCGTAACCAAAGATTCTGTTTGAACTGCGCGTTCGCACAAGGATTTTTGATGGCCTTTGGAGGTACAAATTGTGCATTTGATGTTAACTGATCTGCACTGATTCTTTCTATGGAATTTTTTATAACAGCGGAAACATTTAGCTTGTTTACATAAAGAAGTTTTACGTTGCTCCAAATCCAAATTACAATTTTCAGATTTATGTTTTTCATTACAAAATGCACAGTAATTTTCAGTCAGAGTATTTAATGCGCACGCTGAAGAAGGTTTGGTTTTATGAGGATTAAAATATTTGGGGAAGTTTTGCTTATATATAGTTCTGTTTTCATAGGGTTTTGTACTTTCGACATCTGTAGAAGTTACATTTAGGGATTTTTCACGTGCTTCTACTTCATTCTTTAGAAAAGTTAACAAGTCTGTAACATTTGATTCCTTTTTGTTATTTTGTTCCCTGTGGAATTGCAAAACAAGGTCATTTGGAATACATTTATACAAAATGGGTAATAATAAACAACCATATGAATCAGAATTAATTTCGAGAGACTCAAGACTTCTTATTTGCACAGATATTTCATCATTTAACTTTCTTAATGCAAACATATCATTTGATCTGCGAACTGGTTCTAAATTTAACAAACGGTTGGTATGCGCGGCAATTAAAATTTCCTTTTTCCCAAATCGATCTTTTAGAATCTCAATTGCTTTCCTATAATTTTCGGATGTCAAGGGAAGACCACTTATGGCCGTTGCTGCCGAATCCCTAAGCAATGTTTTAAGATAATTAAACTTTTCTATATCTTGAAGAGTTTCATTTTCATGAATCGCGGCTTCATACTGAGGCGAGGCCAAAACTCTTGAAATTGACAAATGTCACCTGAAAATGTATTTAAAGAAATATGCGGTAATTTTGTGTTGGTTTTTTCTTTAACATCTGATACAGTATCCGTACTGGATCGATTTCCAACTGGACTAGACAAGACTTCAGTCGGATTTTTATTTAAGTTTCCCAAATATCTACTTACTCGCGACTTACAGAGCACAATCGATTCATTATATTCCAATGAACTTTCCATCTCAGCCTCTAAATCATCCATATTAGTTAGAGCTGCAATAGATTTATCTAAATCTTCCAATGTTGCTTTGTGTTCCATAAGAACCGAGAGAGAATCTATTATTAGATCTGGGTTACCGTCAATGTCCTTATTAAGTTCATCATCAATCTTTTTAATAATTTTAGTTACTGAAGTGCGAATAATACTTCTTTTGATTTTGTTCATTTTAAGATCTTCCTCTGTATTACTCATTGTGGTAAGATATTTTCAAATTCAAGGAAACAAAATTTTTCCACTTACCACTTTCTGATGCTTTCTTCAACAATTATCTAACGTGTGATCCAAACCGTTATTTAAGAAGGCAAATTCGAATCAGTAGGTTCCACCGCCGATTGCACCATTGTCACAACACCGTATCGTTTTGTCTTCGGTGGTTCGTTCTTACGATGTCATCACTTTATGGTCTATTTCCTTTCACCTTCTTTCCATTAATTTACACGAGTAATTATTCTACTCACTATTTATTGATAATTAAGCATATTATATACAAATGTACAGATATGTGAGGTTTTACAACCGACACAAAGATCTTCTTCAGTAACATCTACAACTATTGTCTACATGTCTAAAAATCTGAGTGACATTCCCGCCAGTTCAGGAGGGCATCGTATAGTGGCAGCGCCACCTAGCTCGGCTCTAATTGGCCAATCTACATATTAATTTTCCACAGGCGTTAATGTTCAATCAACCAGGAACAACATGCAAAGGTCCCAGGCCACACCACGAAAAACAACCCCAAACAAGTAGTCGGATTTTATGCAAATCGGCTGGCGTCCGGTCCATTATTGTAAGATAGTGTATATTGCACCCATGCTAAAGGTACAAACAGACAAAAAGTGACAGACATTTAGGTAACTACTACAAAAGACGATTTTGAGTGAGGATTGTGAACACTAAGTTTGTTCTTAAAAGCGAATACGTTTTTCTTGAAAATTCCATTTTGTGACGCGTGCAATAATAAATTAATGCTTTAGAATTGAATGTCTAGTACAGACGAAGCAACAGTAACCTATTCAATTTTTTAATGGCTAATCGTATTGTAAAAGAAGCCACATTGACCTTTTGTCCCTATGACAAATAAATGTGTGATATTTCAAAGTCTTGTATTTTTAACATTTACGTTCTTTTAACAATGGGAAAATTCCTCATAAAAATTACTTTTTTCTAACTTTCATGGCGCTTTAAATCAAATATTCAGCTGTGGTGTTGCAGGCTAGGAAAAGAAAAAAAAAATTTTTAATAATAAATATTTGAAACATAAAACAGCAATATAAAACAAAATAAAAGTTAGTGGGAAAAAAAGTTGTTAGAAAGATGAATTCGCGATTCATTTTTATCTCTTGATCTCGCACAATTGCCAAAAATTACAACAAAAAAGTAGATAGAATTTAAAAGTATGAGATTAATTCCAAGCAAATAAAAACAAATAGCACTGCACATGTCAAATAAACATGATTTTCCATTTCGTTGCAAAATATCGTCTGTCCCAAATTTTCGTAAATGTTTGTTTCTCACAGAAAATAAATTAAGACTCAAAATACAAAAGTATTAGAATTTAATTTCCGTTTTTATAGTTTTTGGATACAATAATTGATTTTTATGCAATAGTGGTAAAATAGTACAAGTTACTGCTACTGTCAATATACATTCCAGCTACTCCAAAACTATCAAGTTATGGTTGATTTAAATATACTTTCTCAGATGTTTTAGAATTAAACATACCTAAATATGTATGCAAAGACATTTTAAATAGTATATTCACTAAACTAAAATGTAGTGTATCCAATATAGAACATTGCATTAAAATACATATAATAAATCTTATGAGATGCTTGTACAAACAGTTACAAAATCGAAAATATAGAACAGGAATACAGACTTATGCAATTAAGTTCTGTCGCTAAATGAATGCAAGTACTCACAGTATGCAAAGTTTCATGAAAATGTATTAAGCCTTTTGGACATAGCATAGGCACACACATAAAGATGGACAGACACCAAACGCTTTAGAGGCTGTTTTTGCATAAGAAAGGTCCAAAACGAATAGAAAACTTGAAATAAGTCGAAAATATTCAATGTGCAGACACACACTCCATTCTTATTTATATGGATTAGGTAGAGTATTCTTTCTTAATTATCACAATTTCACCATCATTGTCATTCCATTTCTTAGACACATTTTTGCAATTAATGTTCCTGATACAGCGTTCCTGGTATTTTACAGACGGGCTTTTCGCGTGACTAACACGAGTCTCGTGTTTTGTGGCGGAAAAACGGGCACTGACAACGTTTGTTACTCGTCTCTTCCCTTCCTCATGGAAGGACTTCTGAAAGCTTCTGTCGCATAGTTTGGGGAATGTCAATCCCTTCTAAAAATTCAAAATGTAGTACCTTCGAGAAATTTTCGAAGATTGGATGCGCGAAATAAATCTATCTTCTTGATGCGGATCACATCGCGTACTAGTGGCTGATTTGGGCAAGAACGCCCATGCAGCATTTTGTAGAATGGTAATATTCCAGCGATTTCAACATGTATGTGGGGTACTCAAAATGCAGACATTCTTTTTCAGCTTGCACCAGATGGCTGAGAGTGCTCTGGCTGTTCCTCAGCAACTTCAATGAATAATGCTCGAGTTACGTCCTTGCAAATTTACAGTTCTTGGCGATATGATCTCACCGTGGGGGCTAAAGGCGACCATAGACCGGAAATGAGGTTGAATTTGTTGTTGATGATCCTAGAGTCGAATGCGCCGACTTCTGGACGAATTGTAGGAACCAAAGAATCTCCTCGAAGCACGTCCAGGTGGCTGGACTCCTTTCAGGTCTGCGTCCATGAGTGGGGTTGAAGAGTTTTTGTAGATTGAGATCATGGACAGGAATTTACCCAGGTTAGCATTGACTCCAAAGCCAAAACTCCTCGTAATGGTGTTTATCGAGTCCGTAAATGCCGACTCTGCAATGGAGGAGTCCGGGGAGGAGAGAAGTTTGTAGGCATTGTTGACGGCAAAGGGGTCGGCCTCTTCAGCCGCAATGGGAATAGACAGAACGACAACTACCACAAAAGGTAGTCGTTTGTAGCACTAGGTGTGAATGCTAATGCCTTCTTGTTAGACTTGAGCTGGGAGTCCATTGTAGCCCATTTCAGAAACTGCCCCATCCTCATTGCAAAGGTCAAAGGAGGGAAGAAAAATGTTTTCATCGCACTCCCTGAATTGGATTTCGATTGCTGATAGATTTCTTCGATGGTGCACTTTTGAATGTGCTTTGACGTGGTTTCTGAAAGCAACAATGCTACGATGAAGCCTTGTTCCCTCCAATATTTTTGCTAGCATGTGGAGTAGGACCAGCATTTTCTTTGGAATGTTTTGTGAATCATGTCCAAGGATCAGCATCATCTTGATCCAGTAGTTTCCTCTTGGGCACACAGATTTCATGAAACTCTGTCACCAAACAGCCAAACACATTGCAAGGATAGATTTCAAGCTTAAGAAAACAAAAATGTGACGTTTAAGCCACCACCATTAATTTACAAGGCCACTGATTAGCATACAGGAAAAATTGTATCCAGTGATACTGCAGAACATGTTCTGGGTCTTGAGATGTGCAAGTGTTGCCAACGAGGAAGATTTGGAATTCCCTTTCTTAAATTCTTTTCATGCTCAAATCCATTCATAAAAATGACGAATCTACAGCAAGTGCTCTCACACTCAGTCAACTTAACAATATTTTTTTTCTTGCAATTCTTGAACCAGGCATGCAACATTGTCAAATTTCGCCATCTTCAAGGGAAGGATGACAAATTAATTTGATAAGATAGTCATCACTAGGTTTTTTTTTTTTAGGTGGAATACATTTTTCTTGAAACTTACTATTTGTGGTCTCTAATAATAAAACAACTTATTTTAAAATTGAATGTCTTCAGTACAGAACTAAAAAAGTAACATGTTACCAATATAAAAAATGATAAATCGATTCGATATCTCTACTATTATAGAAGGAAGTGTTTGTCTGTGTGCGTGTATACTGTCCTGATGGAATCTATGGCACTTATGATGGGATTTGACACTCGAGTCACTCCGAATTTTTTGCAATTTTTATACGAAGCCCAAATTTCAAAATTTAATCGAGAACATTTTAAAATGAATTTAATGTAAATTTAATTATTGTTTTCCTTGAAATGGCAACAGCATAAAAGATCACAGAATCTAAATGTATTTTTTCAGCTTACGTTAGATTTTGCAGAGGAACATTTTGTCAGCAGACTAAAAAAACAAAGTCTTAACCACGTTGTTTTTTCTATCTCCTAGACCATTAAAGATAGAGTAAAAATTTCAACGGATTTGAAATCTGCAGAAAATTTCACATTACTCATCACTGTATCTCAAGAACTACAAGTTTGAGGAAGCTGAATTTTTGCAGGCTGATTCTTCGTATACCGTAGGAGTGCACAAAGAAAGGGTTTTAAAAAATTAGACTCGGAGGATACCTAAAATTGACCTAAGGCCTAAGCTAAAAGAAATTTGAAATCGTCATAGAAATAACATGGAGTATAAAACGACTGCTGTACTCAGCTCAGATTACTTTACCAGTGTTGATTGAAAAACAATTTTTTTTAAACAAATTAAATTATAATATTCATGTTTGAACTGACTTTTCACTTCTTCCCATGATGAAAATAATTCATAAATGTTTGATTGATGAAGAGAGAATATTTAAAGCATTTAATTTTACATAATTTACATTTTGTAATGGAACACAAAAGCCTAAAAAAACCTCTTTGATCATAAAAGCATAATTTTGCTTTTTGGTAACTGCCAATGTCAGAATTAATGTTTCATTTTTAATTTAATTTAGAATTCTTTGTTTGGGTATTGAGTTGACAGTGAAATGTTGCAGTCATATTTGAGGATTCTTTTTGCTTATAAATCATTGTTTTTATCAATAGCGTTCTTCTTTTATCGAATTGTTCCATTTCAGAATATATTCAGGAAATCGCAATTTAATACGTTAGAACATAATTTTTTTTTCAGAATTCTTAATTTTTTTCAAGATTGGAATTATGTTTCTGTTTGCATTTATGTGTTCCTGTATGTTACAATTGCAGAAATATTATTCAGGGGTTAGATTTTAATGATTTATTTATTTCCTGCAAAATATCACTGGACATGGATAATTCCTTGATGGTATAAGTATATTTCGACCAACTTTCTTTAAATCTCTGATTTAATATGTAATGGTGTAGATTGCTGTAGCATAAAATACTAAATAAAATATGCACATCAAAATATTTAAAAGCGTCGCAGGGCTTTTAACAGGTTAAGGTTCAAAAAAGTGACTACTTGAACCAAAAAAGTGACTAATCAAGCAGAAAAAAGTGACTAATCAAGCAGAAAAAAGTGACTAATCAAGCAGAAAAAAGTGACAAATAAATAACCATAATGCTAAATTTATTCAAGTATAAAGATAGAAAAGAAAAAGATCCTCCCCAGCTATCCCTATCTTTTCCTTTTTTTCTTTGGAAGGATATTTTTATTTCCTTCATTTAAAAAGTACATCATTTTAAAATATTAACATAGAAATAAAAAAATTGTAACTTTGATTTTTAAATTCATTCATTTTTGACACAGCTTGAAGAATTCCTTCCTTTTCTTTGAAAGATTGTCTAATTTTTGTTGTTGAAAAAGTCTGAAATTAATTTTGTCTTTTTCTTTTCAATAGAAGAATGTGCATTTTTTAAAGTCTGTCTTTGCTGACCAGCATCACTGAGACTATTGCTGCTCCTTCAATCATTGCCTGAGCAAGTGCAGCTTCCTAAAATCTTTATTTTTTATTGCCTTCTTGAGCCTATCATTGGCTTCCTTTAATAATTTTGAAGCACTGTCCAACGCCTCATCCTCTTCCTTACGCATAATTGTAAGTTTTTGTTCTTCTTCTTCTATCACCTTTCTTTTCTTTGCCAGCTGCTATTAATTTTTTTTTCTCTGCTTCCAGTGTATCTTTTTCTTTCCTGTCTGTCTCTAATTTTTCTTGTGCCTTGCGTTTTATATCTTCTAAATAGGCATTCTAAGGTTTATATGCAACAATTCCCATATCCATTAGCTTTGATGTGATCGGCACCAAATAAGGTTGATATTCAAAATTGGCCAAGCTACTTTTAACCCTCATCAATGCATTGAGTGTGCGTTCTGACATTGATGCTCTGTCTCCTGTCAAAGCTCTTCCTGAGGCATTGAAGCCATGTTTAATGTCAGCACTTCCATGAGAAAGTGACTGAGCAGCCTTCACTAACTTTGACACAACTGGGTATTTAGGATCCACACCACTAATGTCTCGCAGTCTGAAGAACTGGTTCCAGTAAACATCAATAGGCTTCATTCTAGATCCTTCTTACTCAAATTGTCTTTGGCGTAATTTCCACTCATCTAGTAGTATGTCTGTCGGGGCATCCCATGACATTGTTCTTGCAACTTCTATTATATGTCGAACACTCTCGCCACTGAGTCTCTCAAGAGGACCAAGACAGGATAAACTTTTAAGGAGAGATGAACTGAAGGACTTCTTCAAAAGATATTTAACACTGGCAATGTAATGCTTCTGAGCCCTTAGAAAAAAGAAATTCCTTTCCTTGTTTATCACATTCGTAGTGCTCTAGAAATTTGATCTTCAATCACAATATCAGCCAGAGGCAACTGTTTCTAAGGGCATCTATCTTCCAATTCATCCATTTTCAAATCCCAAATAAATTCCTCTTTGTAGATCCTACCCAAAATTGTTCTTATCAACAGTTCAAGTTGAGAATGAACGGAGTTCCTCTGCCTTTTTGGAAATTACGAATAAAGGAAACTATTCTGCTGCTCTGTATTTAGAGGGTTGCTATTGGTTCTTTAAAGATTATCTTATTTGTTGATAATTGAGTCTCCAATACATTTTGCGAACTGAAACTAATATTACAGCAGCTGGCGCCAGCCGTAGCATCATATTACAAACACAACACCTAAAAAAAATAAAAAGGTTTGATTTTGATGGAAACACAGGCGTTAATGGCATACCAGCCGTGGAGGAAACTAGTGTGGACAAGTTCCAACACAAGATGAAATTACACAATATGTATTAGGTTGACGTATGACTTTTTTTTAAAAAGGAAATATGAATTTTTTTTAACTGCGCACTAAAAATTTTTCTTCTCTAAATAGAATTTAAGAACTCAGAATCCCCGAAAAGGTGACGTGTTAGGAGCCATGAGCATGTAATTTCTTATTTTAAAATTACAAGTAAATTAAAAAAAAAAACTTTAAAATAAGATGGGTTACGTTAAATTGAAATGGAAAGACTTTTGATGTAGTTCAAATATATTTAAAATTTTTTATATAGTTTTTCATTGAAAGACGATTAAAATTCATTTGTTTTGCAAGGTTTCATTGAGTGTTATTGAAAGCTGTACTTCATAGTCAAGTAACTACATCTATCATTCTAAATAGTGGCACAGCTACAGTCTACGTTT
The DNA here is from genome assembly GCA_947359465.1 of Metellina segmentata. Lineage (NCBI taxonomy): Eukaryota > Metazoa > Arthropoda > Arachnida > Araneae > Tetragnathidae > Metellina > Metellina segmentata. The sequence continues at coordinate 120,422,377 of OX375881.1, forward strand.
ATAAGCAGTGGCAACTGCCATGGAGACTTTTTTTTTGGCACACTTCTAAAGTCGCCAAAAAAAAAAATTATTTCAAAAATCTTTTGCTTTAAAATTTTTTTATTTTTACTACGGAAAATGAAAGCTTGAAAACAAATTTGAGAATGTTTTGAAAAATATATATATATTAAAAAGTTTCACAAAAAGAAATAAGCTTAAACACATTTAAAAACAGAATTGGGAACCAGCAGAAAAACTTAACTGCCAATGTTGGGTAAGAAAACCCTGAAACATCTATTACACTAAATACAGTAGGCATGTTGAAAAAGAAAAAGATTTTTAAGAGAAAAAAGAAATAATACAACTTGATACATCAGAACTGTTCAGAGAAAAAAATTATTAAACAAGAATATTCCACAAATGGCAAAAAAACAATACATGTCAAAACTCTGCAGTGAAAAAAAAATTATAATAAAATAAAAAATTCCACAACTGTAGAAATACAAATAAATGAACCAATGCAATCAAAGGATATTTTAAAATAAAAATAACCAATGGAAGCAAAGAAAACATTTCAAATGAACCTATGAAATCAAACGACTTCAACGGATTTCGGAAGAAGAGCTTTCTAGAATATTCAAAATGAAAGTTAACGTTTGCCATAAAAAACACAATAAACGTAAAGACAGATGGGTTGCCTTAATCTACCGTAACTCGCTACTAGAAGTGTGTAAAAAAAAATCGCCAATGCTGTTGCCACCGCTCATAAACGTAGAGTGTATGTGTACCTTAATAGGTATGTGCTTTCCATTTAGAAACCAAATTTCTGTAAATCTAAAAAAATACCATAAGAGTTGAATTTAAAACTGTATGTCTGTTGGAAAAAAGGGAATTTTAAACAAGACTTTCATGATATTGGAATAATATCACAGTTAGTAATTTTGAAATATGGAAATTTTTTGTCTTAAGTGACAGAGAGTCGAAGTTGCTTACTCTACATATTGAATCTGTTCTTACCCAACTTGGATACATGTGAATAATTCGTTGAATACAGGGATTTTCGTTTTGTAAAAGCACCGTAAAATAAACCTTTTGTTTATTAAAAAATTGTTATCGATTGAGTTTAATTTGTCTACACTGATGACATTTATTTCTATCACAAGCTTGTGTTATTCCACATGCTGCTTAACGAAATTATCAAGAATAAGTGCGTTTGCTTTAAACTAAATAAATCACGAATGCCGTAAGTTTTTAGCCCCTTGGACAAATAGAGCGTGGGTTAATATGTAGTCTATCATACCCACAGGGTTCTAAAATATAAGTGTACCAAATGTGGTGTAGATTGGTCAAAAGGTGGATTAGTATAGAGAACAGACAGACGTCAACTCTGCTTTATATATCTAACCGAAGTTCCATTGTTCCATCTGCCGCTGAATGGAATTTTCAAGAAAAATTGCATCCGCTTGAACTAAATTAGCCACGAATGGCGTAACAATTTAATTTACCGTCCTCTCATATTGTTGATGAAATTCGAATATATCGCAGGTGTAAGAATGGCATAAGTAAAACATATTCATAGGAAAATTAAGTGTAAGATTATCCACCAAAATTTCGCTATTTTTACTGAAAATGAATGAACAAAAATATTTGTAGTCACTAGAAAACTCAAAATAAACTTCTGTAGTTGTCACATTAGAAAAAACCTTTCAGCAGAAGTGTGACGAATATGAAATGGATTATATGGATGGATACAGCATGTATGTATATTTGCGTCCGAATTAAATTGTAGAAGCGATAGAGAAGTTCAAATCGATAATTTTTTCCCCATACACTTAAATGATGCTAACATTCTTCTATGAAAAATAATTGATGACTTTTCAATCAAGTTATTATTAATTCAACCCGAGCAAAACTGGGTATTTTTGCTAGTATATTTTGTATTTTTTCCAATACAAACACTGCTGAACAGAATGACCTCCCTTTGATTTTAGATATATTTGGTTACTCATATTACTTAGTCTTTGGCCCTAATATAACCACTTTAAAGGATTTCAAGATGGTAAAACAAGCTTGGTGTATGTTTTTTATAAAAAATTTAATTTATCATTAGAAAAATATTTACCAAGAGTTGGTGCTCATGTTGGAATGGCAATGACAACTAACCAACAAATATTTCTCTTCTTGCTGACTTAAAACTGTTACTCGCAAATCTGTTTATCAGTAGATGCTGAGTTTTATACATATGGGACCAGTCCACACATTGTGTTGCATTTGTTTAGGTTATTTTGACAACTCATCTTACTTAAAGGTTGGTTAGGCTTAAACCTGATGCCTGTTCCAAAATTTATTATATCTGATAAAGGAATCGGATATTCCTACCACCCTCAGATATGTTTATCACATCAATATTATCTAGTAACTACACTGATTTGCATGTCTAGTGTCTAACAAGTTTAAACACATAGGAGAAATCAATTCAAATCATAAATATCCGATTTTAATCAAATAAATTTGAATTCTTTATAGTCTCAGATATGTATTTCGTCTTGGGGAAAACTCATTAAGATTTTGATGTTTGTGTAAACGAGTAAAAAGCATTTATTAGTCTTTCCACATTTGCAAATTCTGTAATCATAGAAAGAAGACATTAAAAGTTCGACTTAAAGTACCGTATTAAACTGAAAACAAAATTGGGTTATAAATATAGACTGGAAAATTTAAATTAATCTAATTATAAAAATTTAGACTTCACCCTTCAGACAAAATTCTTATTTTTTTTAAATATAGATTTTTATTTTTCAAAAATTAGTTACTTTTCCTCACTTTTCTTATTAATATTATCTAGAAACTACTTGTATTTGCATATCTCGTGTCGAACACCTTTGAACATGAGTAACGAATTCATTAAAATCCACTTTTAATGATTTTTTCACTGAGAATTGGCTATTGGGTTGGTTGAGTTTTATGGTGCAATGGCCAAGCTGTGATCAACACCAAGTAAAAGCAAAGTTTGGTAAAAGAACACAAGAATGTCTAGTGTCTAACAACACATAGGAGAAATCAATTAAAATCATAAATATCCAATTTTAGTCAAATAAATTTGAATTCTTAAAAATTCTTCCATTCCGAAGAAATATTCCGTCTTCTCTTATATACACAACTCCAAGAAATATATAACTTCAGAACTTGATACCACTTAAGCTTTGGTTTCGTAAGAACGCGGAGCCATTATCTAGCAGCCGTAATGTAGCTGTGGGTGACGTCACTAAAACGTTGTTTACACAAACAGATGGCGGTTTCCTAGAGAGCGTTGTTTGTGAGCATAACGAAAATCACTGCTGTTAGATAACGGCTCCACTTTTTTAGGAAACCGAATCTTTAGAGGGTAACACACGAGAGTTACATTTGGAAATAAATAAATAAGTTCAATGCAGGAATAAATGAACTTTTAAAGAATTCGCAAACTTAAAACCCACAAAATTTAATAGGAATGGATTTGCAACTTTTTTATTTGTGAATACTTATACATAAAGCATGAATAAAATTTGGACCACCTCTTGTCAGCAAGTCTTAAAGAAATTGCATAATATCATTGCTAAGCTAAACTTATGTACCGTTTCTCGTATTTCCTGGCCACCTCGTAGTTTAATAAAAATGTTTATTTTGTCCCATTTGAATAAAATAGTTTTATTTTGGTCAATCATAAATTGTTATTAATAACCCATAATCATACATCAATATCTCCTTCAGATAACAGTAATTTGTACAGACATGGAATTGTAATATTTGATAATATGTATTGATATCTGCAGTGATTTATTTAGAGAAAATAAAAAATGCATCAAAATCGTCTTTTGTAGTAGAAACGTTACTGTCACTTTCATCATTTTATAACTTTGTCATACATCAAGAGTGCGATGTACGTATGTGAAATGTATTGCATGAATGGATATGCATATGTAGGATCGGTGTCCGTAGTATGTTGTGTAAATTATAAAGATGTCGAAAAGGTGTTAAAATATTATTTTATTCTACGAAACACAAAAGTGATTATATGTTCTAATAATTTCTTCAATCTAGAGTTAACCAATTCTAACCGAGTAAAGTCGGGGAATTTTGCTAGTGTATCGTAACAAAATAAAGAGTTCCCCAAGTGAATGCATCCCTAACGCTAAAATTGTCTTTAATGTTCGGAAAGTAGGAAGTTAATTATTGTCAGTTCTAAAATGGATAATTTGTGGCATGTTACTGAGTACATGCAAATTTTTAAACTGATTAGTATCATGCATTTTGTCCCAGATTATTTTTCATTTTTAATATTATTAAACTTAAGAAAAAAGAAATTTTTTGAAGTGATTAAAAGCTGATTTTTTAAAATTAGCATACCCTGATATATAGACTTCTGTGCCTTTTTGCTTTGTTTGTGCTGCAATGTTTTGTTTTCCACTGTATTGTATTACTTTGTACTGCAGTAATTATTATTTTTTTAATTTAAAGTTGCACTGTTTTTATGTTTTTGTAAAAACATTTTTAAATTTCGTATATGACTTTTTATATTACAGTAAAACCTTCTTAAGTCGTCACTAAAGGAACCAAACATTTTTGATGGCTTAAGCGGAGGGGCGTTTTTGGCAAATTGGGAATTTTGAAAAAAACAAAAAACACTGAAATACTATTTTTATGAATTGCTGTAGGATTTGGTGACAAAAACAAGGTTTTTAGAAATCAATACATTCAAATGAATGAGTGGAAAATAAAAAAACAAACACTCTTTATAGTTACCACATTTTATTTCTTTGGTACATTAAAATAATCCAGCAGTGTTGATTGATAAAGGTGCAAATTTCTGGAAATAAACTTTCTTTTCTATTATACTTAAGGTTTTAAATTCTTCTACTATTTTATTCTACGAAACACAAAAGTGATTATATGTTCTAATCATTTCTTCAATCTTGAGTTAACCAATTCTAACCGAATAAAGTCGGGTAATTTTGCTAGTATATCGTAACAAAATAAAGAGTTCCTTCAAGTGAATGCTTATTGCATCCCTTGAACTGTTTTGTTTTTCTTCCAAAAATTCAGATGTCGAAGCTTTTACAGTCGTTTGAGAGCAGGTTACGATGTTATCAATGTTGACGAATGAATTAACATCATTGACACTGCACCCTTTTTCATTTGCGATTTGCAGCAAAGTCTAATGGTTCCGGGTCGATGATGTCCTCGCTGAGGATTTCTTCTGTATATATAGTTAATCGCATTTAAAACCCAAACTTCTTGCTCTTCGTTCCTATCCAATGCATCAATTGAACTCTTCAGGTCCTTTACAAGCATTTTTTTGTAAAGTTGGTTTTTCTGCTTGCTTCTTCTTTCTCCTCAGCAGAGCGGAGTAGATAGGAACTATAGTACAACAGAAATTCTTTGAAAGGCCATAATGAGTTCTCCCCTTTTGAATGCATCCAAGTGGAGACGTAAAGTAACACTGATAAGAAAATTCAAGGTCTAATAAATTCATTGTGTTCCCCACTGACCATTGGGTTCAAGTAATCATCACCTGCCAATCCCCCAGTTAGAGGATGGACATCAGGTGCTGGACACTAAGGAAGGTCATTAACGTTTTCCTTTGTAAAAGCATCCTAATGGGGTGGTGAATTGGTGCAAACTAGTGCTTAAAGCTCTATGTTCTCGTCATCGTTAAAATTCTACGCATCTTTACTGAGTTAAATTGTTGCTACCAGTTGGAGGGTTATTGTGAAGGGGCGGGGCTGTAACGACAACACAATGCCATGCAAAATAGAGAAGATGCTTTTGGCCATTTTTGAGGGTGACAAGTTATTCGGGGTAGAATTAAATTTGGTGATGTGTAAAGGAGGGTTATTTTACATTATTGTGTATGAGACCTTGTCGGGACCAAAGGAAAACGACGACTTAAACAGAGTGACAACTTATTGAGGTTTCACTGTTTCAGTCTATTTTTTTATATTGTATAAATCTATGTAAAGAAGGAAACGTTACGTTTTCCCACTGGTGCCCTCGCCAACATATTACCATCAATATCTGTTCTGTGAGCTTTTATCGACCAATTCTCAACTTCTTCAAATCCACACTCTGGTGTTGGCAGCCTATGATTGACTCTTTTAGGGCAGTAAAAAAATGTAAATCTTACTGAAATTATATCAACTTGTCACTTCTAAAGATAATTTTTACTGAATCTTAAAACAGTTTTTTCCCCCCTCATTAAACGAGTTAACCTGCATGTTTGCTAGTCTTGTATAATTAATGGTTTTGATGTATTTTAATTAATCCACCTTGTGCTAAAGCACGATTGTAAAAGCTCATTGATATTTTAATAGATTTTTGCTGCCGAAAAAGACACTTCTGACGAAGGCGACTCTGATGATGAAAGAGTTGCTGACAAGGAAAGCGACACTGACGATGAAAGAGTGGAATGCATTGTTGAGAACAATACAGAATATACATATCCCTTGGTTCTACCTCCCATGATCATGGATAAATATGTTCCCGAGAACAACTCCCTGGTTTCGATCTCGAAGAGAGAATTCGAAGCATCTGGATATCTCTCGGATGTCAAGGGTATCGGCAATAAGGCAGTGTCTTCATGCGAGTCCATGGATGACAAGGCATGGTTTTCATCCAAGCGTTCCAAGGACGACTCAGATCTATCTGAATATAAATCCGTGCCAAAACTCCCTTCTGCACATTTAAAAGACATACCTTCTCTTGTCATTTCAACTTCACATATAAAAAATGAAGTAGATAACCATGTGTCACATTTGTCATCAAGTAATTCCCATTTGCAAGGTCAAAACAATTTACATGGAAATGGTAGTCAGGATAAAACTGTTCTTAAAAACAATGATGCCTCGAACTGTTCAATGGACTTATCTGTTGCTCTTGAAATGGAAGTGAGTTCTTCAAATTCGTGCTCGGAAACCGGCTCTTCCGATACCTTCTGCCATGCTGATATGCGAGAACCTGACCTAAAAGTGTCTCTTTTGTATGCTGAAGATAAAAAAGAATCGAATTCCAAAGATAATACCAGCAATGTATGCATTAGGTCATCTGAGACAATCTGTACTGCTAATCCAACTGATAACTCCATGTTTGTTGCTAGTGATAAAGAAGCACCTATCTTAAATATGTCTAAAAAGGATGAGCTACTAATGACTAAACCTATAAATGATATTCAGGGTAAAATTTGGGTTGAAAACAATGATGGGGCCTTAACCGTGAAAACTTGTTCTAGGGACAAATGCTCATCTGTTGCTTCAGAAATGGAAGTAAGTTCTAATTTGTGTTCAGAAACTGAGTCCTCTTTCGATACCTTCTGTGATGCTAGTATACGAGAAACAAACCAAGAGGTGTCTGTTTTACATGCTGATAATAAAGAAGAAACCAAAAAATTAAAACAGAAAAAGACAAAACATATTACCAGCGATGTGTGTATTGAGTCATCTGAGATGATTTGTACAGCTGATCCTATTTATAACTCCATGTTTGTTTCTAGTGGCTTAGAAGTAGCAAATTTAAGTGTCAGTAAAGGTAATGACCTACCAATTTCATCTTCAAATTCTAATCAAATAGGGCATGCAAATTCTGAAGATTTATCATCACTAACACAAAAATATAATTATACTATTGATGTACCAAATTCTGACATTCTTAAAGATCCTGTATTCAAAAAGGCATGTTTTAAGGATGAATTCTTAACCTGCCTTTCTCAAATGGTGCAGAAAAAACAGTCCGCGAAAATGGAAGGAAATTCAAGTTCCTGTCAAAGCAACTCTGCAAAAGTGGAAGAAAAATCAAACTCCAGTGATTTCAGCACGAGTGTTATATCTACAGAGGAAAAGGTTTCAGGTAATAATAATAGTGTGTCTGAAGGCAATAAAATGAATATTTCTGCAGAAATGGAAGAAAATTCAAATTTGAGTCGAAGCTGTTCGGCAAACATGGAAGAAAAATCAAACTCCAGTGATTTTAGCACGAGTGTTATCTCTACAGAGGAAAAGGTTTCAGGTAATAATAATAGTGTGTCTGAAGGCAATGAAATGAATATTTCTGCAGAAATGGAAGAAAATTCAAATTTGAGTCAAAGCTATTCGGCAAACATGGGAAAAGAAAGATCGAACTCCAGTGATATTAGTTTAAGCATTATCTATACAGGGGAAAAGGTTTCACCTAATATTGATCTTGCATATGAAGGCAATAAAATTTCAAATCCTTTGAACACGACTTCTGTTCTTGAATGCATGAAAGAAAATGTACCTTTAGAATATAAAGCAGATTTCATTGCCTCGAATTTGAGTGTCCACATTTCATCATTTTGTCAGCAGCACGACAAGGCAGATTTCATAGCATCGAATGGGATCGTCCACATTTCAGCATTTCATCCCCATTCTTTAGAATTAGAAAGATGTTCATCAGAAGATCAAAGCAAAATGCTTACCTCCTCAGATTGCATCCAAGAGGATAAAGTGAATGTTACATGTTTCGCAACTTCCCAAAGTATATGTGAAAAAAGTTTGGAATCGCTCGATAGTCACGTTTCTACCAAGAAACTTGAAACAATTCCGTTTGACTTTGAATTCAATAGAGCCACCCCAGATACTAGTGATCACCATCAAATTGTTAACAAGGAATTCCCATCCTCTAAAAGTATAAGTAATGATAATTCTTCACTTCAGGATACTTGCATGCTGCAAAATATAGACTTTCCCAGTGAAGCTACTGATAATGCACATAGAATTCCAGTGCAAAATACTTGTCATGGAACCTCATCTAAAGAAGAAATTACTGAGGTTACAAAGGGAACAGAGGTCTTTAAGCAACAGTTGCCTCCTGAAAGAATGAATGATAATTGCGTACCAATACATGACGACGAAAATGTCGATGAATTGTCTGTTATGGAGAGGGGAAACATCCAACCCTCAAATGTATCAAAATGTTCAAGAAAGTTTCAAATAAATTCTGTGAAAAGATTCAATGAATACGATACAGTAGCTTCTGTCACTGATGCCAAAATGGACATTGTATCGAATTCACTCGCACCCGAAATCCATTCACCTTCCAAAACTGAAAGCTGCTACAGAGTTGATGAAAGTCTATCATCCCGTGATACTTCTGTACTATTTACTAACTTAAATAAGGATGGAGGAAATTTGTATAATGTAGAATCTGCTGATGAAGTTGTTGAAGCTTGCAGTGAATTTTTACCAAAGGAGCCAGTAGAGAAGGAATTACAAGTTGTTCCTCCGAGTGTACAAGAGAGAAGCAGTCAGCTCGATTCAAAAAAGTCAACTAGTGTATCTGAAAGGCAAGATGATTCTTTCACCGATTCCTCAAATGTTCCCACAACCTCTGCATCCCATTTGAATGAACTGCAGGTTCGTAGGGTCACTTCTCTGGAAAAGGATTTATCGTCGCTCGAGTTGACAAACGCAGCTATTCCCGAAAGTTCAGACAATTGTTTTGGTACTTCAGTGCATTTCCTTACAGGAGGTTCAAACACAATTAAACCATTCATGCCCTTTCTCTCGGAAGAAGAAGGGTGCTTTACGAGCTCTTTTGCCGTGTCACAAGTGGGAAATGGAGTCGGGAGTAATTTTAATTTATTAACTGGGAGCAGTTTCGAAGAAAATGTAAATTCTATAGAATCCGAGCAAGAAACGAATGCTGACCAAAGAGCCATACTCCATTTAAATGCTGGAGAAACCCACAGCAGTGATGATGACATACAAATAGTAGACTTTGTGATTCGTGATAAAGGTACTGAAAATAGTACTATTAATTCTGCCAAACGTGCTTCTTTGGAAACAAAACGTCTTTCAACTTCACCCTCCCATTCCAATGCTGGTTCTGGATCCAATCAAAGTGTTTTGGATTGTATGCCCTCTTGCCTAGAATCATCTACCACCCTGCCAAAAGAATCATCCATAAGTCCACAACTCGAAGCTACAAATGGATTGCGATCGTCGACAACTCGGTGCGACCGACCTCTGTTATCGAAACAGAAATCCTCCACTCCCGCTATTGAGAATGCAACTCCCACAGAATCTTCCGTGCACTTTCGATTGGGTACAAAGAATTCTACAGGACCTTTTACTCTACCAAATACACAGGTGAATGATGCACCAGCTGGAGTGGTTCGCGATCCAGGTGATTTTGACAGATCACAGTCAACCATTACTCGGTATCTTTCTCCGAAGAATCCCATCTCTCCTTTAAATCCATCAAAACAAAGATCCTTAACTCCTGTACTTGACAACAGTTCACGATCTTCCACATCCCAAAGTCAGCTTCATAGGAAGCGATCCTTCACCCCTTCTCCGTCAACTAGTTCCATAGTTCCATTTCTTGTGGAGAAGGACATGAATTCTTCAAGCAAGTGGAAACGACAGCTTTTCAATGAGACACTCTCGACGACAGTAGAGGGCACAAATGCCACTTCCCCTCGTTTGATTGCTACCTTACCTTCAACTGCAATCTCTGAATGGACTACACCTTCTGTGCCTGGGACTAGCCACGATTCTACATATTTATACCATAACAGATGGTTAAACGATATACCTCAAGGCTGTGGGAGCAGAACTCTTGGCAAAGAAAGAGACGTCAGAAGATCGCCAAAACGAAGGACTACACCGTCTGTGTCGAGTATTCATGCTGTGCCTGGGACTAGCCAGAAATCTACATATCCCAAACAAAATTATCTTTTAAATTATGTTCCTCAAAATAGTCAAGTTAGTGGGAGCTCTACAGGGAGTGAAAATGCCCAGGAACATAGCCTTATACGTCTGTATCGGTTTGGTGGCTTTCTAAACAAGAGGAAGGCCAGTATCCCGAAACGACTCCAACAGATAAAAGTACCGACGAAGAAGGAAAAGCCATCTCCGAAAAAACTCAAGTTGTCTGAAATGAACGACTCTCGAGCAAGTACCACTGCTATATTGGAGTTATCCGATTCCAGCGACGACAGTGATATCGAGGTTTTGTTGAACACTGTTGGCGATGATTGTGTTATTGTGTCTGAAGTAAAAGAGAGTGAAATTATAACCATCGAGGATGATTGATGGATTTTATGAAAATACAGTTTAGCTATACTCATCATTCATATTGTATATACATTCACGGTTTTTATATTTTTAAAAGCCATCATAGTGGAAAGTACCACTTTAAACTGAAGAAGAAAATACGTATATTAATGTTGTGTATAAGTCAAGAGTCATCTTTGTAAATTTTATTTCTAAAAAAGATTTTAATACAAACGTATGCTTTGGCTTTTTCATTTCCTATCATCTAACACTTTCAAAATGCCCTTTCATTCTTCCTTACACAAGAAGGTAATTTGAGTTTAGTGCCATCCTCATTTCTTCCTATGTTAAAATATGGCACAGCTTGGCCTCTGTTAAAATGAGATAATATGTCATTTTAAAGCATTACCTTTTAGTTTGGATTATTTGGATATCTTTTTTAAAGGTAAGCGATATTTTATTTTGATCTTTTATGCAATTTTTCGTTTGTTTCATTTATGCAATCTTTTGTTTGTTTCTGAAGAGTACTTCGGTTTTCGTATAGTTCATTTTTATCATTTTGGTTTGGATGTCTTATGAAAAGTAAAGCGATATTTAATCCCAATTTTAAATTTAATGTAGAACATTTTAAACTTAATTTATTATTATATTTTTGTATTATTTGGTTTCCTAAAAATGTCAGCACTCTTCAAATGGTCTTTACTGCACTTTCGCCAATCTTGGATTACGATTTGGATCATTTATGCAAACTAAGAACATTTCTTCTATGTAGTTCTACACTCACAGGATGATGATGCGCTTTTACAATTTCAACGTTTTACTGAGAAGCAAAGACCTCTTCCATCAATTTATTGTCGTTATGAATTCCAAGATTGAATCGGGAAGGGTGTTGTACATACGACTGAATCAGAGGACTCTGAACGTGGAACAGTATGCACATTTGAGAGATGATTTGATGAATGATAGCTAGACTTTCAAAAAGATATCCAAACCAAAAGTTGAAGTTTATGCTTTTGTAAATTTATACGTTGCATAAATTATCAAAATTAAATAGTGCCATACTTACCAAAAGACACCCAAACATATAAACAAAGAAAAAAAATGCATTAAAGTTCAACAAAATTGCATTTCACTAAAACGTCCTTTTTTATTTTACGGCCCACAATGTTTCTAATAATCCAAATAAATGTCCAAATAAAATAATCCTCCCCCCCCCAAAAAAAAAAAACCCGTTTTTCTGCTTCTGTTTAGCTTCTCCCTTTAGGCGGCACTGCTACATTTTGACTCGCGAAAATATGAGGAACGTTTGGCACAACATGGTCATCATTTTGCTGCGTTGTCGCTTTTGTGTAGTTAGCTATACAAAGCCCACGTCACAACTATAAGTCCTATCGCGAGGCTACTTTTCGCGCTACGATACGAACCGCAGGCAGTTCAGCTTAATGGGTTTAGTTAAACATACGGAACTTTTTCATATTTGTCTCACAGCCAAAAGTTAAGCATGGAGTGGAAAATGTTAATGTCCAGAAGCCAGTCTGAATTTGTGAGGCTGCAATTTGCTGCAGATTTAGATGGAAGTATGCAAATGTGTTATGTAACAGCCAATTACGGTTTCGTGTTGAGAAATATGCAAAACAGGCAGCTTTGGATTTAAACATTTTGTTAATGACTCCAATGCTCTAACCCTTCACAATGCTGGCTTCTTATACGACTGCCTTTTTTGAAGCCACCATCATGACTGGACATGCCGCAGGCGAAGACGTATTCATTCCTAGAATACCAATCATCCCGTTCCATTTAAAAAACTTCAGTTACCGGTTCGTTTAAGTTTCGAAATGAGCATCAACAAGGACAATCGCTGAAAGTCGTAGGACTCGATCTCTGTAAACCGTGTTTCATCCACGGTCAACTGTAAGTGGGGTGTTTAAGAGAGGGTTGGATACCTTTTTACAAATAGATATGACTTGAATTTCTTGCCAGATATGGTTATTTTACAGGGTTCCCACTCTTTTTTTCTAACCAAAAATAAGGACTTTGTAAGCACTTTCTAGCACAAAATAAGGACTTACATAAAACATTATAGAAACCGTATTATACAATGTAATACCTGACTTTCGACCAAATGGGGACGCTCTTACAGATTTGTTAATCTTATGAGAACAGTAGTATGTAAAAAATTTAATATTCAAGTCTATTTTCTAAAAATTATACACAAATAATGCCACACAAAAATGAAAATTTTCAGAATAAGGAGTCTGATTTTTACAAAATTCAGCAGTTAATATGTTGGCATTTACGTGTGCATGTATCTCTACTATTATAAAAGGAAGTGTTTGTCGGTCTGTTTGTTTGTTTCTTGCCCACGAAGTCCTGACGAATCTATGGCACTTACAGTAATGAGATTTGGCACACAGGTAGTCCAAATTTTTTACAATTTTAGGGTCTAGGCGAAATTTAAAATTCAATCTAGAACATTTTAAAATGAATTTAATAGTTTTTTCACCATTCTTCATTCTACTGCGGTAAATCAGAGGAATTAAGAAACATCAAAATTTAGATCTTTCGGCCTCGCATGTCCCCTTGACGTCAGCCTTTGGAACCATGCCAAATTTTTTTTCGTCTCCTAGGAGAGAACAAATTTGAATGACCTTCGTTTCTTTCGAGATTCATTCATTTGGATTTCCTGCGAAATGGATTCCAGTAAAGCAAAAGATTACTAAAGTTATCACTGGCGTTCTTCAGTGCGTTTTTCTATCTCAGCGATCGTTAAAGGTTGAATAAAAATTTTAACGGTATAGCAAGCGCGAATGAACCAGCGTAACTTAGTGTCTACCAAAAAGTACTTCATGGTAGAGTTGGGGGTTACACTGGTCTACCCATTTGTAAGTTAAGTTGTGGAGTGGTAGCTAAGCTCGCTACAACGGATATGAAATTTGCGGAAAATTTAACACAAGATAACAACCAAACATCGAGGCGTTGCCCTTGGTGTAACACGGGCACGGACAATGCCGAGCCAGCCACGCAGTGGCTAGTAGTTAGTATATGTGTAAGTACATATACAAACTATAGAATGGAGACCGCAAAAAAAAAATAACAACTTTGGATGTTTTTCTTTTATCTCTTCGCAGTGCATTTGCTTTTATAAAAAGGGAAAGAAAAAGTTAAGTTTTATGAGGACCGGACTTGGTGTTGTCGATCTCAAAGCTGCTGTTGCAAGTTTGATATAGTTTTCTTGTTATTTTCATATTGTTTTGTTTTTATTTTTTAATGGTCTTTAGGGGGTCACCTCCTTGATCCACCAACACTTTCATTTTCAAAAATTTCCTTTTTTTTTTTTAATTAAAAAATGTTTTTTTTTGAAATTACAGTTCTTACCTTGCTGTATCTGCAGCTTCAGCCTGCTTATGAAATGGCAGTAATTATTTTATAATACACTTTCATAAATTCATAATGAAAATAAGAAGTAAATTCATTTATTGGCACATTGGAGGTTTCAATAAAATATAATTAGAGCAAACTATTAATTTACTAAAAGTATGTAAAAGGATTGCAAGTTGCATACGTCAGAGTCAAATTTGACTGCATCGGAGACTGAACGAGTTTCTAAGAAAATAGTTTCCCGTGAACCAAAACAGATCATAAGAGTTATGCAAAAACTTTGATACATTTATAAAAAGGTTAAAAAAATAAAATGCAATTTTATTATATTCAACTAGTTTTAGATATTCAACTAGTTACATTAGTTCCAGCCAAAGCCATTCGGTGTATTGCCACATAATTTTGAACCACGGTCAGATGACGGGACATCTGAGCTGGTGCCCTACTCTCCAAACTTAAGCACCAACCCAACGTGAGGACTTTTGGCCACGACAAATTTACGGTGCACCAGCCGCTTCTACATGATATGCTTACAAACATCATTTTAATGAAACAAAATTAATTTGAAAATAATCATCTTAGCTGACAATGGAAACAGATTGCGCATGTCATAACAAAAGAAGGTGAAATTCAAGCACAGTCGGCAATTGAGTATTTGTCACCCGGATACAAAGAGAAAAAAGAGAGAGTTTTCGGTCAGCAGCCAAATACGATAAGAGTCCGAAATTTCCAGTTTTCAAACTTTTCCCGATTATTGAAATTTTCCGACTATTCTCGGTTCTCCAGCACTGTGGTTTACTATTTTGCGATCTTTTCCTCAAATGTTTTTTTTTAAACGAGCGGGTTGGTTTTCTTTTGGAACTGATAACCAATTGCTTCAAATTCTCAAAACAGAATCACTCCCGCAAATCTTCAAAAAAAAAAAAAAAAAATTCCTGGGATAGTAGTTACAAAGAATTAAAAGCATAAAAAAAAAGCTAGATTAAAAAAAATTGCAGCACATCGGGTTACCACTCAGATAGCAGTAATAAATAAAATTAATTATTTTTATATTGTTTTTGATTCACCTACAAACTTAAAAATACACTTCCCCATAATTATAATAAATTTTTAAAACATTGCATTCGCGGGTAACTGAATAAAACAAAATTAATTAACATTTGATGATTGTATTCTAGTTTCCTCTATCAGGGCAACTATTTTGTGCATTGCGAGAGCCACTCACAAGTCGAAAACAGACCGATTTTCATGGGTTTTCAAGTTTTTAAAGTGTATTATATATATATATATATATGAGCTTATCAAGATATGTGCTCATCAAGAGTTGATCGACGATTTGTATATCGCGTATCAAGGGTTGCCATTCAAGCAAGCCAGTGCCCGAATCATCACCAAAACCGTACTTTTAAGCAGTTTTATCGCCAATCAGCCGCTAAAAAGAGGTCGGAAATATTGTGAAAAAGTATCGTCATTTGAAAGGAAAATAAGCACTTTCTAAGGACTATTGATACAAAATAAGCACTTCTAAGGGCCCTTAGAAATGGAAGGTCAAAATAAGCACTTTCAAAGCACCCGTGGGAACCCTGTTTTAATAAGTGTAGAGGTATATAGTCATAGTCATAGTCATATAGAGTGGGGAGGTCAGGAAAGCCCTAGGTGCTGATTCCACTAGGGAATATTTCACCAAACCTCATTGTTTTTCGATATTCCTGTCAGAGAAAGCCAGATTCCTTGAGAAAGGCCAAAAGGCTTTTGACAGGTTCTTCGTCAATTGTATCAAGTTCTGTTCCAAGACCTAGACTTGAGTGCCTTATGTGAAGCAGAGCTTCGCATTCAAAAAGTATGTGGTGGGCAGTTTCAAAAAATAAGTCAGTAAAAATAAGGACTTTGTAAGCACTTTCTAGCACAAAATAAGGACTTACATAAAACATTATAGAAACCGTATTATACAATGTAATACCTGACTTTCGACCAAATGGGGACGCTCTTACAGATTTGTTAATCTTATGAGAACAGTAGTATGTAAAAAATTTAATATTCAAGTCTATTTTCTAAAAATTATACACAAATAATGCCACACAAAAATGAAAATTTTCAGAATAAGGAGTCTGATTTTTACAAAATTCAGCAGTTAATATGTTGGCATTTACGTGTGCATGTATCTCTACTATTATAAAAGGAAGTGTTTGTCGGTCTGTTTGTTTGTTTCTTGCCCACGAAGTCCTGACGAATCTATGGCACTTACAGTAATGAGATTTGGCACACAGGTAGTCCAAATTTTTTACAATTTTAGGGTCTAGGCGAAATTTAAAATTCAATCTAGAACATTTTAAAATGAATTTAATAGTTTTTTCACCATTCTTCATTCTACTGCGGTAAATCAGAGGAATTAAGAAACATCAAAATTTAGATCTTTCGGCCTCGCATGTCCCCTTGACGTCAGCCTTTGGAACCATGCCAAATTTTTTTTTCGTCTCCTAGGAGAGAACAAATTTGAATGACCTTCGTTTCTTTCGAGATTCATTCATTTGGATTTCCTGCGAAATGGATTCCAGTAAAGCAAAAGATTACTAAAGTTATCACTGGCGTTCTTCAGTGCGTTTTTCTATCTCAGCGATCGTTAAAGGTTGAATAAAAATTTTACCGGTATAGCAAGCGCGAATGAACCAGCGTAACTTAGTGTCTACCAAAAAGTACTTCATGGTAGAGTTGGGGGTTACACTGGTCTACCCATTTGTAAGTTAAGTTGTGGAGTGGTAGCTAAGCTCGCTACAACGGATATGAAATTTGCGGAAAATTTAACACCAGATAACAACCAAACATCGAGGCGTTGCCCTTGGTGTAACACGGGCACGGACAATGCCGAGCCAGCCACGCAGTGGCTAGTAGTTAGTATATGTGTAAGTACATATACAAACTATAGAATGGAGACCGCAAAAAAAAAAATTAACAACTTTGGATGTTTTTCTTTTATCTCTTCGCAGTGCATTTGCTTTTATAAAAAGGGAAAGAAAAAGTTAAGTTTTATGAGGACCGGACTTGGTGTTGTCGATCTCAAAGCTGCTGTTGCAAGTTTGATATAGTTTTCTTGTTATTTTCACATATTGTTTTGTTTTTATTTTTTAATGGTCTTTAGGGGGTCACCTCCTTGATCCACCAACACTTTCATTTTCAAAAATTTCCTTTTTTTTTTTTAATTAAAAAATGTTTTTTTTTGAAATTACAGTTCTTACCTTGCTGTATCTGCAGCTTCAGCCTGCTTATGAAATGGCAGTAATTATTTTATAATACACTTTCATAAATTCATAATGAAAATAAGAAGTAAATTCATTTATTGGCACATTGGAGGTTTCAATAAAATATAATTAGAGCAAACTATTAATTTACTAAAAGTATGTAAAAGGATTGCAAGTTGCATACGTCAGAGTCAAATTTGACTGCATCGGAGACTGAACGAGTTTCTAAGAAAATAGTTTCCCGTGAACCAAAACAGATCATAAGAGTTATGCAAAAACTTTGAACATTTATAAAAAGGTTAAAAAAATAAAATGCAATTTTATTATATTCAACTAGTTTTAGATATTCAACTAGTTACATTAGTTCCAGCCAAAGCCATTCGGTGTATTGCCACATAATTTTGAACCACGGTCAGATGACGGGACATCTGAGCTGGTGCCCTACTCTCCAAACTTAAGCACCAACCCAACGTGAGGACTTTTAGCCACGACAAATTTAAGGTGCACCAGCCGCTTCTACATGATATGCTTACAAACATCATTTCAATGAAACAAAATTAATTTGAAAATAATCATCTTAGCTGACAATGGAAACAGATTGCGCATGTCATAACAAAAGAAGGTGAAATTCAAGCACAGTCGGCAATTGAGTATTTGTCACCCGGATACAAAGAGAAAAAAGAGAGAGTTTTCGGTCAGCAGCCAAATACGATAAGAGTCCGAAATTTCCAGTTTTCAAACTTTTCCCGATTATTGAAATTTTCCGACTATTCTCGGTTCTCCAGCACTGTGGTTTACTATTTTGCGATCTTTTCCTCAAATGTTTTTTTTTAAACGAGCGGGTTGGTTTTCTTTTGGAACTGATAACCAATTGCTTCAAATTCTCAAAACAGAATCACTCCCGCAAATCTTCAAAAAAAAAAAAAAAATTCCTGGGATAGTAGTTACAAAGAATTAAAAGCATAAAAAAAAAGCTAGATTAAAAAAAATTGCAGCACATCGGGTTACCACTCAGATAGCAGTAATAAATAAAATTAATTATTTTTATATTGTTTTTGATTCACCTACAAACTTAAAAATACACTTCCCCATAATTATAATAAATTTTTAAAACATTGCATTCGCGGGTAACTGAATAAAACAAAATTAATTAACATTTGATGATTGTATTCTAGTTTCCTCTATCAGGGCAACTATTTTGTGCATTGCGAGAGCCACTCACAAGTCGAAAACAGACCGATTTTCATGGGTTTTCAAGTTTTTAAAGTGTATTATATATATATGAGCTTATCAAGATATGTGCTCATCAAGAGTTGATCGACGATTTGTATATCGCGTATCAAGGGTTGCCATTCAAGCAAGCCAGTGCCCGAATCATTACCAAAACCGTACTTTTAAGCAGTTTTATCGCCAATCAGCCGCTAAAAAGAGGTCGGAAATATTGTGAAAAAGTATCGTCATTTGAAAGGAAAATAAGCACTTTCTAAGGACTATTGATACAAAATAAGCACTTCTAAGGGCCCTTAGAAATGGAAGGTCAAAATAAGCACTTTCAAAGCACCCGTGGGAACCCTGTTTTAATAAGTGTAGAGGTATATAGTCATAGTCATAGTCATATAGAGTGGGGAGGTCAGGAAAGCCCTAGGTGCTGATTCCACTAGGGAATATTTCACCAAACCTCATTGTTTTTCGATATTCCTGTCAGAGAAAGCCAGATTCCTTGAGAAAGGCCAAAAGGCTTTTGACAGGTTCTTCGTCAATTGTATCAAGTTCTGTTCCAAGACCTAGACTTGAGTGCCTTATGTGAAGCAGAGCTTCGCATTCAAAAAGTATGTGGTGGGCAGTTTCAAAAAATAAGTCAGTAAAAATAAGGACTTTGTAAGCACTTTCTAGCACAAAATAAGGACTTACATAAAACATTATAGAAACCGTATTATACAATGTAATACCTGACTTTCGACCAAATGGGGACGCTCTTACAGATTTGTTAATCTTATGAGAACAGTAGTATGTAAAAAATTTAATATTCAAGTCTATTTTCTAAAAATTATACACAAATAATGCCACACAAAAATGAAAATTTTCAGAATAAGGAGTCTGATTTTTACAAAATTCAGCAGTTAATATGTTGGCATTTACGTGTGCATGTATCTCTACTATTATAAAAGGAAGTGTTTGTCGGTCTGTTTGTTTGTTTCTTGCCCACGAAGTCCTGACGAATCTATGGCACTTACAGTAATGAGATTTGGCACACAGGTAGTCCAAATTTTTTACAATTTTAGGGTCTAGGCGAAATTTAAAATTCAATCTAGAACATTTTAAAATGAATTTAATAGTTTTTTCACCATTCTTCATTCTACTGCGGTAAATCAGAGGAATTAAGAAACATCAAAATTTAGATCTTTCGGCTTCGCATGTCCCCTTGACGTCAGCCTTTGGAACCCTGCCAACTTTTTTTTCGTCTCCTAGGAGAGAACAAATTTGAATGACCTTCGTTTCTTTCGAGATTCATTCATTTGGATTTCCTGCGAAATGGATTCCAGTAAAGCAAAAGATTACTAAAGTTATCACTGGCGTTCTTCAGTGCGTTTTTCTATCTCAGCGATCGTTAAAGGTTGAATAAAAATTTTACCGGTATAGCAAGCGCGAATGAACCAGCGTAACTTAGTGTCTACCAAAAAGTACTTCATGGTAGAGTTGGGGGTTACACTGGTCTACCCATTTGTAAGTTAAGTTGTGGAGTGGTAGCTAAGCTCGCTACAACGGATATGAAATTTGCGGAAAATTTAACACCAGATAACAACCAAACATCGAGGCGTTGCCCTTGGTGTAACACGGGCACGGACAATGCCGAGCCAGCCACGCAGTGGCTAGTAGTTAGTATATGTGTAAGTACATATACAAACTATAGAATGGAGACCGCAAAAAAAAAAATTAACAACTTTGGATGTTTTTCTTTTATCTCTTCGCAGTGCATTTGCTTTTATAAAAAGGGAAAGAAAAAGTTAAGTTTTATGAGGACCGGACTTGGTGTTGTCGATCTCAAAGCTGCTGTTGCAAGTTTGATATAGTTTTCTTGTTATTTTCATATTGTTTTGTTTTTATTTTTTAATGGTCTTTAGGGGGTCACCTCCTTGATCCACCAACACTTTCATTTTCAAAAATTTCCTTTTTTTTTTTTAATTAAAAAATGTTTTTTTTTGAAATTACAGTTCTTACCTTGCTGTATCTGCAGCTTCAGCCTGCTTATGAAATGGCAGTAATTATTTTATAATACACTTTCATAAATTCATAATGAAAATAAGAAGTAAATTCATTTATTGGCACATTGGAGGTTTCAATAAAATATAATTAGAGCAAACTATTAATTTACTAAAAGTATGTAAAAGGATTGCAAGTTGCATACGTCAGAGTCAAATTTGACTGCATCGGAGACTGAACGAGTTACTAAGAAAATAGTTTCCCGTGAACCAAAACAGATCATAAGAGTTATGCAAAAACTTTGATACATTTATAAAAAGGTTAAAAAAATAAAATGCAATTTTATTATATTCAACTAGTTTTAGATATTCAACTAGTTACATTAGTTCCAGCCAAAGCCATTCGGTGTATTGCCACATAATTTTGAACCACGGTCAGATGACGGGACATCTGAGCTGGTGCCCTACTCTCCAAACTTAAGCACCAACCCAACGTGAGGACTTTTAGCCACGACAAATTTAAGGTGCACCAGCCGCTTCTACATGATATGCTTACAAACATCATTTTAATGAAACAAAATTAATTTGAAAATAATCATCTTAGCTGACAATGGAAACAGATTGCGCATGTCATAACAAAAGAAGGTGAAATTCAAGCACAGTCGGCAATTGAGTATTTGTCACCCGGATACAAAGAGAAAAAAGAGAGAGTTTTCGGTCAGCAGCCAAATACGATAAGAGTCCGAAATTTCCAGTTTTCAAACTTTTCCCGATTATTGAAATTTTCCGACTATTCTCGGTTCTCCAGCACTGTGGTTTACTATTTTGCGATCTTTTCCTCAAATGTTTTTTTTTAAACGAGCGGGTTGGTTTTCTTTTGGAACTGATAACCAATTGCTTCAAATTCTCAAAACAGAATCACTCCCGCAAATCTTCAAAAAAAAAAAAAAAATTCCTGGGATAGTAGTTACAAAGAATTAAAAGCATAAAAAAAAAGCTAGATTAAAAAAAATTGCAGCACATCGGGTTACCACTCAGATAGCAGTAATAAATAAAATTAATTATTTTTATATTGTTTTTGATTCACCTACAAACTTAAAAATACACTTCCCCATAATTATAATAAATTTTTAAAACATTGCATTCGCGGGTAACTGAATAAAACAAAATTAATTAACATTTGATGATTGTATTCTAGTTTCCTCTATCAGGGCAACTATTTTGTGCATTGCGAGAGCCACTCACAAGTCGAAAACAGACCGATTTTCATGGGTTTTCAAGTTTTTAAAGTGTATTATATATATATATATGAGCTTATCAAGATATGTGCTCATCAAGAGTTGATCGACGATTTGTATATCGCGTATCAAGGGTTGCCATTCAAGCAAGCCAGTGCCCGAATCATCACCAAAACCGTACTTTTAAGCAGTTTTATCGCCAATCAGCCGCTAAAAAGAGGTCGGAAATATTGTGAAAAAGTATCGTCATTTGAAAGGAAAATAAGCACTTTCTAAGGACTATTGATACAAAATAAGCACTTCTAAGGGCCCTTAGAAATGGAAGGTCAAAATAAGCACTTTCAAAGCACCCGTGGGAACCCTGTTTTAATAAGTGTAGAGGTATATAGTCATAGTCATAGTCATATAGAGTGGGGAGGTCAGGAAAGCCCTAGGTGCTGATTCCACTAGGGAATATTTCACCAAACCTCATTGTTTTTCGATATTCCTGTCAGAGAAAGCCAGATTCCTTGAGAAAGGCCAAAAGGCTTTTGACAGGTTCTTCGTGAATTGTATCAAGTTCTGTTCCAAGACCTAGACTTGAGTGCCTTATGTGAAGCAGAGCTCCGCATTCAAAAAGTATGTGGTGGGCAGTTTCAAAAAATAAGTCAGTAAAAATAAGGACTTTGTAAGCACTTTCTAGCACAAAATAAGGACTTACATAAAACATTATAGAAACCGTATTATACAATGTAATACCTGACTTTCGACCAAATGGGGACGCTCTTACAGATTTGTTAATCTTATGAGAACAGTAGTATGTAAAAAATTTAATATTCAAGTCTATTTTCTAAAAATTATACACAAATAATGCCACACAAAAATGAAAATTTTCAGAATAAGGAGTCTGATTTTTACAAAATTCAGCAGTTAATATGTTGGCATTTACGTGTGCATGTATCTCTACTATTATAAAAGGAAGTGTTTGTCGGTCTGTTTGTTTGTTTCTTGCCCACGAAGTCCTGACGAATCTATGGCACTTACAGTAATGAGATTTGGCACACAGGTAGTCCAAATTTTTTACAATTTTAGGGTCTAGGCGAAATTTAAAATTCAATCTAGAACATTTTAAAATGAATTTAATAGTTTTTTCACCATTCTTCATTCTACTGCGGTAAATCAGAGGAATTAAGAAACATCAAAATTTAGATCTTTCGGCCTCGCATGTCCCCTTGACGTCAGCCTTTGGAACCATGCCAAATTTTTTTTCGTCTCCTAGGAGAGAACAAATTTGAATGACCTTCGTTTCTTTCGAGATTCATTCATTTGGATTTCCTGCGAAATGGATTCCAGTAAAGCAAAAGATTACTAAAGTTATCACTGGCGTTCTTCAGTGCGTTTTTCTATCTCAGCGATCGTTAAAGGTTGAATAAAAATTTTAACGGTATAGCAAGCGCGAATGAACCAGCGTAACTTAGTGTCTACCAAAAAGTACTTCATGGTAGAGTTGGGGGTTACACTGGTCTACCCATTTGTAAGTTAAGTTGTGGAGTGGTAGCTAAGCTCGCTACAACGGATATGAAATTTGCGGAAAATTTAACACAAGATAACAACCAAACATCGAGGCGTTGCCCTTGGTGTAACACGGGCACGGACAATGCCGAGCCAGCCACGCAGTGGCTAGTAGTTAGTATATGTGTAAGTACATATACAAACTATAGAATGGAGACCGCAAAAAAAAAAATAACAACTTTGGATGTTTTTCTTTTATCTCTTCGCAGTGCATTTGCTTTTATAAAAAGGGAAAGAAAAAGTTAAGTTTTATGAGGACCGGACTTGGTGTTGTCGATCTCAAAGCTGCTGTTGCAAGTTTGATATAGTTTTCTTGTTATTTTCATATTGTTTTGTTTTTATTTTTTAATGGTCTTTAGGGGGTCACCTCCTTGATCCACCAACACTTTCATTTTCAAAAATTTCCTTTTTTTTTTAAATTAAAAAATGTTTTTTTGAAATTACAGTTCTTACCTTGCTGTATCTGCAGCTTCAGCCTGCTTATGAAATGGCAGTAATTATTTTATAATACACTTTCATAAATTCATAATGAAAATAAGAAGTAAATTCATTTATTGGCACATTGGAGGTTTCAATAAAATATAATTAGAGCAAACTATTAATTTACTAAAAGTATGTAAAAGGATTGCAAGTTGCATACGTCAGAGTCAAATTTGACTGCATCGGAGACTGAACGAGTTTCTAAGAAAATAGTTTCCCGTGAACCAAAACAGATCATAAGAGTTATGCAAAAACTTTGATACATTTATAAAAAGGTTAAAAAAATAAAATGCAATTTTATTATATTCAACTAGTTTTAGATATTCAACTAGTTACATTAGTTCCAGCCAAAGCCATTCGGTGTATTGCCACATAATTTTGAACCACGGTCAGATGACGGGACATCTGAGCTGGTGCCCTACTCTCCAAACTTAAGCACCAACCCAACGTGAGGACTTTTAGCCACGACAAATTTAAGGTGCACCAGCCGCTTCTACATGATATGCTTACAAACATCATTTTAATGAAACAAAATTAATTTGAAAATAATCATCTTAGCTGACAATGGAAACAGATTGCGCATGTCATAACAAAAGAAGGTGAAATTCAAGCACAGTCGGCAATTGAGTATTTGTCACCCGGATACAAAGAGAAAAAAGAGAGAGTTTTCGGTCAGCAGCCAAATACGATAAGAGTCCGAAATTTCCAGTTTTCAAACTTTTCCCGATTATTGAAATTTTCCGACTATTCTCGGTTCTCCAGCACTGTGGTTTACTATTTTGCGATCTTTTCCTCAAATGTTTTTTTTTAAACGAGCGGGTTGGTTTTCTTTTGGAACTGATATAACCAATTGCTTCAAATTCTCAAAACAGAATCACTCCCGCAAATCTTCAAAAAAAAAAAAAAAAATTCCTGGGATAGTAGTTACAAAGAATTAAAAGCATAAAAAAAAAGCTAGATTAAAAAAAATTGCAGCACATCGGGTTACCACTCAGATAGCAGTAATAAATAAAATTAATTATTTTTATATTGTTTTTGATTCACCTACAAACTTAAAAATACACTTCCCCATAATTATAATAAATTTTTAAAACATTGCATTCGCGGGTAACTGAATAAAACAAAATTAATTAACATTTGATGATTGTATTCTAGTTTCCTCTATCAGGGCAACTATTTTGTGCATTGCGAGAGCCACTCACAAGTCGAAAACAGACCGATTTTCATGGGTTTTCAAGTTTTTAAAGTGTATTATATATATATATATGAGCTTATCAAGATATGTGCTCATCAAGAGTTGATCGACGATTTGTATATCGCGTATCAAGGGTTGCCATTCAAGCAAGCCAGTGCCCGAATCATCACCAAAACCGTACTTTTAAGCAGTTTTATCGCCAATCAGCCGCTAAAAAGAGGTCGGAAATATTGTGAAAAAGTATCGTCATTTGAAAGGAAAATAAGCACTTTCTAAGGACTATTGATACAAAATAAGCACTTCTAAGGGCCCTTAGAAATGGAAGGTCAAAATAAGCACTTTCAAAGCACCCGTGGGAACCCTGTTTTAATAAGTGTAGAGGTATATAGTCATAGTCATAGTCATATAGAGTGGGGAGGTCAGGAAAGCCCTAGGTGCTGATTCCACTAGGGAATATTTCACCAAACCTCATTGTTTTTCGATATTCCTGTCAGAGAAAGCCAGATTCCTTGAGAAAGGCCAAAAGGCTTTTGACAGGTTCTTCGTGAATTGTATCAAGTTCTGTTCCAAGACCTAGACTTGAGTGCCTTATGTGAAGCAGAGCTCCGCATTCAAAAAGTATGTGGTGGGCAGTTTCAAAAAATAAGTCAGTAAAAATAAGGACTTTGTAAGCACTTTCTAGCACAAAATAAGGACTTACATAAAACATTATAGAAACCGTATTATACAATGTAATACCTGACTTTCGACCAAATGGGGACGCTCTTACAGATTTGTTAATCTTATGAGAACAGTAGTATGTAAAAAATTTAATATTCAAGTCTATTTTCTAAAAATTATACACAAATAATGCCACACAAAAATGAAAATTTTCAGAATAAGGAGTCTGATTTTTACAAAATTCAGCAGTTAATATGTTGGCATTTACGTGTGCATGTATCTCTACTATTATAAAAGGAAGTGTTTGTCGGTCTGTTTGTTTGTTTCTTGCCCACGAAGTCCTGACGAATCTATGGCACTTACAGTAATGAGATTTGGCACACAGGTAGTCCAAATTTTTTACAATTTTAGGGTCTAGGCGAAATTTAAAATTCAATCTAGAACATTTTAAAATGAATTTAATAGTTTTTTCACCATTCTTCATTCTACTGCGGTAAATCAGAGGAATTAAGAAACATCAAAATTTAGATCTTTCGGCCTCGCATGTCCCCTTGACGTCAGCCTTTGGAACCATGCCAAATTTTTTTTCGTCTCCTAGGAGAGAACAAATTTGAATGACCTTCGTTTCTTTCGAGATTCATTCATTTGGATTTCCTGCGAAATGGATTCCAGTAAAGCAAAAGATTACTAAAGTTATCACTGGCGTTCTTCAGTGCGTTTTTCTATCTCAGCGATCGTTAAAGGTTGAATAAAAATTTTAACGGTATAGCAAGCGCGAATGAACCAGCGTAACTTAGTGTCTACCAAAAAGTACTTCATGGTAGAGTTGGGGGTTACACTGGTCTACCCATTTGTAAGTTAAGTTGTGGAGTGGTAGCTAAGCTCGCTACAACGGATATGAAATTTGCGGAAAATTTAACACAAGATAACAACCAAACATCGAGGCGTTGCCCTTGGTGTAACACGGGCACGGACAATGCCGAGCCAGCCACGCAGTGGCTAGTAGTTAGTATATGTGTAAGTACATATACAAACTATAGAATGGAGACCGCAAAAAAAAAATAACAACTTTGGATGTTTTTCTTTTATCTCTTCGCAGTGCATTTGCTTTTATAAAAAGGGAAAGAAAAAGTTAAGTTTTATGAGGACCGGACTTGGTGTTGTCGATCTCAAAGCTGCTGTTGCAAGTTTGATATAGTTTTCTTGTTATTTTCATATTGTTTTGTTTTTATTTTTTAATGGTCTTTAGGGGGTCACCTCCTTGATCCACCAACACTTTCATTTTCAAAAATTTCCTTTTTTTTTTTAAATTAAAAAATGTTTTTTTGAAATTACAGTTCTTACCTTGCTGTATCTGCAGCTTCAGCCTGCTTATGAAATGGCAGTAATTATTTTATAATACACTTTCATAAATTCATAATGAAAATAAGAAGTAAATTCATTTATTGGCACATTGGAGGTTTCAATAAAATATAATTAGAGCAAACTATTAATTTACTAAAAGTATGTAAAAGGATTGCAAGTTGCATACGTCAGAGTCAAATTTGACTGCATCGGAGACTGAACGAGTTTCTAAGAAAATAGTTTCCCGTGAACCAAAACAGATCATAAGAGTTATGCAAAAACTTTGATACATTTATAAAAAGGTTAAAAAAATAAAATGCAATTTTATTATATTCAACTAGTTTTAGATATTCAACTAGTTACATTAGTTCCAGCCAAAGCCATTCGGTGTATTGCCACATAATTTTGAACCACGGTCAGATGACGGGACATCTGAGCTGGTGCCCTACTCTCCAAACTTAAGCACCAACCCAACGTGAGGACTTTTGGCCACGACAAATTTACGGTGCACCAGCCGCTTCTACATGATATGCTTACAAACATCATTTTAATGAAACAAAATTAATTTGAAAATAATCATCTTAGCTGACAATGGAAACAGATTGCGCATGTCATAACAAAAGAAGGTGAAATTCAAGCACAGTCGGCAATTGAGTATTTGTCACCCGGATACAAAGAGAAAAAAGAGAGAGTTTTCGGTCAGCAGCCAAATACGATAAGAGTCCGAAATTTCCAGTTTTCAAACTTTTCCCGATTATTGAAATTTTCCGACTATTCTCGGTTCTCCAGCACTGTGGTTTACTATTTTGCGATCTTTTCCTCAAATGTTTTTTTTTAAACGAGCGGGTTGGTTTTCTTTTGGAACTGATAACCAATTGCTTCAAATTCTCAAAACAGAATCACTCCCGCAAATCTTCAAAAAAAAAAAAAAAATTCCTGGGATAGTAGTTACAAAGAATTAAAAGCATAAAAAAAAGCTAGATTAAAAAAAATTGCAGCACATCGGGTTACCACTCAGATAGCAGTAATAAATAAAATTAATTATTTTTATATTGTTTTTGATTCACCTACAAACTTAAAAATACACTTCCCCATAATTATAATAAATTTTTAAAACATTGCATTCGCGGGTAACTGAATAAAACAAAATTAATTAACATTTGATGATTGTATTCTAGTTTCCTCTATCAGGGCAACTATTTTGTGCATTGCGAGAGCCACTCACAAGTCGAAAACAGACCGATTTTCATGGGTTTTCAAGTTTTTAAAGTGTATTATATATATATGAGCTTATCAAGATATGTGCTCATCAAGAGTTGATCGACGATTTGTATATCGCGTATCAAGGGTTGCCATTCAAGCAAGCCAGTGCCCGAATCATCACCAAAACCGTACTTTTAAGCAGTTTTATCGCCAATCAGCCGCTAAAAAGAGGTCGGAAATATTGTGAAAAAGTATCGTCATTTGAAAGGAAAATAAGCACTTTCTAAGGACTATTGATACAAAATAAGCACTTCTAAGGGCCCTTAGAAATGGAAGGTCAAAATAAGCACTTTCAAAGCACCCGTGGGAACCCTGTTTTAATAAGTGTAGAGGTATATAGTCATAGTCATAGTCATATAGAGTGGGGAGGTCAGGAAAGCCCTAGGTGCTGATTCCACTAGGGAATATTTCACCAAACCTCATTGTTTTTCGATATTCCTGTCAGAGAAAGCCAGATTCCTTGAGAAAGGCCAAAAGGCTTTTGACAGGTTCTTCGTGAATTGTATCAAGTTCTGTTCCAAGACCTAGACTTGAGTGCCTTATGTGAAGCAGAGCTTCGCATTCAAAAAGTATGTGGTGGGCAGTTTCAAAAAATAAGTCAGTAAAAATAAGGACTTTGTAAGCACTTTCTAGCACAAAATAAGGACTTACATAAAACATTATAGAAACCGTATTATACAATGTAATACCTGACTTTCGACCAAATGGGGACGCTCTTACAGATTTGTTAATCTTATGAGAACAGTAGTATGTAAAAAATTTAATATTCAAGTCTATTTTCTAAAAATTATACACAAATAATGCCACACAAAAATGAAAATTTTCAGAATAAGGAGTCTGATTTTTACAAAATTCAGCAGTTAATATGTTGGCATTTACGTGTGCATGTATCTCTACTATTATAAAAGGAAGTGTTTGTCGGTCTGTTTGTTTGTTTCTTGCCCACGAAGTCCTGACGAATCTATGGCACTTACAGTAATGAGATTTGGCACACAGGTAGTCCAAATTTTTTACAATTTTAGGGTCTAGGCGAAATTTAAAATTCAATCTAGAACATTTTAAAATGAATTTAATAGTTTTTTCACCATTCTTCATTCTACTGCGGTAAATCAGAGGAATTAAGAAACATCAAAATTTAGATCTTTCGGCCTCGCATGTCCCCTTGACGTCAGCCTTTGGAACCATGCCAAATTTTTTTTCGTCTCCTAGGAGAGAACAAATTTGAATGACCTTCGTTTCTTTCGAGATTCATTCATTTGGATTTCCTGCGAAATGGATTCCAGTAAAGCAAAAGATTACTAAAGTTATCACTGGCGTTCTTCAGTGCGTTTTTCTATCTCAGCGATCGTTAAAGGTTGAATAAAAATTTTAACGGTATAGCAAGCGCGAATGAACCAGCGTAACTTAGTGTCTACCAAAAAGTACTTCATGGTAGAGTTGGGGGTTACACTGGTCTACCCATTTGTAAGTTAAGTTGTGGAGTGGTAGCTAAGCTCGCTACAACGGATATGAAATTTGCGGAAAATTTAACACAAGATAACAACCAAACATCGAGGCGTTGCCCTTGGTGTAACACGGGCACGGACAATGCCGAGCCAGCCACGCAGTGGCTAGTAGTTAGTATATGTGTAAGTACATATACAAACTATAGAATGGAGACCGCAAAAAAAAAATTAACAACTTTGGATGTTTTTCTTTTATCTCTTCGCAGTGCATTTGCTTTTATAAAAAGGGAAAGAAAAAGTTAAGTTTTATGAGGACCGGACTTGGTGTTGTCGATCTCAAAGCTGCTGTTGCAAGTTTGATATAGTTTTCTTGTTATTTTCATATTGTTTTGTTTTTATTTTTTAATGGTCTTTAGGGGGTCACCTCCTTGATCCACCAACACTTTCATTTTCAAAAATTTCCTTTTTTTTTTTTAAATTAAAAAATGTTTTTTTGAAATTACAGTTCTTACCTTGCTGTATCTGCAGCTTCAGCCTGCTTATGAAATGGCAGTAATTATTTTATAATACACTTTCATAAATTCATAATGAAAATAAGAAGTAAATTCATTTATTGGCACATTGGAGGTTTCAATAAAATATAATTAGAGCAAACTATTAATTTACTAAAAGTATGTAAAAGGATTGCAAGTTGCATACGTCAGAGTCAAATTTGACTGCATCGGAGACTGAACGAGTTTCTAAGAAAATAGTTTCCCGTGAACCAAAACAGATCATAAGAGTTATGCAAAAACTTTGATACATTTATAAAAAGGTTAAAAAAATAAAATGCAATTTTATTATATTCAACTAGTTTTAGATATTCAACTAGTTACACTAGTTCCAGCCAAAGCCATTCGGTGTATTGCCACATAATTTTGAACCACGGTCAGATGACGGGACATCTGAGCTGGTGCCCTACTCTCCAAACTTAAGCACCAACCCAACGTGAGGACTTTTGGCCACGACAAATTTACGGTGCACCAGCCGCTTCTACATGATATGCTTACAAACATCATTTTAATGAAACAAAATTAATTTGAAAATAATCATCTTAGCTGACAATGGAAACAGATTGCGCATGTCATAACAAAAGAAGGTGAAATTCAAGCACAGTCGGCAATTGAGTATTTGTCACCCGGATACAAAGAGAAAAAAGAGAGAGTTTTCGGTCAGCAGCCAAATACGATAAGAGTCCGAAATTTCCAGTTTTCAAACTTTTCCCGATTATTGAAATTTTCCGACTATTCTCGGTTCTCCAGCACTGTGGTTTACTATTTTGCGATCTTTTCCTCAAATGTTTTTTTTTAAACGAGCGGGTTGGTTTTCTTTTGGAACTGATAACCAATTGCTTCAAATTCTCAAAACAGAATCACTCCCGCAAATCTTCAAAAAAAAAAAAAAAATTCCTGGGATAGTAGTTACAAAGAATTAAAAGCATAAAAAAAAAGCTAGATTAAAAAAAATTGCAGCACATCGGGTTACCACTCAGATAGCAGTAATAAATAAAATTAATTATTTTTATATTGTTTTTGATTCACCTACAAACTTAAAAATACACTTCCCCATAATTATAATAAATTTTTGAAACATTGCATTCGCGGGTAACTGAATAAAACAAAATTAATTAACATTTGATGATTGTATTCTAGTTTCCTCTATCAGGGCAACTATTTTGTGCATTGCGAGAGCCACTCACAAGTCGAAAACAGACCGATTTTCATGGGTTTTCAAGTTTTTAAAGTGTATTATATATATATATATATATGAGCTTATCAAGATATGTGCTCATCAAGAGTTGATCGACGATTTGTATATCGCGTATCAAGGGTTGCCATTCAAGCAAGCCAGTGCCCGAATCATCACCAAAACCGTACTTTTAAGCAGTTTTATCGCCAATCAGCCGCTAAAAAGAGGTCGGAAATATTGTGAAAAAGTATCGTCATTTGAAAGGAAAATAAGCACTTTCTAAGGACTATTGATACAAAATAAGCACTTCTAAGGGCCCTTAGAAATGGAAGGTCAAAATAAGCACTTTCAAAGCACCCGTGGGAACCCTGTTTTAATAAGTGTAGAGGTATATAGTCATAGTCATAGTCATATAGAGTGGGGAGGTCAGGAAAGCCCTAGGTGCTGAATCCACTAGGGAATATTTCACCAAACCTTATTGTTTTTCGATATTCCTGTCAGAGAAAGCCAGATTCCTTGAGAAAGGCCAAAAGGCTTTTGACAGGTTCTTCGTCAATTGTATCAAGTTCTGTTCCAAGACCTAGACTTGAGTGCCTTATGTGAAGCAAAGCTTCGCATTCAAAAAGTATGTGGTGGGCAGTTTCAAAAAATAAGTAAGAAAAAATAAGGACTTTGTAAGCACTTTCTAGCACAAAATAAGGACTTACATAAAACATTATAGAAACCGTATTATACAATGTAATACCTGACTTTCGACCAAATGGGGACGCTCTTACAGATTTGTTAATCTTATGAGAACAGTAGTATGTAAAAAATTTAATATTCAAGTCTATTTTCTAAAAATTATACACAAATAATGCCACACAAAAATGAAAATTTTCAGAATAAGGAGTCTGATTTTTACAAAATTCAGCAGTTAATATGTTGGCATTTACGTGTGCATGTATCTCTACTATTATAAAAGGAAGTGTTTGTCGGTCTGTTTGTTTGTTTCTTGCCCACGAAGTCCTGACGAATCTATGGCACTTACAGTAATGAGATTTGGCACACAGGTAGTCCAAATTTTTTACAATTTTAGGGTCTAGGCGAAATTTAAAATTCAATCTAGAACATTTTAAAATGAATTTAATAGTTTTTTCACCATTCTTCATTCTACTGCGGTAAATCAGAGGAATTAAGAAACATCAAAATTTAGATCTTTCGGCCTCGCATGTCCCCTTGACGTCAGCCTTTGGAACCCTGCCAACTTTTTTTTCGTCTCCTAGGAGAGAACAAATTTGAATGACCTTCGTTTCTTTCGAGATTCATTCATTTGGATTTCCTGCGAAATGGATTCCAGTAAAGCAAAAGATTACTAAAGTTATCACTGGCGTTCTTCAGTGCGTTTTTCTATCTCAGCGATCGTTAAAGGTTGAATAAAAATTTTACCGGTATAGCAAGCGCGAATGAACCAGCGTAACTTAGTGTCTACCAAAAAGTACTTCATGGTAGAGTTGGGGGTTACACTGGTCTACCCATTTGTAAGTTAAGTTGTGGAGTGGTAGCTAAGCTCTCTACAACGGATATGAAATTTGCGGAAAATTTAACACCAGATAACAACCAAACATCGAGGCGTTGCCCTTGGTGTAACACGGGCACGGACAATGTCGAGCCAGCCACGCAGTGGCTAGTAGTTAGTATATGTGTAAGTACATATACAAACTATAGAATGGAGACCGCAAAAAAAAAAAATTAACAACTTTGGATGTTTTTCTTTTATCTCTTCGCAGTGCATTTGCTTTTATAAAAAGGGAAAGAAAAAGTTAAGTTTTATGAGGACCGGACTTGGTGTTGTCGATCTCAAAGCTGCTGTTGCAAGTTTGATATAGTTTTCTTGTTATTTTCATATTGTTTTGTTTTTATTTTTTAATGGTCTTTAGGGGGTCACCTCCTTGATCCACCAACACTTTCATTTTCAAAAATTTCCTTTTTTTTTTTAAATTAAAAAATGTTTTTTTTTGAAATTACAGTTCTTACCTTGCTGTATCTGCAGCTTCAGCCTGCTTATGAAATGGCAGTAATTATTTTATAATACACTTTCATAAATTCATAATGAAAATAAGAAGTAAATTCATTTATTGGCACATTGGAGGTTTCAATAAAATATAATTAGAGCAAACTATTAATTTACTAAAAGTATGTAAAAGGATTGCAAGTTGCATACGTCAGAGTCAAATTTGACTGCATCGGAGACTGAACGAGTTTCTAAGAAAATAGTTTCCCGTGAACCAAAACAGATCATAAGAGTTATGCAAAAACTTTGATACATTTATAAAAAGGTTAAAAAAATAAAATGCAATTTTATTATATTCAACTAGTTTTAGATATTCAACTAGTTACATTAGTTCCAGCCAAAGCCATTCGGTGTATTGCCACATAATTTTGAACCACGGTCAGATGACGGGACATCTGAGCTGGTGCCCTACTCTCCAAACTTAAGCACCAACCCAACGTGAGGACTTTTGGCCACGACAAATTTACGGTGCACCAGCCGCTTCTACATGATATGCTTACAAACATCATTTTAATGAAACAAAATTTATTTGAAAATAATCATCTTAGCTGACAATGGAAACAGATTGCGCATGTCATAACAAAAGAAGGTGAAATTCAAGCACAGTCGGCAATTGAGTATTTGTCACCCGGATACAAAGAGAAAAAAGAGAGAGTTTTCGGTCAGCAGCCAAATACGATAAGAGTCCGAAATTTCCAATTTTCAAACTTTTCCCGATTATTGAAATTTTCCGACTATTCTCGGTTCTCCAGCACTGTGGTTTACTATTTTGCGATCTTTTCCTCAAATGTTTTTTTTTAAACGAGCGGGTTGGTTTTCTTTTGGAACTGATAACCAATTGCTTCAAATTCTCAAAACAGAATCACTCCCGCAAATCTTCAAAAAAAAAAAAAATTCCTGGGATAGTAGTTACAAAGAATTAAAAGCATAAAAAAAAAGCTAGATTAAAAAAAATTGCAGCACATCGGGTTACCACTCAGATAGCAGTAATAAATAAAATTAATTATTTTTATATTGTTTTTGATTCACCTACAAACTTAAAAATACACTTCCCCATAATTATAATAAATTTTTGAAACATTGCATTCGCGGGTAACTGAATAAAACAAAATTAATTAACATTTGATGATTGTATTCTAGTTTCCTCTATCAGGGCAACTATTTTGTGCATTGCGAGAGCCACTCACAAGTCGAAAACAGACCGATTTTCATGGGTTTTCAAGTTTTTAAAGTGTATTATATATATATATATATATGAGCTTATCAAGATATGTGCTCATCAAGAGTTGATCGACGATTTGTATATCGCGTATCAAGGGTTGCCATTCCAGCAAGCCAGTGCCCGAATCATCACCAAAACCGTACTTTTAAGCAGTTTTATCGCCAATCAGCCGCTAAAAAGAGGTCGGAAATATTGTGAAAAAGTATCGTCATTTGAAAGGAAAATAAGCACTTTCTAAGGACTATTGATACAAAATAAGCACTTCTAAGGGCCCTTAGAAATGGAAGGTCAAAATAAGCACTTTCAAAGCACCCGTGGGAACCCTGTTTTAATAAGTGTAGAGGTATATAGTCATAGTCATAGTCATATAGAGTGGGGAGGTCAGGAAAGCCCTAGGTGCTGATTCCACTAGGGAATATTTCACCAAACCTCATTGTTTTTCGATATTCCTGTCAGAGAAAGCCAGATTCCTTGAGAAAGGCCAAAAGGCTTTTGACAGGTTCTTCGTCAATTGTATCAAGTTCTGTTCCAAGACCTAGACTTGAGTGCCTTATGTGAAGCAGAGCTTCGCATTCAAAAAGTATGTGGTGGGCAGTTTCAAAAAATAAGTCAGTAAAAATAAGGACTTTGTAAGCACTTTCTAGCACAAAATAAGGACTTACATAAAACATTATAGAAACCGTATTATACAATGTAATACCTGACTTTCGACCAAATGGGGACGCTCTTACAGATTTGTTAATCTTATGAGAACAGTAGTATGTAAAAAATTTAATATTCAAGTCTATTTTCTAAAAATTATACACAAATAATGCCACACAAAAATGAAAATTTTCAGAATAAGGAGTCTGATTTTTACAAAATTCAGCAGTTAATATGTTGGCATTTACGTGTGCATGTATCTCTACTATTATAAAAGGAAGTGTTTGTCGGTCTGTTTGTTTGTTTCTTGCCCACGAAGTCCTGACGAATCTATGGCACTTACAGTAATGAGATTTGGCACACAGGTAGTCCAAATTTTTTACAATTTTAGGGTCTAGGCGAAATTTAAAATTCAATCTAGAACATTTTAAAATGAATTTAATAGTTTTTTCACCATTCTTCATTCTACTGCGGTAAATCAGAGGAATTAAGAAACATCAAAATTTAGATCTTTCGGCCTCGCATGTCCCCTTGACGTCAGCCTTTGGAACCATGCCAAATTTTTTTTTCGTCTCCTAGGAGAGAACAAATTTGAATGACCTTCGTTTCTTTCGAGATTCATTCATTTGGATTTCCTGCGAAATGGATTCCAGTAAAGCAAAAGATTACTAAAGTTATCACTGGCGTTCTTCAGTGCGTTTTTCTATCTCAGCGATCGTTAAAGGTTGAATAAAAATTTTAACGGTATAGCAAGCGCGAATGAACCAGCGTAACTTAGTGTCTACCAAAAAGTACTTCATGGTAGAGTTGGGGGTTACACTGGTCTACCCATTTGTAAGTTAAGTTGTGGAGTGGTAGCTAAGCTCGCTACAACGGATATGAAATTTGCGGAAAATTTAACACCAGATAACAACCAAACATCGAGGCGTTGCCCTTGGTGTAACACGGGCACGGACAATGCCGAGCCAGCCACGCAGTGGCTAGTAGTTAGTATATGTGTAAGTACATATACAAACTATAGAATGGAGACCGCAAAAAAAAAATTAACAACTTTGGATGTTTTTCTTTTATCTCTTCGCAGTGCATTTGCTTTTATAAAAAGGGAAAGAAAAAGTTAAGTTTTATGAGGACCGGACTTGGTGTTGTCGATCTCAAAGCTGCTGTTGCAAGTTTGATATAGTTTTCTTGTTATTTTCATATTGTTTTGTTTTTATTTTTTAATGGTCTTTAGGGGGTCACCTCCTTGATCCACCAACACTTTCATTTTCAAAAATTTCCTTTTTTTTTTTAAATTAAAAAATGTTTTTTTGAAATTACAGTTCTTACCTTGCTGTATCTGCAGCTTCAGCCTGCTTATGAAATGGCAGTAATTATTTTATAATACACTTTCATAAATTCATAATGAAAATAAGAAGTAAATTCATTTATTGGCACATTGGAGGTTTCAATAAAATATAATTAGAGCAAACTATTAATTTACTAAAAGTATGTAAAAGGATTGCAAGTTGCATACGTCAGAGTCAAATTTGACTGCATCGGAGACTGAACGAGTTTCTAAGAAAATAGTTTCCCGTGAACCAAAACAGATCATAAGAGTTATGCAAAAACTTTGATACATTTATAAAAAGGTTAAAAAAATAAAATGCAATTTTATTATATTCAACTAGTTTTAGATATTCAACTAGTTACATTAGTTCCAGCCAAAGCCATTCGGTGTATTGCCACATAATTTTGAACCACGGTCAGATGACGGGACATCTGAGCTGGTGCCCTACTCTCCAAACTTAAGCACCAACCCAACGTGAGGACTTTTGGCCACGACAAATTTACGGTGCACCAGCCGCTTCTACATGATATGCTTACAAACATCATTTTAATGAAACAAAATTAATTTGAAAATAATCATCTTAGCTGACAATGGAAACAGATTGCGCATGTCATAACAAAAGAAGGTGAAATTCAAGCACAGTCGGCAATTGAGTATTTGTCACCCGGATACAAAGAGAAAAAAGAGAGAGTTTTCGGTCAGCAGCCAAATACGATAAGAGTCCGAAATTTCCAGTTTTCAAACTTTTCCCGATTATTGAAATTTTCCGACTATTCTCGGTTCTCCAGCACTGTGGTTTACTATTTTGCGATCTTTTCCTCAAATGTTTTTTTTTAAACGAGCGGGTTGGTTTTCTTTTGGAACTGATAACCAATTGCTTCAAATTCTCAAAACAGAATCACTCCCGCAAATCTTCAAAAAAAAAAAAATTCCTGGGATAGTAGTTACAAAGAATTAAAAGCATAAAAAAAAAGCTAGATTAAAAAAAATTGCAGCACATCGGGTTACCACTCAGATAGCAGTAATAAATAAAATTAATTATTTTTATATTGTTTTTGATTCACCTACAAACTTAAAAATACACTTCCCCATAATTATAATAAATTTTTGAAACATTGCATTCGCGGGTAACTGAATAAAACAAAATTAATTAACATTTGATGATTGTATTCTAGTTTCCTCTATCAGGGCAACTATTTTGTGCATTGCGAGAGCCACTCACAAGTCGAAAACAGACCGATTTTCATGGGTTTTCAAGTTTTTAAAGTGTATTATATATATATATATATATATATATATATATATGAGCTTATCAAGATATGTGCTCATCAAGAGTTGATCGACGATTTGTATATCGCGTATCAAGGGTTGCCATTCCAGCAAGCCAGTGCCCGAATCATCACCAAAACCGTACTTTTAAGCAGTTTTATCGCCAATCAGCCGCTAAAAAGAGGTCGGAAATATTGTGAAAAAGTATCGTCATTTGAAAGGAAAATAAGCACTTTCTAAGGACTATTGATACAAAATAAGCACTTCTAAGGGCCCTTAGAAATGGAAGGTCAAAATAAGCACTTTCAAAGCACCCGTGGGAACCCTGTTTTAATAAGTGTAGAGGTATATAGTCATAGTCATAGTCATATAGAGTGGGGAGGTCAGGAAAGCCCTAGGTGCTGAATCCACTAGGGAATATTTCACCAAACCTCATTGTTTTTCGATATTCCTGTCAGAGAAAGCCAGATTCCTTGAGAAAGGCCAAAAGGCTTTTGACAGGTTCTTCGTCAATTGTATCAAGTTCTGTTCCAAGACCTAGACTTGAGTGCCTTATGTGAAGCAAAGCTTCGCATTCAAAAAGTATGTGGTGGGCAGTTTCAAAAAATAAGTAAGAAAAAATAAGGACTTTGTAAGCACTTTCTAGCACAAAATAAGGACTTACATAAAACATTATAGAAACCGTATTATACAATGTA
This sequence comes from Metellina segmentata, assembly GCA_947359465.1. Lineage (NCBI taxonomy): Eukaryota > Metazoa > Arthropoda > Arachnida > Araneae > Tetragnathidae > Metellina > Metellina segmentata. The sequence goes on from OX375881.1 coordinate 120,461,333, forward strand.
ATACCTGACTTTCGACCAAATGGGGACGCTCTTACAGATTTGTTAATCTTATGAGAACAGTAGTATGTAAAAAATTTAATATTCAAGTCTATTTTCTAAAAATTATACACAAATAATGCCACACAAAAATGAAAAATTTCAGAATAAGGAGTCTGATTTTTACAAAATTCAGCAGTTAATATGTTGGCATTTACGTGTGCATGTATCTCTACTATTATAAAAGGAAGTGTTTGTCGGTCTGTTTGTTTGTTTCTTGCCCACGAAGTCCTGACGAATCTATGGCACTTACAGTAATGAGATTTGGCACACAGGTAGTCCAAATTTTTTACAATTTTAGGGTCTAGGCGAAATTTAAAATTCAATCTAGAACATTTTAAAATGAATTTAATAGTTTTTTCACCATTCTTCATTCTACTGCGGTAAATCAGAGGAATTAAGAAACATCAAAATTTAGATCTTTCGGCCTCGCATGTCCCCTTGACGTCAGCCTTTGGAACCATGCCAAATTTTTTTTTCGTCTCCTAGGAGAGAACAAATTTGAATGACCTTCGTTTCTTTCGAGATTCATTCATTTGGATTTCCTGCGAAATGGATTCCAGTAAAGCAAAAGATTACTAAAGTTATCACTGGCGTTCTTCAGTGCGTTTTTCTATCTCAGCGATCGTTAAAGGTTGAATAAAAATTTTAACGGTATAGCAAGCGCGAATGAACCAGCGTAACTTAGTGTCTACCAAAAAGTACTTCATGGTAGAGTTGGGGGTTACACTGGTCTACCCATTTGTAAGTTAAGTTGTGGAGTGGTAGCTAAGCTCGCTACAACGGATATGAAATTTGCGGAAAATTTAACACCAGATAACAACCAAACATCGAGGCGTTGCCCTTGGTGTAACACGGGCACGGACAATGCCGAGCCAGCCACGCAGTGGCTAGTAGTTAGTATATGTGTAAGTACATATACAAACTATAGAATGGAGACCGCAAAAAAAAACAACCAACAACTTTGGATGTTTTTCTTTTATCTCTTCGCAGTGCATTTGCTTTTATAAAAAGGGAAAGAAAAAGTTAAGTTTTATGAGGACCGGACTTGGTGTTGTCGATCTCAAAGCTGCTGTTGCAAGTTTGATATAGTTTTCTTGTTATTTTCATATTGTTTTGTTTTTATTTTTTAATGGTCTTTAGGGGGTCACCTCCTTGATCCACCAACACTTTCATTTTCAAAATTTTCCTATTTTTTTTTTAATAAAAATTTTTTTTTTTGAAATTACAGTGCTTACCTTGCTGTATCTGCAGCTTCAGCCTGCTTATGAAATGGCAGTAATTATTTTATAATACACTTTCATAAATTCATAATGAAAATAAGAAGTAAATTCATTTATTGGCACATTGGAGGTTTCAATAAAATATAATTAGAGCAAACTATTAATTTACTAAAAGTATGTAAAAGGATTGCAAGTTGCATACGTCAGAGTCAAATTTGACTGCATCGGAGACTGAACGAGTTTCTAAGAAAATAGTTTCCCGTGAACCAAAACAGATCATAAGAGTTATGCAAAAACTTTGATACATTTATAAAAAGGTTAAAAAAATAAAATGCAATTTTATTATATTCAACTAGTTTTAGATATTCAACTAGTTACATTAGTTCCAGCCAAAGCCATTCGGTGTATTGCCACATAATTTTGAACCACGGTCAGATGACGGGACATCTGAGCTGGTGCCCTACTCTCCAAACTTAAGCACCAACCCAACGTGAGGACTTTTAGCCACGACAAATTTACGGTGCACCAGCCGCTTCTACATGATATGCTTACAAACATCATTTTAATGAAACAAAATTAATTTGAAAATAATCATCTTAGCTGACAATGGAAACAGATTGCGCATGTCATAACAAAAGAAGGTGAAATTCAAGCACAGTCGGCAATTGAGTATTTGTCACCCGGATACAAAGAGAAAAAAGAGAGTTTTCGGTCAGCAGCCAAATACGATAAGAGTCCGAAATTTCCAGTTTTCAAACTTTTCCCGATTATTGAAATTTTCCGACTATTCTCGGTTCTCCAGCACTGTGGTTTACTATTTTGCGATCTTTTCCTCAAATGTTTTTTTTTAAACGAGCGGGTTGGTTTTCTTTTGGAACTGATAACCAATTGCTTCAAATTCTCAAAACAGAATCACTCCCGCAAATCTTCAAAAAAAAAAAAAAATTCCTGGGATAGTAGTTACAAAGAATTAAAAGCATAAAAAAAAAGCTAGATTAAAAAAAATTGCAGCACATCGGGTTACCACTCAGATAGCAGTAATAAATAAAATTAATTATTTTTATATTGTTTTTGATTCACCTACAAACTTAAAAATACACTTCCCCATAATTATAATAAATTTTTGAAACATTGCATTCGCGGGTAACTGAATAAAACAAAATTAATTAACATTTGATGATTGTATTCTAGTTTCCTCTATCAGGGCAACTATTTTGTGCATTGCGAGAGCCACTCACAAGTCGAAAACAGACCGATTTTCATGGGTTTTCAAGTTTTTAAAGTGTATTATATATATATATATATATATATGAGCTTATCAAGATATGTGCTCATCAAGAGTTGATCGACGATTTGTATATCGCGTATCAAGGGTTGCCATTCCAGCAAGCCAGTGCCCGAATCATCACCAAAACCGTACTTTTAAGCAGTTTTATCGCCAATCAGCCGCTAAAAAGAGGTCGGAAATATTGTGAAAAAGTATCGTCATTTGAAAGGAAAATAAGCACTTTCTAAGGACTATTGATACAAAATAAGCACTTCTAAGGGCCCTTAGAAATGGAAGGTCAAAATAAGCACTTTCAAAGCACCCGTGGGAACCCTGTTTTAATAAGTGTAGAGGTATATAGTCATAGTCACATAGTCATATAGAGTGGGGAGGTCAGGAAAGCCCTAGGTGCTGAATCCACTAGGGAATATTTCACCAAACCTCATTGTTTTTCGATATTCCTGTCAGAGAAAGCCAGATTCCTTGAGAAAGGCCAAAAGGCTTTTGACAGGTTCTTCGTCAATTGTATCAAGTTCTGTTCCAAGACCTAGACTTGAGTGCCTTATGTGAAGCAAAGCTTCGCATTCAAAAAGTATGTGGTGGGCAGTTTCAAAAAATAAGTAAGAAAAAATAAGGACTTTGTAAGCACTTTCTAGCACAAAATAAGGACTTACATAAAACATTATAGAAACCGTATTATACAATGTAATACCTGACTTTCGACCAAATGGGGACGCTCTTACAGATTTGTTAATCTTATGAGAACAGTAGTATGTAAAAAATTTAATATTCAAGTCTATTTTCTAAAAATTATACACAAATAATGCCACACAAAAATGAAAAATTTCAGAATAAGGAGTCTGATTTTTACAAAATTCAGCAGTTAATATGTTGGCATTTACGTGTGCATGTATCTCTACTATTATAAAAGGAAGTGTTTGTCGGTCTGTTTGTTTGTTTCTTGCCCACGAAGTCCTGACGAATCTATGGCACTTACAGTAATGAGATTTGGCACACAGGTAGTCCAAATTTTTTACAATTTTAGGGTCTAGGCGAAATTTAAAATTCAATCTAGAACATTTTAAAATGAATTTAATAGTTTTTTCACCATTCTTCATTCTACTGCGGTAAATCAGAGGAATTAAGAAACATCAAAATTTAGATCTTTCGGCCTCGCATGTCCCCTTGACGTCAGCCTTTGGAACCATGCCAAATTTTTTTTTCGTCTCCTAGGAGAGAACAAATTTGAATGACCTTCGTTTCTTTCGAGATTCATTCATTTGGATTTCCTGCGAAATGGATTCCAGTAAAGCAAAAGATTACTAAAGTTATCACTGGCGTTCTTCAGTGCGTTTTTCTATCTCAGCGATCGTTAAAGGTTGAATAAAAATTTTAACGGTATAGCAAGCGCGAATGAACCAGCGTAACTTAGTGTCTACCAAAAAGTACTTCATGGTAGAGTTGGGGGTTACACTGGTCTACCCATTTGTAAGTTAAGTTGTGGAGTGGTAGCTAAGCTCGCTACAACGGATATGAAATTTGCGGAAAATTTAACACCAGATAACAACCAAACATCGAGGCGTTGCCCTTGGTGTAACACGGGCACGGACAATGCCGAGCCAGCCACGCAGTGGCTAGTAGTTAGTATATGTGTAAGTACATATACAAACTATAGAATGGAGACCGCAAAAAAAAACAACCAACAACTTTGGATGTTTTTCTTTTATCTCTTCGCAGTGCATTTGCTTTTATAAAAAGGGAAAGAAAAAGTTAAGTTTTATGAGGACCGGACTTGGTGTTGTCGATCTCAAAGCTGCTGTTGCAAGTTTGATATAGTTTTCTTGTTATTTTCATATTGTTTTGTTTTTATTTTTTAATGGTCTTTAGGGGGTCACCTCCTTGATCCACCAACACTTTCATTTTCAAAATTTTCCTATTTTTTTTTTAATAAAAATTTTTTTTTTTGAAATTACAGTGCTTACCTTGCTGTATCTGCAGCTTCAGCCTGCTTATGAAATGGCAGTAATTATTTTATAATACACTTTCATAAATTCATAATGAAAATAAGAAGTAAATTCATTTATTGGCACATTGGAGGTTTCAATAAAATATAATTAGAGCAAACTATTAATTTACTAAAAGTATGTAAAAGGATTGCAAGTTGCATACGTCAGAGTCAAATTTGACTGCATCGGAGACTGAACGAGTTTCTAAGAAAATAGTTTCCCGTGAACCAAAACAGATCATAAGAGTTATGCAAAAACTTTGATACATTTATAAAAAGGTTAAAAAAATAAAATGCAATTTTATTATATTCAACTAGTTTTAGATATTCAACTAGTTACATTAGTTCCAGCCAAAGCCATTCGGTGTATTGCCACATAATTTTGAACCACGGTCAGATGACGGGACATCTGAGCTGGTGCCCTACTCTCCAAACTTAAGCACCAACCCAACGTGAGGACTTTTAGCCACGACAAATTTACGGTGCACCAGCCGCTTCTACATGATATGCTTACAAACATCATTTTAATGAAACAAAATTAATTTGAAAATAATCATCTTAGCTGACAATGGAAACAGATTGCGCATGTCATAACAAAAGAAGGTGAAATTCAAGCACAGTCGGCAATTGAGTATTTGTCACCCGGATACAAAGAGAAAAAAGAGAGTTTTCGGTCAGCAGCCAAATACGATAAGAGTCCGAAATTTCCAGTTTTCAAACTTTTCCCGATTATTGAAATTTTCCGACTATTCTCGGTTCTCCAGCACTGTGGTTTACTATTTTGCGATCTTTTCCTCAAATGTTTTTTTTTAAACGAGCGGGTTGGTTTTCTTTTGGAACTGATAACCAATTGCTTCAAATTCTCAAAACAGAATCACTCCCGCAAATCTTCAAAAAAAAAAAAAAATTCCTGGGATAGTAGTTACAAAGAATTAAAAGCATAAAAAAAAAGCTAGATTAAAAAAAATTGCAGCACATCGGGTTACCACTCAGATAGCAGTAATAAATAAAATTAATTATTTTTATATTGTTTTTGATTCACCTACAAACTTAAAAATACACTTCCCCATAATTATAATAAATTTTTAAAACATTGCATTCGCGGGTAACTGAATAAAACAAACTTAATTAACATTTGATGATTGTATTCTAGTTTCCTCTATCAGGGAAACTATTTTGTGCATTGCGAGAGCCACTCACAAGTCGAAAACAGACCGATTTTCATGGGTTTTCAAGTTTTTAAAGTGTATTTTATATATATATATATATATATGAGCTTATCAAGATATGTGCTCATCAAGAGTTGATCGACGATTTGTATATCGCGTATCAAGGGTTGCCATTCAAGCAAGCCAATGCCCGAATCATCACCAAAACCGTTCTTTTAAGCAGTTTTATCGCCAATCAGCCGCTAAAAAGAGGTCGGAAATATTGTGAAAAAGTATCGTCATTTGAAAGGAAAATAAGCACTTTCTAAGGACTATTGATACAAAATAAGCACTTCTAAGGGCCCTTAGAAATGGAAGGTCAAAATAAGCACTTTCAAAGCACCCGTGGGAACCCTGTTTTAATAAGTGTAGAGGTATATAGTCATAGTCATAGTCATATAGAGTGGGGAGGTCAGGAAAGCCCTAGGTGCTGATTCCACTAGGGAATATTTCACCAAACCTCATTGTTTTTCGATATTCCTGTCAGAGAAAGCCAGATTCCTTGAGAAAGGCCAAAAGGCTTTTGACAGGTTCTTCGTGTATTGTATTAAGTTCTGTTCCAAGACCTAGACTTGAGTACCTTATGTGAAGCAGAGCTTCGCATTCAAAAAGTATGTGGAGGGCAGTTTCCTCCACCATATTGCATTTTCTGCATAGAGGTTCTTCTTTAAAGATTCCCATCCTATGAAGGTGTTTTCTTAGGTGATAGTGGCCTGTGAGAAATCCAACTATCACCCTCATCTTACCCCTGCTAAGTCGAAGGATCTGAGAAGATGTTTTCATAGAAGGTTCTTGAATCATAAGCCTTGCATGTTTTTGATCAGTGGTTTACTTCCACTTTTTTGTAGTTTCTTTATGCATTCTTTCTCCTATCACCCTTTTTGCGGTAGTCTTAGAGATCCCGCAAAAAGGCTCAGGGCTTAAAGGTAGGTCTGCAGTCCCCAGTTTGGCTAACTTATCTGCATTTTCGTTTCCTTCTACACCAGTATGCCCTGGTACCCAAGTAAGAAAGATCCTATTATGGGTCCCCAAGTCATGTAGAAGGTTCCTACATTCCCAAACAAGTTTGGAGCTTATTTGGAATGAGTTTATTGCCTTTAAGGCTGCTTGACTGTCACTGAATATGTAGATTTTCCTATTTGAGTAGAATCTTCTAGAACATTCTTGTAGACAGTAGATGATAGCAAGCAGTTCCGCTTGAAATACTGTGGCATGTTTTCCTAATTTTCGGGAAATCCTTGCCTTAGGTCTTAGGCCTTAGGTTATCCCACATATTCCAGCACCTGCCTTTGCGTTTTGTCTGGAGCCATCTGTGTACCACACAATGTCTCCATTTGTGAGCTTGTATTTTTCCTCTTTCCATTCCTCTCTTAGGTCAATAAGTACCTCAAAGGGTCTTTGAAAGAGGAATCTTGTCTCCATGATGTCAGAGGGCATCAAAAGTATAGGGTCAAAGAATTTTTGGTTAATACTGGTGTGGGACTTTTGGCTGGCAAAATCCATCCACAGTCCAGCGTTTTCCAGTCTGTAGGAACTTCTTCTGGCAGCACCGCTGATAAAGATATCGAGTGGGACGACAGATAGAATAATTTCCATGGCTCTGGTGGGAGTGGAGGACATAGCACCTGTTATACTCAGGCAGGCAGCTCTTTGAAGACTGTCTAGCTTGGTCTTAACAGTCAATTGTTCCGTCTTTTTCCACCAGACCACAGCCGCATAGGTCATAATGGGTCTAATAGTCATAGTGTATAGCCAATAGGTCATCTTTGGCCTTAGACCCCATGATTTACCAAGAACTCTTCTACATCGTAGAAGTCCAACTTTTGCTTGTTTAATTTTACTTTACAAATGCTGATTCCAGGTTAATTTAGTGTTCAGTATAACTCCCAGATATTTAACCTCGCTCAGCATATTTACTTTTTCCCCTAGTAGGGTAGGTATATCACTTTTGTCAATGCAGGTTCTTCTTCGTGTAAATGGGATAAGAGTAGTCTTTTGAGGATTTACTCTCAAATTCTTTTCACAGCACCATCTTGCGATTCTGTTCAGGGTCCCCTGCATGATATTTATCACAGTTTTCTCATCCATGCCCGATATGTAGACGACAATCTCATCTGCATATCCCTGGGCATAAATGCCGCTTTGATTGAGGTCTGCAATTAGGTCATCAACCACCAGATTCCACAACAGAGGGGATAGAACTCCTCCCTGAGGGCAGCCTCTAGTGGGTCTAGCCTGAAGTGTTGCCCCAAACAACTCGGTTGTAATAATTCTGTCTGCTAACAAGGAGTTTATCCATTTGCAGACTTGTGGTTCAATAGCTCTGCTGGCAGCAGCAGCAACGATTGAGTTAAAAGAGGTATTATCGAAAGCACCCTCAATATCAAGAAAAGCTGCCAAAGCCATTTCCTTGCTCTCCAGGGTCTTCTCAATCTTTACAACCAGGTGTTGCAAAGCCACCTCTGTAGATTTACCGGGTTGATAGGCAAATTGGTTTTTGTGAAGAGGTCTGGTACTCCTCATTACATCCCTAATGTGTCTATCAATTATTTTTTCCATACACTTAAGTATGAAAGATGATAGACTGATAGGACGAAAGTTCTTAGCCTGGTCATATTGGCTTTTTCCAGGTTTGGGCAGAAAGACTACCCTTGCCTTTCTCCATGGTCTGGGGATATATTCAAGAGCTAGACTAGCTCTGAACATTTTACACAAGACCCGTGAGATGAGATCGGCCGATTTCTGAAGCACAATCGGTATTATCCCATCTGGTCCTGGAGTTTTATATGGTTCAAATGAGTTGATAGCCCATAGTACTTGTTTAACAGTAAAAATTTTCTTGGCAACTATCCAGTTTTCCCTTCTCACCCTTATTGGATATCCCAGGGGAGAAGGGTTTAACTCATTAGGTACCAAGTTGGAGTTTGGAAAATGTGTCTCAACCAGAGTCTCTATAACTTCTATGTCAGGTTTGGTATAGCCACCGGAATTATTCTTAAGGGTCCCCACCAATATTGGTGTATCTCTTTTAAGAATTTTGTGGAGTCTAGCGCCTTCAGCGGTACTTTCAACCGAATCACAGAACTTCCTCCATGAATTCCTTTTGGCCATTCGAACAGCTTTGTTGTATTCTGAAAGTAGGCACTTGTATTCTTCCCACTTGCCAGATTTCTTTGCTTTCCTGAAAAGTTTTCTTACTGCCTCTGTCTCATAAGATCTTGGTTCCACCATTAGTTTGGTTGTTTGCCTTTCCTTAGAAGCAGGGGACAGTTATTTGTATATGAAATATAGATTGCCTGCTGCAGGCCGTCTGCGAACAGTTCTAGATCGTAAGTATCATAGATTTTCTGAGAGAAGTCCTCCAGGTAATTCTGGAGTTCATTGTAAAAAAAGGTCCAGTTCGTCCTTTTGGGATCTCTGAACGTCTTCTTGATGGTCTGCCATTGAAGGCTTCTCATCAACATGCCAATTGTGAATATAACTACTTAGTTCAGGGCTGGCTAAGGTTATATCAAGTACTTCCTTTCTTACACTAGTTATAAAGGTCGGTTTGTTTCCTACATTTAAGATATCTAGGTTATTTTCAAGTACAAAGTCTAAAAGAGCTTCACCTCTGTCATTGATGTTGGAGCTGCCCCAGATTGTGTAGTGTGCATTCACATCACAACCGAGAATCAATCCCGATTGGTGTTCTGCACACGCTGTCAACAATCTCTTCAGCTCTGCACTCATAGGATCTTTTTCCTCATATGGCAGGTACCCAGAGCCTATCAAGATTTCTCTGGTTCTCCCGCCACTATGAAGAGTTATCTTTGCTACTGCCAAATCCCTAGAACAAAGTTCATGGATCGGCATTGCATCGATGTTGTTGTTAATAAGTAAGCAAGCTCTTGGAGAGGAGCTTGCAAAATCATAAATTAACTTACCTCCACTGTCCTTTAATCCCCTGATGCCTTCTTTGTACAGCCAGGGTTCTTGGATTAGGGCAATGTGGATTCCCTCAGTCCGGAAAACCCCACTGAGGTTGACTGCATCAAGTCGTTTATGCTGCAGGTTGGCCTGCAGGAGCTTCATTGACATTGTCAGCGGAAGCTGCAGCAGATTTTTCCAGAGCCCAAGCCTACACTTGGATAAAGCCTATGTAGAATTTAGAGTCTCTACCCATCAAGGTCTTGGCATCTTGTTCTGGGATACTTACCACAATGGTTCTACCCTCATTACCAGATTTTTGGTTGAGGATTCCCCATTCTGTGGCAGTTAGTCCTCCGTTCTGAGCTTCTACTTTTTGTAGAATCTCTTTACCGGAGAACTTGTTGTATATAGCTGGGATCTTGGCTATAAATTTTGTGGTTTTAACTATTTTATGTGCCTCGTCAACAAGGAGGGACAAGCCGTTCCATGGTGACATTTCTCTAACAGTTCTGGTCAGCCATTGGCTGCTGTTAGAGTCGGCACAGAGGATAATTATAGCTCCTCCTTCCAGACGACAATATTTGAATTGAGATCCTGTTCCCGGAGGAACGCCCTCAATCTTAGACATTGCGTCTAGTTGGAAGGTCATCAGCTGTTCTTCTGACAGTTTCTGGTCTGGATATCCTTCCACTACAACTGCCAACTTCACAGCCGATACGGTGTCACTATAACTAGGGTCTGCCCCGTTTCCGGGTTTAGCCCTCTTTGTTGACATTTTCTCCTGAGAGTGGGGAGTACTACCATCCGACCTTGGCCTCTTGGTAGAGGGCCTGATCGGGGTCTGTAACTCCTTTCCCCTTGGAGTGGTTTTGGCTTTTGGTTTGGGTCTGTTCTCTACCCATGTACCCTCAGCTAACTTCCTTTCTTTGGTCAGCCTTTTTTTGGCAGCCCCAGAGATTTTTTTCCTCTGTATATCAATCCTGTCAAGCCCCAAGACTATCTTTTGGAAATCTCGATCTCCTTCAAGGTCTGTCTGTGGGGTTGCAGGGCCTGATCCTGAGGATTGGGTCTCCATCAAGGTCTGAGTGTCTTCCTCTTTGGAGTCGGTGGTTTGGTTTTTGTTTTCATTTTTTTTCTCCATAGATTGGTGTATATACCGCAGGAATTATGCAGTCCACCCCGCCAGAGCCTGCATACCAGGGTAAGGCAAATTTCTCCTAGAGGTCGCCAAGCACTCTAGGAGGCTCCGTAAAAGGCACCAATTAACCGTCGGTACCATACACCCATCAGCACGGGTCGTATAACACTTTGGGTTAACGGGAGCTGATCCGCGCCCCCTTATTCAATATTCGGGGATATCCTGAGTATGTTTCGGCTCAGGACTTTCGGCTATCCGCCACCTGCCGACGCGCCCGGTAGGCGATTTTCCAAACCCTCACAGATACTGCACCGCCAGGTGACAGGCCGGTCGCTGGGAGGAGCGTTAAGGAATTGTGGGAAGGTTGATCCAACTTCTTGGCGACTTATCGCTCCGTCGTCGCGCTTTTAGCAAGAAGTTTCAATAGATAACAGTTTGGGCGATTTGATTTTTTTTAAACGGGTTTTATTGGTTTAAACCAGGTTTTTTTTAGAAACTTAGTTTAACACACACACACACACAAAGCAATGAACATTAAATGCAAAGTAGTAATTATCTGTAATATCTGCTCAAATTGATTAGTCCATTAGATTATCTTAATTAATCATTATTTGTGATTAATTAATTATATGATTAGTTCTTATTAAATAATTAATATTGCGGGATGATCGTTTTTGGATTTTCTTTAATAAGTCAATGGGATCTTTAAATAAGCAGTAACTTTAAATGCTAATATATTTATAGAATATACGAGGATACTGCAACGGGTAAACAAAACATATTGAAAATTTTTGTAGTCATATTTTTTTATGTACATCTTATGAATGGTTCTGGTTGGTAAATATCTATTTAAAACAATTATTTTAACATTTGATGATTTTTCCTTTATCATACAACTACGATTATTTATTAAGGTGGATTCTGAATACCTATCTTCCCATTAAGTTACATTTTATGTATTTTTCCCTGCTCCTATTAATCCAAACATTATAAAACTGCAAGTGTAGTTAAGCATATGATTATCTTGTTTTTATCTCAGGGATGACAACATACTTTTTAAATATAATATAATATATTATCAATACTTCTTAAGCAAATACATTTTTTAGGTTCCATAAAACTAAAATGACTAAACCTCTGTATTGAAAATAAATCCAGCTGCCGATGGTGTTTTAGGAAATTTTTGTTGTAACACCCTTCCAACTAAACCATCCTAAAAATAATATTTGTCTCACAGAATCAATCTTTTATTTCGGTTATAAAAGAGGGTGTTGAAATTTAAAATTTAATTCCGCAGTTTTTGTTTTATTATCCCCTACCCAGTTTTTGAAATAAACTCGATCTTGGTAAAAAAAACTCAATTAAATATAACTTTTTATAACGCATATTACCTATTGACCTCCAAAACAATTTGGAAAGTGTTCTTTCAGCAACTCAAAAGCTACAGCATAATTTACGGTGGTTTGGGCCTGGTGAATTACAGCAGCGATGGGCACAACTTTTGTTGCTGTAATAAAGATCGTTAGAGTAGAAGACATCACATCACACAACAGGAACAGAAAGATTATTTCATGGGATGATGTCAGTTGTTGTGCTCTTTTCATTACTGAAGTAAAAACTGCCCAGGGAGTTATATTAATTCTATTTCCATTATGCGCTCCACACGTGTAACACAATCAAGATAACACTAACAACATGAAGAATGTGCGGCGAGATTTCTTCAGCGCCGTCCTAGTGCAACCCGATAACCGGTCAATTTAATTGGTTCAGCAACAAATCGTAATCCAGCGCGACCGGCCTGTCACCTGGCGGTGCAGTATCTGTGAGGGTTTGGAAAATCGCGCCCGGTAGCAGAGCTCATGCCCCGGGAGTGTAGAGGTATACTCTCGGGGAAAAGTAATCAAGTACAAAATGCTCATTTTTAAAATTTGTTTTCTTCTCACACATATGGGACAGACTTATTTCATTGAATTTAATTAATTTTTTATACAATAACATTTGACATCTACAAACATTGTTAATTTAAAAAATTCAGATAAGCAGTAAAATAATTTACTTTGTAGTCAAGAAAAAAATTCTTTTAATTTTCATCTATTAATCTATTTAATTAAAAATTGATAATGACCTTAACATTTAAAAATTTTTATATCTCCCTATTATCTGAGTAATTTGTGGTTAAAAGAAACTGAGTTGCCTAAACCAGCACATTTCACATTTTTGGCCGACCAACCGGTATAGTGGTTAAGGTGTTAGCCTCTAGATCGGAAGGTTCCTGATTCGAATCTAGGCATGGATGTTTGCAATCGTATGGTGTAGAGGCGGCTGGTGCACCTTAAATCTGTCGTGACCAAAAGTCCTCACGTTGGGTTGATTTGAAAGTTTGGAGAGTGGTCTTACAGCTCAGGTGTTGCTTCGTCATCTGACCGTGGTTCAAAATTACGAGGTAATTGGCAATTTTGTAATTAACATCGTACTAGAGCAACACAACGTGCTATTGACGACGGTCCGGGATCATTCACTTCAGGGAAAGATCGAGAACAACATCTCGTAATTTTGAACCACGGTCGGATGACGAGGAAACACCTGAGTTGGCACCTCACTCTCCAAACGTCCACACCAACCCAACGTGTGGACTTTCGGCCACGACAGATTTAAGGTGCACCAGCCGCCTATACACCGTACGATTGCAAACATCCATGCCCGGATTCGAACCAGGAGCCTACCGATCTGGAGGCTAAACCCTTAACCACCAGACCTCGGAAAAAAGCAAGAAGATTTTCACAGAGAATCAATCAATTTTGTACTGTGTTTTGTGAAATTAGTTAAAATTTCAACGAATTTTAAATCTGCGGAAAATTTAAATTGGTAATTTTTAATTAACGTCGTACTACAGCAACACAGCGTGCTATTGACGACCGTCTAGGAACAATCCACTAGGGAAAATATCAGAGTTAATTCGGTAATTTTTAATTCATATATTCGAGCAACACAGCGGTCTATTGACTACGGTCCGGGATCGATCCCCAAAAGCAAAGATCCTTCAGGGTGGTAACAGAACCGGGAAATCGGGGAACTTTTTAATTCTGGAAATATCAGGGAATTCTCAGAGAAAATTTCCAAATTTCACAAAAATCAGGGAATTTTTATGAAAACGGTAACTTTTGTCGTTTGTGGCCTATTTAGAGATGTGCGATTACAAGTACTTTTGAGAATCAAATAAATCGTTTGCTCCGAAATTGTAATTCGAATAAAGAACACTGGCGTCGTAATTTTCGAACACAGCGAAAACCGCCGCCGTGGTTTTTTTCGCTGCCTGAGCGTCTTGTCGCCGTGAGGCCAGGGATACAACTTGTGGTATACAATTTTAAATTTGTGTAACTAATTATGTGGTTTTTGTGCATTAAATTAATATTTGTTGCTTGCAACTATATTTTTGTAGAATTTTCTGGTAAAGCTTCAGTCTACGTTTATAGCGGTGTAACGGCCTTGGCGCACTTCTAAATTTGCCAAGGAAGGAATTATTTCAAATGAACCACTGAAATTAACCGACAGTTCAACGAATTTTGAAAGAACTTTAAAGAATACTAACCACACTGTGCGTGGTCAGCACGGCGTTACCCGTGACAGTTCTTTTCGTGGGGTCTGGTGCTAACTAACCCCCGGTGATTGCTACGAATACAGTTTGAGAAACAAACGAAATGATAATTCGTAGCCTATTGGATAACAGGTATCATGGCGTTGCCCGTGCTGTTGGTTTGCGAATGGAATGGAAATTCGTAGCCTATTGGAATTAATTCCCTGCGAATTTCCATTTGGTTTGCGAAGCAAACCAAATTATGAATATTATGAACTATGATTTACTTCGCAAATTGGTTAACAGTCTAACGGAGTGGCCCGTGGTGTTTGTTGGTTTACTCCGCAATTCAAATGGGATTTCGACGTGACGTCACCATCTCTTATGAAAGCATAAATATTTAGTTGAAAAATGATTTATTAAAAGAAAATCAAACGCATAAGGTATCTACAGGGTGGTCCCGAATTCATGGTACAAACTTTAATGGTAGGTACAGGACATTGTAACAATGATTTATTGTATAGGAATGTATAGTCGCAAGTGACGCGGTGAGGCGAAAACAGGGGAAATAACGGCCGAAAGGAAAAACAAAGATTTTATTGAAAGCGTTGTTGACAAGTGTCATGTTTACAGTAATTGTTCAAAATTGCGTCCACCAGTATCGATACATGCTTGACAGCGTCGGTGGAGCGATTGGCGTACACGTTCAAAGATGCCTGGTATTTCACGCACACCTGCAGCAGCTACAGATAAGCGAGCGACGAGATCCTCATCTGAGTCAACTGGAGTCTCATAAACAAGATGCTTTAGATGTCCCCATAAAAAGTAATCGAGGCTCGATAAATCGGGAGATCGGGGTGGCCAAGGGACTGGTCCACCACGCCCAATCCATCGAGTACCAAACGTGGCATTCAGGTAATTCCGTACATCAATGCTGAAGTGTGCTGGCGCCCCATCGTGCTGAAACCACATGCGGTTACGAATGGCGATCGGAACATCATGCAGCAGTTGTGGTAACACTTCTTTCAGAAAAATAAGATAGCTTCCGCCAGTGAGCCGCGTGGGTAGTAAGTATGGGCCAATCAAAAAGTCGTTCACAATACCAGCCCACACATTAATACTGAAACGTTGTTGAAACGCATGTCGACGCGTTGCATGTGGATTATCGGTTGCCCACACATGGGAATTGTGCGCATTAAAGACACCCTCGCGTGAAAATGTCGCTTCATCTGTAAATAGCACATAATCTACGAAATCCGGCTGCAACGCACATTGCTGCATCACCCACAGGCAGAAGTTCACGCGGCGAGGATAATCTGCCGGATTCAATGCTTGTACTTTCTGAAAATGGAAGGGGTGTAAGCGATTTTCGTTTAACACTCTGCATACAGTCTGATGACTCACACCTACGTCACGCGCAACAGTTCTTGTGCTTGACTCGGGTCTTTCAGCCACAATGTTCAAGATGCTTTCTTCCAGCCTTGGAGTGCGTACAGCTCTACTCGACCAGCGCCATGTCTGTTGACGTCGAACGCACCTGTTTCACAAAGTTGACGATGTAACCGTTGAAAAATTCTATGATCCGGCATTCGTCGATCAGGATACTCCGCGCGATACATTCGTAACGCAGCTCTGCCGTTACCATTTGCACGGCCGTACATGTAATGCATGTCTGCTTTTTCTGCATACGTAAAGTCACCCATCGTCTACGGCAGCACAATTGTGAATGGCGCTTTTCCCTACTGCGATGCATCATGTTCAACAGCGGCTAGACATCTACTGCCCTCTACCGGCAATGATACCAACCGATCACTCCATTTCTCTTTCCTTTTATTTCCCCTGTTTACGCCTCACCGCGTCACTTGCGACTATACATTCCTATACAATAAATCATTGTTACAATGTCCTGTACCTACCATTAAAGTTTGTACCATGAATTCGGGACCACCCTGTATATATCTGGTGCCAAATTTCAAATCCATTGAAATTTTCAATCTGTCTTCAACTATCCCGATTTTACAAAAAGGAACTAAACAATGCCACCAAAATATTTTTTTTTTTTTTTTTTTACTCTCGTTGAAAATCTCTAAACGTCACAATCTCTTTCGAAAATTTTGAAGATATTCAATTAAAATTTTTTATTTATTTAAAAAAAAACAACATATTTTTAGGTATTGATCTAACGTGAAATTTTCCGCAGATTTCAAATCCGTTGAAATTTTTGCTCTGTCTTTAACTGTCTTATAGATAGAAAAAAGAACTAAATAACTCCAGTTAAAAAGTTTATTTGTTTTTTATCGTCTGCTAGAAAATCATTCCTCCATGCAAAATGATAAGGGAAACGAAAAAGATAAATTAAGAATCTGTGATCTTCTATGCTGTTGCATTCAATAATAATTACATTTCATCAAATTCATTTTAAAATGTTCTAGATTAAATTTTAAAATTCGCCGCGTCCCAAATATTGCAAAACGTTTGGACTACCTGTGATGTAAGTGCCATAGATTCGTCAGTACTTTGCGTGCAGGAAACATACAGACTGACAAACACTTCCGTTTATAATATTAGATTCAAAATGAAAATTTAACTTTTTGATTACGACTATCGATATAAGAAGTGCGATTCTATCTTGGCGCGATTCTTATAACTTTCAATGCACAACTTCTGTGACTGCCGTAGTCTAAATTCTATCTTGGCGCGATTCTTATAACTTTTAAGGTACAGCTGATGTACTGGCCGTTGTCTAAATTCTTGGCGCGATCATGGTACAATTGCTGTACCGGCCGTAGTCTAAGTCATGGTGACTAACCTATCCCAACTATGCACACATAACCGTGAAATAACGCAAGTACTCATTTCCTGCCATTTGCGATAAATATTCTATCGAAAAAAACGTGTTTATTTCGCTAACTTAGTGTCAAAAAAGTATATTTTGAAACAAAATTAGACGTTACTGGATCAACCATTTAGTAATTACTTTAGACCGGAGAAACGTGTGCGGCGAGCTGCTACGCGGTGGGGGAACTGCGGTACAAATTGCACGCACGGTGGACGTACATCACCGCAGCGGCGCCGGAGGCATGTCTGAACTAATCCATTGGATCTAATGTATCTCAGACTGCTCTTGCTTTGCGGCAGCGTCGCCGTACGTTGAAAAACCGGATGTGTGCACCGAGCCAAAAGGTTGAACTTTTCGCTTGCCGATGTTGCCATGGAAACCATAATAATCGTAATGCAGATGGGTTGCTTTAACCTGCCCTGACTCGCTACTAGAAGTGCACCAAAAAAAAAAGCGCCACGATCGTTGCCACCGCTTTGAACGTAGACTGAAGCTGTACCAATTTTTTTAAACGTTTTTTAGCATTTCATTTTATGATAATTTGGACAATGAAGGGACAGATATTATTTTTTCCCCCAGTTTTCTTAATTGCTATTGTTAGACTTCCATTAAGGGTTCCAACTCTTACAATAACAATTAAAATATCTAATGAGAAAAAATACAAAATGTTTGTGGAGAATAATCCTTTTACCCCATCTGACCCTAAATCTCATTAAAAAAAGTTACCGCCGCCGCCGCAGGATTGAAAACTGTGCTGTTTAGCTCGATTCTTAAACGATTTCCCGAGAAAGTACTGATCGGAAAAATACGAAATTAACATGATTTGTTCTTCATCGTATTCCCTGGACAATTATTAAGATTTTTTTCCGATGCGGCTATTAGTTTATGGTTTATTAAGTGTCAAAATTGAAGAAGCGAAATTTCTTCCGCGAGTGAGCAAAACACATACAAATTTTCAGTCTTCAGCCGTGAGTTTTTTTTAAAGAGTACCTCTCAACGTAAATTTTTGCAGCTCGTCGAGTTTTTTTAAAAATTTCAATTTGGTTCTTGATAATATATTTTTTTGAAATTTGGAAAAAATCGGGACATTTTTGTAACTTTTTTTTAACTATCATACCTATATCTTTTTACCATTAGTTTTTAATTTTAAAAATATCGCAGTATACCTCAGAATGTACTCATTCTTACGGTATAGTTATTTTTTAAATTGGTTAATAAATAAGTTCGATGCGATCAATTCGATGCGATGTTGGCGAGCGTAAGGGAGCAGGGGGCGTATATATATATAGTGAGTTTTTCACAAATTAATCTCTTGTTAATAACTTCACAAACTATTCATAACTTAATTTTAATTAATGTTTTTCTTGAGTAATAAACATAGCCGTCAGGGCGGGGGTTCAACCCCTCCCCCATTCAGCTGAGGAAAATTTTGCTAATATATATATAATGAGTTTTTCACAAATTAATCCCTTGTTAATATTACACAAGCTATTCATAACTTAATTTTAAATAATGTTTTTCTTGTGTAATAAATAAATGTAATCGATGAAGGATACTGCTTTCATAAGTAGGTTTTATTTTAACTGTAAAATGACATTTCTATACAATTTTATGTTTACAATAAAGTGTAGTTTGACCAATTATAGTTCATTCTAATGCCTATTTCAAAAGTTGCACTTGACAGTTCTAGTTATAGCTATGCATGTAATACCTTTCTTCATTGATACGTTTATCTTTTCAAATTGCGTTAATAATGGTTATTAAAGATATTAGTATTAAAGTCAACTATTCGGCAATTCATCAATTAGTGCACAGTACCAATACCTCCTAGAGATAAGACTCTAGATTAGAGTGCCTATATAATAAGAGTGGCGACATAAGGGAAACATTTTCTGATTGGCTTAGAGACCTTTTCAACCGCCCGAGGCGGTCTTTTCCTAGCTCCCGTAGACTTAACATGGGAACTTTTTGTGTGTTCGAGAAAAACGTGTGTATATTAAATTAAAAAGAAAATATAGCTTTTTCATGTTCCATTTCGTGTTCTAGAATGTTTATTTATTATTATTTTAGTGCTTTGTCAGCATAAATTTGAAGACTTTTTAAGTAAATAGCTTTTTTTGAACAACATGATGTTTCCCGCAATCTAAGTTAGCGCTTTGTGCAATCCATCTCATCAATTACGCATATAATTGAGCGTTTATATGATTCATTTATACCGAATGTATCCATATTATAACAATTATATGCTTTTTGTTCTCTCTGAAATGATATATTAATTCGCCCAGCAGCCTTCTTCGAGACGATTCTGGTAGAAATGGATGCCGCGCATACGCATTGGGCCAAATTTGGTCGCCACTCTTATTATATAGGCACTCTAGATCCGTATACAGGCCGACCCCCCCCCCTCCCCACATTAGCTTTAGAAAAAGTTAAAAAAATTCTCGGCTTATACACGGAAATATACGTAAATGCACGACAAAAGTGAAATTTTTATTCACTTGATATATATATATATATATATATATATATATATATATATATATATATATATATATATATATATATATATATATATATATATATATATATATATATTTATGTTTAACTTAGAATATGTTTTTTGAAGAACCAACTAGGAAAATGTTTATATGTATTTATCAAAGCAAAAATTAATTAATTTTTCCAAATGTTTATAGTTTATGAAGTTCTAGTGATTATTTTTCTATTCTGTCTAATTTTATGATAATCTAAAAATCTGAATGTATGTGCATTCTTACCAATGATGTTTTTTATTTTAATAATTGTAATATATGTTGTCACTGATTTACTGTATTTTGTTTCACAAATTTAAAAAACAGATGGCTCGGATTAACCAAACTAGGATGAACGGTGGGTTTGAATTAGCGAGGTTTTAGTGTAATTCAAGACTGTCCTTAAATAATTTGTTGTTAAACTAAACAATGTGTTTCTCATGTATGATACTATAAAATAACATTGTTTAAAACGACTTTATTTGAAATAAAAGTGACTAACATTTGCTAGACTCAAAATTTTTAGTAATTTTATCTATGTTCTTCGTAAAAAAGTATCAATATATCGTGTGATTTTTAACATAAAGATACGAAAATTTCCCTGCGAAAGTCTCCAGATGCTTCACCTTTTTATGGGTGTACAGTTCATACTTCTCAGTCTTCAACCCTAGTCACGCCTATGCTTCTTTGATGTTTCTTCCAATACTGATGAATGATTTAATGTCGAATCTCATCATAAATATTGTAGTTGTATGTAAATATTCACAAGTATATAATTAATACACTTATTAATAAATTGTGAGCAATCGACAGAATTTTCACCGATGTGCTTCAAGCTGGCGACATACGGGAAACACTTTCGGATTGGCTTAGAGACCTTTTCTACCGCCCGAAGCGGTCTTTTCCCAGCTCCCGTAGACTTAACATGGGAACTTTTTGTGTGTTCGAGAAAAACTTGTGTATATTAAATGAAAAAGAAAATATAACTTATTCGTGTTCTAGAATGTTTATTTATAATTATTTTAGTGTTTAGTCAGTGTAAATTTGAAGACTTTTTAAGTAAATAGCTTTTTTTGAACAACATGCCGTTTCCCGCTACTTTGGCGATGTAAACATCGCGCCAAAGGCAGTTTGCAAGTTTTAAACTTTTGATAATGCGTTGTTTTTTTAGCTGTTTCCTTATGAAAGGTTTACAATAACCTATGCCGAATTGAATCATCAGAAAAGCAGAGAGTAAATTGCAGCAATGCTATATATAAAAAGAATAAAAGAAATGTTTATATAAAAGTGTTATTTTTGATGCAAACTTTCATCTTTATTTTGCTGCTAGATCTCGGAACAAAACCACCACATCAGTATTTATCTGTGAATTTGGATATAAATGCGTACAAATGCTGTTAACTATTTTTTATATTGAGATTATTCTTGTATGTTTAGGCCAATATTTGCTCATAATTTAGTTTCAATCTGTTAATTCTATTTTTCATATGAAAATGTGATAGAATTTTTAACAAATGTGTACTGATGGTGTTGACTATTATTGAAATTACATGTCTTTTGACTTGTATAAATGGATAAAACTTAAAATTAAATTTAAGTGGATTAAAATTTTGTGTAATGCATTAAAAAGGTCAAATAAAAATGTTCATTACCTTTTCTGGTTCGGTTAATGTAAGGAAAGGATTAATCACACTAAAAAAACTACATGTGTTGAACAGTTAGTTGAAAGAAAGTTTTATTTTAAGGAACTATCCATTAATAGTAGGACATTTCAAATCTATTTTTTATTTAATGTTATAAAATTAATGGGTAAACTTCTATCACACAGCATGGAAAGAATTTAAAGAAAAAACATCACATCTTATTTTATTTAACACTGAAGTTATAAGCTTAACTTTATTCATTTTCTTGTTAATATTCACGAAAACAAGTTCAATAAGTCGTGAGCATAAAAATTACGGGGCATAAACACTATCGCCAAAAGAAAGAGAGAGGAGGAAATGTGGGAAACCGATGGAAGGAACATATTCGCCCAGCAACCGATTCTGGTAGAAAAATGGCTGCCGCGCATGTGCATTGGGCCAAATTTGGTCCCTTGTCGCTAGAGTGCCTATATAATAAGAGTGGCGACATACAGGAAACACTTTCTGATTGGCTTAGAGACCTTTTCTACCGCCCGAGGCGGTCTTTTCCTAGCTCCCGTAGACTTAACATGGGAACTTTTTGTGTGTTCGAGAAAAACGTGTGTACATTAAATTAAAAAGAAAATATAGCTTATTCATGTTCCATTTCGTGTTCTAGAATGTTTATTTATTATTATTTTAGTGTTTTGTCAGTATAAATGTGAAGACTTTTTAAATAAATACCTTTTTTTTAACAACACGGTGTTTCTCACAATCTAAGTTAGCGCGTTGTGCAATCCATCTCATCAATTACACATGTAATTGAGCGTTTATATGAGTCATTTATACCAAATGTATCCGTATTATAACAATCATATGCTTTTTGTTCTCCCTGAAATTATATATTAATTCGACCAGCATCCTTCTTTGAGACGATTCTGGTAGAAAAATGGCTGCCGCGCATGCGCATTGGGCCAAATTTGGTCCCTTGTCGCCACTTTTATTATATAGGCACTCTACTTGTCGCCACTCTTATTATATAGGCACTCTACTTCAAGCAAATCAAGTTTAAATCTGAGAAGTTACTGTTGTAACTAGTTATTCTAAGTGTTAACGTGTTTTGTTATAACTGTAACTTTTTTTGTATTAGTTCTATCTTTTAAGTGGCTCGTGCTGTTTTTCGCTAGCTTTAATTATGATCTCTTTTTTTGTTACGGTTCTTTCTTTTTTCAATAAAGTAACGTTAGATTATCTCTGCTAAATAACATCGTTCAAATAATTATTCAAACAGGTTATGGGCCATCAACTCGCTGGAACCTGTGCTAGTAAGTAGATCGATGAGTTTTTTAATAGAATAATAGATTCACTACATTTGGAAGCAATTGCTACCGCTATTAGGCTTAACTATACCGCTAACGATAGACTGCTATTGCTTAGCCAAACTTGTGTCTAGTTCGACAGTATTTGTGATTATAATTAAGAACTCGTTTCACCTCAAGCAAACGATTCCAAAAAGAATGGATTTAACAAGACACGTTAAATTATTAACTGGAGAATCTGACTGGCCAATTTGGAAAAGAAAAATTAGAGAATTGCTAGATTACCATGAAGGAGCTCTAGAAGTGATTGATGGCAAGCTAGTCAAGCCAGAACCTTTGCTCAGCTCAGAAAATGCAGATGCAATCAAGGATCACAAGCAACAGAGTGATTTCTACCGCAAGGCAAATAGTTATGCCAAGTCTATGATCGCAAGTACGGTTACTGATACAGTGTATCAGAAAATCATGGACAAAGAGACTGCATGTGAGGCTTGGGAAGCTCTAAAACAGCAGTTTGAAGCCACTTCAAAAGATCAGCTATTCAAAATTTGTACAGAATTTTTTGCTTTTAACTGGTCACTTTGCGATGATGTTTCCACACACATTGCTAAACTCAGGAGTCTGTGGAACGAGCTGAACAACGGTCTCATAGATAGAGGTGAAAACAAGCTACCAAATCTAATGCTAGTGTGCAAAGTTTTAAATATTTTGCCAAGCAGCTTTGAGACGTTTAAGTCCAGTTGGATGTTGTTAGCCAAAAATGAGGACCGGACTTTCGATGAACTTACAAATCAACTGTGCATGTTTGAGAGGAATTTTGCAAAATCTGAAACGAGTGAAAGAACCATTCAGGAAGCTTTGCCAGCTACTAACCAAGATAGGCATAAGCAAGATGGCAAGGGTAGATTCCTGAAGCAATTAAGGAAAGGAGACGTCTGCAACTATTGCAACAAAAGGGGACACTGGGTGAAGGACTGCCGAAAGTGGATTTCCGATGGAAGACCGAGCAGGAAAAAACCAGTGAATGGAAACATGGAGACTGCCAATGTGTCCCTGATGTCCATCTGTGGTGAAGTCTGTGCTGCTGAAATGGATTTAACGTCCTTCTGGGTTGATAACGGAGCAACTCGTCATATCACAAATTGTCCAGAGTATTTTGTAGAGTTTACTAGTTTCCATAGTCCTTGTTGCATTAAGGCTGCTGGAAAAGAAACCTTGGCTGCACTCGGAAAAGGCACTATTTGTGTAAAGACCACTATTAATGAGAAATGCCAAGAAATTCAACTACAAGATGTCTGGTATGTGCCCGAGATAAGCAGAAACTTGTTTTCAGTGCTGGCTGCTCAAGATAGGAATGTCAATAGTGAATTCAGGTCATCCCCTACTGAGTGTTGGCTAATAGTCAATGGAGTAGCTGTACTATATGGAACACGAAGTGTAAATGGAACTCTCTTCAAGGCTGCTATTGAACCGATTGTGCCTGAGAAAGGAGCAGAAGTAAATGCAGTTGTGGAAGACAGCTCCTTGTTGCAGCTGTATCATGAAAGATGGGGACATCAAGATAAACGCCACATCAAAGATATATTGCAAAAAGAACTGGGAATCAGTGTTCGCCTAGATAACGAACCCTGTGAATCATGTGTTTATGGCAAAGCACATCGATTACCATTCGGAACCAGAAAGAAAGCTTCCCATCCTGGTGAACTGGTTTCAGCTGATGTGTGTGGACCCTTTGATTACTCATTTCAAAAGAAACGATTCTTGGTTGTATTCAAAGATAGTTATACCAAATTTCGCTATAGTTTTGTAATTAAGGAAAAATCAGAAGTAAAGAATGTGCTTAAGCAAATGCTCGCTCATGCTAAAAACTTAGGGCATTCTGTTAAAGAATTTCTCAGTGACAATGGGGGTGAATTTGACAACAAAGAAGTTTGTGCCGTTTTATGCCAAGAAGGAATCACGCAAAGACTAACTGCACCTTACACGCCAGAGCAAAATGGCGCCAGTGAACGTGAGATGCGCACCATTGTAGAAATGGCAAGAACATTCAAATATTCAAATCCTGATGCCAATTATCCTGCTGCAATGTGGGCTGAACTCGTTACCTCTGCTGTATATATTTTGAACAGAACAGGCAAATCATCAGTGGAAGGTGCTAGCCCATATGAATTGTGGATGAAAAAGAAACCTCGCCTGAAACATTTGCGAGTGATGAGTTCCACTTGCTATGTTCATGTTCCTGTTCAAAAGAGGAGGAAAATGGACAAGAAAGCTGTCAAGGGCTATCTTGTTGGATATGACGGTGATGAGCGTTACAGGATTTGGTTGAAAGGAGAGAACCGAGTGATTTTCTCAAGAGATGTAATTTTTCAAGAGAAATCTAGCAAATATGACCACATTAAACTGATGATAAAAGGACTTCCTGATGAGGGAAAGTCCGATGAGGAGAAATTGATTGGAAAACAAAAATCTCAAAGCGATTCTGAAGATGAATCAGAAGAAAATGAGCCAGGAGTGCCAGGAACAAGTGATGTCGAAGAAGACAATGGTAAGGAGCTCAAAAATTCAGGTGATAGACAGTTGCGAAACCGTTCTCTATTGTGATATATTTGTATATAATTGTAAATAGGATCTGGCAACTTACTTAGAGTTGGAAACCTGGCATCAAGCTAGGAGACGCTCATGAGATGATGAGTGTCTATGAATGTAATATACAGATAGTCTAGATATGTAATAAAAAACGATTGTTTATGCAACTCCTAACTACTACATGGCGCAGTCCTGTGAACCTAAATGAACGTAGTGGAGCTGACTGTCATCCGGTAAAAGAGCAAAATGGAAGTTTGTGTGCCGCCACGAGGGCTGAGCTTCGACGGGAACGTGTCCGAGAATTGGCGCCGATTCAAACAGCTATTTGAAATTTATATGACGGCGGCGGGCCATGACAAAAAGGCCTCAAGTGTAAAAGTTGCCCTTCTACTAAATGCTGCTGGTGAGGAGGCTGTTGAAGCGTACAATACCTTCAACATATCAGATGAGGAAAAGAAAGACTATGATGTAGTCCTACGACAGTTCCAGGCCCTGACGACACCAAAAAAGAACATTGTTGTTGAAAGGTTTATATTCAATCGGCGTCAGCAGGAAGAAGGAGAAACTTTCGACGCCTTCGTCAGGGATCTAAAAAAGCTGGTCGGATCATGCGAGTTCGGAGATCAAGCGGACTCTGTGGTCCGGGACCGAATAGTGCTAGGTGTCAACGACCCGAGTCTGCAAGAAAGAATGCTCCGCGAGTCGGACCTCAGTGTATCCAGAGCTGTTCAAATGGGACAGACTGCAGAGCTTAGTAAAATGCGTGCTCTGACGGTGCAAGGCCAATCCGTTGATCACATCGGAAGGAGATTTCAGCGAAAACCAGCTGCTGCAACCTTCTCAAAGACTTCAGTGGGTAACCGACCCTTCGTTAAAGGGGAAAATTCCAAAGAACTGTTCTCATGTCGAAAATGCAACCGAAAGCATAGTAAAGGACAGTGTCCAGCATATGGTAAACAGTGTTATGTGTGCAATAAGTTTAATCACTTTGCTTCCATGTGTAATAACAAGCAAGTTAATGAGGTGGCAATGGAGCAGAGCAGCAAGATATTAAGAGAAAGTGATCTGGTAAGTCGTGACACGGAAAGCGAATTTTTCGTTGATACATTGAATGTTGCTACTGTTAAAAATGTAAATGTTAAGAAAGTTAATTATGCTACTGTAACCAAAGAATGGACAAAAACTGTATTAGTTGAGTCCAAATCAGTGACCTTCAAGCTGGACACTGGTGCAGAAGTTAATATTCTTCCTTTAAGTGTATTTGAGTTTCTTAAAGTAGACACTCCAATTCAGAAATGCAATGTTATACTAGAAGCTTTTGGAGGAACTAGAATTAAGCCTATGGGCTATGTTGTAATGAATTGTGAAGTAGATAGTTTAAGCTATCAACTTAAATTCCTCGTTATATCTAGTACACATGCACGACCATTGTTGGGACTTCCAGCATGTATTAAGTTAGATCTAATCCAGTTTATAAATAATGTTGAATGTCCAAATAAATCTAAGTTAGATCAGTATGTAAGTGTGCCTACTTCCCCTAAGGATGAATTTATTCTGAAAAATGCAGACATATTTGAGGGAGTGGGGAAGTTTAAGGGGTCTTGCAAAATTATGATTAAAGAAGATGTGATTCCAGTGGTAAAACCACCACGAAGGGTACCATTAACAGTAAAACCAAAATTAGAATCAAAGTTAAAGGAATTGGAAAGTCAGGGTATAATTGCTAAAGTAAGTCAACCTAAGGGATGGGTAAGCAACATAGTAATAATTGAAAAGGCAAATGGCACTATAAGAGTTTGTTTGGATCCTCAAGACTTGAACAAAGTAATTAAGAGAGAGCATGTGCTGATACCCACTATTGAAGAGTTACTACCAAAATTAAGCAATAAATCTGTATTTACTGTATTGGATCTAAAAGATGGGTTCTTTCAAATACCTTTGGATTCAAAAAGTAGTGAACTCTGCACTTTCAGCTCACCATTTGGGTGTTACAAATTCTTAAGACTTCCTATGGGAATTTCATGTGCCCCTGAAATATTTCAGAAAAGAAACCAGGATAATTTTGGTGATATACCAGGTGTATTGGTTTACTTTGATGACTTATTAATAGCAGCTAATTCAATAATAGAGCACGATGAAATAGTGGCTAAGGTAATGCAAAGAGCCAAGTCCCTAAATATAAAATTCAATAAGAATAAAGTACAATATAGAGTCTCGGAAGTAAAATATTTGGGTCACATATTCAATGTTGAGGGCATGCGACCTGATCCTGAAAGGGTAAAAGCTATAGTTCAATTGAAGGAACCTAAAAGTAAAATTGAACTACAGAGAGTGTTGGGCATGTTCAATTACTTAAGAAGGTTTGTACCGCATTTCTCAACCAAAACTGCCCCATTAAGAGATCTATTGAAGCAAAATGTGGAATGGCAGTGGTTGTGTTTACATACCCAGACTTTTAAGGAACTAAAGGAATTAATCTGTAAGGCTCCAGTGTTGGGGATATTTGACAGTAAAAAACCCATTACTTTGCAAGCAGACAGTTCCAAGGATGGGTTAGGGTGCTGCCTATTACAAAATGAACAGCCTATAGCCCTTTCTTCACGTAGCTTAACTGACACAGAAAAAAATTATGCTCAAATAGAAAAAGAATTTCTGAGCATATTATTTGCTGTAAAAAAATTTCACTACTACATATATGGCAGGCAGGTTGAGGTTCTCACAGATCATAAACCTTTAGTATCTATAATGAATAAAAACATTGTTAATGTGTTATCGAACAGATTGCAGAGAATTAAGATTAAGCTATTAAAGTATCAATTAAATTTAAAATATTTACCAGGAAAATTAATGTATATAGCTGATCTTTTGTCTCGATCATTTAATGAAGCAGATGTTCCAGGTGACGACGAGGAGATGTTAGAGATTGTGCACACGTTGTCAAAACAGTTGCAGGTGTCAGAAAGAAAGAAACAGGAATTCAGGGAGGCTACTTCAAAAGATCTAGGACTACAGACTGTAAGTCAATTCTGGCAAACGGGCTGGCCAAATAGCAGTGATAAGGTTCCCAAAGAAGCCAGAGCTTACTTCAAATTTAGAAACGAGTTGAGTGTAGAGGACAATTTAGTTTTTCTTAATGACAGGGTGGTTGTGCCTGTGTCATTAAGAGGGAGCATGTTGGCGTTATTACATGAAGCTCATTGTGGGATAGAAAAAAGTAAAGCGAGGGCGAGGCAAGTAATGTTTTGGCCTAATATCAATGATGATATAGAGAAAATGGTTTCAACTTGTTTAGCTTGTGAGAGGTTTAAACCTCGAACAATAAAAGAACCACTTATTAGTCATGCTGTACCAGATTTACCCTATGAGAAAATAGGTGCTGATATATGTGAATTTGGTGGCAAAAGTTACTTGGTGGTGGGGTGCTATTTATCAAAATGGCTGGATGTAGTACATATCAATAACAAAAGTTCAGGAGAAATAATAGATTAAAACAGATATTTGCAACTCATGGGATCCCTAAAGTAATGATTAGTGATAATATGCCTTTCAATAGTAGGGATATGAAATTTTTTTCTGATAAGTGGGGTTTTGAGATAATAACAAGTAGTCCTCGGTATCCCAAGTCGAATGGTTTAGCAGAAAAGATGGTAGGTATAGCTAAGGGTCTGTTGAGAAAAGCTGGCCCTGAAAGGCTTTACGAGGCGTTACTTGAATATAGATGCACACCTATATCGGGCATGAAGGTATCCCCTAGTCAGATGCTATTGAGTAGAAATCTTCGTACAAAATTACCCATATCCCAAACACAGCTAACACCAACAGTACAAAAGAACTTCAGGGAAGAGTTAGTCAAAAGGCAAACAAAAGCCAAAGTATATTACGACAGACACGCGCATGTCAGGCCTGAATTTGTCTCTGGGGAAAAGGTAATGTTGAGAGTAGGTGAGCAGTGGGAACCTGCTGTAGTTATTAAAAAGCATTTAGCCCCAAGATCATATCTTGTAAAGAAACGGAATGGTTTAATTGTTAGGCGTAATAAGTGTCATATTCGCAAGACAAATATTAAAATAAATGATGTATATCCTGACTACAATGACCTTTGTGATAGCAATGTTCAAAATAATATGTATCATTGTAATGAAAATCCTGGAATTTCTGATGACACTACAAATCATGATGTTCCAAACATTATACAAACAAATTCAAACCCTGTGTATACAACTCGGAGAGGAAGAAGTGTATACAGACCCTCGAGATTTGATGATTATATAGAAATGTAAACAGACCCTCGAGATTTGCTGATGTGTTGTAATGTATAATGATTATTGTGTATTCTGATATGTGTACAGTATTTTAAAAAAAAACCTTGTTGTTTATACGGTGTAAAACATCCACCCTAAGAGGGGAAGATGTGATATATTTGTATATAATTGTAAATAGGATCTGGCAACTTACTTAGAGTTGGAAACCTGGCATCAAGCTAGGAGACGCTCATGAGATGATGAGTGTCTATGAATGTAATATACAGATAGTCTAGATATGTAATAAAACGATTGTTTATGCAACTCCTAACTACTACATCTATTACACCAGCCTGCGCGTTTTGAGGACTACATTATGGAAGCCGAATCATTTATTTATGAGACTGATAGTCCTGGAACATTTGAAGAGGCAGTTAATGGCAAAGAAAGTGTAAACTGGAAGAAAGCCATGGACAATGAATTGACTTCTCATAAAGAAAACCAAACATGGGAGCTGACTGATCTACCAGCAGGAAGCAAGGTTATACCATGCAGATGGGTCTACAAAATCAAGACAAATCCAGATGGCAGCATCAACAAATACAAAGCTAGGCTTGTCGTGAAAGGTTAGTCAACGCCAAGGCATTGATTACAGTGAAACTTACAGTCCAGTAGCTAAGTTGGGAACAATACGTGCAATATTGAGCATTGCTGCTGAGGAGAAAATGTATTTGTCGCAGTTTGACGTATCAACAGCCTTTCTGTATGGAGAACTTGATGAATCCATCTACATGCAACAGCCAGAAGGCTATAAGGATGGAACAGGACGCGTTTGCAGGCTCAAGCGCAGCTTGTATGGTCTGAAACAGGCTCCACGTTGCTGGAACAAGTGTTTTGGCCAGTTTTTGCTGACACTTGGTTTTAAAGCAAGTGATGCTGACCCGTGTCTATATATTAGAGAAGAGAACGGTAATAAAGTACTCATAGTGTTATATGTTGACGATGGACTGGTTGCTGCAACTAACCAAGAGGACATGGATGCATTCCTTAAAGAATTAAAAGCTAGATTTAAGATGTGCATTGGAAAAGTTTCCTGCTTTCTGGGACTTGAAATTGAACGTCACAAAGATGGCTCTATTGAAATTAATCAGAAAGGATATGCCAGAAAAATCATCCAGCGGTTTGGATTTGAAGGGTGCAAACCTGCACTAACTCCCATGCTAAAGGAATCTAAGTTCCTGAAACCTGAGGACACCAAAAGACCGGATTTCCCATATCGTCAGGCGGTTGGTGCCTTAATGTATCTGATGGTGGGAACAAGGCCAGATATAGCTTACAGTGTTGGGTTTCTATCCAGGTCACTAGAAAATCCATCTACAGAGGATATTATGAGAGTAAAGAGAGTGTTCCGCTACATAGCAGATACAACTAATCTGGCAATCACTTACCATGTAACTGGTACAAGTAGAGTGCTGGAATACTACAGTGATGCAGATTTTGGTGGATGTTCTAATACAGGAAGATCAACATCTGGTTCAGTAATGGTATACGCCGGAGGTGCAATTTCTTGGCACAGTCAGAGACAATCTATTGTAGCCACTTCAACCACAGAGGCTGAAGTTGCGGCAGCATCTGAGGCTGTCAAAGAAGTCCTTTGGCTTACAAGACTGTATCAGGGAATAGTGAACCTAAAAGAAGTGCCCTCACTTCAAGTAGACAATCAAGCAGCTGTAAAGCTTGCCCACAATCCGGAATATCATGGAAGGACCAAACATATCGAAATCAAGCATTTCTTTATTCGTGAAAAAGTGATGGAAGGCAAGGTGCATGTTGAAAAAGTATCAACCGAAAGACAACTTGCTGATATTATGACTAAGCCATTAACCAAGCCTCGGTTATTGATCTTGTGTCAACAAATGGGACTTATGAACTAATCAATCAAAAACCCAATTAACAAGGGAAAGTGTTGTAACTAGTTATTCTAAGTGTTAACGTGTTTTGTTATAACTGTAACTTTTTTTGTATTAGTTCTATCTTTTAAGTGGCTCGTGCTGTTTTTCGCTAGCTTTAATTATGATCTCTTTTTTTGTTACGGTTCTTTCTTTTTTCAATAAAGTAACGTTAGATTATCTCTGCTAAATAACATCGTTCAAATAATTATTCAAACAGTTACGAAAAAATCGACGTTTTAATTTCTAATTTAAATGTATTGTAAGTTTTAAAATTCACCGTAAAAACAACTTGCAAATATTGTATAAACTAGGGGGCTCCGCCCTCTGCTCGCGAACCCCCGGGAATTGCTACGCAATCCTTTTTGGTTTGCTTTGCAAACCAAAATTCTTTTCGCAAGTGATTTCTCTTTTCTTTATTTTAACACTCAATGTATTAGTAACTAATCAGTAAAAATCTTCTTCATCTTGTTCCCTCTACAATTTCAATAAAGCCGTCTGAGAATAGTGAAAAAAGCGAGCCCTTTTCCTCTCGCCAAATTAAAAAACAATCGTTGCTATGATAAATTTGTGATATCTGGAAAATATATAAGTTAGTCAGAAAATGTAACTTTCATTTCCGTGAAGATAAATGTATGAAGAGAATGAATGCTATCGCTCCGCGATCTAAAAATTACGAAATTAGTATGACCAACTTTTGATTGTATCGAATTTATTTATGAACCAATTTTAAAAGAAATTTTACCGTAAGAAGGAGTGTATTCTAATCTTTCACGTGGTATTTTCAAATGTTAAGACTAATAGTATTAAGCTACACATATGAAAGTTTTAGTTTTGTGTATCGGAACTTACGATCTTAAAGTCTCGAAATTTTTATATTAACAACTTATAATCGCATCGAAAATTTATTTAATAACAAATTTCCAAATTAATTGCACCATACAAAAGAGTACATTCTACGGTTTTCAGTGAGCTTTCAAATTTAAAAAATAATAGTATAAGCTATAGATATGACAGTTAATAAAAATTGACGGATATTTACAAATATTCCAAAATTTGTATGACCAACTTTTGTTTGCATTTATTATTAACTTTATCGCGAATTTATTTATTTATTAACCCATTTCAAAAATAATTGTACCGTAAGAAAGAGTATATTCTAAGGTTTTGTGCGATGTTTTAAAAATAAAAAACTACTAGTATTAAGCTATAGATATGACAGCTTACCAGCAGAGAGTGCAGGTAAAAGGAAATTATTCACAGTGGACAGAAGTTATAAGTGGGGTGCTTCAGGGATCAGTTTTGGGACCAATTTTATTTACAATTTTCATAGATGATATAGGTCAGGGGATAAAGAATAGAATCAGTATATTTGCAGATGACTTAAAAATATGGGGGACAGTGGATACCAAGTTACAGATAGAAAATTTACAAGGGGATTTTGATAAGATATCCGAATGGGCTGTAAAATGGGGTATGTCATTTAATGTAGGGAAATGTCAAGTTCTGCATATGGGTTACAGGAACAGTGGAGCCGAGTACTGTCTGCAGGGAGTAAAGGTAAAGGAGGGAGAAACAGTCAAGGATCTTGGGGTGATAATTCACAGGGATTTTAAAATGGGTCACCAATGTTCAGCTGCGGGTAAAAAGGCTAATAGGTTATTGGGGTATATTAAAAAGACTGTAACTTCAAGGGATAAGAATATAATCTTGCCGTTATATAAGGGCTTAGTAAGACCACATCTAGAATATGCTGTACAATTCTGGGCTCCATATATGAGAAAGGACATAGAATCAATTGAAAGGGTTCAGCACAGAGCTACAAAAATAATAAAGGGGCTAGCAAATTTCGACTATAATGAACGTTTAAGTAAGCTAAACATGTATACACTGGAAAGAAGAAGGAGGGGGGATTTGATTCAGCTTTTCAAGTTTGTAAAACAAGGGGACACAGAGGGCTTAAATTTCAATAGGGATAACAGAACAAGGGGCCATGGGTATAAATTGAATAAGACACATTTTAATCGGGATTTAAGGAAAAACTACTACTTTAATAGGGTAATGGACAGTTGGAACGCGTTGCCAGAAAATATAGTTAATTCAAAGGGAGTGTACGAATTTAAGACACAATTGGATAGTCAGTGGGAATTGGGGAATTCATAAACAAAGGACCAGCCTTGTTGGGCTTGAGGCAGTAGCTGGTCGTCAATATTTGTATTTGTAAGTAACGAAAATGTACCGGTTTATCCCGAATTTCAAAAAATATTACCAGCTAACAAATTGAAACTTCTCAAATAGTTCGACGAGCTGCAAAAATTCACGTTTAGAAGCACTCTAAAAAATCACAACTGAAGACTGAAAATTTGTACGTCTTTTGCTCACTCGCGTTTGAAATTTCGCTTTTTCACTTAGACACTTGATAAATACTAAACTTATAGCCGCATCGGAAAAAAATCTTCTTTTTCGTGTTCCCTGTACAATTTTGAACAAACCATGTTAATTTCGTAATTTTCTGATCCGTACTTTCTGTGAAAATTGTCTAAGAATCGAGCAAAAAAGCGAGTTTTCAACCCTGCGACGGCGGCTGCGTTTTTTTAAATAAAAAGCGATAAATTTTTTTTTGATTTTTTAAAATAAAGTGTTAATTAATGAATATGCATTAATTAATTTTAATAATTAAAAATATTAACCATATTAATATAATTAATTATAAAGAATTAATAGATGTTAGTTATATTAATATAATCACTTTAATCTTCCCCTTTTTACTGGGATACAATCCAAACTTTTTGGAAGGGCCCACTGATTACACTCGTCACACTGATTGCATCTCGTCGCAATTTGAATTTGGCCCCACTTCACAATGACGAGTCCATTACGGCATTGCCTGTGGTGTTGGTTTGCGAAGCAAACCAAATGAGAATGCGTGCAAACACCGGTGGGTTGCAAGCGTTCACAATGGACACACCTAACCCCACAAAGGACAGCACGGGCAACATCGTGCTAGCCACGTAGTGGTTAGTGCAAAATATAAACACAAGAACTTTATTAAACCTTAACACGAAGAAAGATCGAGAGATGGGAATGAAAGATGATCGATACATCTGATGCTCATTGTCAACGGGCTCTGAGGGCGTTTTTGAAAGCATCAGTTGTTGCACCTTCAAGGTGAACAAATTCCTGATTCAAGTGCGCCAAGTACCTCCACCGCTCAGTTTGACATAAACGTTTTATAATCGTATGACGGAGTTCAACTCATAGAGGTCGGTAATGAGCCTCAGCCTTTTCTACAGCAAGTGCACCAATTGTGATATATGTGCAAAGCATTGAACATTTGATGTGGGAAATTAAAACAGTGTAGTACTATTTTCTTTCACTCTCTTTCATCACATGGCCTTCCTTTCACCTTTAAACCTAGCCCCGTCCGTTTGTTGAAATAAATACACAAAGTGAAGGACAAAAAACATTTCTTTATTTTATAAACCAAAGAATATGTTCAACAAATCCATAAAAATGATGAAATATTGGCACATGTTTTGGGCATTTTCAGTTTAAAACTTTTCAAGGTTAAGAATACAAAGCAGATTGCAAAATTCAGTACAAAACAAAAGATTAGAATACCAAAAGAGATGTAGATATACCAAACTTCTATTCTATGCAGAAACAAACTTAAGTGCAAAAAGGCTTTAATGATGTTCATAAGATTTCTTTTCAGTTGCAGATTTTCCATATAAAGCACTTGTAAAATTTTTTACTTACAAAATTCCTGCAATTAGTTCCAGGATTCGAAAAAATTGCATGTTTAAAACCACATAAAAATGTAATAAAGTTATTCTGTTTTGGTTAAAACAATTGAAAAATGATGGAGATTAGAAAAGATGATAGATACAATACATTAATTTCAATACTTTGTATCTCGAATTTAGCAACTCATTAAAGTTAGTGAACGCTATTTAGTGCTTCAAAAATATTTTCTTTTAGAGAGAGGGTGATGTGGTTTAAAAATTTCTGCGCAATAAAAAGTGCTGCTTTACAATTTTCTTATTTAGTTTTTAAAATTTTTCAGCAATTATATATATATATATATATATATATATTTTTTCTTTGGACTAGAGGAAAAGTTAAAACAAACATGAGTAACTGATTATCATTTTTATACATTTTTATTTCCTGAAAACATCACTGTTCGAAGATTATATTTCTAGTACATAAAGTTTGAAATGGAAAATAAATCCAAAAAAGCTCAAAATCTAATTTTACTTCTGAAAACTAAGTCATTAAGAGAATAGCTTATAAAATGCTTATTATGCATATTGATTTTCTCAAGTTACCGTTGATTTAAAATACCAACATAGCTTGAGTTCCGTTATTAAAAATTTTGCTAGCTAAAATGCTATAATATTAGAATATAAACTTGAACATGCAGCTATGTGGAATTTTTCAGATAAAAGTTACAATGACAGTAAAAATTTTTTCAAGCCATGAAAATTCGATGCCAAAATTACTCTCACTTTTCCATTAATAAATCAATGCAACAATTACTTTCTTTTTCTAAATTTAAAACATCTTTCATGCTAACTCTGCAGAAGCATAGCATATTTACTCGCGATCCTTGTAAGTCTTTTGAAACGGATGCAGAAGTTGTAGCTGCACATAGCCAGAAATATTAAGAGTGCTAAATCTGCCACCTGAATTCTAAAACTACGGATCATCGGTGAATCGATTCTCACTACACGAGTATAGTATAGGGACACATCGAACAGTAGCTATGACAGAAGCCGAGAGGCTTCGCAATTCTCGGAGAAGCCGGCGAAACGAGGAGTGGGACCACTGACTCGGAACAGAGACCGGAAAGTGAATGATACTATCGCTTGTACAGTTGAGCTGATGAGACGAAACTTGCATAGATATTCCACAAAAGCACTTAGCGATAAATGATGAGATCCCAGCATTAAACTTTGTCCAAAATCCAGTTTCTGTTTTTACTATTAACTGAAAATATGGAATTCAAATAGCTATTATTGCCAATAAAGATTTTAGTACAGCAGTCCATATTCATATAAAAACATTTCATAAATTTATAGGGTGGGTTCAGTTTGAAGAGCGTTTTGGAAAGTGCGTGACACTTCCACGGAAAGGTTTCGCTAATCTGGCGACAAGCGTCAATGCTGGAATCCGCTCGTACCCGTGACATGGGATGAGGGTGAAAAGTCTGCAACACACGTAACAATAACAACACAAGAGAACGATATATATCATAATGCAGCTAACGAGACAAAGTGCAAAATATTGAAAAAGGTGTAAAACATTTAGAAAAAAAAAATTGAACGATCTCTGAAAGGGGAAAATGGAGAAAAGGTCCCTAGCATGAGTGATCTTTTTAAATCCATACAAAATAACCAACTTCAACGAGGAAAAAATACTATTCTATTTTCGCTAGTGGCGCGCACATGTGCGGCCACTTGACTCATTTATATATGTAATGCATGTATAGATATATACACATTTGCGACCCAAAAGTGTCAGATCCCAAAACTTCCCTAACACAACGCGCTTAGCTTAACAATCAATTGGTGACAGCGAAGGAGAGTTTATTACTTTTAACAATATATCGTTATTAAATTACAACGCATCGCTGCCTACTTATTCATAAAGCTTCCTCATGAATTTGTGTGTGTGTGTGTGAGTTAATTGCATCATGTACATAGAGAGGGCCGCCAGGGGTGGCGACGCCAAAGCGGTGTGCGGCAGGCGACTTCACTTCTGAGGTATGGTGAGCGAGAGGCGTCGGGGCCGGGGCATGTCGTACTCTTCCATGGAGAGGGTGCGCCTCCGGCCGATGGCCCCCAGGGACTTGGGGTCGCCCCCGGAGAATGTTCGCTGCCGCTCCACTCCCGGCATGGTCACCGATGTCACTGCGGGAGAAAAGAGCCTGTTAATTCACATCACAATGGTAATGGTAATTTTAGTTGACGTTGTACTAGAGCAACACAACGGGTTATTGACGACGGATCCGGGATCAATCCCTTAAGGGAAAGATCCCAGGACAACACATCGTAATTTTGAACCACGGTCAGATGACGAAGCAACACCTGAGCTGGCACCCCCACTCTCCAAACTTCCACGCCAACCCAACACACGTCGCAATGGAGCTATTGCCTTCGGGTAAAAAAGGTAGGTATTTAATTGACGTCACACTGGAGTAACACAACGGGCCATTGGTGAAGCTCCTGGATGAAACCCAAAGGGAAAGTTTAGAGGACAACATTTAGAACCAGTCAGATAATGAGGTTACACCTGGGCTGGAACCCTAAACTTCCACATCATGCCGCAAGGACATTCAAGGCTGCGACAGATTAAATGTGGA
This sequence comes from Metellina segmentata, assembly GCA_947359465.1. Lineage (NCBI taxonomy): Eukaryota > Metazoa > Arthropoda > Arachnida > Araneae > Tetragnathidae > Metellina > Metellina segmentata. The sequence goes on from OX375881.1 coordinate 120,499,153, forward strand.
TTTTTTTCCCGTTGCTGTCAACTATTCTTTTCCCCACCGTTGGTCTGGGATCTGTCCTGAAGTGAAAGACCCGAGGACAACGCTTGGTAATTTTGAACCATGATCAAAAGATGAGGTCGACATCTCAGCTAGCACACCACTCGCCAAACTTTTACACCATGCCCATGTGATGACATTTGAGGCCACAGTAGATTTAATGTGCTCCAGCTTCCAAATACACGTCTATGGTTGGACAAAGTTTCGAACTTGCAACTCTCCTGTTGTCAATCCCATACACTTCCAAATGGGCTACCTCTGCCCCAATTTTATTGCCAGAGTTGAATATTGGTCTAGTTGAACCCATTCATGTCATACGTAGAGATAAATTTCCAAGCATAGGTGTGAAATATAAGTACTCGGTATAGTTATTGAGAGGGGCTTCGAAAAGTGACCAAGTCGACCAATAGTGACGTGACTGCTCTGAAATATTGGCTTTGTTGGCTTGATTTGGTGTCGTATTGCCTCCGTTGGCAATATAAGATCTTAAGACAGGCATTTCTAGAAGTCCCTAAGTTCAATAAGCTCGTTTGTTTTTAATAATACTTATTTATGAATTGATACAAAAAAAAAAGTTTCTGTTAGTTTGTGTGAACCTTCACTTTCATAGCTCAATAAGTCACATAATCAATTGGAACAGGTTAATAAAATGATTTTTAAATTTTGATATTATAGTTAGCAGCAATCAATTTTCAAAATGAACACATCAACTGGAAAACTAAATAGTTCTGAAAATACTTACAATAGCCAAGTCCTTTAACAAACAGCAGTAAGCTTTGGGCTAATTTTTCGGGCTAAAAAGGGAAAGAATAAGCACAAGTAAGAAATTATGTATTACTTATATAAGTTTAAAAAGTACATGTTATAAAAAAATAATATAAGTTGTTCAGGCTTCTGCAAAGAACAGGAAATGATGATTCCCACCAAATGTTTCTTGCAATATTACTCATCCAATTCATGTTCAATATAAATGTAATAACCACAAACTTAACTGAGATAGGATAAAAAATCCGATTATTGCGATTAGTTGAACAGCTTTGTTTCAAAAATACATTGTGTATTGAAAATCAGATTGCTCTTTATGTTAATGTGAGCAGTTGTGTTTCTATCTGCTGATTTTGGTCATCACAAGGACAATATTTGCTCTGTCGTTAACTTGACCTTTGATCATACCTATTAAGTCTAGTAGCAAACATTAACTCTTGTCTCAGAAAATGTAAACTGTTTTGTTAAAGAGCACTGGCTGGGGCTAAGATTAATCGACTGGAGCAATGAGATTTTTTATGTGGTAGTCCCCAGGTTGTTTTGATTTGCAACATTTTCTGCTCTTGCTACAAACGTTCATCCTCGTGGCAGGTCACTGTGATAATCTCAATCTCCCATAAATTCATGGTCAGTTTTGCTGATTTATGGCACATCGGCCATATCTGGAAGAGCTACACCAAACACAAGACGGACAACTTGAGGTGAAAATTGTCGGGAAAGGGGAAAAAGAAGGAAAGAGAGCCGCTTTTGAGTTCCTATTCCTTTTGCAGCACCCATAACCAAGAGACATAAATTCTGTAAAATTATCTGTTTAATTAATTGTTTGGGTTGTAATATTTTTGGCACACCACTCATAGGCATGGAATCATTCAAGCACTGGAAAAATATTCCTGTGAAAAGATCAAAATTCCACCCAGGATAAAATATTTTCCCTCTAAAGGCACTTTGTAATAAATATTTTTGAAATGCCACACCTTTAAACAACCCAGCTACACGTATGGGTGAGACACTTACCGCTTGGGCGAAGACATCTCCAACACTATCCAACTTCAGGAAGGACGTCTTCTGTTTATCCATACGACCATAAAGATTCTGGACGGCCTGAAGATGTGCAGCTCTTCCACCACTCACCAACAACACATCCATTGACCTGGTTCACAAAGAAATGGAACTTTTAACCACAATCTATGACACTTTGGATAAACGATTCTCATCAAATTTAACATTGTCAGGTGTGCAGTGAACGTTGTAGGCCACCTCTCCCAATAAATAGGTGCCCAAATGTTTCCAAACACCCAGGAGCCTCGAAAAAAGGCGATTTGTGGAACCATTGCAACTGAGTTGAGGGATCCAATCAAAGAATAGCAGCCCTGACATGATGATCAAATTAACCAAAGTTGCATTCTAAAATTCATGCCTTTACAAGCTCAGTAGGAGGCGGGTCAAAAAGCCATTATATTTAGTATATGTAGAACCTGTATGATGCATGTTCCACGAAATGACAAGTATTGCAGTTTCAAAAAGCATTCAATATTTGCACATGTCAACCTTTTGATGAGTCTCACTATGAAAAATGATTACTTAACCTGTGCAGCCAGTGATGTACACAAGGGGTTGGGGTACAATATGAACCCCCCCCCCACCCAATAGACTAAAAAAAAGGCCGTAAATTTTAAATTTCAATTAGGATTGAAATTCAGGAGCGAGTCAAACAATGGATTTTGGTGTCAGTCATCTCTTTCCTCAAGTCGAAATAGGAATGGAAATGAAAGGAAATGAGTAAATTGAAGTAGTTAAAAGGGGGACCCTTAGAGCTTGATAAATTGCGTGCTTCCGAAATGTCCATGACTTAGCGTAGCCTGACTGACCTTGGTGTCCCGTTATGACATTTCCTTCGGAGCGACCCCCTCAAGGTTATAGGGAAAAATAAGGGGCTATAAAGTTAAAAAAAGACACTGCAGACTGTTTCTCTTTGGTCAAGTCTTGACAGGTTCGATAATGAGTGTAGAAGGGAGATATCTTTGCCCCAACTGGTATCAACAGGGAACTCTTCTAATTAGATGAGGTTGGGGGCAACGAATTTCTTAGAAAACTATCCCCCCCCCCTTTTTTTTCTGATATGGGGGCTCTGCTCACATCAACCCTCTTCCTGCTCTCACTTCTCACTCTCAGTTTGACCATCACATTTGGACGACACAAAAAGTTTTTTCTTGCGTTTTTGAAGGTTGATTTTTAAATAAGTTTTTCGGGCGAGTACAATACAAATGTGTACTTTTATATTTCATTGTTTTTTTATTCCGTTTTAATTCTATTGATCATATATCTTAATGTACCTTTAATATTCTGCTGTGCTTATAAAGTTTAAATTACACCTAAAACTTTAAGCTATAGCAAAAGTCCTAACCCATAATTTTTGTTTAGAACTAAAGCAGAAATATAAGCTAATATAAAACGAAATATTTTTCATTTTCTGCAGATTTATTGCAATTGAGTTGGAGGTTTCTGGTATAATTTTACAAGGTTTTCTAAACTAGGTATTGTTTTATGTGTATGTAAAATATATTTTGGGGTCTTCAAGACCGTAAAGTTTAATGCTTCAAGAAACTTTTAAAGGGAAAAATAATTCATGAATATGTAATGGTCTTATGAAATAAACTTTTTGAAACTAAATTAACGTCTTTTTTTTTCATCTCCATTTTTTGGCCGCTTTTTGACTAGCTCCTTGGGGAAGACCCATTGACAGTATTCTGAGATGAAAAAGTTGTGCAGTTAATAAATAGATTTAATTGAGACACGTTTTTACAAAAAGAAACAAATACTAAAATTGGAAAAATATCTTTTTTGATTGATTCTTGTATAATATTTCAAGCAGAATCGAATGGCGAGGCGACATTGAATTCGTTAAAACATGACCATTGTCGCAAAACAAATGAAAATAGATATTTTTCATTAGATGAGTGACAGAACCTAAACGTGTTCATTAATAGTTAAAAAGTGTTTTTTAATAGTCTTTCGTGTTATTTTGTAAGAAATCGGCATGCTTCCTTCACTTGCCGAAGGACAAAAAAAGTAGGGAAGTTTCGATGTATACTAGAGCTACAAAATGGGCTATTGACGACGGTCCAGAATCAATGCCGTAGGAGAAATTTGAGGACACTACCTCATAATTTTGAACCACGGTCAGATGACCTAGCTGATTTGGAACCCCAGTCTTCAAACTTCCACACCAACATGAGGACATTTGGGCCATGACGGATTTAAGGTGCACCAGTCCAATCTACACAGCAGTCTTTGGTTGGATCGAGTGTTGAAGTTGCAACCTTCAGGTGCAAATTAAACAAAAATGTCGAACAACGGAGGGAATTATTTAGAGCTTTTGAATTACTCCCTGCACAATATGATCCCTTCTAAAATATTATTTGGTGACTTTTACAATATTTAGAGGTGGCATTAAAATGGTTTAACTGAATGTTGCCAGTACACTTACTTAAAATACTAAATAATTAGAAAAATCTTTTTGCCATATTAGCTGATGAGACAACTGATGTCTCAAATAAATCACAATTTACACTTGTATATTGCTTTACAATTGAAAGAGGAAATAGTAGTATAAAGGTTATTTTTCCAAGACTAAACTGAATACAAGGCAGCAACAGCACTTAAAATCTTATTTTGAGACATATTAGACTTTACGAATTGCAATGAAAAAATTGTTTCACAGAGATGCAACAGAAGTGCAATGGTGGCTTCTTCATTATAGAGTACAAGCCAATATTAAGGCATCTTTTTTGTAAACCCCCTACACCGTATGCCTTAGGGCAGGACGAATGATATGTCTAATATTTCCACAAGCCCATAATGTTCACTATGAACACTGAATCACAATGGGACAATGCTAAATTTAAGCAAACATTTCTGAATGTTGCAGCTTTTTTGCTACTATGGATTGTCTTGTAGCTTTTTTCCCCCCTCCAAATTGCAAAATCGTGCAAATTTTCCCCATAAATTTCATGGAAGACAATTACCACATATTTGTAAAACAAGATGGAATTATTTGTCCAGAATCGTTAGTAATGCTTACGAAAAAAGTCTGAACTTCGCCTAGTTTTTTAGACAAGTTAAAATATTAGATATGAAACATGCTAATCTTTTTGTTATTCAAGAGCATTTGGCAAATTTAGAAAACTTTGAATTTTGCCTTCTTGTAATTTTCTACAGTATATTATCTAACAGATATTTTTGTTCAATGTGCTTCAGAAATCTTCATTTCATATTTTTTACTGTGGAAGCAATACAACAGAAACCAAAATTACAATGAAATCTTTAAGAAACCCCCACTTTCAAGGGGTATACTAAGAAACAAATTAAAATTTTGTAGACTCCGAAACTTGCCAACTAAAACACTGCCGTGTAGAGAAGGTTGATGTACGTAAAATCAGTCATGGCTCAAATGTCCTCACGTTGGCTTAGTGTGGAAGTTTGAAGAGTGGGGTTACAATTGCAATTAACTGGTGGTCAGGTGTAGCCTCGTTAACTGACCGTGATTCTGAATTACGTGGTACTGTCCTCGAGTCTTTCCTTAGGGATTGATTCCAGACCGTCATCAATAGCACGTTGTGTAGCTCTAAAATGACATAAATCAAATGCTCCCATTCCCCTTTAAATTCATTCAGTTTGTTTCCGAAAACACTTAACCTTTAGGAAAGTAGGACAACAATTTTAGTTGTCTTTTCTTAGTATTATTTCTTAGTGTTATTTAGTAGCATTTTTTAGTATTGGATAGTTACAGTGATCTTTAAGATTTTGAGTGTTTTTAAAACAGTAGTAAAAAATAAAAACTCGACTACTTGGGTAATAAGTTGGGTCACTGCACATCCCTGGAGCTGCCCCCTAGTTTAGTTCCTGGGTACACCCCTGTAGTATAACATGAATATTAGCATTGAAGTCAGTGTTTTGAATCCTCAAAGAACTAGTGAAAAAGCCTTGCGATTCCAACATTCAGGCCTGGAGTGCGACCGTTCTTTTGGGCACGGCCTCGTCTACCCCCCCCCCTCCCTAAAAGAAATCTGTGCATGCCACTGTGTGCAGCAGACTTATGGTTCCAATATCACTGTTATCCTTCTCTTATGCATGTTGTGTTTGGCATCTGGTTTAGTCAAGTTGGTTTTAAGATTTATTGGGTGAACTGTAGAATGAATCTTAAAGTGAATGAAAAATTACGGCTGCAATTCCAAGTCCATCTGTATCTTATCATTAAAACAATACATAGTCAGAATATCCTCAATAAGATTAAATTGGTATTGTGGAGTTGCGTGATGTCTGGAAAAGGAAAGAGTCAACCCCGGCATGAGTTTTCCACCAGAAGGGAGGCTACAGCAACGCATTCAGTTATAACTTAGGCCGCGAAAGACTTGGAGATCTCATAGAGTCGGCATCCGACTCTTGTACCCGACTTTCGAACGGTCCCAAGATTCGAAAGAGGGGACCCCTCGTATGTGTGGGATTTGACACCCCTTGAGTGCTGCAGGCGGCATTTTGGAAAACAACCGACTGACATTTCAAGCAAGAGGCGAATGCTCCTGAAAAACAAAACAGGGGACTGGAGCAATAGAAGCCACAGAGGAAGGTGGTAGAAGGGATAGCTCTTGAGACAGCGATTACACAGTGAGCAAAACACCGGTAAAAAAACGAATTAGGAAGAGAAATTGTTTCTTCATGAACAATCGTGCAGTCTTTGTTTGTAAATACGTCTGTACATAGTGGTCCAATTGTATTGAAATCCTTTTAAGTGCAATAAATAACTTAAAGAAAAGGAAAACTGCTTAGTCAAACCCCATTAGTATTACTGTGGTGCCCCCAAACACCACAGTATAGTTATATATGTGAACCAACACATAGCTTAAATTCTGTTATCACTGAGTTTCACTTCCAAATTATGTAAAGAAATAATGCTTACTTCAGATTATTTTCTATGGCACTTGTTATGTCTTTGCGACTGAAATGAAATAATGAAAACATATCACTTTACATTCAATTATAAAACTATATTATGAAAAGAGCAATTAATCAAAAGATCCTATAGCTTTTATTTGTTTTGTCTCAACTCTTAATTTATGCGACAACTTTTCACAATACACGATTTTAAACATCAGAGAAACTTGCATCATACATACTTCATATAGGACTCAACATAACGACGCAAGTTCCTGGCATTAATTTTATTCTTCAGTTTTTCTGTGTAATCTTGAATCAATGATTCCTTGTTCTCCACAGCTTCAAGTTGCTGAAAGAAGTGCACAATAAAACTATCAGTTAAAGCCTTGCATTTTAATATCTTTTAAAATTGTACAAAATTAATAGCCAAATATATATTCTTATTAAGAATCACAACAAAACCCTGTTGTAAAAGCACTTAAACTGTTAGCAGCAATTTGTCGATGTTAATACACCCAGAAAGATTATTTAATTAAATATTTTAATAACTTTTCAGCTGGTTAGTGTAGAAAGTAAAATAAATATCGTCAGCGTACACAAGTGAAACACGCCGGCAAAATCATTTCAGAGAAATTTTGAAGGGAAAATTTTACTCACTAAGAAATTGAACCTACATGTAAAGAAAACAAATCAGTGAACTTTACCAGTAGATGGCCACATATTGGTCCAAAAAAACTAAAAACCTCATCTGGAAAATTTTGATTTGTTTGGTTTCATTTGTAAGTCAACGCTATTCAAAGTGAAAATCATTGTAATATAACTTTTGCAATTAATACAAAAATAATCTGTAAAACATGTATATATTTCCCCCTGGCAATTAATCTAAGCTGAAATCTTCAATGTAAAATATTACCATCCTGCACATAAAATTGGCATTTTTTAATATTTACCAATTCATATTTTTAAGTTCTTAACTCATGAAAATTCTTAAGTTTTTTTACTTTTATCAAATCAATTGAAAAAACTTTCATATTACAAATAGAAAAAGTTTATATTTAAATAACTGAACTAAGTAATGTAGCTGTGAATTAAACCTTATTAAAGTTATGTAAACACACTTTAAATATTTTTGTAGATTTAAGATAAATACATAATTAAAGTAACCTTGCTTAGATTAACAATTTTCAATGGAACTGGTGTCATAAAGAGTGAAATGGTTCAAATTACATAAAATTTTCTTAATTTCATTATTTAGATTTGTGTTAAAAAAACATCAGTAGAATGGAGTATTATTTTTTAATTACAAAGTAACAATAAAATTTTTTTTCAATACTTTTAAAACAGCAACTCTGGATAAAAAAGGGAAGATAATTACTGTTTTTAATTTTTGTAAATTGATACCAATTGTTTTGTCAGATAGGCAAAAAAATATAATAAATATGAATTTTGGTGTGCTGCGGAGTATCAATATTCAGTTTATTTGTGCCATGAGATGTGAAAGATTGGAAATCGCTGGCTTAGATGAATATTGATACAAGTAAAGTAATTAAAATATAATTTATTTAAAAATACAATTATTTTCAATGATACATAAATGTCAGAACTAATTAACTTTATGCTTTCAAAATTTAGCCGTTATAGTAAAAAATATCGAGAAGACTGATTACAATAATGCAAATTGAAAAGCAAAAAGTTGTCACTTAACTTCATCAAGTATGCATTTCAGAAAAGCAAAATTTCTAAAGGCTAAAACAATGTTTATTTTAAGTGCAATTAAAATTTGGGAATATATTAAAATCACGAGTAGAAAAATTGCATACCAAAATAACTTCCATGCAGAAAATAAAACACAGTTATCTAACAATCTAAAGACAGAATCTTTAAATAAAAATTGAAAACTTTAAGCAAAACTAAAGTTTTTTAACGATTTAAATAAAATGTGAGAATATATATAGTAAAATGAAATGAGGTTCAGGCATAGGTATGGGAAAATCGCAAAGATATAGGTTTTATGGGAAATGATCAATAACTTACAATAAAATTTAGTGTAGGAGCAGGCAATTAAATTTAAGCACAGGTGTACAATTATTTCAGCACATAGAATATGTTATGCTATTTATGATTATCTTACTGATCGGATTTATAAATTTTATGTGCACAGGATCCAAATATTGAACATGTATTGTTTTTAACTGTGTAAATGCTCATTTCAGCTCGAGTGCTAGTGTAGTATGTATATATTAGCTATGTGATTAGTAGAATAAAAAAAATCTACTCTTGAGGTATGTTATTTTATGATCCAGGCGGAGGTTTTTAACGAGTTCTCATTATTAGCAAATCTGACCAGATCACAATGAAAACTGACCAAATCTTGATCTAAAAAATTGTCAATATCTTGACAAGATATCTAGTCATTAGTGAAATCTTGATGGATGAGATAGCTCATCGAAACAATTTGGAGAGGAACTATCAAAAAAACCTGGAATCTAAAAAAAATTTACTTACATATACCAAAACTAAAATTAATGACATTTGATCTTGATCAAGTAACATCAATCTTGATCAAGTATCATAAATCTTGGTTTTTGAATGAAGGTAAAATGAATTATGCAGTTTGAGTAAAATACCAGAGTGGAAACTTTAAGTATATCTAAAATAAAAATCAGGCTTTATTAAGGCCAGTAGGGAGCATGGAATGTGATTTGAACTTTACACAGTTGCAAAAAATTTAAGAAACTAGCAGTTTTCATCAATGCATGAGTCAGGTTCAGGCTTTCCTGTGTTAATGGTTATGAATTAAGCAGGAACGAACGTCAAGGGGAGTTGTGAATAGGAAATCAAAGTGCACTATTGAGAAAGCATGCATTTTCTAAATATGCAAAGTGATTGGCATTGCATTAAAAATCTTCTAGTGAAGCAATTTGCGAAATGTTTTACCTCCTGATTGTGTTCAACGAGTCACAGGACGACCAAGAAGCCCCAAGATAGAAGTTGGAAACAATTTTAAGAAAATAGAATCACAGTAAGAGTTAAGTAACAGGCAGAAATAACAATAAGCAACACAGAAACAATTTTAAGGATTGACGAGGAGTAACGAAAAAGGCACAGATAAAGAACTTATTTATACGTTCATACACATTATACCAGTTTAAAAAATGGGCTTATTTTCATGCTTTACAGCTACACACACAAGTAAACCAATAAGCCATCAGCAAAAGCTGCTTGAATGTAACTCATAACGCTATTACATATCATGCTGCCTGGAGTATGAATATATATTTTTAAGTAAACAGTATTAAATTTATCACTTTGTTTTTAAATTTCAAACAAAGGCAGGATATACAAGGTGACTTAGAATGTATGTTACTTGATAATCTTCAAATACAGTCAAAACTGGCTATATGGTCACCCTCTTATATGGTCAGTTTTCTGAAGTCCAGTTTAACTTAATAGGGAACATGTGTTCAAGAGCACTGCTTATATAGTCATTTTATTTTTCTGGATCGGTTATAGGGTCGGTTTTTTTTATCTTTCCAATAATATTATCGTTTTTTTTTGAAAAATAGTAAATGTAACATTTTTTGAGGTGGGAAGCAACACAGGGAATAACCAGGAGAAAAAGTCCATGTGACCCTGGACAGGAATTATTTGTTTATGAGCACTATATTCTGATATGTGAATATAATCCTGCCATAATTAAATAGTGTTGTATTGTTCCGCATATATGGTCACCCCACTTATAGGGAGATTTTTCTGGACTGCTGAAATGACCATATAACCAATACTGACTGTTTAACTGTTCACTATGGAAACTTTACTTTAATCAGAGGTACGTAGCTATGAGCTATTGCCAACAATCTAGGATCCATCCTGAAAGGAAAGATGTGAGGAAAATACCATCATCTTGAACCATGGTCAGATGACAAGATCAATGCCTGAGCTGGTACCCAAATCACCAAACATCCACACCATGCTAACGTAAGGACATTTGTAATATGAACCAGCTCCCACGAACACAACAGTTTTTGGTTGGACAAAGTTTTGAACTCAAAACCCTCCGGTTTACTAATTCTTACTCTTCTAACTGGGCTACCATGACCCTACTAGTGAACCAAATACTCTTTTAGCATTACAGCCATTCGAAACCATGGTTTTGGTGGGTGAAAAAAGACCAGAAAAATGACTTCAAGCATGCTTTTTATTCATTTGTCTACACCTAGGTATGTATCGGTGTATATAGAAATGTAATCAATATCTATAAAAAGTGGGGGTATATATATATATAAAATAATCTTACATTTTGTTTTCAGCAAAAGTTGTTTGCAAAACTTTGAATTACGTTAAAGCACTACACTGATAAAACATCAACTAAACTGGATTCATAACAGGATATCATTATTTTAAACAAGAAATTATAATAATGTACGTTTCGAAAATGTAATGAAATTTTACTTGTATGTTTACTTGCATTATGGGGGCTAGGAGACTGAATGATCACAATAAGGAAATGCAGTTCATTTCGATGAAAAAGCATATTCAAGTACCTCAAGAACAGGAAAACTAACAAGTGAGCAGTTCAACTTATTTAATTTTTTTTTACAATTTTATAACAGTAGAAAATAAAAATCAGAACAGAAATAGTAAAATTTTACTTTGATAAAAAAAACTTTCCTGCTTCAAAAATTTGTTTCTATAATAAACATATTGGATTTAGAACAGTTTGACTGTGAAAATATTTCAATCAACAAGGAAAAATGATACATACCCTTTTCACTTTAAAATTAAAACATAAATATTAAAACAAGAGATGGTATTCAGAGTTGGTACAAAACATTCTATTCCTACAGGTTGTTTCCTGGACCATTTATTGTTTTAAACTGTTTTTGTTTAAAATGATTGTCAACTGATCTTGTTTTATCTTAATGTTCTTAAATAGCAAAGTCTTTTTATGATAGAAAACATTACATAAGTTGTCATTGAAATTAAAATGCTTTTTATTTCAATTATAACAATGCATACACAAATCAGCAATTATACATACAGAATACTCTAATTTGACCATCAAATAGGAAGTCATGACAAGAGCAATTTCATGGTTAAATAAGAAATCAAGCAAAGTTTGGGCTCATCATTACTTACCGGTCCAAATTTGTGAAACACCAAATACTGTTCTGTAGATGGATTCATTCCAACATTTGAAAGTTTCCAGTTCATGAACTAAAAGCAACAAGCATACATTTTTTTCTAGATAATTTCCAATGCAAATATGTAAAAAACTGAAAAAACAAACAATCAACATGAACACTGTTTATCAATGCATCACACTTTTATCTCCTTTTTACAACGGTAATTCCAAAAATGTGCTGTTTAGGATATTAGCGACTTCTTGTGGCTCCTCCTGAACTTGGGTGCATGACCGGGGTTAGTTGGGGTTTTATGGCATATATTGGGTAAAGCTTCCCCGAAACTCGAGTAAATGGACAGGCAGGATATTTTTTACTGATACACAGGAAAAAACACCCAGGGAGGAATTGAACTGCGCCACAAGTGTGCTAATACAGATGGGAGACTCGGAGACCAGGCATCGACAAGAGGTATAGCGAGCCCTTACCACCTTTTAAAAATAGGGGCTCTATAAGACAAAAACAATTGTTAACTATCATTTAAATTACTAACAAAACTGAAATAGCACACGTTATAGTACCATCCCATTGCTTTCTATGCTAAAATGTGTAATATTTTATGTACTTTTTCACAGTAGATTTTCAGAGTTTATTTCTTCTTACTTCACTTGTTATTCAATTCACATAAAAGCTTCAACTAAAACATGCTTTAGAGTCCTAAAAATATATGATATTTTACGAGTTTATAAGTGATTTTTAATATTTTTTGGAAAGGTATGATAGTGGCCAAAGTTACTTTTGAGAAATATTACTTTTAGTGGTTTTGATACTCCAGTAAAATGTTTATAATTTTAAAAAACATGTTAAACAATATTTTTTTGTATCGATATATGAAATGAACAAAGTTGTATGTGCATATATGTTGTTTTATTCTTGTTATCATAGTATAACTAGTTTTATCCATCTTTCAAGTTAAAAATGCATTTCCAGGGATACATGAAGCATGAAAGGTTGAGAGCCAGGCATCTAGAGAAAATCCCATCAGATCCTAGGGGTCAATTTAATGAAATTAAATGAATGCATCACACAATATGCACTTACTTTGTCTTTGAAGTATTCCATCACTCCAACTCCAGTGGAAACACAATGGATGAGAACCAATCCCAGGACACGAGAAGGATGAGCTAACTGAAAGAGTAAACACATTTTGGAATCCATATTCCATTCGACTATTGGAAGGTGAATTTGTTTCAATGGAAAACAAAAAAATATAAAAATTTCCAACCAATTTATTATGTAGAGTAAACAGATAAAACACAAATTGATAATCATAAAATTTTCAAATTCAGAACAAAAATAAGGTGAAATGCTGTTTAATGGTACATTTGCCCATGTAAAGATAAGGAAAAAAATAAGGATCGCAATTAGCGGATTGCTACATGGTGCTAACTTGGTCACTTTTTGTAAGAAAAGTACGGCAGGTCATAAACTTGACCAAGAAAATCTATGTTGTCAACTGTTAGCAACTGCACCATTTCATCAAGCGAGATATTCCATATTAATTTCACAATTTGTCGCAATGCTGCAATAAAAGGTGAAACAAAATTATGGAAAATTCATAATGGTTGCCATCTTTGAGAGAGAACCACACATTTTCTAGTGAAGTTTATTTGATATTTTTCTTTTCTCACATTTTTCACTAGGGGCTATAAAGATAACTTTTTCGTTTAATGAATACAAAATAGACATAAAAAAAGAAATTTAATATTCAGGCAAACAAAATCCATAAAACCTGAAGCAAAAAATGATTTAAAAAATTTCTTACAGTAATGTACACATTATTCCACTGTGCAAACTGGAGTTTTCCCCTGCACGACTCTTAACTAGTCTTGGACTACTCATGAAATATACAGTTAACTATTTTCAAGTAAAGTATGTAAAATTGTACATATAGATGTACATATAGTGAAATTAACTGGATACTTACAGCAAATCTAACTAATATGTTTGCTCCTGCACCTTCACCAAAACCAACTACTAATTTGACTCTAAAAGAACAAAAGCACACACATATTACAGTCCACTCCTATTGTGAACATCAAACATTACTTCAACTTCAGTAAAAACAATCTTCAGTTGGAATTTAAGTGTTGTACCATCGGTACTTTTCAAATTTACATTGCAGTATTCATTTTGTGGTTCTTTCAGCAGACTAATTAAATTTTCTACATTTACTGACAAAACATTGTTTTGAAGACATTTAAAATGATTTGAAAAATGCACATCACTTAAAATAAACTGAAGGAATTATGATACATTAATTAAATAAGAAAACAAAATATAAAAAACACAAATAAAACAAATATGAACTAAATACTTATAACTAAAAAGGAATAAAACGATTGAAATCAGTAATGAATTAAAACTAGCATATTTTCAACAACTTAGTTCATCTTTCTGAGGTTCAATTGAAATAATTTTTAATAAGCAGCAAATTTTTATAGCATACAATGTCATACAAAACAGCTGAGGAATAAATATAATTAAAAATACTTACTTCAGTTGGTCTAGAACACAGACAAGATCTTCCCCCATTTGTTGGATTGTGGGAAACTGAAATCTGTTGAAGACAAGACAGTTCTTGAAAATGAATCCCATTTTGAATGTGATCAATTTACATGACAGTTGTAACTGAGTTAAATTTATAAAATACTCCTTAGTTGTGTAATTTTCGTATATGTGATAACCTAGGAATATCTTTTTCTTGCCGTAACTGCTTATTTTGATTGTGATGCAATTAAATTACTCAGTTGGAGGTATAAGATGTTTAATAGTTAACAATATCATTAGAAGTAGATGAACATTAGTTATTCGTAGCTACATTTTTCGTATTTAAGCAACTCTGTCCAAAAATTACATGGAACAATTTTTTGCTTTTATAACTTGCATCCGGCTATTTTATTCTCATTTTGCCACACTCCTGCAACTAAAAATGACTCTCTCTTTTAAAACATTTACTCAATAAACTTACTCAAATGGTGTTTTGTTTTAGTTATGCAGGTAGTTGACGAACATTGCACTGGAGCAACACAACGGTGACAGTCTGGGATTAATCACAAAGGAAAGATCCGATGATAGCATCCCACTCTGCTAACTTTCACATTATGCCAATGTGAGGACATTTGAGGCCACAACAGATTTAGCATGCATCAGCCCCACATACACAATGGTCTTTGATTGGACCAAGGTGTTTTGTTTTAAAACATAAAAGGAGCACAACCACTGTATTACAGTGTGTGAACTTAGCCACCATTCCAAAAATTAATTTACAATACAGTAGTATATATGGCAGCAGATAACCCATATTCACCATAAAGTACTTTTGGGTAAAAAAATTTATTTGCACATGTGCAAACTTTGCTAAAAGTGTGAAAAACTTCATTTCTAATTCACCTATCAGAATGTTGCAACTAGACCAAAATACAAGCAGGTATAGAATTTTAAGCTTGTTCCATTGGTTACAAGGTGGTTTTTGACTTTTGCGACTTTTTTATTTTGACTTATGTTTTACTTTTATGTAAGAATTCTTGAATAGCATGCATAAACATAATTCACAAATTTATTGAATATATTAATTTGTTGGAAATATAGTGAGTAAAACATTAGTTAATGTATATTTTAACAGCATTCAATATATAATAATTAATTAACAGGTCTAGTAAATACAGTTCATAATTATATGTGTCCAGAAACATGTATACAGAACAGTTACTGTCTTATGAATGAGCATAAATATAAAAATTTGAAAGCATAATTAAGGACCTTGGATGAATTCATTGAAAATTATTTGTCAATCTTTTCTTCCATTGCATATTATTAAAAATTAAGATTAAAATATTTGTTTATTTTATTGTATTTACCTACATGTTGGGTATGGGTTAAAGCAGTCTATTGCAACTTGTGGGATAATGGGACTTGACAATACTTGAAGTAGAATGCCAGTTTAAACTAAATATGTTTTTAATGAGTCCAGGGTCAAGAGACATGGAACTAATGGACATAAATTGGACATCTGTGTCTCGTGATCTTTTGGTCTCTATTTTATGTCTATTTAGTCCCATTTCTTACAAAAGCAATTTTGGAAAGACATAGACTTTTGTCTCCTTTTACATCACTATAAAGTTAAGCAAAGGTCCCTCACTCGATGGACGGTATTACGACAAAAGGTAATTGGTAATTTTTAATTAACGTCGTACTAGAGCAGCACAACAGGCAATTGACGACATTACGACAAAAGAAGATTCCTTTCTTTAATTTTTGCAATATCACTATTGGAAGTAATTAAAATTGTATGATGGATAAAATTAAATGGATAAATATACCAATAGTGTGGTTACCACAAGGCAACCTTGGAACAGTCTAATTTTGATACAGGTGTGATTGGAAGTGAATTTGGTAAAGCTGCATCAAACAGAAGACTCTGAGGGAGAAAGACAAAGCAAACAGCAGCAGAGTAGGCAAGGGTAAAAATGAAAAATCACACCAGTACCTCAGCGTCGTTATGCCTATATGCACCTAAAGATGTGTCCCCGAGGGCTTGATTGGGTGTGAAAGCATATTAGGAGATGGATGCCATTCAGAAAAGCACAAATGGGGACCTTCCCCTGAAACTCTTTATCAACAATGTCGCTTTCGGCGTCAAATGAGCTAAGAATTTGAACCCATATCAGTGACGGAACTTGTGGGTTTCGTTTATGTTACAACCAGTCTCCTAATTTGACTAATCGACTCAACTGCCTTCTTGGACTATATGGTAACAATCAGTAGAAACAAAATAAGGAGTTTACAAAATAAGGTTGTCAATACGCATGAAGCAATTAGGTAGCAAAGAATTTTTCTCAGATTGGTGCATATGTCACATGTTTAACTGTTATTGTTTGCATCGTCTGTCGAACAGTACCTCACCATCTACACTGCTTTGTGTGTTGATTAGGCCTATGTGCCATGTCCTGTTCGTATTGGAAATAAATTACAATCTAGAAATAATTGTCTCCTGCATCTATGCAACCCAGCAAACAGTATTAACATACATAATAAGCAATTCTGAAATTTGTAATTCAGACCCCACTAACGAAATTCAAACTGAGGAGAAGTATTAAGCACTTACTCAGTGGCGAGGTCATCAGCATTGTCATTTTGGCCAGGCACATCAATGTGTATGAACACAGATCTAGATTTGATTTCAGACATACAGGGATGTTCCACAAAATCTAAGAATGTGGAATCTACAAAAAAACAGGCTTCTATTTAATAACAGGTACATAGATTACATGCAATGGAAAATTCAATGCTATATAAAACGGATTTCATTTGCATTGTTTCAACATTATTGGTGATTTCATTTGCATTGTTTCAACATTATTGGTGATTTAATAGTAAAATTTGTCCCTGTGTGGGTGTGTTCAATCATACAAATATTAGTTGATTGCTTGAATTTGTTTGTTGCTCTGATTAGTTTTTGCTACATGAGAGCTAATTAGACAGGGACTACGGAGCATTCCATACTGCGATGAATATACCCAGACCGAAATTCAAACCCAGAGCCCCTTGAACTAAGGGTCATATCGGCAGCATCACACACAAGATAAAAAAAAAGCAGTTCCAAGATAAGTGACAATGGGTTTTAAATATAAAGTGAAATGCAGAAATTTGGCTTAGAAAATTGGTGGTTAATCAACTAATGACAGTAAGAAATAGCATTAAAATATGTTCAGCATGAAGTTAATAAATAGTGGGATTAAAACAAGCAGAACATAGAAAAGGTAGGTGTTTTAATTTGAGGATTTAACGTAGTACCAGCTCCCCTTGTACACAATGGTCTTGGGTCAGATTCGAACTCTCAACTTTCCTGTTGCTAATCCGTTTCTCTTCCAAGTGGGCTACTGTGGCCCGCAAGTCGTGGAAAAAGTAAATAGAAATAAACAAAACCATGCTGATCCTATGTAACCATTGACACCTATATTTCGTATACATGTAAAAATGGTTATGTTAACAATAGGTTTATAGACAATATCCATGGTGAATATTTAAAGTGGTACATAAAAATGTGAATGACAAAAGCATAGTAAAATATTTAAAACCAATTGCATTTAAATATATGTTAAAACATGACATTTCGTGTCAGTATCCCCAAAATTTCAGTGGAAAGATCGCTTTTGGTAAGAAAACAGTTAAAATTTCCTTCAAAGTAATTTGGATAATTTATACCTTAAAAAAAATACTTTTGTTTAATTTTTAATTAATTAAAAATACCACATTGGAGAGACTTTATTTAACTAGTTACGAGCAAAAGCAAATACATCAAGAATGGAAGGTATCCAGTAAAATAAAAAATAATCCCGTTATATCTCAATATAATCTTGCTATCTTTAAAAACCAATATTTCAACAAAAAAAAGAGAAATTGTATTTTAAAAATGGAATGTTATTAAATATTATATTAGACTTATAAAGACACAAATATTTAATAATTAAATAAAAATCAAATTTAAATGAACATCTTCCAACAAAACAATTTTTTTAGATACCTTGTGTGGTATATACAAGACATTGTGAAGTATATACAAGACATTGTGTAGTATATACAAGAAGGATGGAATACAGAAACAGGAAATGTTTTCTTAAAATACAGGACTCAAAAAAAAAAAATAATAATAATAATAAAAAAAAAAAAAAAAAAAAAAGCTAAATAATTTTATTATATTGAGATATGTGCGACGATAGTGTATCTGCAGACAATACTTTTCATAAACTTTTATTGGAATGATTGAACTCTTAAAATCTTATTGAAGTTTAATCTGTTCTTAATGAAGTTTTGTAAAATTGGAGTTCGTTAAAATGAGTGTTGAATGTATATACAATCCCTTTTATACATTATAAGATTTTTTTGTTTTTGTAAATGGGAATTCTTTGAAATATAATGTCTCTTGAAATGAGTCAAGTGGGGATCGGGTATTTGTGGTTTAGAAATTCCGATTATGTAATAGAAAATATTCTGTTGAAAAACCGACTAAATACTTGTATTGACTATGTTATGCTATCTATTTTTTTGTTGATTATATAGCTTCACATGCTACAAAACTATATTAATAGTTTCAATATTAGCTTCAGTATAAATAGCTTCGATGCACATTTTTTTTTCTGTAGCATAATTTCTCTATTTACTTTTATTTAATAAGCTCTCAATCTCATACAAGTTTTTGGTACCAGAAATATTCAAACATTTTTTGATGAAAAATTGTATTCAACTTATTACCTAAAAATAAGGAAGTTCAAAATATACTTACGATTACTGCCTATATCATGTACAGTTAAAAAAATAGCCTTTTTCTCTACATTATTAAGGTCACCCTAAAAAAGAAAAAAGAAATCAGTCATACAAATATTACAACATAACTTTTTGCTAAAAAAATTATAAATTTATTACTTGGTCTAGTTTAAAAACTTCAGCTACAGCACAATTGAAATAAATGAATAATGAATGGAATGAAATGAAATAAATGAATAATGAAATAAATAAATCATAATTCTTTTATTAAAATTGCATGATGCAATTAGTACTGGTACTACATAAACATAAAATTCAATTTTTATTTGAAATTCATATTTTTTTTTCAAATAGTATCCAATATATTTATGAAACAAAGAAACTTAATTTATTAAATTCTATACAAAATCAAAAATATTTCTGAAGAAAACAAATTTTCTCCCCTCAATTCAATAATTGTTGAATTCACTTACACTATTTAAAAGTAGGTTTGATTATTTTTGCAAAAATGGTATACATCTAGCGAACATTTCACAAATATTAAGCACTTGGATGAAACAAGATAAAAAACATCAAAGCTCCCCTTACTAAAAAATGGTCCAGTTTCTTAAAACAGACAATAACATAATCAATGCATTTAAACACAAATTTTTATTAGAAATAAACCCATGCACAATTTTTGTTGTATTTAGCCCCGTTTCTCTTCAAATCACATTTAATTTCTAGCTCAATATATGTATCAGGGTATTACTAAACGGGTGCGAAACTCAAAATAAAAGGGAATTTGAAATGTTAATGACAAGTTATAAAATAGCTTAAAATTTAATAAATATCAAGAATTGTTTGAGATTTTACAAAAGACTAGTCTTTAAAAATGTAATATGCAGCTGGAGATATTAATAGGTATTAAATTATTTGTTGAAAGCCAATGAAAGTTCACTAAAAATATATATTTCCACTTTTTTAATAAATAAGACATTTTGATTTCTTTATGTACAAAAATTATTTATAAGCCAATGTTAAAACAAAGTAATATGTAAACTGAAAATGTTTGCTTGGTTGGTTTGGGTTTTATGGTGCAAGGTTCAAACGCGGACGCTGCAAACAAGACTGAATATAGTATTGATGTAGCCCAATGAAATATTTAAAGATGATTGTTTTTTCGTCAGTATTTGTAATCGGATATTGAAAAATCATGTTTTTGTTTATTTAAAGTTCATTAAAACGAGCATCGAATGAGCAGTGTCGAATCAATATTTTGGTTTTGTGTTAATTGTTTCTTTTATTGTATTCCTTTAATTTTCACCAAAAGATAAACAGAGGAGTTACGTTCCCTTACGAAATTTTTTTTAAAGTTCCATAGAATAATAGAGAAACGAAAGTTCGTTTCTCTATTATTCTCTCTATTACAAATCTCTATTATTCTATTCTCTATTGAAAATCTCTCGGGTATAGGTAAACGGAATTTCATTTCTCTATAGTCTATACTAGCTCAGATTCTATAGAAAATTTCTAGAGTAGTTCCATAGAAAAGTAGTTATGAAACAGATGAGTTATAGAGGTTTCTACAGACATAGATATTTCAATAGAGGTTACCTAAAAGTGAAAAAAAAAAAACCGGGCCATAATTCTGACCACATTCTACAGAAGTTTCCGTAAGGGTTGCCTACATTAAACTAAATGAGTTTAGCACAAAAGCAAACGTCCATTTCATATTCGATAGCGCTCTATTCCCCTTTCCGTTTTTCCTGTCTCCTTCCGAGGAACACAAGATGAAGTGGGACACGTTTTCTGCCTGCCACATTTCCGCGCAACCTGGAAGCAAACAAACCCTTCTTTCAATCGCGTGCCATCCCTCGTGATCAAGTGGAAGCATCCCGGTGATTGAACTCGGGAATCCTCCATCCTTTCACTTCTTCGGCGCATGCTTCCTCCGCATCACCCGTGACATTTGGGCGTTCGATTCCTCACCTCCGGAACGACCCCTTCCCTCATTAGACTGCCCAAACAAACCGTCCCGTTCGAACATTCCGATTGTCTCACGCCCTCCAATCACGTTGTTTCAGAACACTAGGAATGAACACTCATTTATTCCATGCTGTTGGTTGGCAAAGAACATTCGTTCCTCACGGAGCATAACCGAGATGGCAACTTCGAAAATGTCTTCGAACGATATCATAATCGAACAATTTTTTTCAAACTATCATAATTGGTCAGATGGAAAAACAAACAAAAAAATACAGAGATTCAGTTCAGTTGGAACAATGGGAGAAAACAATGCAAACGATAATTGAAGAGAAGTTATAAAAATTTAAGAAAAAGCTCAAACAAACCATAACATTTTCCCATGGGAAATTTTTATATTTAAACCGAATTTCGGAATTTTTGTATTTTGAATTTTTGAAATGTTAACATATTTTCAAACCAGACGTGGATATTGGAACAAAACAGACAGTTAGTCTCGGAAAATTGGAGAATGTAACATCTATCGAAATATTTAATTTCAGCGAACATGATTATGGACTCAGAATCATTAACTGGCTTAACTTGTTAACTCTGTTATCTCAAGTCTTTGCGTCCCGAACATAAAAAATGGAATGATAATTGAATTAATTACTTAACAAAACATTACTTTGGTATTCTCTTGCAAAAAAGGAATTAATTCAATTAAGTAAAATCCACTTTTTATTCCCAAGACAATTGTTGAAATGAGTCGCAGCAAATGCGAAGAATTTCTTTAGCGATTGAAACTCGATAGGTTTTATCTACTATTTCAATAAAATAAGAACGTAGGGCTGAAAAGGTAATTTACTAGAAACAACGAAAAGATTAAAATGGAAATTAAGGCATTGTTTGGGGAAAATGGTTTTTCTACGACACAACGACCGTCAATAGTTTGTTATTTTTCGTAGTCTGTTGTCCGAGCGTTTAGCGGAAGAGGATCGAACCAGAATGATACTTTGTTAAACCAACTGTATCCACTAGATCAGGATTTCCAAAACTGCTTGGCGCAGATCTTTAAAAAAAAGTACCGAAAATAATTTGATGTCCCAGTTGGTTGTATATGGCGCATGGTCTAAGTTTGCCTGTTTTCTATGGCACATGGTTCAAGATTGGTTGTTTTCTATGGCGCAAGGTCCAAAAAAGCCATTGACGAATTTGAATAGATATTGAAGGACAAGGTAACTCGTTGAATCCACCTTGGAAGTTTTAACACAAAGCATCAGTTTAACCTCTTTTGACTACCGCTATAGATTTAACAAGCACGATTCTTTCTTGGCGTGATTCTTATAACTTTCAAGGTACAACTGCTATAACGGCCGTAGTCTAAGGTTAAGAAACAATTACACAAGGTTAGAAATTTCATCGTATATTTACGACCCGAGGCAAGGCTAAGGAAGAAATAAGCGGTCAGATGTCGATGAGCTGGCACCCACTCTCAAAACTCCTACGCCAACTTGAAAATGTTTGAGGCAGATTTAACGTGCACCAGTCCTCGTGGATACGACGGTCTTTGACTGAACAGAGCGTAGAACTAGCGACTGGGCTACCGCGATTCATCTAGTAGTAGAATGAAAGCAGAAAAAGATCGCTTGGAAGACCCCGGAGAACGACCCCCGGTGTTTACTAGACAGTAAGTCCCTTCTTCGGAAACCACTTCATTACCCAGGGTTCGTGAAGCACCCAAGAGAGCGGAGTTTCAGAACTATTTAATAAAAAGGTTATGGTTTTTTCTTTTAATTTTAAAGCATAACTTTTCATTACCATACGTGTGAAGGAAATTCTTTTATTCACTTCGCATATTTTGCAATGGATTTGGTTTAATGGCGCTGGTCCAAAATCGGACAAGCTGTGGCAAATACAAGACTGAATACTATAACCCAATTAAAGTATAAAATATTTAAAAGTTAATAGTTCAAGAAAAAGACAAAGATTGATTTAAAACATGCAAAATGTGCAGATGAGAATAAAAATATTCAAAACGTGTGTAGATGAGAATAAAAATATTCAAAATATGTAAGTAAAAAAGTAAGACATAATAAAACAAGAACCCCATTGTATGTAGTACAACTAAAAAGACTGAAGAATATAACTAACCTATGCAAAAAAAATTTTGAACATGAAATTTAAAGGATTCAGTTATTGTTTGACAGTAGATTTAAAAGTCATAATGAATTTGGAAACAATTAGACGAGATTTAATAAACAACTTAACTTAAAACTGCAAAAAGGTTTGAGTGGAAATTTTCCAAAATCAAATTTCGCAGATTTAGAGTTGTATTTTCGAAACATTTGAAACGTTGATGACTAAAAACGGGACAGACAATTGAAATATGGTAATAGCAGAGCATGAAAGTTGCAATTGGGAGCATTTTTCCCAAGTAAAAGAGGACGATGGGTTTGGGGTTTAAAGGCACGCCTTCTAATGAAAAATTTTCCGCCGTTTTCAAATACGTTAAAATTTTTTATTCTATCTTTAACGAACGCTGAGATAGAAAAAAGCACTGAAGAACGCCAGTGATAACTTTAATAATTTCTTTTGTTTCACTCGAATCCGTTTCTCAGGATATCAAAATGAATGAAACGAAGGTCACTCGAATCTGTTCGCTTCCATTCAAGACGAAAGATGAAAAATCTGCATGGTTCCAAAGGACGACGTCAATAGTGACGGGTGGGTGAAAAGTCTAAATTTTGATGCTTCTTCACTTCCCACAAAGGAAAGAACGGTGAAAAAAACTATTAAATTCATTTTAAAATGTTCTAGATTGAATTTTAAAATTCGCTGCGACTCAAAAATTGCAAAATATTTGGAATACCTGTGTGCCAAATCCCATTACTGTAAGTGCCATAGATTCATCAGGACTTTGGGGGCAGAAAACAAATACACAAACACACTTTATAATACTAGTAGAGATAAGCAAGGGTCCGTTAGCGGAGAAGCTGTGCCAAATGCATGATTGAATATGCTCAATACAAGCAGCTAAAACAGGCAGCCAAAGTAATAAAATACGTTTTGCAATGGGAAATCCATTCACGCATTCCATCTTCAAAATACAAAACTGCATTTTCGTGCACTCCCATGCAATCGCTTGACTATTCAGAAAAGAGACAAAGCAACGCTACTCTCTTTTCAGAAACGTCTGGAGAGCACAAAACAAGACAGTGTCGCAGTCACAGACAAAGCACTTGTGAAACCGTAGCAGAAATGTTTAAAAATAGAAGCCAAAAAAGTATCATCTTAAAATCCTTGGGTCACAATATCTGTTGCTTAGACACAAAAAATCAACTGGCTAAAACATGAAACATGCTAATTAAGTAAAATTAAGTCTCACAAAAATTTAAATTAAAAGTCTCAAGCAAATTTAAAATTAAATGTCTTTATTAGGTATAGTTGAATTTATATATATATACGTGGCACTGGAGCAACACAATGAGCTAGTGGCCAAGGTCTGGGATCAATTCCGCAGAGAAAGATTACAAGACAACACCAGGTCATTTTGAATCACTGTTAGATGACAGGGTCAGGAACCCCTCCATATAGGCGGTGCTGCCGTTGCTATGGCAACGGGGACAGAGGGAGATCGCAAGGGGGCAGATAACCGCGATTTAAAAAAAATCTTAAAACTGGTGACGATGAAAATAACTTTTCACGTTCCAAATTAAAATGTAATAATCCCTAAAATGTAACATTCTTCATGATGAAACCAAGAGAGAAAAATGTAAAATAATTTATTAATGTTTGTTTTTTAAGGACACTTACACTTTTTATAGTAAGTATTATTAAATTTTGAGTTCCATTTTAATAAGTTGCTTTTATTTTTAATCTCAATTGTAGAATTATACATATAGAAATAACACATTTGATTTTCCGGATATTAAAATTGTATGTTATTAGTAAATATAGTTACTAACCACTTTATTAACTGTATTTTATGTTCGTCCCTTCTGGGCATACTTTCAATACACAGATTTTGATACACAGCTATGGGTATTTGTGTCCATTCCTGCTGCAAGAATGTCGCCAGCTCAGCTGTAGGTCATGGACGTGGTTCCCTGGTCCATAAGCGTCGCTCTAACGCGTCCCACACATGTTCTATGGGGTTTAGATCGGGACTCTGAGCAGGCCGAGGAAGACGTTTTACATCCATATCATGATATCACTGCTTGAGAGGCCGCAACGTGACACAGAGCGTTGTCGTCTTGGAAGTAACACTCGTCCGTTCCATAAAATTGCCAGAGCGTAGGAAGAACCCGATTGTCGAAAATGTTCATGTAGGCGTGGGCGTTCAATTAACCAGAAATAACATGCAAAGGTCCCAGGACAAACACCCCAAACAAGTAGTCGGATTTCATGCAAATCCGCTGGCGTCCGTTACATTATTGTAGGGTAGTGTATGTAAGATCCAAAACCTGTCCTCAATTTCCCATCGGAGTGAGATTGATAAAGGCTTCGATACAAATCAATCAAATTTCCGCACTTATTTTTTGTAACACCAAGAACATTTGGGGATGTCCGTCGTCCGTTTCGAATATTTTCCTGATGGGGGTGTTAACATTAGCAACCAATCAGAGCAAGAATAAATGGACTACATGAAACGAGAATAGTTCTTGATCAACGGCCAAAGCTAATAAGCGTCGCTGTGATTAACAGATGTGATAGTATCTGATTGGCAAGCTACATGTCCTGCGTCTATATAATGCACGTAATTGTGGACATGCAGTGCCATCTGAGGGTGGGCGAGTTTTTACGAGGGTTGTCTAGCCGCATTAATGTCCACTAATGCAACCAACAAATGTCTTGACCGGACATGGGTGACCGATTCGACCGGAGCTCATTATCCCCGAATGTCGCCTTCTCCCATATAAAAAGAAACATTCCGACAGCAATAGGAAAAAGCATTTAGATGGAATGAAAGGTCTTATTATGGGATAATCCATAGCAAGCCTTTTCTTCTAGTAGCTTCATACGACTATGCTACAGGACAATTTCTGCTGGTTTCTGTTTATGTTTGGGATAGTTCTCGTTTTATAACTCATCACGAAAATAAAACTAAATAGGTGTAATGTTTTTAAATCAATAAAGAGTCTTTCAGTTCAAGTGAGTAAGATCTTCAAAATAATTCTGCATTTACAATTTGAATGAAAGTTACTTTTGTAGGACACGTATTTGCATATCACGTCACAGAGTACTTTATTTTAGCTGACAGAGGTTAGGATCCATTCCAACAATTCGCTTTCTTTTATTTCAGTTCATAGTGTGAAGTTAAAGCTTCTAAGACTAAGATATACATAGTTGGCATTCACCTTGTATTTTTTTTTACCAGTGATTTCAGAGCGGTGATATCGCCACTATTTAACTACACGTGATGATGCATCACCCACTCTAGTCTCAGTGGGAACAAAGCTTTCAGAGGAAAAAAAAACCGGATTTATGTTTTTTTTTGCTACGTGTTTTTTGTTAATTGAATAAACACTAAAAACTTCATTAAACACTAAAAAGTGTTTTATGAAGCACTAGAATTGAGGGGTTTTCAATGGTCGTGATGGATTGTGTGAGCAATAACGATTGTATTCATGTATTGGAATTAATTGCCCGTAAAACTTATGTGGAAGAGTGAGGGAGCCGCTTTGTCTCAAAAGTGTTGGCATCTAAGTCGTGGGGCACGTTGGCATAGGAAAGATAGTGGACATCGACGGCGATAAATTTTTATATTTCCATTAGGGTGAAAACACATACTTTGGAGTTGGCCAGAAAGTCAGACACAATTTGGTACAACCGCAACACAACAAAATTTTGCGAAAATTAAAGCCACCAATCTGTGGACGATCACCCTACCATTTTAGTGGATATGAAAGATTTCCATATCTTAATTTTTTCTTATTTTATATTACAATATAAATTTTAAGGTGCATTTAAATTTAACTCGCATTATTACTTTGATCCTATCACAATATGATATGCTATGCCAACTTGCCCTAGGCGTTATGCCAACATGAACCCCTATCAGGGGTAAGTTGGCGTAGTTTGAATACTTTCGTAAACAATATTTAACGAGTAAACTATACTATTTCTGGTGATGTTTTTCTCCATTAATTTGTAGCCAAGGAGTCCCACTCTCAGCAGCATTGGTTATATTAGCTGAAAGTATTACTGAAAAAAAACAACCTATGCAATCTAGCTCCGGTCGTCTCCCCTACATTATCTTCACCAAAGGCAGAGTCAGGTTGGTTGGTTGGTCTGTCGAGGTGTTATGGAGCAGTGGGTCATGTTGCGACAGACAAACGATAGTCATCATTACTGTTTCAAACTGAACATGAAAGTACTTTTGAAGTGTTTTTATGTTTATCCCAACATTAAAACATTGGGTCGAAATTGACTCGAGTCAAATCATATTTTAAGCTGTGCAAGGATATATTTGTTTGGTTCTTTTTTCGCTGACATAATATGTGTAGGTAATTAGAAATTAGTTAAAAACATGATTTATTTAATAGTAATTTTTAACGTTAACGATAAATTAATATTGCGAACTTGTGTTGTAAATTAAGGTTAATTGTGGTATTAATTAGGTTGGTTGTTTTGGCGTTTCATGTCAGAGGGGTGATATTTGGCCAAGCCGCGCTCAGCCCAAGACAACGCCAAGCACAAAATATCGTGAAAAGAGAAAAAGTGAGATTGTGAACAGAATAACTTGATGAAAGCGGATAGCTTGGGTATCCAAGGAGCGTTACGTGTTTACGAAAAACAGTAAATCTCGTGAAAGAAGAAAAGATCGCTAGAGTACGTCCGTGACGCCCATACCCAACTAAAAGATGTGCCCGAGGACGGTACTAATATAAGGAT
The DNA here is from genome assembly GCA_947359465.1 of Metellina segmentata. Lineage (NCBI taxonomy): Eukaryota > Metazoa > Arthropoda > Arachnida > Araneae > Tetragnathidae > Metellina > Metellina segmentata. The sequence continues at coordinate 120,527,178 of OX375881.1, forward strand.
ATTTATCCGTATCAATTCAATACTTGCATTACGTAACGGTCGATGTGATCCAGGGAGGACGTTTTCCAAGTCTTATCCCATGGCTTCATCGTCAGGGCCAGAGTGAAACGCGTACCACAGGCGAAGTACGTCGGAGGGGTTGAATGGCGCAAAGTATAAAAAGCTGTACCCCCACATCTGGAATTCAGATCCACCCCGACGCGATATACAAACCGTCGACACTTTCGGTCTCCCCGAGAGAAGACGAACCCAAGATCCCGACCTCATGAACTCCAGTCGAAACTTCAAAAACTTTTATTGTATAGATGGCAGGGTTCAAACTTAAAAAACCCCTTAGCGGGTGTTTGCGTTGGCAAATGAGCTTGTTGTTCTGACAAGATTTTTCGAGATGCAACTTCACATTCGAGAGACCTCTATATTCGAGGATTTTTAGAACCACGCTCTTGGCTATCAGGCGGTTCGATGTCACCACGACTTTGAATTAATGTTAATGTAACTCTGTCAGTACTATTCAAATTACTTCAAATAAATAATGTTTCATTTTAATCAGTGGCACTTCTAATTGGTTGGATGACGTTACACCATACACGAAGACATTTTTGAGGACCCATTGCCCACAAACCTCTTCTTTTCGCAGACTGAACGGCTAAGCGTAATTTGTTTTCGTATTTTTATACTGGGATAGAAAGAAGAGGCAGGACGAACGAGGGGAAAAAGTAACGTCAGCAGTCTATTTTGTAGTGTTTGCAAAATTAGGGGGCAAATAGACGACCCAGTGGCATATCTAATGCTAATGGTGCCACTTGAAAGGGATGCAGTTCCTAAAAAAGTGAGACAAAAGTATTTTCACTTTTAAGAGGGAGAAAGAAAAAGACGGGTCGACTACAGAATCGCCAACCGTGGCACTTTCCATAGCCAGCTGTGAAAGATCATGTTCTGCAAGTTGAAACTAACGCCTCCGTATTCGAGCCTCCGTGAGTCAACGCGCCCAGGAATCTCGCTCTACTAAATGCACCACATACTGATGAAATACGATGTTCGAGTAAGAAATATGCAGTAAATGATATCGATGGAGTGGCTAAAATCGAATAGATCGACCCTCCAAGTGGTTTCAACGAGATATCTCGTCCAACAAGATCGGAGTCATTTTGCTAATGACGAGACAACTCGTCGCGATAACCACCAGGAGGGTTTAAGGTGGGTTGGTTTTGGGGGTTTATAGTCGCGCTGCGCCAGACACAAGGTATGCAATATCAAGACGCTTGCGAAAGGAGTGTTGGTTTGCGAAGCACACCACATGAGACTGCTTAGCAATCACCGGGGGTTGGCAAGCAGGGACGGCGCCCCTGGTATCAAGGAAAACACAGAAGAAAGAAGTACACCCAGCAGGAATGGACTCGAGGAATCGAGCCCACGCCGCCTACAGCTCGTAGGTTGATAGTGCAGTGGGCCATGACGACCCCGAGATTGCAAACGGAATTGGAAATCTATAACCGGCATTGTTTATGAAGTACTGACGCAGATGTTAACACAATCCCAGTCCTCATGATGAGGTAAGGTAATTTTTAATTAACGTCGTACTAGAGCAACACAACGGGCTATTGACGACGGTCCGGGATCAATCCACTAAGGGAAAGATACGAGGACAACGCCACGTCATTTTGAAACACGGTCAGATGACGAGGCAATACCTGAGCTGGCACCCCACTACACACCAACCCAAGGTGAGGACTTTCGGCCACGACAGATTTAAGGTGCACCAGCCGCTTCTTCACCATACGCCTACAAACATCCATGCACTGACCCGGATTCGCACCAGGAACCTTCAAATCTGGAGGCTAATAACTTAACCACCAGACCGGTGGGTCGGCGTCCTCGTGACGCAATGCAAATACAACGAAACGTCATTCTGAATCACGGTCAGATGACGAGGTCGTTACCTGAGCTGGCACCTCACTCTCCAAACTTCCAGGCTAACGTGAGGACATTCGAGATTTAACACGCACAAACCCCACGTCCACGACGGTCTTGGGTCGAACCGGGTTTCGAGCTCGCAACCCTCCCAATCCGAGGCAAGAGAGTAACAAGGGGTTCTTTAGAAGTCAATCCATAAGGTGGGTGGGCAGCAGAGCGACGGAGTGGCGATGGAAGGCAATCGATAATCTTGCTGGGAAGGAATTGATAGGAGGGATTCGGAGTTGCATCACGAGGCGCCGCTCATTTCCGTCCCATCTCTGCCCGGACATCGAAGACCCCCCCTTTATTTTATTTATTTGTCAGCAGTGCACGCGTGTATCGAGACATTCTATCTCTTACAGCGAATTCCGAGAGAGTTAATGAAAGGCTATTTCGGGAGATTTCTTTCTTGCTGCTCTCACCCTTTCGAGGGATGATTGGGCCTAAAGATCGCCAATCACTACGATTCCACTCGGAGTAAGACTCGAAGGACGAAAGCCACGTTTCCTCTCAACAGAACGGTTGGGAGGTATTTTAATTCTCATCGCACTGGAGCAACACAACGGTATATTGGCGATAGTTGGGATCAAAACCAGAAGTGAAATATCCGAGGCTACGCCACGTTGACGAGAACAAGACCCTAGCAGGCACTCCAGTCTACAAATTCCCACACCATGCCAACATATCAGGCAGATTTCCAACAGATTTAATTGCCCTCACATACGACGGTCTTCAGTTTGGACAGTATCGAACCCGCAATACCCCCGTTGCTATTCCGCTCTTCTTCCAACCAGCCAAAGTGCATCGGGAAAGTAATTAATGTTGCACTGGAGCAACACAAACGGCTATTGGCGAAGATCCGGGATCCATCCCCAAGGGAAAGATACGAGGACACCACGTTATGAACCGCGGGCGGTCAGATGAGGAGGCATTGACAGGGCACCCCTCTCCAAACTTTTACACAGACGTGAGGACATCGGAGCCTCCCTGTTTCCGATGGTATTTGGATTGGATTTTAGGGCGCAAGGTTCAAAAGTAGAAACTGTGCGCCAAACACAAGGAAAATATGACCAAATAAAAAAAAGTATAAAATATTTAAAAATTAATAGTTAAAGACAAAAGCTAGATTCAGGTGTCAAATATGTAGATGAGAATAAAAATATTAAAGCAATAGTCAGATGATAAACCAAGATCATCCTTTTGGAGCATAATTAATGAAACCGAAGAATTTAATTAACATACTCGTATGTATAAAATTTTAAAGGTTAAATTTAAGATGGAAAAATTAGATGAAGTATAAAAACCAACTGAACATAAAAATGCAGTAAGATTTGAATTGAGATTTTCCCCAGTCAAATGTTGCAAATTGTTAACTGCACTTTAATAAAAATTGAACTGCGTTCTTTGGTAGAATAGTTTCGAAGATGGAACGGTTGCTAATTTGCTCCTGTTAACCTCCACCGTTATATTGAACCTGTTATGGCTTCACTTTGAACTGGTCGCGCACTTGTTCAAACTATCAGAAATTTCTTGGATCTTTTTGAATGGTTTTTCAAACAGAATTTTCAATCTGCGGCTGTCAATTATGAACTTTTTTCCACTGTCACGCAAACAGAGGAAGGTAGGTAGACTTTCATCAAAGCCACACTGGAGCATTAAATTGGAAAGTACTTGATGAAAATGCAATGTTTAGTCACAATTTAAAATAGGTATTTAGGTATTCTAATTAACATTACACAGTAGCAACACAACGGGCAATGCCCCGAAGGACAATGAACCGAAAAAACACCACGGAATTTTGAACCACGGTCAGATGACGAGGTCATGCCACTCTCCAAACATCTTACCAACGGCAACGTGAAGACATTTGAGGCCACGACAGATTTAAAGTGCACCAGCCCCCTTTGTACACGACGGTTCTTTGGATGGATTCGAACTCGCAACCCTCCGATGTGGACAACACCACCTAATTCTGATCCATGAAAAAAGGAGAGACGCGTACGAAAGAAGAAGTCACTTTCAAGATTACCTGCACCATCTGATCACTGTCCTATCAGCAAAACGACGCGCTCATAAAATACAAGAAAACGAAGACAAACCTCCTCCGTCAACTACAATTAGACTCGGAAGCGACACGAAAAATCCCCTCCCAAAATTCTTTAAAAAAAAAGCCCAACCAATATCTCAATTAATGACTCGGGAGCGCGTACGAGCCATAAAGCGTAGAATTATTTCCTCTAAATCACCAATCATTACGTCAATTTTTTCCCTTACCGAAAACAATCAGGAAATTGTCCGAGTTTGGATTTCGGGAGATGGCAATCGTTTCAATGAACGTGACGGCAGGAGTGATACAGCAAAACGAACACCGCGATATTTGAGAGACAAACAAGGAAAGCGAACCCATCTCTTCCTTGGGTAATAAGTAGAACGTTTAAAATAACAAGCCATTGTTCTCTCTCGACCCACGAGGTCGTAACTCGCAAGTGATGTTCTCGAAGAGTGTTTGGGAAGTCGTTAAGTAAATAAATGAGTCATTTGGATGTGAATAAAAAATAGCTAAATAAATGGTAAAAGATACCGGGGTGTCTCTTTTCCCATTGAGAACATGGCAATAGATAGATATTGAACAGTCGCAACATTTTTTCGGGAAAAAAAAATGGGGTAGGATAATTGAATTAAAATTGTACTGGTGCAACACAGCGGTCTATTGGAGACGGTCGGGAAACAATCCCGAAGAATTGGAATTTGGTATTTTTGTAAATTAACTTCACACCTGGAACACCACCACGGGCTATTGGCGACCATCCGGCATCAAACTCGAAGATCCGAGTACAACATCACGCCATTTGGACCCACGGTCAGATGACGAGGCAACACCTGAAGTGGAACCCCAATCTCCGGACTCCCGCATCACGCCAACGTGAGGGCATTTAACGCGCACAAGCCCCCTTTGTTCACGACATTTGGTAGGATTCGAACTTGCAACCCTGCAGCTGCTCATCCATTACTCTTCCGCGGCCTTGTGCCCCTGAGGGAGCAATTAATTTCTGCGCGATAAAAAGGGTCGAAGATCACTGGTCCTCTACCGAATAAAATTGGAAGATTTTACGATTTATAAAAGTATTTCCTTCGCACAATTGAATCCAAGCCTCCGTCAATTATGTCCCATATTGATATGGGTCGACTTAAAAGTTCTTTTTGGTAGACAAAAAGTGAAGAAAAATGATTTCATTGACTAAAAATAGTATGTCGATCTTTCTTCATCTCCCTCCGGTAGCTGCATCATCCCGCGCTCGTACAAGTTCTGAGGATTCTGGTTGAAGAACGGATCCAAATGACGACAGTTTCCGAACCCCCCCCCCACACAGCACATATCTTGCGTCCGTGAGACATTCTTGACTTTTTGGAAATAAAAAAGCATAATGTGTCGAAATTGCTACGTATTTTCTGCCATTTTTTAAAAACTAGCCGAATCTCCCGGCGTTGCTCGGATTTAAAATATGACCGCGACATTTCCCGGCGTTAACTCAAGTACACAAACCCTGTAGAACGTGTTTCCTTGTCCATGTATTGCAGAAAAACAAACTTTGGATTTTAAAATTGGGGTTTCCAGGGGCGTTTTTAGAACTACCGGTGTGTCAATTTTCATGGCCAGATGGGTCTGAAGACAGGAAAGAAATAGCCTATGTTTTCCGGCAGTGTTCTAAAGTATAAGTGTACCCAATTGGGTGTGGATGGGTCAAACGGTGTAGATTTGTGTAGACACACATCCTTTTTTTATATGTAGACTAGCCAATGACACGAATGTTTTCCCAAGTACTCGCTGAAATTCCTTCTTTCAACCATCAAAACACGTGTGAAATAGATAACGGTTTTGCGATGCAATACCATCGCGAGTCCCCAAACAGGACAAACTTTTGTATCCCCCTTCGAAGAAAAGCGCGGATAACGAATGGCCACAGCTGGTGCAGTTCTTTCCTCCAAGGGCACGGTGTCTGCAGGTGAAGTACAACGACCGAGCGCTGTTTACCCAGATGTTTGGAAATGTCTCCGAAAATTACCGATTTCCAGCTATTCCCAGTAATCGATTTGTGCTAACCAGGGCTGGGTTTTTGAAAACAAATATCTGCGTTAGTACTTCGTGAGTATAGACAGAAATTGCGTCTCCCGATTCTAGCAAGGTCGCAGTAGTCCGGTAGGAAGAGTGCCGACCAACCGGTATAGTGGTGAAGGTGTTAGCCTCTAGATCGGAAGGTTCCTGGTTCCAATCCGGGCATGAATGTTTGTAAACGTATGGTGTAGAGGCGGCTGGTGCACCTTCAATCTGTCGTGGCCGAAAGTCCTCACGTTGGGTTGGCGTGGAAGTTTGGAGAGTGGGGTGCCAGCTCAGGTGTTGCTTCGTCATCTGACCGTGGTTCAAAATTACGAGGTGTTGTCCTCGAATCTTTCCCTTAAGGGACTGATTCCGGACCGTCGTCAATAGCCCGTTGTGTTGCTCTAGTACGACGTTAACTAAAATTACCCTTACCATTACCATTACCGGTAGGAAGAGTAGCGGACTGGCAACCGAAGGGTAGCGACTTCGAATCCAACCGAAGACCGCCGCTCACGAAGGGGAACTGGTGCACGTTAAATATTTTGAGGCCAAAAATGTCCTTCAGTTGGTGTAGTGTGGAATTTCGGAGAGGTGCCAGATCAGGTGTTACCTCGTCATCTGACCGTGGTTCAAAATTCGAGGCAATGTGCTCGGATCTTTAACATTGGGGACCGTCGCCAATAGCCCATTGTGTCTTTCCAGTGTGATGCTAATTAAAATACCTCCTACTGGGCTACCGAGACCCCCCCCCACATACGAAATAAAGAAAATGTAGGAATAGAATTAACGTCGCACAGGAGCAACAATGCGGACCATTATCGTCATTCCGGGATCAATTCCGAAGGGAAAGATTCCTAGACAACGTTGAACCCTAATTATATAAAATGATAAACTAAAAAAATATTTGGTCATTTTTGAGATTTTAGCATTTTTTTCTTTTTTCGTTGGTTGTGTTTAGGGCCATCTATGACTCACCTGCGCGCCAAACAACATCTAGTAAATGGACATGAACTCAACAGAAGGAAAAAATTTACCGTTCAAAGAGAGAGGCCCTGGTTTCGGTTTTACGACTCAAACAGATAGACAAGTTGCAAACCAGTAAAAGGTTAAAATAGTCCAATCAACAAGAAAAAATATTTTAAAATTAATACTTATTGCATAGATGACAGAAAAGGTACAGAATAAAAGATGCAATGTCCATGGGTAAAAAAAAACAACTGAAAACTAAAATTATAATTGGATAAAATCGTAATACGATGGGCGTTCCCCCATCTTTGTCTATTTGTGAAACACTAATGAAATGTAACTAAAAATGAATCACGACACCGGTAAGACAATAAGCAATGCATAGAAATACACCCAGGAAGGAGTCGAACCCGACAGAAACAGAACCTATTACTTGCATCGGATTTACGAGATTGTTTATGGAAATAGTGTACCACGATTGAAACAATCTAAAGTGGTGCTTCTTCCAAACTGGTACTGGGTCAGGTAATGGTTACGGAAGACATACAGGTCTACTGAAAATCATACAAAAATGTATGAAAATGTCTCGCTCAAAAATAAACGAATTAGCCGAGATTGATTTCCTTTAACGTGGAAATTAATCACATTTATCACAGGAAAGTAGATAGTCATTTTAATTAACATCGGACTGGAGCAACGCAACTTACCAATGAGGGGCTAGTGACGATTGAGACAGTCCGAGATCAAACCTGAAGGGAAAGATCCGAGGACAACGGCACGTAATATCCAACCACGACCAGATGACGAGGTCACACCAGAGCTGCACCCCACTCTCCAAAATTCCACACCACGCCAACGTGAGGACATTGGAGGCAACGAGATTTAACGTGCATCAGCTCCCTTTCTACACGACGGATTTTGGTTGGATTCGAACTCGCAACCTTCCGGTCGCTAATCCGTTACTCTTCCGACCGGGCCGTATCGTGTGGACAATTTATCTTTTTAGATGGTCACTTCTAGTCCCTCAGAACTTTAACATGTACTTTTATAATAATTGGATTGATTGTATGACAATTGGTTAATCAGGTCACCTCCTCAGCCGGTTTAAGTGTTGTACGTTTTCCATTCGCGTATCGATTTCGATTAACGTCTCACTGGATCAACACAAGGATTGTTGGCGACTACCCGGGATCCATCCCGAAGGGAAAGATACGAGGACAGCACCTCCTCATTTTGAGCCACGGTCAGATGATGAGTCAACATCTGAGTTGGCATCACTCTCCAAACTTCCACACCACGTCAACGTGAGGACATTGGAGACAACAATAGATTTTCGTGAACCGACCCCCTCTACAAGACGGTCTTTGGTTGGATTCGAACTGGCAACCCTCCTGCTACTCTACCAACGGGGCTACAGAGGACAGCTTCACCTAATGCGTTTCAAAATTCAGACCTCCACTGTGAGCTCTCCATGAATCGTATTAAGAGAGGTCAAGGAAGAATCTTCGTAATGCGTCACATTCACATTAATTTCTAAACATGCGTCAAGCACTTGGTGTTCGAAATGTACTTCTGATCGTGAACTATATATCAAACGTGCCGTTTGGTAATCTTCTTGAAGCTTAACTAATGACGTGACAACACACTTGTTATTTTAGGGTCGAAACTCGATTTTTTCTCGGTTACGATCGATGCACATAATAAAATTCATTGATGGATCGAATAGGACCGTTGCAGTTGTTTTCTGATTCAGCAAGTAGAAAGGAATTTAAAATGAGGGACTGCAATAATTCATGTGGCCGATTCAGCCATTCCAATAAAACACGCAAGGAAAGAATGCTGTTCAATGTGAAGCAAAAGCAAGCTGTCATTCCTGAATGCGAGGTTTGTGTGGTTGGTTAATTTAGGTTTTTAAGGTCCAGAAATGAACAATCTGCGCTATAAGCGCCGGATAAGATAAAATCATTGTAGATGTAAAAACATGCGAAATTAGTGCGAAAAGATTCCAGCGCTACGTTTTTGGAGGATAAAACATTGGGGGAAAAGGTCAATAATATGAGATGGAAATGCAGAGTTGAAATGTGTCGATTCGCACGTAGAAAATAAATTAAGATAAAACATAATTTTTACGATTTAAAATGTTGATCAGTAACATGTAAGAACAAAACAGATAATAATTTTTTTTCAAGTAAAAAGAGTACGCGGTATGAATAGGGATACTACATAAGTTAAAAATCGAATGCTATAACAAGAGAAAAAAAAAGTGGATGGGTTTTTTCCTCCAATTAAATTCAAGTAAAGTGAAAAAAAAAGTACTGAAAAAGTGATGCCGACGATAAATGAAAACGGGACAATTAACGGACCGTCGCCGTTAGCCCATTGTTTTGCTCCAGTGCGACGTTAATAAAAGAACTCCACAGGTTGCTGATCCGTTACTCTTCCAACCGGACTACCGCGGCGTAAGCACAGAATTGAAGTAAAGTGGATTCGGGTTTTTGATACGGAAACTAACGGCACATGGAAGAGAAGACACGTTGACCTCAGGACCTATTTAAGGACCTGTACAGACGTCAAAAAAAAAAACCCTACTCATCCGATCGCAATTGCACAATTTACATTACAGAACGAAACGGAAGGTAGCAAACGGTAGGGATATTAATGTTTTCTACAGATATCAATACTTATAATTTGTCTAAGGGGCCGTCTTCATATTAAATTGAGTGCTTACTCCGATAATTTCAATACGAATCTCCATCTTTTATCACAGATTTGGATTTTACACACAATTTCAGGCGAAAATAAAGAAAAAGTTATATTTTATTGGATTTTTCACCGATTTTTAAATGTTTGAAAATTAGATCTAATGTTAAATTGGTGTTACATGTTTTTTTGTAATATTTGCTAAAAACATTAATTGGAAATGGTTTTTTCATCTTTTGCTACCCAAAAACTCAAAACACAATCTATAAATATTTTAATTATTAAACTAAATTTACTATTTTTTTATCAATTATAAAATTAATATTCATAAAAATTTTGAACAGACACATGGGCAAATTGTGACACCATGAGATTCAACTATTACTGAAACATCGGAATTCCAAATTCCTGCTCATTACGTGCATAATTAGTAGCGCAGTGAGACTGCAACATTTGACGATTCTTATCATTATTGGGGATTGTTCACTAAGTGAAAACAGAAATTTCTGCCAACCGATCCTGGGATTCAGTCAGAATGAATTCTGACTTGGTCACCCTCTCAATGGACTCCATACCAAGGTGCCTGCAACAGGTCATTGACTGCGACGGCCACTTCATGTCTTTATTAATATTTATAATTTGAATGAATTCCGAACATTTATACGCTCCCTCAATGGTTTTTATGGATTTTCTCGCTCAATTTTACGACGTTTTACATTATTTTTCACCAAATCCTCCTGAAATTGTGTGTAGAATCCAAATTTGTGATAAAAGATGGGGTTCGGATTGAAATTATAGGGGCAAGCACCCAATTTAATAGGAAGACGGCCCCTTAGACAAATTTTAAGTATTGATATTTGTAGAAAACATTAATATCCCTACCGTACCTTTCGTTTTGTTCTGTGATGTAAATTGTTCAATTGCGATCGGGTGAGTCGTTTTTTTGTTTGACGGCTGTACATCTAGGGATCAATTAATAAAAGTACCTAGATGTTCACGAGCGCATACATACAAACGTGTTCGCACATGTCTATTCGTCTGAACAATTCGAAACATTTCATTAATGAGCTAATGATGTCAGCACGTTTTATCCTTTATAGGGTTGGCTATGGTTTTAGTGCTCGAAGGCCCTGTTGAACGTCTTCATATCTAATTTTGCACAAACAAAATTTCTGATGGAAACATCGTGTTTTGATGCCATAATCAGATTTTGCATAGGTAATTTAGTTTAAATATAAAATTTCACGACTTTACCATCAATACATATCCCGAGATATTCAATGTTAAAAGTAAGTATCAATTTCAGGGATCATCTCCACATAGAAAGACACTATTCGTAGATTATCAGAAAGAGATAAAATTTTGCATGCCCATACTAGAAGTCCTTCTAAATCGATTTCCCTGAAAATATAATAACGTTCCTATTCATAATTTTTCAAACATTAATTTAATAATTAAATTTGCATACTAAAAACTACTTTCAAATATAATACTAGGCGGACTGTTTTTAAGTTGTTTAATAGTAACTTGGAACAAAATATCAGCGCTATAGAAATATGATTTAGGAAGATATCCATAAAAGTCTAAGAAACTGATTTAACATTAGGAGCACCAATCTTTCTGACCTCCAAACTTCTGGTATCTGAAGTTAAATTGTGATATAGATTCGAAATTGTGTGTCAAAATAGGGGATTCGTATTGTAAATTATGAAGTCGGTGTTCAATTCAATTTGAAAAAAGAAGACCTCTTATACAAATTAAATTTATGAATTTGAATAAATAGAAGACGTTAGTTCCCGACAAACGTCATATTTGAATTTGCTCTACTGTTAAAATTGCTGGAATGAAGAGTGATGGTTCGTTTTCATTCCCGCGACTGTAACACACACATAAAAGGTTTTACTGACATTCAGGAAGGAATTGATGGACGAGGAATCTTGACACAAATCACGTTGTGGGTAAAATGATAAATTGATCAAGTTGGAGACCGGCTGAAAGTTTTGGAATGCCGTATTTAAGAAGAAATATATGAAGCAACACTGTTATAACTCGAGGGCGCCCCTAAAGTCTCGCGATCTTGGGCGTAGGCCGCCCCTCTTCGAGACAATGGGTTTCGTGCGAGTAATTCAAACCCCATTCCAATCCAAAAGGTCATGCATTCAATCAAGTGGGACGACTGAATTGGAAATAATGCTGTTGCCATTTGTGCGAGAGAATATCTTGGGAACGAGAGAAAAGTCGCGGTGAATTGTGGGTGGTGGAGGACCACGCCCATCATTTTCCTCGTTTATGACCGAGACTGCGGCCTAATGAGCCTTCGGGTCATGAATGAGAGATTACTTTCCCGCAATAAAAAGTGTCTGGAAAGGTTTGGAACCATTGCGGGACCGAAGACGTTAATGGCGAGTGATCAGCTGTGGGGAACGAACTTATTCAATACGCAAATGAACTGTTAATGGCGGCGCTTTTCTGTTCCAAATGCATTTCTTCCGGTCGGACGAACTGTATTTCAAAAGCAAGACGTGCCGCATGGGAGCGAAGATTTTAAAAGGCGAATCAAATTGGAATGGTGGTTAAGGTGTTAGCCTCTCGATCGGAAGGCACCTGCTTCGAATCCGGGCATAGGCGGCGGATGCACCTTCAATTTGTCCTCACGTTGGGTTGGTGTGGAGAGGGGTTCCAGCTCAGGTGTTGCCTCGTTATCTGACCGTGGTTCAAAATGACGTGATGTTATCCTCGGACCTTTCCCTTTGGGGATTTATCCCGGGCCGTTGTCAATAGCCCGTTGTGTTGCTCTCTAGCATGACGTTAATTAAAAATTACCATCAAACTAGTAGGATTTTACAATAGTTGGTGGGTTTGTTTTGAGGTAGGTTGTTTCGCAGTTTTATGGCGGATGGGTCCAATTCGGCCAAGCTGCGCCAAACACCAGACGATTTCAAGAAAAAAGTGTCGCGAAAGGGGAGACATCGCGAAAAGGGAGAAAGATCGGGAAATGGAATAGTGGGTAGAAAGTAGAGAAAGATTGCTTGGAGTTAGGTTTTATGCTGGAAGGGCCAAATTTGGCCAAGCTACGCCGCGAATACAACACACAGGGAAATTTTTACTACAGAAGGATTGTTTCGGATTTGAATGGTGAAAGGGCCATACTTGCCGAGCTGAGCCAAACAGAAGAGCAAGTGAAAAAGTTGTGAAGGGGAAAAAAGAGGGGAACCGAGAAGTGGGACGAAAGCAGAAAAAGATCGATTGAGCGCGAACCCATGTTTACTAAAGACAGTCAACTCCATGGGTAATGGTAATGGTAATTTTAGTTAACGTCGTACTAGAGCAACACAACGGGCTATTGACGACGGTCCGGGATCAGTCCCTTAAGGGAAAGATCCGAGGACAACACCTCGTAATTTTGAACCACAGTCAGATGACATCAACTCCATGGGAAAAGGTCTCTCAGGAACATTGGGCCCGTACACACCTAAAGGTTGGTAGGTAGGTATTTTAACGTCGCACGGGAGCAAGACAGCGGGCTATGGGCGACGGTCCGGGATCAATCCCAAAGAAAAGATCCAAGGACAGCATCACGTGTGATGACTCATAACAGAGAAATACATTCATGGAGGAATCGAACCCGACATCAACGAAATTGAAAATCCCCTAGTCGAACAGTTATGAAACATGATCATTTCACACAAATCACCCAGTTTTTTTGTCCCAAAGAATTACCCTTAAATAGCATTTCAGCTTCGTAACGAAGGTGTTTACTCCAACGCTAAATCAGCGAAACTTTCTTTCCAAGGTGAAATACTTGAAAATAACTAAAGTAGACAACAGTAAAAGAAGTCCCCATCGAGTAATGGGAGAGTTACGAAGACCGAAATAGACGGTTATGAGATACATAATTTTTTTTTGGAGACCTTATTTCCGCCTATTAAGAAACCTTTTATCTCCTCAGTGGTCTCACTGAAAGAAATACTTGAAGATCGGGATAAGGAAAGAAATAAGTTGTCAATTATCAAGCGTTGCGCGTTATTACAAAGTGCACGAGATAAAAAGCATGGTCCAAAAGTAGACCACGAGAGTGTAAAGGTAGATCCACGGTTCTCAAGTCTAAGAAGTGGACGAACGATTCACTCGTAGCAAGACCATATTTGAGGTTTTTTTTTATCTGGGAAACACGATAGCGGACGTTTTATTATAAACACACGAAAATGATAATGGGACATCCTTGAGTTATCTACTTCTCGATTAATCTATCTATTCGGAACAGCTTGCAACTTTTTGAGTCAATTTTGAAAAGTCTGCGAATTTTGTAAACAAAATATAAAGTTAAAACTCCACAAAGCCGGTAGGTAGGTATTTAATTAACTCAAAACGGGTACAACACAACGGGCTATTGGCGTCGGTCCTGTATCAACCCCTAATGAATTGATCCGATTTTTTGATAGAAGGGAAATTGTCGAAGGTGTAAGGTAATTTTAATTAACGTTGTATAGACCAACCCAACGGGCTATTGACGACGGTACGGGATCAATCCTTTAAGGGAAAGATCCGAGGGCAAAACCTCGTAATTTTGAACCACGGTCAGATGACGAAGCAGCACCTCAGCTGGGACCCCACTCTCCAAACTTCCACACCAACCCAACGTGAGGACTCTCGGCCGCGACAGATTGAAGGTGCACTAGCCGCCTGTACACCAACAAACATCCATGCCCGGACCCGGATTCGAACCAGGTACCTTCCGATCTAGAGGCTAACACCTTAACCACCACACCTGTTGGTCGGCGGAAATTGTTGAAGGTAGAAGGGCAAGGTAATTTTAATTACCGTCGTACTAGAGCAAAACAACGGGCTATAGACGACGGTCCGGGATTAATCCCTTAAGGGAAATTGTTTAAGGTTTAAGGGTAATGGTAATTTTTAGTTAACATCGTACTAGAGCAACACAACGGGCTATTGACGACGGTCCGGGATCAGTCCCTTAAGGGAAAGATCCGAGGACAACACCTCGTAATTTTGAACCACGGTCAGATGACGAAGCAACACCTGAGCTGGCACCCCTCTCTTAAGGTTTAAGGGAAATTGTTCAGGACAGAAGAAAATTGTTCAGGACAGAAGACGACATGCGCAGGAGTCGACGAATTTGCGTCCTATTGGAGCAACGCAATGAGCCATTGGCGACGATCTGAGACAACAGGACAACACCTCATCACTTTAAAACACGGTCAGACGACGAGGCAACAACTGATCGGGCAAACTTCAACACCACGCACACCAACGTGACGACGTTTGAGTCCATGACAAATTTAGCTTGCACCAAACCCCCCGCATGTACGACGATCTTTGTTGGGTTCGAACTCTAAAGCATTCCGGTTGCTAATCCATTTCTCTTCCAACCAAGATATAGATGGAATATTTTCAAGGGATTCTATTCCAAGCAAAGAACCGATAGAATATTTGCTAGGCAAAAGAATAGCAAAATTGTACTATCGTTTAAAAAAAAAAGATTACATTCCGAAGAGAGAAAGGACCAATAGCTTTTCTAAACTATGAAAGAATTGTTTGATTCCTTCAAAAGGTGAAGTTATACCGACATTAAGTTTTTGGTAGGGTAAAAGGTAAGTTTGGTAGGGCAAAATACTTTCCACTACAAACTCCTCCAAAATCTCAGAGGGTTGAGTCCTAGTCACTCCTGTACCAAACAACCTAATTTACAGATTAAGCAAACGCTGTTTTCCCAAGAGAACTTCACACGAAGCATTAGTGGTAAAAAAACTTAATATATCCAGGATCCGTTTTTAACGGTCATCGGGTCAGCGATAAGGCTCTGGGGCTATCGCTCCGTCGTTTCCCACATCAACACCCTGCCTCCGATAAGACGAGAGAGAGAGCGGAGGCATCCGATACCGAGACAAAAAGGTCACCACCGGAGTCGGCCGTGTCCAAGTGAGTAATTGCGGCGATGAAACGAGAGCCCTATCATAAGTAGCCTTCCAGAAACCACTAAACGGGGTTTATGAGTGTCATTTGCTACGGAGCCAATCGGCGAAAAAAAAGATATCGATCTCTGTTTATCATCTCTCCCGATGTGGATTTTTTTCTTCTTCTCCCTTCGTGCGTTCGGTTCCAAATGCAAGTGGTTCTTGACTTTTTTTTCGTCAAGTGCGGATGCCGGATTTATCAGACTCTCATCCCGAGTTCGCCAAGCTTTCATTCAATGAGAAATTATTCAATTTTAATGAACTAAACAACATTTCTAAAAAGTCGAACCCTCTCCACGCAAGAGATTTACAGAACTGCGGGGAAGTGGAAACCACCCAACATGGTACAAGACTGTCCTCTACGCAGACTCCAGACGAAAATTAGCACGAACGACAAGCCCAACGCCTCTCCATATGGAACCTTTTTAGGAATTAACCTTTACGCTGCGGCAGGTAGACAATTGTTACCACTACCATTTCGTTTACACCAGCGGCGTGGTATAGATCTGTGTACGGTGAATGTTATCACCCTTTTAAGTGACCGCTGGCATCGATCCATATTCACGAGCAGTCAGCGACTGACCTTCTAGAGGAACCCTCCGTTTGTTAGATACCCTACCCTGTCTACTGTGAAGTGTGAACGTTTTGGGGGAAAGGCAGAATGTCGCTCTGGCGATATACGCCACACATTACTATGAAAGGAAAGCGTGAGTCGTAAATGCCAATCAAGGCTCTATCGCTCAAGTTGGGTAATGAGGTATAGGGGGAGGGGTCGGTCAAGCAGGCGAAAGAGCCGTTCCTAGAGACGATTGAAAAAATCGAAGTGCCGCAGCGTACAGGTTAAAATGGAGCACCTTTCCAGAAATGAGAGCGCTTGAAACACGTTGGATAAAAATAGTGGGGTCATCCAAAAGTTCGTCCCAGTTCTTTTAACAAAAAATGCAAGAAAATTTATTTTATTGACTCAAGATTACATTGAATCCCTATAATATGCGACTTTCTGTGCGATGACCTTCATCCATCCCTCCGGTGTCTATATCATCCTACGCTCATAGAAGTACTGAGGTTAGCAGTTAAAGAACAGATCCGAGTGACGAAACTTTCTGACGGCACGTGGAAGCGTCATCGCACCCTCGACACACACACACCTCCTTTTACGTCTCCGATGCATTGTAGCCTTTCCGGAAATAAAGCACTGTCGAAATGGCTCCTATTTTCTGCCCTTTTCCATGATTAACAATTTAAAAAACCCAATAACTAGGGCAACTTTTTGCAACAAATGCAACTTTTTTTCACACAAATTACGCTGCATGTAAAGTACTAAAATCTAAATTCCTCCTACATGGGGTGTATTATAATCCCATGGGGTGAGTTATAATCGCAACATAAATGCAACTTTTTGCATAAAAGCAACCACCTGCAACTTTATAAAATTTAGCTTAAAATTAATTAAAAGAAAATTACTATTTCATTTTTTGCCCTCTGAACCAACCCTTTGATCACGTGTGTCGAATCTTGCGAACGCCGAAGTAGCGACGATCAAACAAGAAGTTCATAGAAAGGTGTTCTTCCTAACAGACAAAAGTAAAATAAATGGCAAGAAGTAACTTTTAACACATTGGTTGGCAGTTTTGATAATCCAGAGGAAACTTGCGTAATCGACTTCAGAGTTTACGAGGTGAGTGTCAATCATCAATATGTTGTTCGCCTTGTAGATGACGTTTTAAAATCTCTGAATATTGAGCGAAAGGATTTTGCGCTTATGATACAGTACATTATATGACTGCGGCTGGCGCTGTTTCTCTATGTTAAAGAAAGAACTGGCCAAGGATCGGTCATTCAACGTTCTTCCGTATTTAAGGATGTATTATAATACTGTCGTGCACGACTAAAATTGTCAATATATTTTGAAATTTTTACATTTTTTACGAATATTTTATTTGAGATTTTAGTGTATCAAAAATAAATGCAACTTTAGGGAATGATAAATGCAACTTTTCACATTTTTGCTGCAAAAAAAAAAAGTTGCCCTACCAATAACACAATCCTACCACAAGTACTCGCTAAAATCCCTTCATACAAGCATTCAAAATTTCCACGTATTATGTAGAACACTTTGGTTTTGCAATGCAATGCCATCCAGCGGTAAAAACGAGACGAACTTTTGTATCAATCCAATCTCTACTATTATAAAAGGAAGTGTTTGTTATCAAACGCAAAGTCCAGACGAATCTATGGCACTTACAGTAATGGGATTTGGCACACAAGTAGTCCAGATTTTTTGCACTTTTTGGGTGGAGGATATAATGGATTTAATTATAATTGTTTTCTTTAGAATGGCAATAGCATAAAAGATCATATTCTAAATTTATTATTTTTTTGTTCCTGTTTTCATTTTGCGTGGAGGAATGATTTTCCAGCAGACGATAAAAAACAAATAAACTTTATTAGAGTTAAGAAGTTATTTCTTCAATCTCCTAGACTTAAAGATAGAGTAAACATTTCAACGGATTTGAAAGCTGCGGAAAATTTCACAATAGATCGATACCTAAAAATTTATTTTTCTTTTGATAAATTAAATTTTTAAATTGAATATCTTTTATATTTTTGCAAGAGATTGTGACGTCACGTCAACTAACTAACTAACACCAACACACACTCCCGTGTTGTGAGACTCTGTATCAGTTTAAATAAGTGTGGTTGGATGAGTAGAGCATGCCACCAAGGTGACATGTCTACCCAGAATGTTAGAGCACATTACATCTATACAGTATCTATATATATAATTCTCTTACGTGGCTCACGAAAAAGACGTTATTTGTAATCGCGTTTTGGCAACACTGTACGATTGTTTGTTTATCGCGAAGTCTCGCGCATCGATTGAATTTATAGCGTTATCGGATGAAATTTTATTGAAAAAAAAAAGGAAATTTTAATGAGCTGTTGCAGTTAGTTTATAATAGAAATCAAAGAAAGCGGAGGATTTTTTCAGGGCCATTTAAAAAAAGGTCCTTTTCAGGGCCAACAATTATAGTTCAACAAGACGCTTGCACTACAACTTTCGGCAACAAACTCAGTGAAAAAGTGTGGGTCGTTTGAGTGCTGGGAAAATGTACACACAAACAACATGCTGGGTATTCAATTTCCAAAGCAACTCTCACATTTCGAGTCAAAATTTGCACAAAGTTTTCATTTGAATTCTGATTTTAGAGATACTGTATATATTTTTTCTGTAATACAGCAAATTTAGATTTGAAAAACATTTTTTTGGTAACATATTTTGTAAACAATCCCTTCTGCTAGGACACATGTCTTCATTGAGGCGATCGAAGCGAGCATAGGTTCGCACAGCGAACCAATGAGGATTGCGAAGCAATCCTCCGAGGGTTGGCGAGCGTTAGCGAGCAGGGGGCAGGCCCCCTAGTATACATTAAATCATTATACTAGGTTACATTATAAATATATGTATACATCATGCAAGGTGAGAAAAAAAAGTTCGTTTTTCTTAGTGTCTTAGGATAATCAAGTCCTGATGATTTTCAATCAATTTCACCATGTTAATAATTTTAACCCTCGAGCTCTTGTTACATGCAATGTTCCTGAGCCATGCAATTTTAAGGTGGTCGGCTGGTGTTCTCATATGCCATGAGGCTGTAAGGGGGCAAACTGTGATGTAATGTAGAGGTGTGCCAATTTCACCACAGGAGCAGTTTTCGGACTTGATTTTCTTAAACCTCGTTAAGTAGGATGGGAATGGGCTGGGACCTGTGAAGAAGAGTGTCTCTTCCCTGGCCCAACTTGGAAATTTTAGTGACACTTTTGGTAACACATCATGCACCGTCCTGCCTGTTTCCACTTCGTCCCATTCATTCTGCATCAAAATTCGCGTTCAAAAAATAAGCATATTACATTTCCTGCGCTCTCACGATTTCAGCAAAGTAAAGCAAAATTTTTTTTTTTTGGATGGCATTGTTTATTATTTTTTTTTGTAAAATCGGGATCGTTAAAGATAGGTTGAAAATTTTAACGGATTTGAAATCTGCGGAAAATTTGACACCAGATAGATTCCTTAATACATTTGATTTTCTTTTAATAAAAATTTTTTCTATTTAATATTTATATTTTCACAAGAGATTGTGACGTCACGCCGAATTCCCATTTGGTTTGCGAAGCAAACCAACACCACGGGCAACTCCGTCTTAGCTGTTATCCAATTTCCGAAGTAAACCATAGTTCACAATATTCATAATTTGGTTTGCGAAGCAAAACAAATCGGAATTCGCAGGGAATTAATTCCAATAGGCTACAAATTCCCATTTGGTTTGCGAAGCAAACAAATAACTCCAAAAGCAACTGGCACGAGGAACGCCGGGCTAGCCACGAATGGCTAGTAAAAAGAACACAAACCGGAAACGAAAATTCAGAACTAGCTCCCGAACGCAACGAAACATCGATTTTCAAAACCCACTCCATTGCATACTGTAATATTCCTGCCAAACGCGTCCGTGCTTCATCATCTCGTGACCTTCATGCAGCAGGTGTCAGTCAAAAAGCCGAGTTATTTTGTTTACCGCTGATGACCGCAAGTTCAGTGCATGCCAGTTTCATTTCTGATCCGCGAATAGACTTCGGTTTGCTTTTAAAGAAACCTCTCTTATGTTCCCCCCTTCCAACAGTTCTCCGTTTCTTAATTCAGACAAGTGACAGCAGTTGGCGAACATCCAGAACAGCGTCTCTTATACATAGGAAAAGAACAAGCAGTAGTGGCATTGAAAGCACCACCCCCTGGAGATGTAGGTTTCAGGAAGTTAGGTCTGATGCACTTAAGTTCAGAATCTGGAATAAAGACTACTTTGTTTGAAAAGGGCTGGTTATCTACCAGCCCTTTTCAAACACTATTTACACTTAAGACTAGTGGTCAGATACATTTTCTTATGGCACAAGTGACTCAGGCCAAACTATCGGTAGCTTCAAGTAGACTAGTAGTCAGACCAATAATAAAAATAGATATGAAATTATGTAGAAACACTGCATTAAAGACAACTAAGATTGAAGGGAAAAAATAATGGTTTTTATGCAGGTCGATACTTTAATAAACGTCGCACTAGAGCAGCGCAAAGGACTATTGGCTAAGGACCGGAATCAATCACCGAGATAGATACGAGGCCTACACCCGAGTTGGCACTCCACTCTCCAAACCGCCGAGGAATTCATTCCAATTGGCTACAAATTTCCATTTGGTTTGAGAAGCATGGCTGTTATCCAATAGGCTACGAATTCGTAGCACTCATGTTGATTAAAAATAGCAAATCACGTCCATACAATTGTGGGGTGGAGGGAAAAGGGGTCCCGTGAATTGCAATGTGTCCAGTTTACGAGCACTCCACAGGGCATGGCGATCGAACGTCCTGAGCGCTGCCCTTCCGACAACCTTCAAAAGTGTCGAACCTTTATCCCAGAGGAAGCACTTTTTAATAGAATTCGAATTATCGAGAACGGAAGGAATATCGAATCATCAATCCATCCAATCGAAATCCATTCCGCATTTGTGCCAGCACACACTATCGGAAATGGGAATCCTCCCCACGGCGAAAACTGTTGTCAGACAGATTCCCCATTCGAGTGCGCCATCTCCTATTTCGGAAATCAATGTACCACTTTTTAAACACACAGGGCGAAAGCATTCAACAAATGCGCGATTCAGCTCAAAGCGGATTTTCCAAGAGACGAGTTCATAAAGGAATGGAATGTTCCTTTATCCGTAGGGTAAAAGCAACGGATTAGCAACCGGAAGGTTGCGAGTTCGAATCCTACCAAAGACCGTCATGTACGAAGGAGGTTGCTGCGCGTTAAATCTGTCGGGCCTCCAATGTCCTCCCGTTGGCGTGGCGTGAAACTTTGGAGAGTGGGGTGCCAGATCAGGCTTTGCCTCGTCAGTTGAAAATGGTTCCAAATGACGAGGTGTTGTCCTCGAATGTTTTCCTTCGGTCGTTGATTCCGGACAATCATGACATTGGCGTCACTCTGTAGTATAACCCTGATATCTCAACTAGTTACCAACGTACCAGCCTAAGCCACTCGGTGTATCGTCACGTACTTTTGAACCACGGTCAGATGACGAGGCAACATCTGAGCTGGCACCCCACTCTCCAAACGTCCACACTAATATCGTGAGGAATCCCAACGTGAGGACTTTTGGCCATGACAGATTGAAGGTGCACTAGCCGCCTCTACACCATATGCTTACAAATATCCAGCCCTGACCCGGATTGGAACCAAGAACCTTACAACATAGAGGCTAATAACTTAAGCACTATACCGTTTGGTCGGCAGTAGTATAAACCTGATATACAAAGGGCATATCATAAAAATTGAGAGTGAATTTTTTACGTAGTGGTAACACCGCGAAACTAAAAAATAAAAGTGCAGGCGATTTTTTCAAAATGTTAACTGTACAATTATAAATTATTCTAAACGAAGCAGACGATTTTATCTTCCTAGTTTCGTGCTTGTTGTGTAGGCAATCTTGCAAGAAAATCGGATAACGACATGTGAAGAGATAGCGGCATCAACTAACATTTCGAAAACGTCGATATTTCGCATTCTACGCAACAATTTACAGCTCCGCCATGTTTGTTCCAGATGGGTCCCTCATCACCTTACTAAAGAACAAATGTAAACTAGAATTCATCAATGTTGTGAGTAAAAACATGCTTCAAAATTATCCGAATTTCCTAAAGACTGTAATAACAGGTGATGAAACTTGGGTGCATCATTTTGATCCCCTTACCAAGTCCGCAACAAGTATATGGAAACACACTGATTCTCCGCCTCCGATAAAAATCCGACAAACCAAATCTACTGGAAAGGTCATGATGATTATTTTCTTTGATCCTAAAAGTGTAATCTATTAGCATGCTGTGCCTCCAAAAACCTACTGTGAATGGTGAATATTGTATTTCAGTTTTGAAATTTTTTCGGCCACACATATCGAGAAAGCGACATGAACAGGTAGGGAATTGGACTTTTACATCACGATAATGTTCGCCCTGATGTCGCTACTTCTGTTCAGCAATATCTTAGTAAATGCAATATTAAAATCATGCCACATCCCCTTACAGTCCAGATCTCGCACCATGCGATTTCTGGAGAAACTCCGTCGTAGAAAATTTAATACAGATTTTGAAGTTATTTCAGCAGTGCAGGGTTCTTTGAAGCAGCTTCCAGAAAAAGGCATCTCTACATGTTTTGAAAAGTGGGTAGAACGATGGGACCGTTGAATATCATCTGAGGGAAGATATTTTGAAAAAGAATGATGTATTTTTTTCTGTAAATATATTTCTGGATTTTTTATGATTTTACTCTCAATTTTTATGGAACGCCTTTTGTATAAAGCCGCGAATAATCGAATAAAATATTTCCCCATCCCTTGCCTAAGTTAACTCTAAATGGTAGGGGTAATTTAATGACTGTGGTACTGGAGAAACACAACGAGCTATTGGGTAGGGCACGGGATCAAATCCTAGGGAAAGATCCTAGGACACCACGTCATTTTGAACCATTCAGATGCGAGGACACCTGAGCCGACACCAGTCTCTCCAAACTTCCACACCATGCCAACATGAGGACAGTTGAGGCCACGACAGATTGAACATGCATCAGCCCCCTTTGTAGATGACGCTCTTTCGTTGGATTCGTACTCGCCACCCTGTACTGATGAAAAACGGTTGCAATGATGAATACGCCAAACACAGATAATCGAAGAATACATGGTGAGAGTGAATCTCTTTCGCCTTATGCGTGTCGTAATGCAGCTAAAAATTCTGGTATTAACACAGGTGAAAGTCACTATTTTTTGTTTGTTTAACTTGTACATATTCTAAAACTACTTTTCCGCTGTGCCTGTTTAAACTCGCATGATGTCCCGTCTCGTTATACCTTGATTTCGGTTTATTTTTTTTCTATACGTGAGTAAAATCTTTCCAACATATAGTAGGGTTTAAAGTTCCAAGTGCCGCACCAAGTGCCACTATGCGCGACATTTACGAGTTTATGCAGTTACCTTGACGGTCTAGGTTTTTGCCACACGTAGCGCCATCGGCAAGGTTCCTATCACTTATATCAACAACACTATTGCATCTGAAGTATTGGAGGCTATGATCAACATATTTTTTGTCTCCAATCCATTCAGGGAATATCCAGGTAAGTGTTTCCAAATCATCATTTCGTTTACATGACATGGAAGTACATTCAATACAAAAGAGAGGTATGTATGCTCTTCTAGCAACTCGTTTTGAATAGTAGCTCCTCTTTTCCGAATGTTGGGTGGTAATGGAAAAATGGGCAGGCGATAGTAGGAATCCACTCTTGAAAATTCTCTTGGGAAAGTTTGACTAGATAACTTAAACTGACATAAGTAAAGCAGTTACAGAATCTCTGGAAACCAAAGGATAATAGTTCCTAGTGGTATTCATTTAGTTTCCAGCTTGATTTCCCTACCCAGGGGGCTGAGATACAGAGAAATAGTTAGGATAGGCGTTATTTGGAATACCTACCGCAGTACGTTTCATTATCATTGGACATTTCTGTCCGATTATGCGATAATATTTTGTTTGTGCAAATACACTCTATAACAAAAAAATCCACGCACCAAGAACGAATCATCCGATAGCTTTGAAATTTCGTATGCAAAAATGTTTTGACCAAATATGCAAATGATTAAAATTTGGTGTCCAATGAATGAATAGTGCGATCTCCAGCGCATCGGAACTGCGCATCCAGCAGATGTATATAAGGAGTTGTTCTTAAACTGTCGTTAAACATTTCTGCTGCATTGCGATTTAGGATACCTTTCAAAGACTGAAAAAACGCCTCGCCGCAGGATTCGAGCTCATTACGAGCAACTTTCAGAGTTTAAAAGAGGTCGTATCATTGGATTGAAAGAGGCAAGTTGGGCAAATCGGAGAATCGCTCGTCATGTGAGTCAAAGCGATTAGAAGATGCTGGCAAGAGTGGGTGGACAATGGCAGATTTCAGCGTCATGATGGTAGCGGTCAACGTAGGGTCACAACAGATCGCGAGGACAGAGTGATTGTCAGATCAGCTTATTCATCGCTATCAACCATCAGTCGTGCGACCCACACACGAGTGTCCACCATGACCATTCACAGACGGCTGAGAGAGCGAAATCTACGCTCGTAACGACCGTTACGCCACCTGCCAATCACGCCTGCACACTGTCGAGCCAGATTACAGTGGTGCTTGGCTCGATCAGGCTGTAATGATGCTGACTGGGGACGTAGAGTCTTTAGCGACGAATCCCGCTTCCAACCGTGTCCTGACGATCATCGAAGACGTGTATGGAGACGCCCAGGGCAGCGTGCCGATCCTGCTTTCACTATTGCACGCCACACGGACCCTCAACAAGTAGTTGTGGTCTGGGGTGCCATTTCCCTTGATAGCCGGACCCATTTGGTCGTCATTAGAGGTACACTTACTGCACAGCGGTACGTTGACGACATTCTGAGAACTGTTTTGCTACCGTTCCTTTCGCAGTACCCTGGACTTATTTTTCAGCAAGACAATGCCAGACCACATACGGCACGTATTGCTATGAACTGTCTTCAAGCTTGTCAAACACTTCCCCGGCCAGCCAGATCACCAGATCTCTCTCCCATCGAGCATGTCTGGGATATGATGGGAAGGCGACTGCATCCGGTAGGGAATTTTGATGACGTAGTCCGACAATTGGAGCAAATTTGGCAAGAAATACCGCAGGAGACCATCCGGGAGCTTTATCGGTCTATGCCACGCCGTTTGGCAGCTTGCATCCAGGCTAGAGGCGGGTCAACACCTTATTGAGTTCGTTACTGTAACTCTGAAATAAATCATTCAATTGTTCTGAAATTTTAATCATTTTCTATTCTGTACATAATTTTCCTCTGCACCAATTTTTGTCTCCATCGGACAACTCCTTCTTGGTGTGTCGATTTTTTTGTTATAGAGTGTATATCGTTCACATCTCCTGTTTCTCTGGAATGTCATCTGCCGAAAGAAGAGACAGGTTAGTTTGAGGGTTTCGAAAAGACCGGCTGAAAAACACCTGACGAGCTGAAGAGAATGACTTTCCATTGCGATCTTTGACTGAACATAGCTTCGCAAATGTATCTACATGTTGCATGACTGAAAGTGAAACACTTGGTTTCTTTAAAGGACATTTACAGCATACGGAAAGTTTAAGAAAGGTAAGTATCTTAAAGTTGCACTGCCGCGACACAATGGCGACGGTTCGGGATCGAACCCGAATGGAAAGATCCGATGAGATCCTCTTCATTTTGAACCAGTAAAATGAAGAGGTCACACCTCTCGAAGCTGACATGCCTCTCCAAACTTCTATAGGTTTAAGGAAATAACAATATCTCTGAATATGGATGTATACTACACTACAATAATGGACCAAACAGCAAGATGTGATGGTATAAGGGATAGAATGCATGCTTCATTAGGGGGATGGCCCTCGTACTGCAATGACACTAGCAACCCTTCTGGGCATACTTTCAACGAGGTTTTAATGCACAGCTATGGGAATTTGTGTCCATTCCTGCTTCAAGAATATCCGCAGCTCAGCTGTAGTTTTCGGACGGGGTTCCCTGGCATCGTTCTAACGCGTCCCACACATGTTCTATGGGGTTTAGGTCGGGACTCTGAGCAGGCCAGGGAAGAGGTTTTACATCCATATCTCGATACCACTGCTTGACAGAGCCTGCAACGTGACACGGAGCTTTGTCGTCTTGCCAGTAACACTCGTCCATTCCATCAAATTGCCAGAGCGTAGGAAGAACCTGATTGTCCAAAATGTTCATGTAGGCGTTCAATTAACAAGGAACAACATGCAAAGGTCCCACCCCCCAAACAAGTAGTCGAATTTCATGTAAACCCGCTTTCATCCGGTCCATTATTGTAGGGTAGTGTATGTGAAATCTAGTTAAGGAGACTACAATCGATACAAATGAAATCAAGCCAATTAAGAATTCCTAAAAATCTAAAACGCCGGAAACCATTAAAAATTTAACAATCAATTCATCGAGACTGTTGTGGCAAGATGCAAATTATCTTGCGATAGCATCTACGTTTTGCATGGAATTAGGCCGGTTGAAAGAGATTGTATCCGGATTATCAACCGGAGGGATGAGAGTTCGAATGCAACCAAAGACCGTCTTACCCAAAGAAGGCTGGTGCATGTTAAATCTGTCGTGACCTCAAATATCTTCACGTTGACGGGGGTGGAAGTTTGGAGAGTGGGATACCAGCTCAGATGTGACATCGAGACCGAGGTTTGAAATGATGTGGTGTCCTCGGACCTTTCCCTTTGGGTGTGATCCCTGAACAACAGGCAACAGACCACCTGTCGTAAATCTGCTATCGTATATATCTGGAAGATCTTCAACGTCCAGACGGTATTAAGTGGTGTCCGGATGTTAACCCTTCTGTTCGTTTATCTGTGTTTGGCCAACCTCTGGTGCAAAAACTTGTTCCAAACCTTCTGGGCATACCAGTTCTTAGCAAGGAAGGATATCGCGAACGGGGTGGCAACAAAATCCTTGAAAATAAGTTCCCTGCTAGTGTCACAAAAATTTCACTGATTTCACAAATCCCTTAAGAAATGCACAAATCTGTGTGATTGGTATCGATATACAGTATTCACACATTATTTTTAAATATTTAGATGGGGTAAATTGATAATTATCCACAAATATTTTGTAGTATGTCTCTTTAGATATTTTAATTGTTATTGTAAAGGTTGGAACCCATAATGGAACCCAATTGAAAAAACTGGAGAAAAAATACAAAAATTTTGATTGTGAACTTTTTACACTTGACCCTACATAGCAAATGCAAATACTATACATAAAAAAATAATGCAATTGCAAGCAAAAAATATTAATTTAACACAAAAAAAAAACATTATTAGTTACAGAAATTTCAAATTATATACCACAAATTGTATTGCCAGCCTCACAGCAAAAAAATTCTGCAACCGTGAAAAAAACGGCGGCGGCGGTTTTCGCGGTGTTCAAAAATTACGACGCCAGGGTTCTTTATTCGAATTACAATTTCGGCGAATACGATTGATTCCATTCTCAAAAGCACTCATAACCGTGCATCTCTAAATAGGACAAACGATGATAGTTGCCGTTTAAGTTGTCAAAATTTTCCCGATTTTTTGTGAAATTTGGAAATTTTCCAGAGATTTCCCTGATCTTTCCAAAAGTTCTCAGATTTCCCTGTCGAAAGTCAAATCGAATCAGGTAAACAAATTAGTCCACCAAGAACTCAATAAATTGTGTTATTGTCCCCTTTCATTACCACAATCTATACGTGCATCTTCATTAAGTTCATCGCTGTCTTAGAGAGTCGCCACGCTCCAACACCACAAAGGTTTTCATCAGAAATACCCGTCCAGTAGTGTCCCTTCTCCAAAGGATTTTGGACGAAACGGCCAACACAAAAGGGTGGTCCGTAAGCCAGAAACAGGTGGGGGTTTGCGCGGTTGGACACCTTCTCGTCGCAGAGCGCGCCCAGCTGTTCCAAATCTCGCAGTGAATAGGCGATGCGGTAATTAGCTGCCGACTCCTCGGGAACAGAGTGGCCGCGGATCGATAGCGTTCGGCGTCCTCCGGTCCGACCTGGAAAGGAGGATTTTGCTCCCGTTCAGGGGGAGCCAATTCGGCACTTTCAGAGGACAGACTTCAAGCGTGGGCTGTTCTCTAACCCTTCCGAGTGAATTCCACGAGATATCTTGTCCAAGATACCGTCAGTTTTCTTCTCTTTGGTCTTATCCCAAACTGCATTGTCAAGGAATGGCAGGAAAAATCAATTTCCTTAGATCGAGGATGGTTTCGAGTTTCAGGGTCCCTATTGGGCCAATGCTGCGTCGAACACCAGACACACTCTATCGCACACAACGAAAGCTTTTACTGACACTGTCAGGAATGCAGCACCCTGACAGGAATCGAACCGCCTACTAATGAAAGGTTCGTAGCGCAGTGGGAACACCTACTGAGCCACGACGGGTGAGGGTGGAGGTAAGGTAATTTTCAATTCACATCGTACTAGAGCAACACAACGGGTTATTGATGACGGGATCAATCTCCTAAGGGAAAGATCCGAGGACAACACTACGTCATTTGGAACCACGGTCAGATGACGAGGTAACACCTGAGCTGGCACAACACTCTCCACCCCAAGCCAACGTGATACTTTCGCTCACGACAGATTTAAGGTGCACCAGCCGCCTACAAATATCCATGCACGTACCCGGTTTCGAACAAGGAACCTTCCGATCCTACAGTGAGGGTGGAAGACAAAACAGAAGGGTAAAAAGGAAAAAGATCACGTACCTCGGAGTCATTGGTGCCCGCACACACCTAGAGCAGATGCACCCCTTGCCCCGAACTGGTAACACTTTGGAAAGGGTTTTTGCATCAGGGGCTGGATGGATGGTTTCCGAAGAGAAGATAAACCACCGAGATGGTTATTCCTAATTGCAAATCACCCCTTTTGAATCGAAGAGAATATCCCCCATACTAAGAAAACAATTTCGCATTATTATTCTCACATTATTTTATTTGGACGGTTCATCAAATCGATGAACGCTGATTAAACTGGTTTGAGTTTTTTTTCTGTGCCCTATTTGGGGGAGAGCTCGAATATCACGACTATAGGCGAATGAACTATTTTTCTTGTCTAGTTCTATCTCGTGCAGTCACCCAACACATACTTGCGTTATTCGTTTGGTTCATCAACCGACCCAATTGGCAGGTAGCTATTTCAATTAACGTCGTATGGAGCAACACAACGGGCTATTGGCGGCGGTCCGAGATCAATACGCCAAGAGGAACAATATACCAGGACAACACCACGTCATTTTGAAACACGGTCGGAAGACGAGGTCACACCTTCGTATTAGAATTCGTAAAAATGCAGTAATTCGTATAAGGTCTGGTTTTTATATCGGTTATTGAACAAAGTTGTGGAAAGAATCCTCACTACTTTTTGAATAAAATTTTTTATTTTATATTAAGAGGATCGATTATTATTGCTTGCAATCAACCAACCCACCCACCAGCATCAATTTGCAGCAGGAGCTATTTGAGGCGCGCAATTGATTAATTTAACAGCAATCGTTAACTCCACGTAAGTTTTTCTGTTAAAGTCATCTCACTCACAATTAGTGAAAGTTACTAACCGTTAACGGGATTGTAAACATTAATCACCTAACAGATGTCGCAAATGAGTAACACCCCTTCACTGACATCGTAAAATAACAATTTTGCCCATCTCTAGTGGACGGAAGGTGTAGCACCGGCATGAAATGGGACAGTCCACTATATCGCAAGTCAGAGGGGGACACGAAACACGCGGCCCCTCCTCTTAGCCGAAAGTGAACACACCTGCGCTGGTCAACATCGTTTTTGAAGCCACTGACCGCCCACTTTCCTTTGTAAATGTTTTTTGATCAATACTCGGATGCATTTGCATATTCCCTTTTGAAACACGCGAAGCCAATTACGTGCTGAATGGTCTCGAACCACGCAATTGGCCAAGCCTTCTGTTTTCCTCAAGTAAATTTGCTCGAGTTCATTAGTAGAGACGGCCATTTGGGCGAAACGAGACCCAGAGAATGAAAATCGTCCCTAATCCAGAACGGGACGACAGAGAATACCTTTCATCAGATACACAAAACGTAAAACATGTTTTAAAATGTAAAAAAAAATTGACAAATTGTTGGCTATTGAGAACATTTGCCGAGAATAGTAGTTTATATTTTAAACACGCTGAAATAATTCTTGTTTTGGTATTTGGAATTTTTAATTAACGTCGCACTGGAGCAACACAACGGGCTATTATCAATCCTCAAGGAAAAAAAAGATCGGAGGACAACAAAACGTCACTTTGGACCAGTCAGATGGCGAGGCAACACTTGAACTTGCCTTCATTCTTAGAGTTCCACTTCCAGAATACCGGAGCCCCGATTTCGCCATTCGTAAACATACAGATCAACTGTCGTTCCATGGGTCGGGATACGATCGCCCTCGGATCCTCCCGTTCGAATCTCGGAGGTTTGTTTTGGAGTCTTATGGCACTAGGGCCCTTTCGGGCCAAGCTGCGCCAAACGCAAGACAACGTCAAGCAAAAAAATTCGTGGTAGGAAGAAAAGAGGGATTTGTAAACAGAACGGTGGAATGAAAGCTAGAAAGTATAGCTTGGGTAATCAGGGAGCGTGATGTAGACTGAAGAGAGTATAAACCCCATGACAAAATAAAAGATCACCAGAGTATCCCGGGATTGTGAAGCCCGTACACACACCTAAAGGCGATTTGCACATGACGGCCCCTGGAGAGGAACATACCCAGATAAGTCACAGGAACTTGCGCCAACCTAGAAACCCAAGATTGCTAGAACAGTGGGTAAATCCACCGAGCCACAAACACGCGGCAGGAAACGTCAGGGTGGCAACAAAATCCTCGAAAAAAAGTTCCATGATATTGCCATGATTTTACAATTCCTTTAAGAAATGTCGTTATCCCTAATTGGTATCGATACATGGTATCCATAAGACAATGTTTAAATATTTAGGGTCAGGTGGGGTAAAAAGATCATTTTCCACAAATATTTTGTATTTTTTCTCTTTAGATATTTTAACTGTTACTGTTAAGGTTGGAACCCTTAATGGAACTCGAACGATAGCAATTGAATAAACTGAAGAAAAAATACAAAATACTTTGGTTTTGAACTTTTTACAACTGACCCTACATTATCCTACTATACATCAAAATCAAATACAAATTTTCACAAAAAGTTGGAACAGCTTCAGTCTATGTTTATAGCTGTGGCAACGGTCTTGACGTTTTCTTTCTTTTGGCGCATTTCTAGTAGCGAGTTATGGCAGGTAAAATCAACCTATCTATTACGGTTATTGTGGTTTTCATGGCAACCTCGGCAAACGGAATCTTTAAATGTTCCTTTTGACAATACTAGAAAGTTCTTTTAAATTCCGTTAAACTGCCGTTTGATTTCATTGGTTCATTTGAAATAATTCTTTTCTTGGAGACTTAAGAAGTGCGCCAAAAAAGCGCCAAGGCCGTTACTAACGCTATAAACGTAGATTGAAGCTGTACCAAAAAATTCTGCAAAAATGCAATTGCAAGCAAAAAATATTAATTTAATGCACAAAAAAACATTTGTTGCACACATTTCAATTTTGATACCGCAAGTTGTATCGCCGGCCTTACGGCAACGAGACTTTGTTGTGGCCGCGGAAAAAAACGGTGTTTTTCACGGTGTTCGAAAATTACGACACAAGTGTACTTTATTCGAATTGCAATTTCGGCAAATACGATTGATTCGATTCTAAAAAGTACTCGTAACCGCGCATCTTAAAAAAACGCAAACTAATAGTTACAATTAAGATGTCAAAATTTTAAAAATTCCCCGATTTTTGAGAAATTTGGAAATTTTTCTTGAGATTTCCCCGTTTTTTCCAGAGTAAAAAAGTTCCCTGAGAATTCCCTGATTTCCCGATTCTGTTACCACCCTGAACGTGTTAACCTCAAAGCTTCCCCACTTTTATATGTATATTTCGTTTTCTTCTCGAGTCATTCACAAGACCAATTAGGCCTATGACTTAAAGTACATACATCGCAAATACAATCTGACACGGAATTTAAAAAAGTGAGTGTAGTGGTTTCTTTTACTCAGTGTCTCCACTCATGCTTATTTTGGTACTAAACTGCGTGACTATTCTTGGAGCTTTTGGCGAGCACCAGTTGGAAAGCAATCCAACTTGTGTAATAAATCTTGATGCGGAACCATTTGTGAGCACATGGATTCAAGACAATGCGATCGAATCGCGTTCTCGGTGCGAATTGTTTTGAAGCCCTGTGCCTCGGGAATTTGTGTTGAATCTGCTCTTCGGGGGAAATCGATTTCTGAACGAATTCAAGTTAAATTCAATATGAGTGGGCCGGGTTTCAATGCGCCCAAGCTGGGCCAAACACCAACAAGTAATGTACACACACAAGGAAAGTTTTACTAACACAGAAAAGAGAAATGCACCCATGGAAGAATAATTAGACTAGCGTCGTACTGGAGCAACACAATGGGTTATTCGCGACGGTGCGGGATCATACACGAAGGGAAAGATTCGGAGACAATTCCCCGTCATTTTGTACCACGGTCAGATGACGAGGTCAACACCTGAGCTGGCACTCCACTCTTTCTAAACTTCCACACCACACCGACGTGAGGACATTTGAGACCGCGATAGAATTAACGTGTACCAGTGCCATTCCCTGATTTCCCGATTCTGTTACCACCCTGAACGTGTTAACCTCAAAGCTTCCCCACTTTTATATGTATATTTCGTTTTCTTCTCGAGTCATTCACAAGACCAGTGTTTGCTAACCCGTTATTCTTCCAACTGCGGCTTCTAAAACAGAAGATAGAAATTGGCAAACAGATGAATCGAACCCGGACAGGAATAAAAACTGTGCCGCCGGCATTTCGCATGTTGCTAACACAGTGAACATACCCAACACAGCCACGAATCCTTCAAATGAGTTAGTTGGTTTTTGGGACCTCAGAGTTAAATTTACTGCGCCAAACACATCCCAGATAACTCCAAGTAATGAGTTTAAAAGTTGGAACATTTTCATGGTGGTTACGCACCCACATGATCTGTTGCTTGAAGTATCTGCAAAGGTTTTACTATAATTAAAAGGGAGAGCAAGACCGGGAGAAGTTTTTATATGTTTAACCCAAAAGTTCATGTTGTCTTTTGACAAAAACTGAAAAAAAAATGATTTTGTTGACTCAAGATCTTACACTGAATATATATAGTATGTGATCTTTCCCCATCTCTTCGCTAACTGCATAATCCCGCGCTCATACACGTTGACTAAATACGGACTAAATAACGTCAACCACACCCTCATCCTTCACGACACATAGTCCATTTCGTCTGCGAAGTATTCTCTCCTTTCCGGAAATAAAAGAGCATAATTATTGTCCGAAATGCTCCCTTTTCCTGCCATTTCGTATGCTTTAAAAAATTTAAAAAGCACAACACAATAACACAATTTTCCCCAAGTACTCGCTGAAATTCCTTCTTTCAAACATCCAAACTCGACAGGCGTGAAGTCGACATCACTTTGTGATGCAATGCCATCTAGCGCCCAAAACGGGACGAACTTTTGCACCCACCCCCCTATAGAAACACATGTTAACACCACTCGTTTATTTCGGTCTCAAATTACGATGAGCTGATCATCCCTGTTGACACAAGAGATCTGGATTCACCAGGCGCCTGGCCGGCTGAAATCGTTCTTGGACGGACAATTTCTAGCCCCTCGTTTCGAACAGAAGTGAAAAGGCTAAGAAGCTCCCCCTTGGAATTTTTAGAACGATGGAAAACTGCCCAAGGGTTCTCCCCACGGTAAGGGGGCTTTCGAGGCTTGGAGCAGAGGGCTGGGTCAGCGATGGAAGCATTCTGACAGACTCGAGAAGAGTTGGGTCGTTGTGTGGGCGTCAGCTAGAGAGGGCTCAGACTTTTGAAAGTCTTCGTAAGTCTCAGGTTGAGACTATTTCCTATGTTTATTTTGAAGTATTATGAAATTGACTGTCTATAAGAGCATCTTTGTAAACATAATAAGCCAAGACGAAATAAAATATTTGTTATTACACACTATTCTTAAAATATCCTTTCTGCCAAAGCTTATACAAGCCCGTTGTTACATCCCATTGAGACAGCCACACATCTTTCATTGCACTCTAACTGTCCTTTATTGTAACAATGTTTTTACTTGTCTGACTTTATTGGGATGTCATTGCTTTTCCCCCCACCCGTTAAGTTCAGCCGATCACCATCTCTTTCTTCAATCGACAGCCACCCTTTCGAGGCCGTTAATTGCAGCAGAACGAGGAACCTGGTCGTCCATCCGTCTCCATTGGCAGAGGCGATTGCGCCACAAAGAGCCGGCGAGATCGACACATCCGTGACACTCTCCACAAGAAACTAATGAAATTACACCCATCATTCAAAGCCGCCCTTGGAGAGTGTCACAGAGGTCATCTGTCGGACACAAGACGTGGGGTGACTCTCCTTCAGTCACTGTCTGCATCTCGATTGAGTCACGTGGAAAGAAAATGACAGGCTCTGGCTTCAGTCCGAAACGGTTTTGGCGCGAACGTCACGTGCCGGTGGGAGGACACACGATGCAATATCAAACCGAGAAAGGATTATGCAACCGATGTTATTTATACTGCTGGTCATCGTTCGTTTGGAGTGATGAGTTAAGTAATTTTAACTAACGTCGTACTAGAGCAACACAACGGGCTATTGATGACGGTCTGGTATCAATCCCTAAGGGAAAGATCCGAGGACAACACCACGTCATTTTGGATCGCGGTCAGATGACGAGGCAACACCCGAGCTGACACTCCACTCTCCAAACTTCCACACCAACCCAACGTGAGGACTTTCGGCCACGACATTTTAAGATGCACCAGCCGCCTCTACACCATACGCTTACAAATATCCATGCACTGATCCGGTTGCGAACCAGAAACCTTCCTATCTAGAGGCTAGCACCTTAACAGATATTCGAATTGACATAGTTATAACTAAGATTCGTTTATACAAGAATTTACAAGATGAAATGCATACAGCGTTAAAAAATAAACACTTCTAGTTTCGTATAACGTCTACCTATATCAATCAGCTCGAATGCAACCGAAGACCGCGTACAAAGGGGGTTGGTGAACGTTAAATCTGCTGTCGCCTCATATGTCCTCACGTTGGTGTGCTGTGGAAGTTTGGATAGTGGGGTGCTAGCTCGGGTGTTGCCTCAGTATCTAACCGTGGTTCGAAATTACGTGTTGTCCTCGGATCTTTCCCTTTGGTATTTATTGATCCCGATCGTCGCCAACAGCCCGCTGTGTTGCTCCAGCACAACGCATGTAAAATACCTACCTATCTCAGTCGAGTCTCACAATGAAAGATATAAAAACAGCATACAGATTCACATATACATGTGCCACACGGCACTTTGAAAATCGTTTTCTGTCAGAAGTTCCAATCCAACGGATGGGTTGGTATTTAATCAACGTCGTAATGAAGCAAAACGGGCTATTGGAGTCTGGCAGGGATCAATACCGAAGGGTAATGGTAATTTTAGTTAACGTCGTACTAGAGCAACACAACGGGCTATTGACGACGGTCCGGGATCAGTCCCTTAAGGGAAAGATCCGAGGACAACACCTCGTAATTTTGAACCACGGTCAGATGACGAAGCAACACCTGAACTGACACCCCATTCTCCAAACTTCCACACCATGCTACAACGTGAGGAGAGACACATTCGAGGCCACGGCAGATTTAACGTGAACTAGCCCCTTCTGTACACGACGATCCTTGCTTGGATTGGAACTCGCAACTCCCGGTTGCTAGATCGTTACTCTTTCAATCGGGACACCCTCCAATAAAAGGAATTTGTATAATTTTATTGTTTTAGGCTAAATAGAATCGACAGGTTTTTGCGGCGGAATATGCTTCCTGTACCTTTTTTTCCAGACATAATGTTACTGTTGTTGACTGAGTTCTTTACGAGCGCGTTGCCAGATTCTATTTACATACTATATCAGTTACTTGGCTTGGTTTTCGAATACAATTAAAGGCATGTCGCAAATGAAAAATT
The DNA here is from genome assembly GCA_947359465.1 of Metellina segmentata. Taxonomy (NCBI): domain Eukaryota; kingdom Metazoa; phylum Arthropoda; class Arachnida; order Araneae; family Tetragnathidae; genus Metellina; species Metellina segmentata. Next base: position 120,563,630 of record OX375881.1, read on the forward strand.
CCGAAGATTTAATTCCAAATTGATATACAATAGGTGAAACAATGGCGATTAAATAAAATAAAACTATATTTTAAGATTACCCCCAATATACATCGTCCAAGCATCTATATATATATAATTCTCTTACGTGGCACGCAAAAAAGACGTTATTTGTTATCGCGTTTTGGCAACATTGTACGATTGTTTGTTTACCACGAAGTCGCCTCAATTGAATTTATAGCGTTATCGGATGAAATTTTACTGAAAAATAAAAATTTTAGTCGAGCTGTTGTAGATTAAAATTACAAATCAAAGAAAGCGGAGGATCATTTCAGGGCCATTTAAAAAGCGGTCCTTTTCAGGGCCAACAATTATAGTTCGACAAGACGCTTGCACTATAACTTTCGACAACAAACTGAATGAAAAAGTGTGGGTGACTCAAGAGTGCCTTATGGAAATGTACACACAAACAACATGCTGGGTATTCCATTTCCAAAGCAGCGCTCACATTTCGACTCAAAATTTGATCAAAGTTTTCATTTGAATGCTGATTACAGGGTACTGCATATATATTTTCTGTAATACAGCAAATTTAGGTTTGAAAAATATTTTTTTGGTATATCATATTTTGTAAAAAATTATTTCTGCTAGGACACATGTCTTCATTGATGCGAGCAAAGCGAGCATAGGTTAGCGTAGCGAACCAATGAGAATTGCAAAGCAATCCTCCGGGGGTTGGCGAGCTTTAGCGAGCAGGGGGCGGGCCCCCTAGTTATACTATATTCATTGCTAAGGTGAAGTAAAATCTCTGGATTCCATCTGGTTTATTCACATTAAAAATCCCTTTAAAAGTTTAAAATATTTAACATCTAAAAGGAAATGCCTTTTTAAAGTGTACCCTCTAGGCTACTTTTCAAAAGTCCTAGATGCTGAAAGGTAGAAACTACACTAGTATGTGGAAAACCAAGAATCCCTTTGAGTTACAAATAATAAAACTGATTGTATACTATGTCAGAAAAAGCACACTTACTTGAACATAGACGTGTATTTTCCCACACTTGTTTGTTTCAACTTCTACATGCTGAAATGAAAAAAGAACATGAGATTTTTGAATTTATAATCGAGATTTAAACACACTACATGAAAAATACAATGATATAGCATTTTTATTGCACTTGGATAAAGTACGGGTTAAAAATTACAAAATGGTGCATTTCGTGTAAGCAATGTGTGTTGTCTGGTTAGTTTTTAATAGGTAGTTATTTATTTGACATCGCACTGGAGTCGCACATTTTGAAAGATCTGGTTGATTTTCCCGAGTCGTGACGTTAATGGGTCAGCTTCAAACATCTCCAGTAATACATTTGAAATCTTCCGTTTCAGAAACGAAATTCTCCAGGCCTAATCAAATTGGGAACATCAATATGGAGTGTTATTTATCCGTTTCTTCCTTCCAGCCAGTGTGGGGCCATCATGGCTCAGCTTGTATGACCACTGCGTTAGTAATCTGCGAGTTGTAGACGACGTAGGTTCGATTACCGACAGACTTTGTTCCTCACAATGAGTGTTTTTCTCTCCTTCCGAGTCAGTGAAACCATATTTGAATGCGTATCCAGTACTTGACGCTGTCTGCCTCGCGTCTGGAGCAGCATGGCCAAACATGGCACTTGCGCCATAAGACCCAACAAGACAGGACAGACAGCCATCACGATCGAAAAGGCTCTCAAAGTACTATGCTATGGCCTCGTAGTGGCAAGAAGGTCAAACGGGTAGCACAGGCGAAGTAAGTCAGGAGTATGTAACTTTTGGTAGTGCCACCGAAGGTATGAAGGCTGCTTGACACAGGAAGGCGAACGTGTACCTAAGTCGGACAGCTATAGATATGGCTCCTAGATCTTATCAGACGCCCTCTACCCCCCTCCCCCCGTCATGGACCTGTGCAAAAATATTGACGATCTCTTGTCCGTACTTCAAAAGCAATTGCACAGTTCCTATCCATTCATCGCTCAGTCCAACGCCAGGAAAACTGCTTGCCCTCATGGCCCGAAACTTTTTTTTGCAAACTCAGTGTAATTTTTTTTTCTCTGGTTTAAGAAAGAAGGGTTATATTATTGGCTTCACGAGAGGGCTCATGACCGGGACCTACGACTTAGAAGAGGATTATGAACCACTTCGAATATCCCGACCTGAACCCAGAGAGTGTTGAGCCGAGTTCCGGAGCTCTAACCATCGGCTACCAGGTCGTCAGGAAAGTTGTTAGGGAGTTAGCTTCTCAAAAACGTAGCCTTGTCAAGAACATTGCACAAATTTCCGATTGAACAAATGCTACATTTCCTAATTCACTTTTCATCACCTGTAAAAACATCCCCTCCTAAATTTATTTGCAATCAATAATGGATTAAATGAACAGTTTAAGGCAAAACACAGACGAATAACACTTAAAACAGCTCGTTAAATCGTGACACTTAAAACAATAAAAGAACAATTCCAGAATTTTTGTAATAGTTTAATATTTTTATTAGAATTTCACAACTTAGTTTTCTGAGGTGGCCGAATACTTTAGTATCCGATTTAGTAATTATCTAAAGTATTTTAAGTAAAATTAATTATAATCACTAGATTATTTGGATAGAGGTATTTTAATTAACGTCGCACTGGCGCGACACAACGTGTTAGTGGCGACGGTCTGGGATCAATCCCCTAGGAAAGAACCGGGGACAACGCGTCATTTTGAGCCACGTTTAGATGACGAGATAACACCCGAGCTGGTACACCACACTCCAAACTTCCACACCACGCTAACGTGAGGACACTGGAGGCAAAAATGAAAGAAAATTGAGAATGCAACACCACCCATACTGACAAGTACAAATATAATCTCTGATTGCATTGATTTGTCAATGCAATTGTGTACAATTCTGTTTGCAAAATTTAGGTTTCCATTAAAATCACAATTTGGAATCAATTCTGCCGGCGAAGTGCGTGTATGACCAATATGAATGAGATTCGGGCGCCGTAACAAATGTAAACATTATCACGTGATCGTGAGGAGACGATAGTAGGCAATCACAGCGAGCGTATCATTTTAATCCGTGGATCACTTAACCTCCCGTTTGAGAATACGGTTCTTGTTGATCCGTAATTTAACTCTGACCCGCGGATGAACCGATACTCGAGTTAACTCGAGACTTGTGAATAGTGCGTTCATCATGCACCTTCAATTCGGACGGGGTATTAACGGCATCTTATTTTGTAAAGGGGTGAAAGCTTTACGTTTCGTGTCAAGAAGATGTAGCGTACCATGTTAAAAATGTCTTTTTCTTCGATGCCAATGATATTCCTTCGTGGAAGTTCAAACACGCAAGAAAAAGACTGACAATTTCTCAAATGCCTCCAAGAAGCACAACTTCACGAACGGTATTTTTAGATGTAATGCTTTTAGGAGGAAAGGATGGTGTTTACAGTCGTAATGGGCGCACCATAAATGCTGACCATAAAAGTGCTGATGACCTCGAAGTCACCTTCAAATTTTTTTTCTCATAGGAACGCTATCTCAGAGAGGGAAAACAGTTTTCTCAACTGTTCACTATTCAAGCAAAAATGAATGTATCTACGTATTGACCCTTCATATGTGCTTTCTTCAATACAAGTCAACTCGACTGCGTTTGCGACATGCACTGCGTAATATGGGATTGAATAATATCTTACTGTTATGAATCCAGTTTGGGCACACTGTGTCCTAAGAGAATTCATGGCCATCAAATAATATTTAAATTCAAGGTAAGTAGCTGAATGAACGTCGCACTGGAGCTACACAAGGGACTATTTGTGACTGTTCAGGATCAATCCAGAAGGGAAAGTAGATAATTGACATTGCACTGAAGCAATATTAGCGAAGCAATTAGCGGGATATTAGCAACCGTCGGGGATCAAACGCGAAGGGAAAGATCGGAGGACAGCACCACGTGATCTTGAACCATGGTCAGATGACGCGATCATACCTGAGCTAACACCCCACTTTCCAAACTTCCACGACACACCAACACTGAGGACATTTGAGGCCACAACATATTTATATTCCAGTGTCACGCAGGGGGCAATCACATTTGGTCCTAATAACACAAACGGCTGTATCTTTTACTCTTGAAACTTTTGAATTTAAATTATATTTATTAGAGAAGTATAGAATATATAGAAAAAGAGAACCCAAAATTTGGGATAAGCTTACTTGAAGAGAAGATAGCTGATATTAAATAGTTCTTTTGCAAATAACTAGCCATTACGTGGCCAGCACGGCGTTGCCCGTGGAAGTTCTTTTCATGGTGTTAGGTGTGACCACTGCTCGCTAACCCCCGGTGACCAAGTGTTGGTTGCTTCGCAAACCAACACTACGGGCAATGCCGTGATGGCCTCATCATAGTCAAATGCGGCCAAATTCGAATTGCGAAGAGATCCAATCGGAAAACGTCACAATCTCATGCGAAAATATTTAATTGAAAAATTATTTATTAAAACAAAATTAAACTTTTAGGTATCGATTTAATATAAAATTTTCTTTGCCCATGAAGTTCTCTTCGTGGGGTCACAATCGCCAAGACGATTCCGAAGTGTCTAATGCGCCCTTATTCGTATTAAAAAAATAAAAAAGTAACTGAAAAATTATTTATTTAAAAAAAAAAATCAAGTGCTGGCTATTATTGATCCCTCCTATCCAATTTGTAATGTTAAGAAGGACGTCAAAAACAAACACGAATCCCATTGAGGTTAAACCAATGTAACGAATACTATATTATACCATACAATAAACTAACTATAAATTGAACAATTTAAATTCTCACATGTGTCTGTTTTGCTTGTCCTATTATAATTAAGAAAAAGTAAAATAGAAGGGTTCGATAAAAAGGCAATAAACTCTTGAAGTGAACTCTTGGCGACGCATGTTCCAGAGCTACGATTTTTAACTGGTGAGCTTCAAGGACGGTGAAATGGTTTTACCCTACTAGTGGTTTGTCTCGACGAAGTATCTCGTTATCAGTCGAAACTGACCAGATCTTGATCTCGCCATCATAAAAAAATAGCCTATATATTGATGACGTCATTACCAAAATTGATCAGATCTGGATGTACGATTTATCTCGTCTAAACCGCTTGGAGGGTTAAACTGTGTAAGATTCATTTAATTGTAACGATTGAGCTGTGTCCAGAAAAAAAACTTTTTTAAGTAACAACCCTATTTTTAATACACTCAAAATAATTTCAGAGTATTAATTTTTATTTATATATATAAATAGCACAAATAAATTATTTAATAACTTTTGAAAGCTACTTGGGTAGAAAACGGTAGGTTGAAAGTAAGGTTGGTTTGGACGTTTTGAGGCGCAAGGTCCAAAGACGGCCAAGCTGCGCCAAACAGAAGATAATGTAAGCCAGTAAATATAAGTAGGTAGGTATTTTCATTGACGTCACACTGAAGCAACACCAATGGACTATTGGTGACGGTTCGGGATCAAACCTGAAGGGAAATTTCTGAGTACAACACCACGTCATTTTGAACCGCGGTCAGATGACGGTAGATAATAGGTAAAGGATAAAAAAAGCAATGAAAGCTGGTAAAATAAATTATGAAGGCTAAAAATATTACCTGTGAAATTTTGAGAGATCTTTGTCGACACCTAAAATTCTGGCGTGAAATGCAATTAAAAAAGTCAGGGGCCGAGTAAATTAAAGACAGCGCATATAAAATAAAACGCGATAGATGAAGTTAAGTATCAAAATTTTCCACCTCATTTTCGTATTTGGCAGGCAGGTGACTAAACGGATTTTATAGCCCAGATTAACCTTCTTAATGACGCGTCGGCATGGGGCCTAATGCGGATGAAAGTGTCCGGTACAGATATGATGGATGGCCGTCAACACTCGAGGGCCCCCCCCCCAGCTCAATATTTAAAATACTTTAAATCGGCGATGAAACCCACGCACAGAAGGGGGGATATTTTCGTCGCGATACCTATTCGACACCGCCGCAATTAATCAGGATGAATCCGAAAAAGCCATTTTGCTTGAGCGTGGTGTCCCAGAGAAGCGTTGAACGCTCCCGATCTAAGTCATAAACGGGAATTAAAGAACCCGTGTTTACGCTTATGTGCCAGTTTACGTCGGATTAAGGTATACGTATACGTTCGGAGACAAATTTTCAAAATAATTATATTTTCCCAATTTTTTTTGTGTTTTTCATTTCATTATAAGTTATAACAACAGTGTAACACAACAGAAGACAAAATTTTTCTTAATATTTTGAATTAATGGCATAAAACTGTCAAAAAAAACTCAAAAAGTGATAGTCACGCTTAACGTGAAATTACAAAAACAAAATACTATTTTCCAAAAAATGACACTTAAAAACACTTGAAGGACAGTATTGCTAGACTTGGAAGATTATCTAAGCATTATCTTTAAATTTGGTGAAGATATGTGCCTACGTGTTTCATAATTCCCACAATTGTTCAAAAAATTAAAAAAACCTGTCAATTTCATACTTTAAAATCCCAGAAAATCTTAAATTACCAATCTAATTTCATAATAATAGTTCAACACTTACATTTGTTAGTTACGAACATACACAGAAAGTTTCTAAGCAATTGAATGTAAACTTTTGGATATATTGTGTAAAATGGAAAGTAACATATTTGAAAATAGTGGTTTTGAGAAAAAGCCAAAAATGTAATATAATCACAGAATTCCTTTAAAAAAAGGATTAATACCCAGTTAAAATCCACCTGATTGGTAAGAGACACCTTCTGTCTTTTCAGATTGTGTAGATTTTTTCTTTCTGGTAGCTTTCAGAATTTTTCTTCGCCGTTTTGCCATAGGGGTAGAGTGTCGTACAGATTCGTTCACGCGGAGTTTGTCTAAGTAATTGTAACGTTCCTCAGTGTATCGTCCCAAACTTTCAAACCCAAGTTGTTCTAGCACTTTGAGGCAACCACGATACCCATCATTAAATTGGATTACAGCGTCAAATGCACCTAAACGTACTGTTTTCAACACCGCAAACACATTTTTAGATACCCTCTGCCATATGGAAGCGTTAAAACATTCATTGGCGTTTTGTGTCTTTCCATGAAGACATTTGCTGAGCAATTCACGAGAACAAAGCTTCATGTATACAGGTTTCACAGCAGCTAATATGTATTTGGGGAGGCCTGTGTACTTTTGCTCTGGAGTTTTACTTTGAGCAATAGCTCTTTGATGAAAACACCAGCTTTTTTCCCCAGTCGGACACTGTCCATGCATAGGATTCGCTGTAGTTGATGCACAGTGAAAGAGTACAGCAATAACACTTTGTTGCATCTTATCTATGTTCCCCACATTGTCACGAACAGCTATGCCATAGTAATTCTGAAGACGGTCGATAAAAGTATTGGTCAGTTTTCCCTTTCCAGAAAGTCCTTTAGTTTTCTTTTTCAGTTGTCGAAGGTGTGTGCCCACTCTTTTTTGTATGTGACCAATGCATTCAAGTTTGGTGACACTGTCCTTGCCATACGTGTCTTTGACTTCAGTGAAACCTTTCGAATCCCCATCACCATAATAGTGTATATATTTAAGGCCTCATGAAATTTCTGACCTTTTGAATATTTGAGATGCACCGACAGTCTCCATGTGATGTGCAGATCCTACATAATTACACTGGCAAACATGATCTGCCTTTTTTTGTTCATATTCTTCCTTTTTGGGGAGTTTTTGAAGTTTTTTGCAAGTTGGACAATATGCAGACAGCACTGCAACATCTAAAACTTTCCCGGTGTCGATGCTTATTGCCGAGACGCAACCATTCAGCGAAGAATAGCCCCTGCGCTGCCAAGTGCCGTCAACAGATACACCGCATTCCTGTGTTTGATGAGAAGCATTCCCTTTTAACAACTTCACTTCTTCTGCGGCATTTATCATCGAGGCTTGGGAGACTTCTTGAACTGCATCTAAAAGCTTCTTTTCGTGAGCCGTATAAGAGTTTCTGCTTGGTGGAGGTGGCAGATTTAACGTAGAACAAAGTTTTTCAGCGCCATTCATACCTTTTCCAAGTTGTCGCAACGCGTAAACCAAACGAGTATTAATTTCTGGCAAGTGTCCTATTTTTTTAGAAGAAGAAAACCCTTTTACAAATGCACAATTTTGACATTGAAGGGAAAAATGTGAGCACAAACCAAATCTGCTATCTTCCTTCAACAACAGTCCAGCATTCAAACAAGAAGGGCAGCAAACTGTAGAAAAAACGTCCGCCAATATCTCAGAATCACATATCCTGTTTCCTGATAGTTCTGCACAGGCTTTTACAGATGCATTTGGAAACAATTCAAGTTTCTTTTCACTTGCCGTGGGCAACTGAGTCGCTTTCGAAAAGCGATTTCCATGAAAGTGTCTCTTGCGTTTACGAGCTGGAGTTTTCCCCATAGTTTGTAAATAAGCTGACAAACTACCAAAGTTGATTAAAAAGTAGGTAGAATAAAATAAGAATCTGTTTTAAATGCAAGATTTCAAGAACGAAAAGCATACGCGCAAAACAAAATTCAAATGTAAATACACAACATGAAGCCACTTTTGGCTTACTTAAAACACAAATAAAATCATTGCCAGACGCTTTAATTTAAAAATATTAATTTTAAAATATCTCAAAATGCTAAAATAAATGTTTTGGCATATTTTGAAGCATTAAAAAAATATTTATAGGTGTTTTTTTGACAAGTTTCGAAATCGAGAAAGAATTTCCGGTATGCAGAAGGCAACTTCCGGTTTAAAATATAGCTGACATGCATTTCTAAAAACGTCATAACTGGCGTTCTAATTGACCTAGAGACAAAATTCAAAGTGATTTAGAAAGCTAAAAGTTCAAACTATATTTCTGCATCAAAATAAAAAAATCAGTTATTTGACTGAAAATCGATAAATAAACGTATACGTATACCTTAAGATCGTAGCCGAGCGAATTCAGCGGCATGAAGTCGTAAACCGAGATTGAATGGATCGGTATTACTTCGAGTTAGTTGGTTGAGTTTCGATGTCGAAAGGGCTATATGTGGCCAAACGCAAAACAACGTCAGGTGAAAAACGTTGTGAAAGGTAGGAGTGTAGGTATTTTACTCAATATCGCACTGGAGCAGCACAACGGTATAGTGGCGACGGTTCAGGATCCAAAAAAAACCGGTCAAGTGACGAGGTCAAACCTGAGATCGATCTCCAAACTTTCACACCACGCCAACGTGAAGGCATTTGAGGCCACGACAGATTTAACGTGCACCAGCGCCTCCACGTATACGACGGTCTTTGGTTGGATCCTCCTTACCGGGGTACCTTGGCCCCAAACGACCGAATGGGACATGAATGCAACTGCACTTGTTTTTAAAGTTGAGTTACTTTTTGTTTGGTCTGGCACATCATCGTTTTCCAAAGAACCAATTGACACGCTACTGCGTCGAACACATTTGTTCTCAAGAGGTTGTCCTATGCAAATTCATGCATCAATAAATGAATCCCAAAAACGAGACAATGTTCATTATCCGGAGACACTACGGAACGAATAAGGGTGCATGGGAGAGACAGAGACACTCCGAGGATCCTAAAACACCATTTGGACTGAAATCCCCCAAAACCGATAGCAATTAAGAGACAGGTGGATTTATGGTAGCAGGTTGGATGCCAAGGGTATTCCGATAATTTAGAACCCGGTGACCTTTACTCGCTCCGTGGCCCGGTGCCGCCGCTGACGTCATACGACGTCGCCGGTGACGTCACGGGACCCCCTCGGCCCAACGAAAGTGAAGGAATGAAAACAATGCGAACTTGGGAAAGGTCAACGAGGATCCTTCTTCATTGAGCCACTCAGGGTGGCCATTCTGGTATCCCAATCGGATGGAGCGGAGCACCGATAATCCGGTTGTTCCGAAATTCGCTTAACCGAGTCCGTGAAGCGAAACTTATTGTTCTTCTCAAGGGAATTAGTATAAGGCATGCGCTTACCAGAAAAATACACCTCAATAATTGATACAAAATATGTACTGGTAAAAATAATAATCCAGAAAACAAGATGTTTAATGGCACTCTTATCTTGTAATCTGTGTAATGTAATCTCTTCTAATCTGGTCTGTGAACAAAACAGTAGTTCCCCGCTTGTTATATCACAGCTTTCGGATAGATCGCTCGTTTTTACTTGTTTCGCAATCAACTTTTTCGGTCCAGCAAAAGAACGTCGTGTACAAAGAGGACTGGTGAACGTTAAATCTATCATATCTTCGCGTTGGAATGGTGTGGTAGATTGGGGTTGCAAGATGAGATGTTGCCTCATCTGACCGAGGTTTAAATTTACATGGTGCTGTCCTCGAATCTTTCCCTTTTGATGTGATCCCGAACCTTCGCAAATAGCCCGTGGTGTTGCTCCCGAGTGACATTAATGAATTACTGAGCTACCCAATAAACTTTCGGGTATCGGTTGAAAGAGAAGAGCTGATTAGCAATCGGGGGTTGCGAGTTCGAAACTATCCAGTCAAAGACCTTAATGTATATGGAGGCTGGTGCATGTTGAGTCTGTCGTAGCCACAAATGTCCTCACATTGGCGTGGTGCGGAAGTTTGGTAATTGGTAATTTCTAGTGTAACACAACGGGTTATTAACGACGGTCCGGGATCAATCGTCTAAGGGAAAGATCCGAGGACCATACCACGTAATTTTGAACAGCGGTCAGATGATGAGTGGAAGTTTGGAGAGTGGGGTTCAAGCACAAGTGTTTATCTCGTCATCTGACCGTGATCCAAAAAGACGAGGTGTTGTCTTAAGTGACGAGTCCCGTTTCCAACTGTGTCCTGACGACAATCGCAGACGTTTCTGGAGACGTCCAGGACAGCGTGGGGATCCTGTCCCTACTATCGCACGCCACACATGCCCACTACAGTGAGTTAAAGAGTCTGGGGGTGCCATAGGCTTTGATAGCCCTTTGGTAGTAATTTCTGGCACACTTACAGGACAACGGTACGTAGACGACATACTACGACCGGTCATGTTACCATTCCTTTTGCGACACCCCGGACTTACTTTACAACAAGATAATGCCCGGCCACACACGGCGCGTATTGCTATGAATTTTTCTTCAAGCTTTCCCAACACTTCCTTGGCCTGCTAGATCTCCTGATCTCTCCCATAGAGCACGTTTGGGACGTTATGAGAAGGCGATTGCAACCATCCCGGAATATTAACAATTTAGGCCGACCGTTTGAGACGGCAAGAAATTCCGCGGGACTCCATCCGGGAACTTTTTCAGCCTATACCCACGCCGGGTGACGCTTTCAGGCCAGAGATGGACCACCGCCTTATTGACTTCCTCCGTTTGTAACGGTTAAACTCTGAAATAAATCATTCAATTGTTCTGAAATTTAATCGTTTGTTTGTCTATGTATGTTGTTCACATCCACCCATTTTTATTGCAATCGTACTACTCCTTCTTGGTGCGTCGATTTTTTTTGCTATATAGAGTGCATCTTTTGAGAGTACAATCCTAGAATGAAATGGTTGGAACCTTCAACTCTACTGCAAGTGTAGAAACCTGAAGCAGGCAAGAAGAGTCAGCGGATATGAATCGCATCGCGTGATGGAGCGGAGTCTCTTTCAAAACAATGTCGCGATCAGGTAAAAGGACCGATCCAAGGACAGAGTTTGGGCGCGCGCCCAAATGTCGGCGAATACGGACTTTTTCCCCCGATTCCCAGAGAGCACGGGGGTGTGACACCTTGCCAACAGCTAAATTAAGAACCTTCCGCCCGAAGCATTATTCGGGCGAACAAAAAATGCCGGAGACTGCAAATAGTCCGTTTGTTCAACGCGGAATGTTTTCCTTTCTTTCTCCAACTCGCCATCCCGAAAAGCAACAATGTTTGTTCAGAGGACGTTGGTTTCTTCTACTTTTTAACCATCGTCAAGACGTCATTGATGTTCGAGTGGATGGATGCAAAAGTTCGTCGCGGTATTTTCGACAAAAATTGAAGAACAATAATTTTATGGATGCGTCATCACACGCTCAAATAAGTCCCGAGGTTTCGGGCTCAAGAACGGATTCAGGTGACGAAACTTTCGGAACCACTTACGGCACGTGGAATCGTCAAAAGTACCCTCACTTTACACAATACCTCTCTTTTGCGTCTGCGAAGCATTCTTGCCTTTTCGGAAATAAGTCAAAAAAGGGTCCGTTTCCTTCCATTTTGAATGCTTAACACAATTGAAAACACACAACCCAATAACAGTTTTTTTCAAAGTATTCGCTGAAATTCCTTCTTTCAAACAACATCGAAACTTTACACGTCAAGGCGTTAATAAAGTTCTATTTCAAAAGTTCAAGGTGTGGGAGGGAGGAATTCTCATCCCAATATAAATTTTTAAAATTGTATAGAAATTTGTTCAACCTCATTTCTACTTTCATTTTATTTCTCAGACAATGTGCTTTCTAGGTCGGTTTGTTTTTTTGTTTTATGGTGCAGGGGGGCCGTAGCGAATTGGGGCCAATGGGACAAGACAACTTCAAGCATCTTTAATTAACGTTGTACTGGAACAACACATGGACGATGATAAGATGACGAGTCAAGCAATAGAGAAAAGAAAGGTAGGTATGGTATTTTTAATTAACGTTGTACTGGAGTAACACCCTGGTCTATTGGTGACAGTCTGGGATTAAACCCGAAGGGAAAGTTTCGATAACATCACGTAATTTTGAACCACGGTGAGATGACGGGGAAACACCCGAGATGGCATCCCACTCTCCAAACCTAAACAACACGCCAACGTGAGGACATTGTGCGTCACAACAGATTTAGCGAGCACAAGCCCTCCGTATACACGATAGTTTTTGGTTGGATTCGAACCCGCAACCCTCCGGTTGCTATGGGGATTTAATGTGGGAGGTTTGTTTAGTGCTTCATGAACAATTTTACGTTAATATATTGTATATTATATATATTGTATATTATATATATTGTATATGCTACAAAATATTCACTGAACAAACATTTTTTCATACCTGTTATATGATTTTAGGGTTATAGTTACATTGCGGACAGTGTTATTTTTATTGAATGTTTTAAAATATTTCGATTATTCCTCAATGGTTGGCCCGGCAGCCGAGCTATTACCGCTCTGGTACGGCCCGGCCGACCTCAATCTGTCGGAATGGGTCGAATTTGCCCTCGTGTAGCATGAAACGAGAAACCAAACCTTTATTTCTAAACTATCACTGAAAGCATCGTTCAGTACAAACCTGTACCAGTTCAGTGGTGAACAAACTCAGCGAACTCTTTCCGGTTCATTGGAACAGTACTAGCTCGATGTAGTGTTCGGATATGTGATTCATTGTATCATTGGGAAAGGACGCAGTCAAATGATGTTAAGAATGCGGATGTTTAAATTATTTGTCATAAAATAAGTCAATGAAACATTAATGGAATTGAAACTGACACCCGAGAGAGCAAAAATTAGTTTATATTTTGCCAATTTTCGATTTAGATTTATTAACGAAATCTGATCTGAAGTTGATTCGTGGCACGAGGAGCCTCATTCAGTTTGTTTTCAAAGACTCGAGATTTTTAAATTGGCGTCCTTTAGCAGTAGATGTTATACACGTGTAGTGTTTGTTGTACGGGTAGAATTACATAGGATTCGGTTTCACATACAGATTAAGTTCTGTAAATCCCTCTTCCTTACAGGGTTACTTTGTCCGTAAGAAAATGCACTTACAGGGGATAAACAAAGGAGATTCGTGAAACATTTTCAAAAAGCTGTTCAAATTATACAAAACAAATACTTTTTACAAACGCGCAACAAATATAGGGTTGCCATGTTTCTCATGGTGGGTATTTTATCCTGGTTAGAAGAAAAATGGGAAATTTCCCGTTGTTCCGTCGAACTGCTGAAAGGCCTTTTCGGTTCTAAATATAAAGAACGTATTCTGCTGGAATGAAAATTGAAATATGACTTGGCCCAACCCGTTGTTATCTGCGGAAGAATCAATGCAGTCGAAAATAATCCTTAAAAAATTCAAAAAATGAATGGTGGTAAAAAAATTCAAGTACTTTTCTAGGACTTTTCAAGGCGCATTTGAAGTTTTTCAAGGACTATTCTTGCATATCCATGGAAATTCATGAGAGGCGTCTCATTGTATTTATAAGAAATGAGTATTATTATAGCCCGCTGTCTTTACCGACAATTATCGTAAAAAGGCAGAAATTCTCTCTTTAACCGCCCATTTTAGTAGACAACTTTTCTGAAGAACCTCTCCTATAATGTAACCTCTTTATTACCATTCACATACTTAACAATTCCAAACATATTTCTAGTCAATATTCAAGCATGTTATGGGAAAGAAAAAATTCTTATAGAAAAAGTAAAGTAGCTAAGTTATTATACTTATGTTCTACAGGTTCGAACTGACACAGAATCCCACTGACCTTGAGAAAAAAAAAGAAAATAAACACATGCCTTCATGAACAAGTGTATTTGGCGTATTCTTCGGAACCGGAATAAAACCACGCCTTCTAAGCGAGTGCGTTTCGAGCCGATTCATACTCGAGAAAATTCCAGATTAAAATTTTTCAAAATAAATTTTAGGTCTTTCAAGTATTTTGCACCAAATTCAAGTATTTTCCGGAGCCCTTGAAAATGAAATTCAAGTACTTTTCAAGGCCCGTGTGAACCCTGCTCTCTTATTCAAAGGTTGTTGTTCTCAGTGATGGATGACCTATAATTTTATATAATTCCTTATATTGTATCCTGTGTATGGAAATACAGTAGAACTCTAATTTTCCGGATAATTGGATAATGCACGCAAAAAGTTATTTCCTTGTAAAAAAAAAAAACGAATTTTACTTTAGTATGTAATTAAATGACTGAAAAAAGTTTTGCTTACATTTTGTACTTGCATACTGTATTAAAATGTATCATTGCTAGAACATGTAGGTCAAAGTCAGTTGTTTCGCTGTCTTTATTCGTTTCCGTACAACAAAGTCTCGCATGCGTTGAACGGTGAGTCAAGGCACTCATAGGCCTTACGAGCTGACGGTCCCGCGTCTGGTTGAGTAGCAATGTCGTCATCTTCCGGGACATACACGAGTTCATCGTCACTGAGCATTTGGAATCCAGGGTCCGAAGAATCACACACCAGCCACTCGTATACGTCCTTTACACTGCACTGCACTCGTAACATCCACGAATTTTCACGATGTTTCCCGTGTCTTCAACTGAAACTCCGTCCTCTTTTTTTTTTCTCGTATCATTCACCGATAAGAAACTTTTAAAATGCGGATTTTGCTGAGTTCTGGATTTCTTTCTCAAAGCAATACGGGTAACTGGAGTTCGGAAAATTATTCTACTGTATCACCCTATAGAAGATACAGTTGGACCATTTTTTTTTCTTTTTTCTAGGAGTCCCACATTCCACACTAAATAGTATACAACTCGATGGTAACTAGATAGAAATTCGCACAAATGCGTTATAAGCCGTTTTTGGTAATTAAAGGCGTTTTCTCGGTACCAGGACATTGATACGGAAATGAGTCTAAATTTGGTTTTGATGTTTGACACGAATCTCATTTCCTTAAGTTTTGTTGGAGTTCAAGCGAGTGAAAATCATTACTTCAGGCTATTAACCTTTTGACTACGGCTATAGATATAACAAGCGCGATTATTTCTAGGCTTGATTCTTATAACCGTTCAAGGTACAACTTATGGACTGGTCGTTGTCTAAATTCTTTCTTGGTGGGATCATAATACAACTGCTGTACTGGCCGAAGTCTAAAGGTTAACACTACTTGTGTGAAAAACCTCCTAGGCAAGATTTAGACAGTGTCGTGCGGAAAAGAAAACCGCCAGATATCGAGAACACCTTGCTCTAAAATATTTAAATTTGGGGGAATGGAAAGAAACAAAACGAAAACGTTGATTTGAAGTTGTCGTAAACCTATTTTTGCTAGTGGAAATTGTTCTGGCAAATTCCGATTTCTTCCCTAGATTGCTTTGCGTTTTTTCCCCTAAATTCCAAATATTATTTCTATGTTTATGTTCCCGTGCTTTTTTTCTTTATACCAAAAAAAAATATTTTACCGTCCACAGAAAAAACCCGGTAAAATCGGAGAATCCACCCTATAAACTAATGTTTTTAAGAAAGTGTGGCGATTGTAGCAAAATGTTTTAGTCTCCACTTTCAACTATTCATTCAGTCGCCACGTGGCGAACGTTAATTTTCACCGTTACCTGGCTATGTTGCGCCACACTACGAACATACACGCAGCGACAAGTTTACTGTCACAGAAATGAGAACAGCACCTAGGGAGGAGTCAACTCGCCGATGGCTAGCTCAGCATTCGAACCCTAGGCAATACTCGGAATCCTCGGCGAGCGAATCCCGTACCATTTGTCAATGCCCTTCCCCGTGGGGAGACAAACAATACCTAAAAATAGGGCTCGCGAGTCTCTCCAGGAGCGTAAGTGGTGTAGATACTTCGTTTGTAAACTAATATTTCGGCACCTCTCCAACTGCACGCAAGGACTCGCGTTTGTTGTTCCGTCCAACGGCAGCAAAACACAAGACGGTTCCGAAATAGAAAGTGACGCGGCCACCTGTTAGTCGCAGACAAAAAGGGCGCTGCCAACGGGCGTTTCTCGCCCCTGCCACGACATTTCAAGTAGCACATGCGAGCGTTGAGCGACTTCCCCCCTTCGCCGCCAAGATACCGGTATCGACGACCCGGTGCTCCTCAGTGATATAACCGGCGCATAATTTTTCATTCAAAAGCTCCCCAATTTCGGTCTACCGAAAAGCTGTAGGTGTAGATTCGTAGGGAGATGGGCGAGTGGTAGATATCTTTCAATTCCACTCCAACTAAACAAGAGTGGGGTGCCAGCTCAGGTGTGACCTAGTCATCTGAACGTGGTTTAGAATTACGTGGGTTTGTACTCGAATATTTTCTTTCGGGTTTGAACCCAGACCGTAGCCAATGACTAGCTGTGTTGCTCTAGTACGACGTTAATCAAAATATCTACCAAAAAACTAAACAAGCTCTTCCACTCAACGTGAATGCCAACCCACCGGTCTGGTGGTTAAGGTGCTAGCCTTTAGATCGGAAGGTTCTTGGTTCGAATCCGGGTCAGTTGCATAGATGCTTGTAAGCGTATGGTGTAGAGGCGGCTAATCTGTCGTGGCCGAAAGTCCTCCCGTTGGGTTGGTGTGGGATTTTGGACAGTGGGGTGACAGCTCAGATGTTGCCTCGTCATCTGACCATGGTACAAAATGACGTGGAGTTGTCCTCGGATCTTTCCTTTAGGGTATTGATCCCGGACCGTCGTCAATACCCCTTTGTGGTGCGCTAGGGGTATGACGTTAATTAAAATTATCTCACCACTAAACGTAAAAACCGTGAAAATATGAAACTCAAATTTAAAATTGGACATAAAGGACAATGAGAAACACACTTGGTTGATTTCGGGGTTTTATGGCGCAAGAGACACGCATGGCCATGTTTTGCCATACACGAGACATACACCATCAAGTAATAGACATACACGTAATGAAAGTTTTACTACACAGAAGACAAAAATGTAGCCAGTGAGGTAATAGTGGTAATATTTAATTAACGTCGTACTAAAGCAACACGTACATGGAGTACTAGTACATGGGCTATTGACGACTGTCCGGAATCAATCCCCTAAGGGAAAGACCAGGGAGGAAATCTGCACCGCCAAGAACTCGAGGGTTGCATTGCAGTGGCCATACCCACTGAGCCACGACGTCATCGAGAAATATGCATGCTATTAGGAACAAAAGTACTTATAATGGGGGTAGTTGAATCAACAACACACTGAAGCAGCACCATGGGCGACGGTCTGGGATCAATACCGAAAGGAGCGACCTGAGGATAACGCCTCGAAATTTCGAACCATGATCAGATGAAGAGGCGACACCCCATTCCCCCAATTTCCACACTATGCAAACGTGGGGCCCTTTGTGGTCACGACAGATTGAACGTACACCAGCCCTAACTTACACAAAGGTTTAGGTCTAAAAGTTGAGCACTCGTAATACTCCAGTTGCTTATCCGCTACACTTCCAACCGGGCTACCTCTCAGCTCCAACATTTAAATGACTGTCGAATAAAATTTACCTTTCATATAATCACAAAAGTGAAAATTAAAATACATTTCGACATGCTGATAAGCAAAAGTAACTCCTTTGTTAACGTATAAGCAGCTACGAGTTATTCTTATTAGTATGACGATTTACGAAAGTGGTGTGCAAGTGTAGAACACTAAAACGATTAAATCACATTACAGCGAAGCACAAAGCAGACGAATCACCCCCCCCCACTCATGAACTGTTTTACCAACCTCGGTGTTAATTAGTGTAGTGTCGGTCGTTAACCCACGTTCCTCGTTATTTTGTTAGATTTTACCACCAGGACAACCGACTGCGTGAGAGCTAGGTTAAGATAACGATTACACTTCTGTATGGGTGATCATGCAAATCTGGATTGTGATCGTTTTACTGTCCTGTGTTGCCTGGAGCAGCATAGAGAGTGAGGCTGAGCAGAAACTAAGGGTGAAACTGTAATAGGAGAAGAAGTGAGTTTTCACCGCACTTTGGACTGTTGTTGGGAGCGATTTTGTATCCCATTGACAATAAAACATCGTAAATCCATGAGCACATCGAAAGTAGCGACCCTATCTGAGAGAGCACATGTTCATAATCCATCCGAGTCACTAACGTAGAGCATGAGACAATGCACCCTCTGTCTTCCAAAAGTACAGAATGATCGTTTACCGATTCACAACTCTATACTGGGTCATTCCACATGAAGACAGCCATTTTAAGAAAAAGTTGTTGCACTATAGACACAGATTTTTTAAATTTTTTTTATCATAGATACACATGGTAGTAAGACTCAAATCTCAATTTGTTAAATATTTTGCACAGTATTAGCCAAGCCACAGGCTTTTGAAAATTGGTCATTTTTACTAAATAGCGGCCATCTTAGTTTGCAGTAATGTCTCAAACGGTAATAACTTGAGACCTAATAGTTCAAATTCAGTAATTCTGGAACCAATTTAAAGCTTTTTATATCAGGAGTATATATAATGCCAAAACAACAATACATTTACTTTTTAATACATTTATTACATGTAAAGTGAAAAAAAATCACCTTTAGAAACCAGTTAACAGTAAAACAGACCACAAAAAAAATGGGACACAATATATTTTTTTAACTTGGTAAAAACACTAAATACTATGGGTACTTTAAGTAAAAAAAATTAGGATGGTACCTATATAATATTTGTACAACAGACATAAATGGATTTTAAACATTTATACATATATTTAAAGTTTGACAAGCAGTAATTCAATCATTTTTACAAATACTGTTTTAAAAAAATCCAAATAATGTACAAAAACAGGAAACCATTAAAATGTATTTAACATTCAAAGTTAAAACCAATGGATTTAATTTATCTAAAAACAGTTTTTGAATAATAGTTCAATGGATTGATTTTCATCAGGTGCAAGGCGATACGTTCTTCCCGTAGTAGTCATGGGAAAAGCAACAGTTTTTATTACATGTTCGTATGGAATCCAACATGCATCTAAAAGTTTTGGCCATACATATGATGCACTTGGGCCGTGAGGATGCATAAACATTTTGTAGTCATTGAGTCATGAGTACATCTGAATATGTCTTAGATAAAATAAGAAAAACATTTTTTTTAGTGATTTTGCTCTAACTTTTCCAGGATGTTTATTAAACGGATCACAACATATTCCCTGCTCTAAACTGTACCACTTTAAATATTTATCTTTGTGAACAATACAAAGTTCATGCTGGTGGAAGTATTTTTAATCTGTATTTAGACTACATAATCTTTTTTATAATTCCAAATCATTTGAAGACAATTTAAGCATAGGAAGAAACTCAGTACTCAATGAAACATTGATCATGTACTACCAGCTATATGACATATAATAACTGATATTTTTTGTATAACTGAAATAATTGGTATAGAATCTATCTTTTTTAATTATTACTTCTAATTCACATAGCAATGGTTAAAGTGTGTTGTTTTTAGGAAGTTTTTTATTAGCACATTACAACACCTTGGATTTTTATAAATCTTGACATTCTGTATGATTAAAAAATAATTACCAGTTGATGTGACATATTACCCTCCTGATTTTTTTTCACTTAAAGTACCCATATTATTTAGTGTTTTTACCAAGTTTAAAAGAAAAATATTGTGTCCCATTTTTTTTGTGGCCTATTACAGTTACCTGTTTTTTGAAGGCGATTTTACCACTTCACATGTAATAAAGGTATTACAAAGTGAATTTATTGTTGTTTTAGCATTATATATACACTCCTGATATAAATAGCTTCAAATTGGTACCAGAATTACTGAATTTGAACCATTAGGTCTTAAGTTATTGTCTTTTGAGACATTGCTTGAAAATCCAAGATGGCCGCCAATTGGTAAAAATGACCCATTTTCAAAAGCCTGTATCTTGGCTAATATTGGGCAAAATAGTTTACAAATTGAGATTTGAGGTTCTTACTACCATGTGTATCTATGATAAAAACTACAAAAAAATCTGTGCAACACTCACCGGCTGCCCTCACATGGAATGATCCTACTACCACATAGACTTCACTAGTGAAGTGAAATAAAAAACCCTCACAGGTCTACGACAGATGTCAGAGGCAACAAATTGTTAATTAGTCAGTCACCGCTTTGACTGAATCGCTGATTTGGCGACTGGA
The DNA here is from genome assembly GCA_947359465.1 of Metellina segmentata. NCBI lineage: Eukaryota > Metazoa > Arthropoda > Arachnida > Araneae > Tetragnathidae > Metellina > Metellina segmentata. The sequence goes on from OX375881.1 coordinate 120,584,434, forward strand.
GAATCAATATTTTGTAGTCCATTTCTGCTGCAATCCGAAATAACTACCGTATAAAACAGGAATCCATCATTTCTCCGATACGTCTCCAATGAAAATCCCGAAATATATACACCGAATGAGCAAGAGGAAAAAGTTTTTCATACTTTTATATTATTGAGATGCCTTGGTATCGATATAGCTGTATCGGCAACATATCGGTATGCTATCGGCCGACGTTGTAGTGGGATCTTAAAGATTGGAGAGGAAAATTATAATCTATTTTGGCATTCATTTGTTCCTTTGAAATCGATTGAAATAAGAGTAAAAATGAAAGCAATTGACCGTAAAAGAGAGCTTTGAATTGAACCATATCGTTGGCTTGGACGTGAAACACAAGGCAAAACTTTCAGGATGAGTTTTTGAGGTTTTCTAGATTAGAATGGAGTGGATCTCTTTTTAGACTGGTGAAGTACACTAAATCGTTATTTTCTACGAAACACACTTGGTGAGTTAAGCAAAGAATAATTCACGCCCCCCCCTTTCATTATCTCAGAACTATGAGATAATTTAGACTTAATCTTCCACAGGTTGAAGTCTCAACGACGTACCTGGTCATGACCCGATGGCCATCTCGCCAAAACCAGTTGGAGGGTTAATATTTCATTTTTAAGCCGTCCATACAATTTTGCAGAACTCTGTAGGTCAGTATTTTAACTAACGTCGCACTGGAACAACCCAACGGGCTATTGGCGACGGTCTGGTCCCCGAAGGGAAAGATTCGAGGAACAACCCAACGGGCTATTGGCGACGGTCTGGTCCCCGAAGGGAAAGATTCGAGGACAACACGTCATTTTGAACCACGGTCAAATGACGAAGTCACACCTGAGCAGGCATACCACCTCTCCATAGTTCCACGCCACACCAAAGGGAGAACATTTGAAGCTACGACAGATTTTGAGTTCACCAGCCCCCTTTCCACACTACGGTTTTGGTTGGATTCGAACTCTCCACCCACCGGTTGCTAGTCCGTTACTATTCCAACCGGACTATTGCAGAATTCGAAATGAATCCACCCCCGAAATGAATAAAAGGAAATCAAAATTGCTTAATTTTTAATTACAATCAGAAAATTGGAAATCGAAGCAAGTTTTGTCCGAAGAGAATTTTGTTGTAAATTAGCTGCTAAGGTTTTCTCATCCCCCTCGATTCACGTACTTTTTTTTCCTCTCAAGCCTAAATCTACCCTTCGCATGGCAGCGTGCAGAGAGTCCATTCCGTTCGGCTGATTTAAAATCCCGGGTGCTTCGGGAAAGAAACAAAAATAGCCTCTTTGTAATTTACTGGTGCGAAGAAAATGCTTTTTGCAATAGATTTTTTTAAGAACCCTAAGGCAGCGTTGATGCGGTGCATCCGAATAGTGAACGGAGAATTATTCAAATGCCCGGACCTTTATACAGGAAGGCTTAGTCTTTTAGGAAAGGCACCGAGAAGATTTTGGGGGCATCATGAATAAGTCTCTGATGCAGACGCGCATTTAATCCCTTCGTTTGGGATCCGCGTTAATGCAAGGAGGTGGCTTTATTAAACGCCGCGTCTGTCTTGGTGGTACGAGTGGCTTTCAGCACTACCCCCAACAGAAATTGGGATGATGAATGTACAATTCAGCTCGTGTTGGAAACATTCGCGCGTTATTCCTGTCGTTAACACATTTCCCCATAAACTAGCTTATACACTACCCAACAATAATGGACCGGACGCCAGTGGTTTGGCACAAAATCCATCCACTTGTTTGGGAGTGTTTTCCGTGGTATGGCCATCGTTGCATGTTGTTCCTGGTAAAATGAACGCATGCATGAACATTTTGGACAATCAGGTTTTTCCAACGCTCTGGCAAGTGTATGGAATGGACGAATGTTACTTCCGGGACGACAACGCTCCGTGTCACGTTGCAGCCTCTGTCAAGCAGTGGTATCGATATATGGATGTAAAACGTCCTCCTTGGCCCGCTCAGCGTCCCGACCTAAACCCCATAGGACATGTGTGGGACGCGTTAGAGCGACGCTTACGGACCAGGAACCCACGTCCGAAATCTACAGCTGAGCTAGTGACATTCTTGCAGCAGGAATGGACACAAATACCCATAGCTGTGTATCAAAACCTTGTCGAAAGTATGCCCAGAAGAGTTGCTAGTGTCATTGCAGCACGGGGGGGGTGGGGGGGACCATCCCCCTATTAAAGGCTGTATTCTTTTCCCTTATACAATCACATCTTTCTGTCCGGTCCATTAGTGTAGGGTAGTGTATCGGCCACAACCTTGTATTGGGTCGATGCTAAAGTTCATCCCGTTTTTGGCGCTAGATGGCATAGCATCGCAACCCTGAAGCGTTATCTACTTGATACGTGTAAACTTTTGATGGTGTTTGAAAGAAATACCAGCGATTATTTTGGGAGGGAAATTGTGTAATTGGGTTGTATTTTTTAAATGTTGTACAGCATTCGAAATGGCAGGGCAAAAAGGAGCATTTTCGACATGATCTTTCGACATGAGAAGGCGAGAATGCTTCGCAGACGCAATACGTGTGTTGTGTAGGGTGAGGGAGCCTCTGACGATTCAATAAGCCCTAAGTGGTTCAGAAAGTTCTGTAATAGCCAGGAAACTCAGAACTAGGAGTGAAGATGATGCAGTTACCGGAGGGATGGAGAAAGGTCATGGAACAAGACATATTGCATTGATTCAATGTAATACTTGGTATATAAATAAGTTTTCTTCAATTGTTGTAAAAAGAAACGGGAAGAACTTTTGCATCAGTACAATACCAACCTAAACATTCAAGACATCAACCTAAAAATAAACCGAATTTTTGGTTTAAGAGTTACATTTTGTTTCCGTACTTTCTTCCACCTTATGCTTTTTGCTAGCCAAAACGACATGAAACTTTGAACATTAGTATTTAAGGTTTCTTCTCCTGAGACCCTTTTGAATAGGACGGATTGAGTTTTATGGTAGGTAGTTTTTTTTAATTACGTCAAACTGGAGCTACACAACGGGCTATTAAGGACAGTCCGGGATCAATCCAAACGGGAAAGATCCGAGGACATCACCACATAAATTTTGAACCACGGTCAGATTACGACGCAAAACCTGAGCTGGCACCCCACTCTCTCCAAACTTCCACACCACAGTAACGTGAGGACATTTGAGGCCACGATAGGTTTAACGTGCACCAGCCATTTTGTACACGGTCTTAGCTAGGAATCGAACTCATACCCCTCTGGTCGATAATACGTTACACTTACAACCAGGCTATCGTGAAACTCGAGTTTTATGGTGCATGGGCTATATTTGGCCATACTGCGCTAAAAAGAAAACTGTCATCGTTCAGAAATGGACGCGCATTATCTAAGTTTTACTGACGCATAATAGACATACATGCGGCCAGTCACCGGAAATGAATCGACTCTTTAGCGAGGACCTCTTGATGCATATTACTTTTGACTAGGTTTACGGTTTTATGGCGCAAGGAGCCATATTTGACCAAGATGCGTCAAACACAAGACTGTCAAGTAATTGTAAAAAGGATGAAGTAGAGAAAGATCGTTTGGGTACCCTGGGCATTACAGGTATTGTAATTAACGTCATACTGGAGCAACGCAACGGGCTATTGACGACGGTCCGCGATCCATCGCTAAGCTGGGCGTTACAAGATTTCCAAGCATTGCTTTCAATGTGCACCCTATTTCAAAAGTAACCATAGTTACAAACATAATTGGTTGAAAGAATCCCATGACACATTCTATTGGCTGAGGAGGTCAAAAAGTGGTCAGATGTCATGTCAGGAAAGACAGCAGATGACAGGACGAATGTGTGTTTGCCTCATGAAGAACCCCTCTTCTGAACTGGAACCAGTAATGGCATTTGTAATCCGGCCCACATTCCAAACGTGCATCATGCACTACATGACGTATTGGTTGAGTTTACGGATTGGAAGAGCGTCACGGTGGTTGCTCGGTTATTTTTTAAATTTTTACAATGGTACTTATTTTATTACACGGTTATTTTTTAAATTTTTACAATGGTACTTATTTCATAGCACGGTTATTTTTTAAATTTTTACAATGGTACTTATTTCATAGCACGGTTATTTTTTAAATTTTTACAATGGTACTTATTTTATTCAAAAATAGAATATCGACAAAGTAAAAATATCGATGGTAAATAACATCGGCTCCAATAAATCGACGGTAAGTAAATCGATGTTTTTATCCACCACCCCAGACTAAGCCATTCGGTGTGTCATCAAGTAAATTTGAACCACGGTCAGATGACGAGGCAACACCTGAGCTGGCACCCCCACTCTTCAAAATTCCACACCAACCCAACGTGAGGACTTTCAGCCACAACAGATTTAACATGCACCAGCCACCTCTACACCATGAGCTTACAAACATCCATCCCGGATTCGAACCAGGGAGGCTGACGCCTTTACCACCACACCGGTGGGTCACCATATAAATGTATGATAGATACTATCAGTATGAACAAAGAAATCAAATGGTCTGCGATGATTTTACTTCTGCTGTTCAAATGCTATCGCATTATACACATCTGGGTTATCTTAAAATGTATTTTATCGCCGTTTTGGCAATTTTTGGGATGAAATATAACGGCAGTTGACCAATCAACTACCATAAATTCAGAAATTATTCTTTTGAGTTTTTACTAGCAAAATGCTAAAACTCTAAAAACTAGCCAAGTGACGTCACGTTCGGAATACATACAGAAAACGCGTATCGCCGCAGGAACATTACAGCCACTAATTAACATTTAGCGCTTGACAAAAAATGGCCCTCGTAACAAACGTGGAAGAACTAATGAACATGTAGAATTTTAATCAGAACCCAATATCTCAAGTCGCCTAAGATGTTGAATTCTTGAACATTAAATTCGACTAAACTTCGGGTTTACAAATTCTAAAAATTACCGACATTATCTAAACTACCAACGGAAACTCTCAATTCTGATTTTAAGTTCTAGTCTTTTCATAAGGCAAGCTGTTTTTAGAGCATTTCTAAAATGACTGCAATTACTGTGGTGGTAAGGGCAATAAGACGCAATTTCTGTCGCGACCACGTTAGTATTTTCAACAAAAAAAAATTGCTGCACAATTTATTTCATCACAAAGACACGTTTGATAGGAAAGAGACACGTTTGATAGGAAAGAGACACGTTTGATAGGAAAGAGACACGTTTGATAGGAAAGAGACACGTTTGATAGGAAAGAGACACGTTTGATAGGAAAGAGACACGTTTGATAGGAAAGAGACACGTTTGATAGGAAAGAGACACGTTTGATAGGAAAGAGACACGTTTGATAGGAAAGAGACACGTTTGATAGGAAAGAGACACGTTTGATAGGAAAGAGACACGTTTGATAGGAAAGAGACACGTTTGATAGGAAAGAGACACGTTTGATAGGAAAGAGACACGTTTGATAGGAAAGAGACACGTTTGATAGGAAAGAGACACGTTTGATAGGAAAGAGACACGTTTGATAGGAAAGAGACACGTTTGATAGGAAAGAGACACGTTTGATAGGAAAGAGACACGTTTGATAGGAAAAAGACACGTTTGATAGGAAAAAGACACGTTTGATAGGAAAAAGACACGTTTGATAGGAAAAAGACACGTTTGATAGGAAAGAGACACGTTTGATAGGAAAGAGACACGTTTGATAGGAAAGAGACACGTTTGATAGGAAAGAGACACGTTTGATAGGAAAGAGACACGTTTGATAGGAAAGAGACACGTTTGATAGGAAAGAGACACGTTTGATAGGAAAGAGACGTTTGATAGGAAAGAGACACGTTTGATAGGAAAGAGACACGTTTGATAGGAAAGAGACACGTTTGATAGGAAAGAGACACGTTTGATAGGAAAGAGACACGTTTGATAGGAAAGAGACACGTTTGATAGGAAAGAGACACGTTTGATAGGAAAGAGATCTGTTTTTATGTCCTACGGAAGATATCAACGGATGAATGAAACCAGGGGTCCTTAAACTAATTGAACGGAGGATTCCATTTGATGTTGGTTGTTTGAATTTTATGGCGCAAGGTGCATTAATCCATCGTGGCTCAGTGAGTATGCCCGCTGCAACCTTCGCGTTGTAGGCGATACAGGTTAGAATCCTGTCATATGCATTCCTCCATGGGTGTAATTCCCTTCTGTGTCAGAAAACTCTCACTGCGTCTGTGTGTCTATATATATTGCATGTCTTGTGTCTGGCGCCATAAAATCCCAAACCCAACCAACCAAAATCGGACAAGCTGCGCCAAACACAAGATGATATAATCAACCCTAAAAAGTATAAAACAGTTTAAAATTTACAGACCAAGACGAAGAAAAAAAGGTAGATTTAAAACAAGAAAATGCATAAATGAGAATTAAAATGTCCAATCACAAGAGTCAAATGATAAAACAACAATCCACCAACGTTTGCAGCATAACGAATAAATTTAATTTACATATGCATACAATTTTGAAAGTGGAACAAGAATCCCTAATCGAATCACGCAGATTCAAAATTGTGATTTGAAAAAACTTGAGACGCTGATGATTCAAGACAGGACAGTAAATTCAAATGTGATGGAACAGAAAATGAAGTAGGACACGAGGGGAGCTCTCTAACCTAGTAAACTATGACGATGGGTGAATCTTGTGTGCCCAATGCGAAGTCGGGTCAGTTTGACATCAGTCCTCCGCACTTGATACACTGACCGGTGATAAATGATGGGTCTTACTGAATGTAATTTGTTGGTGACTTGCAGGTTCTACGACACCTTACTTGAAGGAGTAGCTCGGGGTCAGAGATCAGCCCCTGTGGGTTTCCAGTGACTGGATCCTAAACATCGACTCGGAAGACGATTCTAAGGGGGATGCACGACCACACCTTCTTTAAATATAACTTCTTTAAATATAACACCTTCTTTAAATATAACAATGTCAACCCACTGGCGACGATAGAAGGACACTCCAACTATTTTTGGCTCGCGGTCGTCGAGTTGGTCCCGAGCTCCCTTTCTGTAGCGCAAACAACCCACAGACACCGATCCATCGAGTCAATTTATGTATTGAATCAATAGCTACTTGAATATTGTATCGTGTCGTTTGCAGCAACATGTTACGCCACTGGTAAGACGGTATTCGCAACTACTGCCACTGCATCAATGGATACATGAAATATGACAGCTTAGTTTGAATTTCATGGTGCAAGGTCGAAACATGGATAGGCTGTGATAAACACAAGATAGAATACGACCCACAGAAAATAGACAAAAAACCTTAAAGTTTAACGACACTAAAAGTATATTTTGAAATATGTATTACTTGAAATTGACTAACACTAACACCCACTCCCGTGCCTAATGTCGTGAGACACTGTACCAGTTTAAAAAAGTGAGATTGGATGAGTAGCGCATGCCACCGAGGTGACATGTCTACCCAGAATGTTAGAGCACACATTATAAATATATACACTAATGAGCCAAAACATTAAGACCATCCCCACATTCTTCAATGAACTCGTCTGGATGACTTGGAGGGCACCTGATTCAGTGAGAATGACATTTAACTGCTGCTGGAGAAGGTAAGTAATCATTCTAGCACTTCCTTTTGCGATTGGTGGGAAAGGCTGCTGATCTAAGCGAATTTGATAGAGTATCGCGTATGGTGTAGAGGCGGCTGGTGCACCTTAAATCTGTCGTGGCCGAAAGTCCTCACGTCGTGTTGGTGTGGAACGTTTGGTAGAGTGGGGTGCCAGCTGGGGTGTTGCCTCATCTAAATGTGGTTCAAAATGACGTGGTGTCGTCCTCGTATCTTTCCCTTAGGGATTGATCCCGGACCGTCGTCCATAGCCAGTTGTGTTACTCTAGTACGACGTTATTTAAAATTACCATTACCAATCGGCTCAATGGTGTTTCGAGGTCCTGAAATTCTCACCCTTTTCCAAAAACGGTTCATTTTTTAAACCCCATCTAAAATCACCGTCTCTCTTTTTGTCGTTCCCCAAATCCATTGTCAGGGTTTACGGCCACTGACCCAAAGCAATAGAAGTGCAGAATTTTCCAGCTCAAACTTATATTTGATGGAGTGAGTTCAGCTGCAAGTGGGCTTGCATGGCGTCGAGGAATTCCTAATTTTCGTTTTATTGTGATTTGATTTTTTTTTGAATTTCTTTCGCGGGAGGCAAACGCTCGCCTTCAATCAAGGATTTCATGTCCAGATTCCTGTGCGATAATTCGTCCTTGGGGCCGCTCTCTGAAAAGAGAGGAATGCCTCGAGAGCGGATGCTGGATTTTTCTTTATTCCGTCGAGGCTTATTTCCCGAAGTTCGGCTTACGACTGCAAATTACCTCGGATGGATTTCAATCAATACGGCCTTGCCTTATCGCGCACTTGATTAGGGGGTGCTTGTGGAAGGAAAGGTTAATCGCTCATTTGGGACTCCATGTCTTGCATGGATTCATCTGCACAACCTCTTACTCTGTCTAGCACTTTGGAACGGATCGCCATGGCTGGAGTCCTTTTGTGCCTCACTTGTTGGTATGGAGGTGTTTCAATGAACGTCCCACTGGACCTATACAACGGGATACAGGCGACGACCCGGGATCAATCACGAAGGGAAAAATTCGAGGACAACACCACGTAATTTTGAACCACTGTCAGATGACGAGGCAAAACATGAGCTGGCACCCCACTCTCCAAACTTCCACACCACTGCCAACTTGAGGACATTTGAGGCCACGGCAGATTTAACGTGCAGCATCCCCCTTTGTACACGACGGTCTATGGTTAGATTGGAATTTGCTACTCCGTACCCTTACTACTGGGCTACCGCGGCCCTAGTCAGGCATCGTAGTAGTTGTTTCATCCTGTAAAGGAACATGCGCATAATAGGAAAGTTATACTATACAGAAGAGAGAAATGCAGCCAGGGTAGTTACAGCAATCGCACCTGCACCACCTACAGCTTGCAGGCTGCTAGCGCAGTGGGCAAACGCACTGAGTAGTTGTGGACAGTGACACCATTTTGTGTCCATTCTATCGAGGAAGAAACAAAATGCTTCATTGGTTCTTTTTAAAGAGCGACAGTTAACATTTTTACAATTCTAGGGGGATAAAGTTAATGTGAATGAACTGAAATATTTAATTTAAATGACAATTTTCAGCCAATGTTTGAGCCGATGGAACTTAAGCTCAAATAAATTTCACTCAAAGAAGTTTGATAAAAAGCTCCACGCAAGAGTGGCATTCTACTTCCAATTCAGTGTTAATATATCTGCTGGAAACGACTTGTGTATGAAAAACATAACGACGGGTTATAAATTGCGCTCCTTAAAATGTTAAACTTTTTTAAAAGCGAGACATTTTTGGCCCTCCCTTGCGCTCGTTCGCCCTTGTTCCGGGCGATTTATTGCAGCCGACATTTCATTCCGCGAGGCACCGCAATAGAAAAGTTGTTCTATTTTCGATGTTTCCCCTCCCTCGCCAGAGCATCCAGCGCCAGCCACCTGCCCTTCGAACACCCGCTGCCAGAGGACCGCGAACTCCTTCCCATTCACTTTGCCAACTCAACTGGAATTCTAGTGGGCTCTACTTTAATGATCCTTAGAACCGGATCGTTCACAAAAGCTGCCCGATTGGATTTATATCCCACCGACCCACCAGTAGAGTGGTAAGGTGTTAGCCTCAAGATCGGAAGGTTCCTGGTTCGAATCATCCGGGTCAGTGCATGGATGTTGGTAAGCGTATGGTGTAGAGGCGGCTGGTGCACCTTAAATCTGCCGTGGCCGAAAGTCCTCACGTTGGGTTGGTGTGGAAGTTTGGAGAGTGGGGAGCACGGGTGTTGCCTCGTCATCTGACCGTGGTTCAAATTTACGTGGTGATACACCGAATGGCTTAGGCTGGGATGGTAGATAAAAACATCGATTTACTTACCATCGATTTACTGGAGCCGATGTTTGTTTAACATCGATATTTTTACATTGTCGATGTTTTATTTTTGAATTAAATAAGTACCATTGTAAAAATAACCATGCAACTAAGTATTTGTCAGTTACATCCATCTCATCAGAAAGAGCTTTTCCCTAACTGGTGGGACAGTTAGTGAGTCGGCTTAAGGGGGAGAAAGTTGACAAACTTCTTTTTTACAAACTGTAAATAACACATATTGGGGGCCCATATAGTAATTATAGGCCCCCAATATTTTTTATATGCAGGACATAAAAAATAAGTTTATGTTTCCCTCCCATAAGTTGATAAATTAATAATAACTAACAATAACTATTGTTATCTACCTACCAAATTATACTTATAGTTACTAGTACTTACTTCAAATTGTTGCAAATATTATTTTCTTTTGTACTATTCATTTTGAAAACAAAAGATTTGTCAATTGTTCTTATTAATATTTCTTTACTTTCTTTTATGACAGTAAAAAAAACATTAAGTTATAAATTAATAAACACGGCAACTGACAAATTAAATCTACCCCCGGGCTAACATTAATGTTAGGTTACTAAAGCAGTTTTTAAAAAATTGAGAAAAAAGTTTCAAAACATCGATGTCTTCTTGTTGTTGATGTCGCATCCCTAGAACATTAATCGAGGGTCGGAATCATGAATGTAGGGTTTCCAGAAGATGAATATCAGAAAGAGAGCATTTGGTCAAATTATTTTGAAAAAAGGTGGACTAAAAAAGAGGACAGGAAAAGTGAAAACCCAGAGAAATTTTTTAATTACTTCCGAATGAGTGTTTGATCATTTAAAAAGCTAGAGGAAAAAATTACTGACAATATTATAATTCAAAAAACATGGATGAGACTCTATACCTACAATTCTATATCCAAATGTACAGCCTGTTGAGAATTTTGATTAATAAATGAACTCCAACCAATATTATATACTTTTAACTTTATCTCATAAACAAACACGAAAAATTATAATTTAACAATGAGCAGAACTAATACAAATACTGACAAACAACGCGAGTAAATATAATGCACCAACACTTAATTATAAATTACCGAATTCTGCGCAGCAATCATATTTGAGCTATCGACTTCGATTTAATGCTAAAAAGAAGAACAATATTTCTTACTATTCTGATAGAATAATATGAATAATAAATATTACTCTTATAACACGAATATATTTTCTCATTGGCTACATATTTGATCTCCTAACGAGAGGTTTTAACATGGAGCTCGATATACACTAGAGCAGGGGTTCCCAAAGTGTAGAGAGATTAGGGGTGCCGCGAAGTGCACATGATGTAGTTGCTATTATAAGGAGCAAATATCGTTCGAAAATCAATGTAAAAAAATTCGAGTAGCTGTATCACAAGCATATCGCGAGTAGCTGTATCTTTCCACGATTCGAAGAATTGTTCAGTGAGCAGCAGGCTCACCCGTCCCACTAAACACACATATACCTCCAAGAGCATGTTGAATGTAATTTTATTTGTTTTATTTAAATTTTCACCTACACCTATGTTGTCCTATTAAGTACAATTAAAGTATTTGTGTGAATTTTAAATACGAATTGTGTGAGTACATATAATATATATATACCACAGATAGATATTATTATCAAGAGGGTGCCGTGAGAAAATTCTAATTCTCTTAAGGGTGCCACGACTTAGATAAGTTTGGGAACCCCTGCACTAGAGATTTAACTTCCTATTATACGTTGATGCGTTTTAATAATACGTACGATTTTCGTACAATGTACTAGATCTAGTACGTATTTGAATAGACGTGGTTTACACAGACGACGATATAGTAGGCAATGTGAATAGATTAGCGCATAAAGTTTAAAATTTTATTTAACGTTCAGAAATATTGAACAAAGAGAACAAAAAGTGAACAACCGAAAAAAAGAGGACATAAAAAGATATGACTTAAAAAAAAGAGAGTGAAAAAATATCCGAGCGGGAAAAGAGGACATGTTCTCTATTTAAAAAAGATGTACTGGCAACCTTAGATGAATGACAACCTGTCAATATGCTTGAGAGTGGTAGTTAATATGCATCAAAAGGTTAAATTAAAGAGGAAAAATAATTGCTTCATGCGCGTCAGAAGAGAGATTTTTCAAAGGAAGTCATCTACATGTGATCAAAGTTCACAAAACAGCAAATTCAAACTATCAGCGGAATCTGTTAACGCGATAAGTTCGCAAAGCAATTCCAACAGGTGTTCGGCTACAGGAGAGAGGACACTTTGATGCATCATCGTATCATGCAGTTGGCGCGTACTAGTTTTAACCCCATCCACATAGAATGTAGTTATGTAAGCTTGCAAATATTTGATATATACATTATTAAAATTATACAATAATAACCAATTTGCTGCCATTCGTCTACCATAATGTAGGTTGGTTGGTATTTAATTTACGTCCCACTGGAGCAACACAGCGGTCGTGGATCAAATCCGAAGGGAAAGATCCGAGGACAGTACATCGTCATTTTGAATCACGGTCAGATGACTATACAGCATTTCAGTTGGTTATCACTCCAAACTTTCACATCGCGCCAACATGAGGACGTTTGAAACCACGATAGATTAGCCCCTTGAACACGACGGTCTTTGATTGGATCGAGTTTCAATGTCGCAACTCTCCAGTCTATAACCCGCTACTCTTTCAACCGGGATGCCACGTCTCCATATTTACCGGGAATCTTGACCCTGGGGCTCCATACCAATGGTGCGACAATGGTTACTTTAGTAGGGCGAACCTTATAACTGCCATTTATGGTTCACGGAGTGGTATAATAATCGTCGGCGTACCACACGTAGTTCCCGGATGGCACGGCGAATCTTAGGAAATGCAGCCTTCTTCCACATTGCCAAGACCTGCCGGAAATGCCAGCATTAAGCAGCTAAAGGGACCTAGCATCTTAAAAATGACAATACAGAAAAATTGTTTTTCCTTAAAAAGTTGCTTTATACTGTTTAAAATGTTGTCCTAGAAAATCAGACTGATTCTTGTATTTTTTTAATAAGTTATAAGGATTTTTTGTGAGTGTACACTTGTGCGATCAGTGTTTCGAAACCGAAACTAACCGCATTTGTGCTTCAGTAAAACCTCGATATTTATTTTCGATTGATTAAATGAAATAGCTTAGAAGATGAAGCGTTTCTTTGCAACTGTTACTGATGTCAAGGCTTTTTTTTATTTACATTAGTATTAGCGCTGTACGAATAAATAACAACGATAATTTGAGAAAAAAAGATTGTTTTAGTTTTGGTTTTCTGTTTGATATGTTATTCTATATTTTTTCTGTTTATACGTTATTATTAATTATACCTAAACGTAAACGACAGAACTGTGAAGGTAATAAAGTAGTACATATTACAAAGGTTTGGTTTCCGACATACAACTTTACTCTCGGATAAGGATGCCAAAACATTTAATAATAATTATTAAATATAACAGCGTTATGCTTCTGATGAACTTTTAGAAGGATGTTCCAAGGTCCATGACCAATGAGAGTCTATACAACATGATTTAGTCCAAGTGTCCAAATAAGAATTCTGTGTCAAAAAAAAACGTGTGGAAATGGCAACATCCAAAGCAGTTTGCCAGTATAGTATAGGGAATCAACGTATTCAGAAAGCTGTTGGGATTAGGTTATGATACCTTAAAACGTGGAAAGATAATTGATGCTCGAAAGAACTATCAGTGAAAGTACAGTTTAAGTGCCAAAGTTCAAACGTTCGAAAATTAGTGAAAACAGCATAAAGGAACAAAGGAAATGGCTCTTAAAAAAGAAGGGATCACTTATGGTCCACGGAAGTTTTAAACTTCACTTATATGTAGAAAGTAGCTATAGAGTAAAAATTTGAATCATTTGTATTTATAATTTTATAGCATAATTTTAATTTTAAAACTTTAAACTGCTTTTTCTCCAACTTCATTTTTTGTATACATCTTATAATTCAAAATGCAAAGGCTTTTTTAATTTCCAATCAATTGACTTCAAATTTCTTTTTACATGATATATAGAATATTATTATGAAACACAGGTATGCATTTTCAGTTATTATGAGCAGAATTTTTTTTAAATATAAATGTGCAGTAAAGTGACGTTTTTGTGATATTTTACGTAGCGTTTTAGGTTTTATTTTTGATTTCAAAATCTATTCAATGTATCTTCAATTCCATACCTGTAAATTTAGATTAAAGTTCAAGGAATATTATAAAAAAAATTCAAGCATATATCATAAAAAATTAAAAAAGAAAATACACTTTAAAAATTCCTAAATTTTTCAACTTTTTTTTAATTTTAAAATTTTTGTAACACATTTTGAAGAAAATGAATTGTTTAAATTTTCATGTACAATTCTCTGGCATACGAAACTGCAAAAAGTTTGTCTGAAAGTGTTGTCAGTAAAAAAATAATTCACAAGGTGCCATGTCCCCTTAAGACTAACAGTTCATACTTGTAGCTAGTTGGTTTACTTGTATAATTGTTTGATAGTTGGTAGGTCTGGTGTAGGACATTATGATAATTACTCTCAAAATTTCAACCGAAGTACTGAAATTAAGTTCAGAGTAGTTGTAGTACTGCAACTACTTATCGTTTCTGTGATAAATACCCTCAATTGATCAGACTCATCTTATCGGAAGTGTATAAAAATAAGCGAATCTATCTAGAGTGGTGAAGGATTTACACAAATAAATGCTTGTTCAAGGACTTGTAAGAATCTTGATGACAGGATTAAGAGATAGAAATAGGTCTCCTTTATCGATCATTCTACCGACATTTTATCCCATAAGAGGACTAATTAGCTTGAAAAACGGATCAGAACCAGTACGAACATATAAACTAAGATCGAGATTTGAAACCAAATTAATGTAAATGGTTTTAACGTACAGGTTTATGCGTTGATTATTTTGCATTTCTCTAAGGCATACTTTAGGCTGCGGCAGCTCGTCAGGTGGAGAAACGGATTAGCAACCGGAGGGTTGCGAGGTGGCATCCCAACTAAGACCCTGCAAAGGGGGCTGGTGCATGTTCAATTTGTCGTGAACTCCAATGTCCTCACGTTGACGTGGTGTGCCATTTCAAGTGTTCTCATCTGACAGCGGTTAAAAATTACGCGTTGTCTTTGGATCTTTCTATTCGGATTCATCCGTACCGTCGCCCAGTTCAGTGCGGCGTTAGTTAAAATACCTACCTCCGGTCACTCCATACGGAATACGCACACGCTCTACCACAAAGGATATTAGCGCCATATACGTCCAGCTTAACAAGGTCTCATTTCCAGAAATTCATTAGAAGCACAATTCTTTTCATTTGCCTAATTAAAGGAAAAACGTTTCTTTTATCGGAGGATTTTATAGCTCAAGGGCCATATTTGGTTGGTAGGTATATTAGTTAACGTAGCACTGGAGAAACACAACGGGGTATGAGCATATTGGGTGAAGCTGCAACAAATACAAAAGAAACGCTAAGAAAGGGACAAACACCCAAGTAGAGTTTTAATGGTATAGAAGAGAAGTACAAATTTAAATAAACAGGAATCGAACTTGTGTCAACTAGGGATGCGACATCGACAGCAAAACATCGATGTTCAAAATTAAAACATCGATGTTGATAAGATCATCCACCAAAACCCATCGATGTTTTTCAACATCAATGTATTTAAACTTTTTTCCCCATTTCTTAAATCTGGTTCAGCTTCCTCAAACATTAATGTTCGCCGGGTTGGAGATTTAATTTGTCACTTGCCGTGTTTATTAAGTTATAACTATGACTTTTTTTTTAACTATCAAATAAAGCAAAAAAATTAATAAGAATTACCAAATCGTTTTTTTTTTTTTCAAATTGAATAATATAAACGAAAATAGTATTTAAAACAAATTGATATAGATACTACTAACTATAAGTATACTTATGTGTAGGTACATAAATAATTAATAAAAACTAACAATAATTATTGTTATCAACTTATGGGGGGAACACAACTTTATATTTTATTTACTGCATACCAAAAATATTGGGGCCTATAATCATTATATATGCCCCTTTATTTCATATTTACAGCTTGTAAAAAAATAAGTTTGTTAACTTTCTTCACCGTAAACCGACTTCTTTT
The DNA here is from genome assembly GCA_947359465.1 of Metellina segmentata. Lineage (NCBI taxonomy): Eukaryota > Metazoa > Arthropoda > Arachnida > Araneae > Tetragnathidae > Metellina > Metellina segmentata. Next base: position 120,600,572 of record OX375881.1, read on the forward strand.
TTCACTATCCTACCAGTTAGGGAAAAACTCATTCTGATGGAACAGATGTCGCCATCACTGACAAATACTTAGTTGCACGGTTATTTTTTTTTTAATTTTTACTATGGTGCTTTTTTGATTCAAAAATAAAACATCGACAATGTTAAAACAACGGTGTTAAACAAACATCGGCTCCAATAAATCGATGGTAAATACAACAATGTTTTTTGTAAAATCGATCTTTTAAAAACATCGACATTAATGTCGCATCCCAACTTTTCAGACCCTCTCCCTTGGCTACTTTGGTCTAAAAGTATGTTCAATTTACGGATTATGAAAATTATGCTACTTGGTTATTTTTTTAATTTTTACAATGGTACTTTTTTTCATTCAAAAATAAAACATCAACAACGTTAAAACATCGACAATGTTAAAACATCGATGTTAAAAAAACATCGGCTCTAATACATCGAGTTTTTTTTATATAAAACATCGATATTTTGAAAATATCGACATCGATGTCGCATCCTTAGTGCAAACTCTCAGGTTTCTTTAATCGGTAGCGAGTTGAATTAACGTCCCACTGGAGGGAAACGTCATCCTATTGGCGACAGTCCGAAATCAACCCGGAAGAATAAGATCCGAGTTAATTGGTAATTTTAGTTAACGTCGTACTAGAGCAACGCAACGGGCTATTGACGACGGTCCGGGATCAGTCCCTTAAGGGAAAGATCCGAGGACAACACTTCGTAATTTTGAACCACGGTCAGATGACGAAGCAACACCTGAGCTGGCACCCCACTCTCCAAACTTCCACGCCAACCCAACGTGAAATCCGAGGACAATAATTCGTAATTTTGAATCATGGTCAGATTGACATGATCAACACCTGAGCAGGTTCTCCATTCCCCAAACTTTTACACAGGCCAGCGTGAGGATATTTGAGGCCACGACACATTTAATGTGCAGTATCCCACACACGACGGTTTTGGGTTGGATCAAGTTTCGAACTCGCAACCCTCCAGTTTCTTTCATCGGAAATGCTTTGATAAAAGGAACAGAAATTTTTTTATTTGGTTTCTTCCAAAATTCCCTTTGTAAGATTATCTATCCAAAATTGCATGCACAGTTTGAAAACAATGCAAGGTTGTTTTAATTACAAACGATTAAGGTATCTATCGTAATTAACCATTCAAAACCCCTCGTATAACTACCGTCTGACAAAACTGATTTTGTAGGTGTGAAAAGGCAAAAACGAAGAGCTTCTTCAAAGTCATTAAGTCAAAAATTAAGTTTCAGACGGCAGAGATTACCAGCAAGGTAATGACCGCAGTATAGGCAATAACCATCAATTCGAAAAGACAAAGCTTGGGAATGCAACATTCCGCCTTGATGTATCGCACTCTATGCTATATCGATCATTTCTACTAGCATCCCGAAGAACTTGCGATCTCAGCAGATCAAGTGTCAATCTGTTTCTTTAGAATTGGAAGTTAGAAGGTCACCCGTTATCACGAGCTTGCCTGTTGCCTTGGAAAAGAACATTACCTCATTGTTTAAAGAAATGTATTCCAATGTGTCACATTGCCGCACTTGATGCAGTTGAGAAATATATTTAATAACCACCACCATCATCATCAAAAACAAAATGATATCATCCCCGGTAGTCAGCCCTTCTGAAAATGAACAAGTCCTGTTTCTATAGTACCCGCCACACACCCAGACTTGATGTCGGGAGCAGTTCTTGAGTAAGACGAACAGCAGTATTGTTTCAATCATCGATTTTGAGTATAACTTGTAGTTTTACATGACTGCGAATTAAAAACGCGTCATTCAAAGTAGTCTGCCTTTCATAAAAAAAAATTATCTTCTAGAACTGTGCTATAGCTACCACCGCGGTCCATTCCGCTTTTTTCTCATCCCAAAGGAGCTCTATACATAGAAGAGTTGCTGTACGAGCTCGTGACCACCATGCCGTGTACTGACATGAAAAAGACCAGATTGCCCTGTGCACAAAATAGCACGAAGCATTGATTAATATCAACTTTCGAGAGAAAATTGGGAAAAATTAATCGATACACCATTTTTCTGAAACATAACTTTATGTTAACAACCTCGGAGCTTTATACAAAATCATCGAAACACTCAATATGATTTTGAATTAGTTTAGTGATGTGAAACATCTCCCTAAGGCAGAAAACGGCGAATAAAGCAAAAGGGAGATATGTTCGCGTGTACGTTTTCCAGATGCGAAAAATCCTAGCAGGAGACACAATGACTGCCCGGAGCCGCCCAATGTCACAAAATAAAAAAGTCCATGTTTGCAGAAACGAAAGATGACATCTCTCGAATTGCGCAAACACAGCTGTCATTCCGAAGGCAAACTTTTATATGGGAAATCAGATTGCAAGGTTCAGGTGCTTTTTACTTGGAGCCATTTTAGTGGCTGTGCTGAATGGTTCACATTATTTCAACATTTGAATCCAGTTGGTTTGGGTTTTATGGTAAGATTCGTAGCGGACGAGCTTCGCCAAACGCAAGATTAAATATACTCCATAAAAATAGGTAAAACAGTCAGCCAAGGAAGTAAATAATAGCCTTTATAAAATATTCTCGAAAACTTAACCAAGTTAAAAACATTGAAGTTCAAAAATATATAAATACAGGACGATTCTGTTTTCAATGTCCCCAAAAAATGTGAATCGAGTAGAATATTCACGAAAAAATTCATTTTGAAAATTTGGACCCAGGAAAGGAGGGTATTAAAATTAGACAGATACAGAGTTACCTGAAAAAAAAAATTAAATAAATTCAAAATTCCCTAAAAATCAGAAGTCATTTAGTAGAACAGTTAAAAAAAAATGGATAGCAATTATCTGTTCTCAGAATTAAATGCGCAATAATCGTTTGAACACGTGGCACGAGTCAATACCCAACCCATGGGATTTACTCTTTAGTAAACACTAGCCACTGCGTGGCTAGCCCGGCGTTGTCCGTGCCCGTGGTGTTTGGTTTTTACCTGGTGTAAAATTTTCAGCCGATTTCAAATCCGTTGAAATTTTCAATCTGTATTTAACGATTCCGATGTTACGAAAAAAGAACTTAACAATCTCAGTCAAAATGTTTTTATTTCTTTGCTCTCCTTCGCTGAAATTAAAATCTGTTTTAATTTTAATTTTAAAGCGTAGGGCAAAAAATGCAATCTGTTTATTTTTGGAAAGCGAAAGTTCACGTGACGTCACAATCTCTTGCGAAAATATAAAAGATTAAAAGAAAATCAAACGAATAAAGTAGCTATCTGTTGTAAAATTTTCCGTAAATTTCAAAACCGTTAAAATTTTTACTCTACTTTCAACGATTGCTGAGATAGAAAAAAGTACTGAAGAACGCCAGTGATAACTTTAATATTCTTATCCTTTACTGGATTCTGTTTCGCAGGAAATCAAAATGAATGAATCTCGAAACAAACGAAGGTCATTCGAATGTGTTCTCTCCCCAAAGATGAAAAAATTGGCATGGTTCCAAAGGCTAACGTCAAGATGACACGTGAGGGCGAAAAGTCTATATTTTAATGTTTCTTCATTCCTCGGAATTCCCGCGGTAGAATGAAGAATGATGAAAAAAAACCTATTGAATTCATTTAAAAATGTTCTAGATTGAATTTTAAAATTCGCCTCGACCCTAAAATTGCAAAACTTTTGCACGACCTATGTGCCAAATCCCATTACTGTAAGTGCTATAGATTCGTCAGGCAAGAAACAACTCAACAGACACTTCCTTTTACAATAGTAGAGATGAAGTCGCGCTCCCGATCTATTTTGCTTTTACATCCCGCTAATTTCTCCCTTCACATTTTCTTACTGGATGTCTTGTGTTTGGCGCAGATTGGTCAAATGCGGCCCCTTGCGCCACAAAACATCAAAACAACCATTACCGGTTTTTAAAGACTCATTAAAAAGGGTTTGATCACAATTTAGAGGTTGGTTTTTAGGGCGTGAAGCCGCGCATACATTTGCGAGCTGAACCGTTCACGAGCCTCTAGTTCTCATGATTGGGACGGGGGTTTCGGGAGCCAAACGATCGGCTCGTGGCGATCCGCTTCCTGTCGGTTTTTCGACGAACCCATAGGCGTTCTGGGTTCAGATTGGGACGACGTCGTGAGTAGTTCGTTGCTTTTCTTTATGCTCGAGAGCCTCCATCGTCATCACCGGTGGCTCACAAATGACTGCCGGGTGGTTCCTTCCTTTCCCATGGATCGCTGGAAGATCGTTACGAAAATAATTTCAACGAACGGTCACGAGCGGCTCGCGAACGGTTACGCACCTGAAGTGCCCGCCCATCGCCAAACACAAGACAAAAAAAAAACTCTAGACAAAATAAAGAGCTACACAAAATTTATTTAATACAATTTTGAATTGAGTTTTAGCAAGCCGGAATGAAACAGTGCAACTTGGGTCTATCAAAAAGTACTTCATAGTAGAGTTGGTTTACACCGTTATATATTTAATATACTACTGCATCGTAAGTTAATGTTTGAGGGGTGTAAGCTCGCAACAAAGTAGTCCTCTGTATAAAATCTAAATGAAATTCACAAAACCGTTGTCTAAGAAAAAACAAAATTTTTCTTGTGGACTTTCTAAAAGGTCTTAAGGTTGGGTTTGAAAAATAGGATTTGTCTATGGTTATTAAAAGCTCTACATCCAGTCAAAATGCGTCGATCAAAATGTGCCAAATTTTACATAAGCGCATACTAAATCATTTTACTAATGAATTACATTAGTCAGAATTTCAAAGTAGCTTCGAAACAGATCATTGACGATCCGCTGTTGTACTTGGGTACAGCAGCGTATTATGTCCCTAGGTACGACGGGAAAAAGTGTCCCTTGGTACAACAGCAGGTCATTTTGAATTCGATCGGCAATATAGCAAGGTTGAAGTTGTGTGAACGATCCAGAAAAAAAATTCGAATTAACCCTTAAAAAGCAGAATTGATTGCTAAACCGTGTTAACTCCTCTTCTTTAGGTACACCACCTCTCCCCCACCTCATTTGTTTTCTATTTAAACTTGTATTGCGGAATCCTTGGATGTATGGCTGAATATAGTGTAGTTTATTTTCCAATTCTTTATCCCAAGAACCTTACCAAATCGATTTTATTTCTGTCTTTAAAAACACTTCAATGTCTTCAATAGGGACTGGTAAGTAATTTTACATCGTTGAGGCCTTTGTTGCCACCCTCTCGTTTCCGGGAATGCCTGCGTATCCTCACAATTGAGTGGAAGATAAATTGACTTCACGACACGCGCAATGACGAGGCAAATATATGGAGATGTTGCATTTAGAGTTATCCAGTTTTTTCACAGAAATCTGCAACACAAAACAGCACGTATTTTTGGTTGTTAAAAGTAGAGCATATGTGCTGTTGCTGAACATGAATGATCAGCTCTAGCATTAAAAAAAAAGGCGTCAGTGGCTCTTTTCCCATTACGGTCACGAACGAGTGATTCATCACGGTTAGTGTTTTTCGCTTTAATGACCGTAATCAAAGGCTCGAGGTTAATATGAAAGGCATTTACATTGAATAATTGATACCGCGATTAATTCACGAGTCCGATCACGTTGACGCTCCACTTCTTTCTACCTTTGTTTAATATTGCATGGGAGAAACACCGACCGGAAACGGCATCAATGAGAATTCACTTTGTATGACTTCACTCTTCACTAGGGGAACTTTTTGGTTGTAGCAAAAATGGGGAAAAGCTGCATTTTTCATTTCCTAAAGTTGCATTTATTTTTGATACACTTTAATCTAAAATAAATTATTAAAAATCAGAATTTACTGACAATTTTAGTCCTGGACACAGTATTATAATACAAAATTGTTGAAAGGCTGATCCTTGGCCAGTAATATCTTCAACATTAAAAATAATGCGCTCTCTCTAATTGCTGGTGGTTGTAATTGTGAAAAAGTTGCATTTATGTCGCGGTTATAACTCGTTTAGAAAACACCCCATGTTGGAGGAATTTTGTTCTTAATACTTTACATGCAGCGCAAAACGTGAAAAAAAGTTGCATTTGTTGCAAAAAGCTGCCCTACTCATCACTAAGGATAGCCATAATATGAAAGAGCTCGTAAACAAAATGGTTTCTCCAAAATGTACCGGGTGGCCCTGCAGTGAATACCATTTTTAAAAAGAATTACTCGTTTTTGTATTCAATTTGTTCCTTTATAAACAGCAACTTCTTGGAAATACGTTTTGTAGATTGTAATCGCCTGTCGCTCGTTTAGAGGGTGGTTGTCTGACCCACAAAATGAAGAATGTAAGCTCTTTGGGTCAGCACAATGGATCGTTGATTTCGTAGATAAAATTGGATGGAGTTCTATGGCGCAAGGGCCATGTCTAGCCAAGCTGCTCCAAACACAAGACGAACACACAATGAAAGTTTTATTAACACACAGAAGAGAGAAAAAATACATCCAGGAAAGAAACGAACCTACGCCGTCTACAGCTCGCAGGTTGCTAGCGCAGTCGACAAACCCAGAGCCACGACGGCCCGTGTGTGCTTTGTTGAGAAGACATTCAACTGGAAAAAGTAGTGTGCGATTGTTTTGGGGGTTTTTACGGCGCAAGGACTATATATGGCCAAGCTACGCCAAACACAAGACAGGCAACACAATGAGGAAGAGAGCAGAAGGGTGAAAATGAAAGGGAGGAAAGATCCCCCGGGTACAAGATTGAACGGAGAGCACGAACGAACAATTAGTGACTATAGAATTAAGAAACGATTATCTTTTCCATCTGCGATATACTAGACTGAAGATCTGCGAGAGGAATCAATATAAGAATTGAAGCGCGAAAATACAAGACTGCTTTTTCGAATTGCCCGAACCCGTCGTTAACAATGTTGCTAACTTCACTCGAGTGTATCGCGATACAGACACTACAGGCCAGAGATTTTCACATCTTTGAACTCCTTCAGAGAAATGATGTCATACTAGACGAGGTGAAGAACAGGATCTATCTGTCTGAGACGACGGGAACTTAGTGAAAGAGAAAACAAGTTTTCATTTACGGATCCAGGTGACGAAACTTTCTGAACCACTTACGGCACTCTCCCCCAACTCACTACACATATCTTTTGCATCTGCGAAGCATCCACGCCTTTCCGGAAATAGAAAAGCATAATAGGTCGAAAATGCCACCTATTTACTGCCATTTTTAATGTGTAACAAGAATTTAAAAACCCAATTGTTTCACCAAGTACTGGCTATGATTCCTTCTCTCAAACTTCACACGTGTCAAGTAGATAACCATTTCGGTCGTGCGATGCAAAGCCTTCGAGCACCCACAACGGGACGAACTTTCGCATCAACCCAATAATATGCAACACTGTTATTTTAACTGCTAACAAAATAACAGACAATCTCTCGAGATGCGGGTACAAGATTAAAAAAAAAAGAGAGAGAGAAAGAGACGACTCGAGAACCCGTGTCTGTTTATCTGGATGAGGATGTTCGAAGCCACCTACATGTTCCAACAGATAGGCTTATCCCGCGCCGCTTATGTATGGCTTATCGCAAACCACTTCACTTCCCTAATCACTTTTCGGTGGATCGGCGGAGAGAGCGGCGCCTTGACACGGGAGTGACCTCTAGCCGACTCCGATCGATGGAGGGCCGCTCTCGCTCTCTACAGCCTTGGCCTTTTCCAGAAACGGGTTCTAGGGCGTCCACCCCTACCCCTTGCGGGGAGGCGATTTTGGAAAAAAAAGAAGCAACAAACCGCTATTAAAAATGCCCAGATTCACTTATCTGCCGTAGGTTGGCATTTTTGGCGCAGGGGCCCAGATGTACCCAAAGGTGCATCAGACGCACGAGAACGCAAACCAGCTAAGTTTAAGAACTACGGTATATGTAAAATGGTAGAGGTAAATGGTTGATAGGGACTTGAATTTAAGTCGCACTGGAGCAGCACAACGGGCTATTGGCAAAGACCCGGGATCCATCCCAAAGGACATCACCTCGACATTTTGATCCATGGTCATTTCAGGTTTTTATGGCGCCGGACACAAGATATACAACATCAAGTAATACACACACAATGAAAGATTTACAGCCAGAGGAGAAAAAATACACCTAGGGACACCTTACCACTCTAACTACCACGCCAACGTGAGGACATCCAAGGCGACGACAGATTTAACGTGCCTCCACGAACAGGGTCTTTGATTGGATCCAGTTTTGAACTCGCGCTATCTTCCTGCTACTAATCCACGACTCTACCAACTGGACTAACTTGGCTCCAGTAGTACACATTTAATGCGGGTGTTTCTGATTTATTGCATAAAACCAAGTGGTTTCCCTGACCAGGGTGGAAACAAAATCCTCGACCAAAAATTCCCTGTCATTTATTTCCCCGATACTGTCACAAAAATTTCCCTGATTTTACAATTCCCTTAATAAATGCGATCCGTTATTGGTATCGATATACAGTATTCACACATTATTTTTAAATATCGGGTAGAGTAAAAAGTTTTCCGTCAAGGGGAGATGCATCCGCGCCAACAGCTGTCATTTCTGTGAGGATGTTATTCTTTCCACAAACGGGTTTCTGCATTCGAAAGCTGAGAATTGGAACTACACGACTGTATAATTTGTTAAAAAATTATTATCTTGTGCGCTAAAAAAGTGTTTAAAATGGAGCTATCAGGACAACAGATCAGAACGAATATGTACTATAAGTTCCGTAACAAACTCAGTGCGACTGAATGACACCCAAAAATATGTGAAAGTTTAAGCATCAATACTGTTTCTTATGATACAGTCAAAGTTTGGTTTCGGAAGTTTAAAGCTGGAAATGTCTCAACATTGAAGATGAACCACGCTCTGGCCGCCCTATTGAAGTTGATTGTGAGCAGTTAAAGCAAATCATTGATCAAGACAGAAATGTTTCAACATGAACTATTGCGTTTGAGCTTGTTTGCCAAAAAACGATAGTTAACGCTCTGTAACGCATAAATCTAACGTTTAAGTTCAACCGCTGGGGGCCTCACGAATTGAACTGCTGAAGACAAACGCAAGAGAAAAGCGGCCTGCTTGTCTCTGCTCAGAGATAAAAGGAAAGAAAATTCTGGACTGAATTGTGACCTGTGATGAAAAATGAGTGTACTACAACAAAACAAGCCGTAAAGAAGGGTGGTCAGCACATGGGGAATCAGCAGGCTCGGTTGCAAGACGAGCCCTAACTAACAAGAAGGTGCTTCTCTGTATCTGGTGGGTTAGTCGCGGAATCATCTACAAAGAGCACCTGAAAAGCGGACATACTATCAACAGTGCAATTTACAGCAACCTGCTAATTAAAGTTCGTGATGCCCTTCGCGAAAAACGGAGAAACTAGTTCAGAAGGAAGGGGGGTACCTTTCTTCAAGGTAACGCCCGGCCACATGTTAGTACGATGACCGGCTGGTCGCTATACAAGCTGGAGTGGGATTTGATGCAACATCCACCCAACAGCCCAGACATGGCCCCTTCGGATTTCTTTCTATCTGTTTTCACATCTGCAGCTGCATCTTGATGGCTTAACCTTCAATTCAAATGAGGAGGTCAAAAATGAGGTCGATCTCTTACTGGACTCGCGCACGCCACAGTTCTTTGCAGGAGGGATTGAAAAGTTGCCAAAACGTTGATAGACGATTATAGATTTGAACGGAGATTACTATCCTCATTATCTTTGCTGTTTTCGTTTGTTTTTATCACTTTAAAATAAACAATTTTTGGGTAGAAAACTTTTTACTCAACGGGGTACTTATGGATGATGAATTTTAATTGGTTGATTTTATGGAGCGAGGGCTATATTTGGTCAACAGATATCGGAGTACATAAAGCACTGACACCTGTTGAATCATGCCTTTTGTCCGTAGAATCAGACGAATCCATAGTGAAATCCCTTCCTTCACTTATCTCTATAGTTCCAACTTACAGACCCGGAGTCTTGAACTGTAGGTTTCCATAAATAGCATTGAACGAAAATAAAACAGAACTAATAGTCTTGTTCTGGAATTTAGGAAGTTTCTGGGTGGGGCACCGGTGGTAGCCCAGCTGTAACGCATTAGCAACCAGAGAGTCGCGAGTTCGAATCCAACCCAAAGACCGCCTTGTACAAGGGGGGGGTAGGTGTCTATTGTACGTTAAATCTGTCGTGGCCTTAAATGTCCTCATGTTTGCGTGGTGTGGAAGTTAGGAGAGTGGGGTGCCAGATCAGGTGTTGCCTCGTCATCTGACCGTGGCTCAAAATAACGTGGTGGTGTCCTCGGATCTTTCCCTTAAGGGATTGATCCCGGACGTCGCCATTAGTCCACTGTGTTGCTCCAGTGCGACGTTAATTAGAATTCTCAACAATCGTGAAGCTGCAAGTTTGTTGGAATTTGAAATACGCCATAAAGGAACAGCATGACTATTTTTTATGCCCCCTCTCCAATAGAACAAGCATCCACTAGTACCTGTTCGCCTGGCCTGCATTCGGAGCTGAGAAGAAAGCTCGTAGCACTCTCACAACTGTGCCGTCATCGAAACAGCCCGATGAGTGAACATTCGCGTTCACTCGTTTCAAAGGCTGATCGCATGCATTGGGTAGTTTAAACAGGAAACACAGAAACTTAATCATTCATTACAGTTTCCGATGTCGCTGGAACTCTTCCGGTAAACAATGTTATGCACTAGAGCGCCACGTAATCACGAATAATGTTTATAGATTACCAACGGAAATTCTCAATATTGGTAGAAGTTTACTCATACTTTTCTTTCCCGCAACCAAAAGCTCCGACTGCTTCAATGTCGTCATTTACTATTGCACTACAGTGAAAGTTCGCGACAGAAATGAAATTTTCAAATGCGTTCGGAGTATTAAAGTATTTAAAAAAATAATGTCGCAGTGGAGCGACACAACGGGCTAATGGCGACGGTTCGGGATCGAACCAGAAGCGAAGGATTAGAGAACAACAACACGTCATTTTGGATCGCGGTCAGATGACGAGGCAACACTCGAGCTGACACCCCACTCTCCAAACTTCCACACCAACCCAACGTGAGGACATTGGAGTCCACGACAGATTAAACGTGCACCAGCACACTTTGTACACGACATTCAATGGTTGGATTCGAATTCGCAACCCTCTAGTTGTTACTCCATTACTCTTCCAACCAAGCTCGATCATCCCCTTCCTTTAGCTACGTTTCGGCGGTGTTACTTTTCTATAGATATGCTTTTTCCTGGAATATGCTACCAAAATTGCTTCACAAGATAATTCATGTAAATTGTAATACTTTTTATATTTCACTGCTATCGTGATTATAGATAAGATAATTTCAAAGCGGCATCTATTCCAAGTTCATTGTTCTATCTAACGGTAAGATAATGGAAAATTTCTATCAAAGATAGATGAGGTGGGAAGATTCTGACACGTGCAGTCTGCACTGCGAGAAACAATTCGAGTCAATACCGTACCGGATGAAATGGTGTGGTGACAGATATGAAATGGTAGCGTAAAAGAACAAAATCTTTGGGTCTCACCACCACAACATTTATTCTAACATCATACAGCTTAGCAGATATTTACAGCAAAGTGTTACAGATATTTTAGGACAAGAAGGGTTCGGCAGAGGTAAGCGAGCGTGTTCTCGCTTTTAGGTCTCAATGGTCTCTGGCATTTCCCAGCGGGCCGCCTTCATCTGAAAACCACTTGTCGAGGGAATCTTGAGTGTTTTTAAGGGGCTTGAAATTTGAGATCGTAATGTCAGTGTAACGTCAGATGAAGAGGGTTCATTTCAAGTGCCCAGAACTTTATGACCGATGTCATGTCAAACAGAGTGCTGTAATAGTACTTTTAGGGTTAGTTATGGACAGTTGATCACTTGAAAGGAGTTTTATGATCTCCAATCAGTGAATTCTTGAATATGACTGCTTTGTGTCTTGATTGATCAGAGAAGCCGCGTTTAGAGCAGTACAATACAATCTCACTAAGAATCGCATTTCAGCTTGTGAGGATATAATACTTGATAGATAAAATTTTAAGCTTCGTGTAATTGGTTAAATTTTCTGAAATTAACTGACAAAACATTTTTCCGAAGATGGATAGTGTATTTATAAAGTATATCGTTTCTGGAAAAACAGGGATAAAGGGTTGGTTGATTTTGGGTTGGTTGAATTGGGTTTAATTGCGCAAGATCTCAAAGTGGACAAGAAACGTCAAACACATTCCAACGCAACACAGTTAAAAATAATTTTTAAAACGCAACACAGTTAAAAATAATTTTTAAAATTTAAGGTTCATCTGTTCAAATAATAATAAAAAGTAGATTTTAAAATATACTTGAAGTACAACAAATTAAAAAATAAATATTAAAACGTCACGATTAAATAGTGAAAGATGAGATTATCTTCGTCAGAGTAAAACGTTTTGATCAATTTTAAGATAAAAAAACATTAGGGAAGTAATTTGAAACTATACGCTTCGTAAAAACTGAGTTGATTTTGGGGTTGATTGCGCAAGGGCCACATCTGGCCCAGTTGCGCCAAACACAAGAAAGACAATGCAAGTAATAGTGTGGAAAGAAGCAGAGGAAAGACATCACCTTTTTGTAAATTATTAATTCCATATAATTTAATTTATCGAAAAGTTATTTGCATTCTTTTCACACTATACAATGAAATACAAGTACAATCCCAGCTATCGCATAAAACTGCTAGTATGGAAAATATCACGTAATTTTGAATTACGTTCAGATGACGAGGTCGCACCTGAAATTCTCAATATTGATTCGTTTATTAATACTTTTCTTTTCCGTAATCAAAGGCACTGACTGCTTCACTGTCGTAATTTACTATTGTAGTACAGTGCTAGTTTTATACAACAGAAATTAAAATTTCGTACGGAGTATTAAGGTATTAAAAAAATAATGACGCACTGGAGCAACACAATGGGCTATTGGCGACGGTCCGGGATCAAACCAGAAGACAAGGATCAGAGCACGTAATTTTGAATCGTGGTCATGCCTGAGCTGACACTCTACTCTCCAAACTTCCACACCACGCCAACGTAAGGACATTGGAGGCCACGACAGATTGAACGTGCCCCAGCACAATTTGTACACGATGGTCTACAATGCTTCACTCTCCCACACTAAACCAACGTGAGGCCACTACAGATTTAACGAGCTTCAGCCCCGTACACAGTGGTCTTTGGTTGGATTCGAATTCGCAACCCCCCATTTGCTATTCCGTTAGTCTTCACACTGGGCTGCCGCGTCCCAAGTCACTTGAGAAATCAGCCATTAAAAGGCATTTGCAAAATACCCAGATCGGAAATGTTAAACATCTTTAGGACATTTCTTTGGAAATTTTTTTTTCTCAAAGAAAACATCATTTTAAAGCTTGGAAAAACTCTTTAACAAAAATATAATTTTATAGTCTAGTTTATTCTCCTGGTTGCCTTAAGGAATTGCATTCGGCAGCTCTGGAAAAAACAATTAATTTCCACCCTACTTTTTCCACAAAAGAATCAAAAACGAAAAATGACGAAGCGATTTAAACACGTTTCCGCTCGAATAAGACGGCAAGTATCAATTCTCTGAATTGAACGCACAAACCTGAATAAGGAATTTCTGAAATCCAAAACACCCCACACTACCGTGATAACCACGGCCTTCCACTACAATTCAATCGCACGCACAATTCCGATTGAGACGAACGACGGAGAAAAATCGAATTACGTTCACATGGCTCCGATGGAATCTCCCCCGCACACAAAGAGTTGAGCTCCCTTTTTGTTCGGACACGGAAAAGAAGAAACCGAATCCACACATTTCGATTCACCAGAAAGAAGGGACAGTTCACAAATTGAGATGCATCAGAATTGGGTTGAAGGTTCTCGACAGTTTCCAAGTGAAATGCCCATCCTCCGAACGCAGTGGTTCAAAATGAAGTAGTGTTGTCTTCGGATCTTTCCCTTGGGAATTCATCCCGGATCGTCGTCCATAGCCTTTTGAATTGCTCCAGTATGACGTGTTAAAATATCGAACGCAGTGTGCGCTGTACCCTCTATGAATCCGATCCGTGTGATGCGTTCTGTCCGTCCGAATGGTGTGGGCTTACCTTTTAACTGGCAGTGGTTCGTCTACCATCCAGTAAGTTCCGGGTTCGAAACCCGACTGTAAGTGCATGGATGAATGTCCCGGTTATAGAAGCGGCTCACCCACTGGATGCTTTCACAAGTAGCCTCGAGGAACCGAAGGTCGAACAGGTTAGTAGTCCGGCCATTAACCCTCCAAGTGCTTTTAAAGAGACATCTCGAAGATATGACCAACAGTGCTTATGACTAGAGAGATCCTCGTATAATTCCCGATTTTTCGACAACGACAAGGTTCAGATCTGGTCATTCAGATCAGATTTAATAAAGAGATATATCGTACATCCATATCTGGTCACTTTTGCTAATGACCAGATACTTCGTCTAAACAATCACCGGGAGGGCTAACGAAACCAACCTCCCTCAACAACAGCAATCAAAGTTTAAAACAAGTCACAACTAAGAAAACAAGAACCGATAAAGAGGCTTCGGTAATGCTAATTTCCACCCATATCCCAAAACGGATTTTACTGCTCTCTCATTACAGGTTATTAAACCCTATTTCGAACCTCGATCCTAGTTTCGTTTTACACGGTCATCAGAAATAAAATGACACTCGACGGTCAAGTCGGATAGGTTGGATTTTAGCAAGGACTATATTCGGCCAAGCTGCGCCAAACACAATAGATAGCGTCACGTAATACTCACGAGGAAACTTTTACTGTTACAGAAAGGGTAGGTAGGAATTTTAATTAACGTAGCACTCTCTGGGGGAAAACACAACGGGCTATTGGAGACGGGCCGGGATCAATCCCCAAAGACAAAGATCCGAGGACCTCGTAATTTTGAACCACGGTCAGATGACGAGGCAACACCTGAGCTGGAACCCCACTCTCCACCCCAACCCAACGTGAGGACTTTCGGCCACGACAGATTTAAGGTGCACCAGCCGCCTCTACACCATACGCAAACAAACATCAATGCCCGGACCCAGATTCGAACCAGGAACCTTCCGATCTAGTGGCTAACACCTTAAACACTATACCGGTTGGTCGTCCCGTCGTTGACGATACACCGTGCCGTATAGTGGTTCAAAAACTTTTGTTCCAAACGATCTTAACTAGAAACCTCAGAACTTGTATGAACGCGGGATGATGCAGCTGCGGGAGGGATGGAAAAGGTCATCGAACAGAGGGGCACATTCTATTTTTTTTTCTTCTTATGTTTTTGTCAAAAATACGGAATGAACTTTTGCATCAGCCCAGTATTATGTATGTTCTATCCCTGTAGCTATCAAAATGGTTACATTTGACCTTGAACCAAGACTTGTTTCCACACAAGGTGCATTTTTAAGTGCCTCGCGAAAAAGTTAAAGGGGATTCCGATGGGTTGCACAAAAGACTCGACTAAGTATTATTACAAGACACTGCTTAGACCTTGAATTTTTCATCTGGTGTCGCAATCCCAAAACTCAAACTCACAGTGTAACTCCCATACACCGACAAGAACAGAGACTTCAGATTTTAATAGGTTTACTCTGTTACGCGATCACTAAAAAGTTACTGCACAACGAGTTATTTTCATCAGCCGATTTACGTAGTGGTTTACCTGTAGATCCGAGTTTGGCCTCCTGCCATTTTCTGGTCAAAGAGAAAACTGAAATTGCCCTTTTTTTCTCTATCCCCAAATGATCTATCAAATGTGCTACAAAATTCTGTCGAGGTGGTCGTGAAATGAACAGGTTTGAACTTGTTTCATGCATCATTAAAGGATTCTTGACAAGATTTAGTTACGGATCTATTTGGAATTAACACGCGTGTTTGAGACATAAAACTGTTGATAAAGCTACATTTGCTGAAATTATATCGAAAGAAAACACGGAACATTTAAAAATGAAATTTCTAAACATAACAGGCTGTTGCAAGGTTTAGGTAACTTATTAAAAATACTTGCACATCTTTGAAAAATCTATTTAAGATTCTTTAAAAAAATATATTTTTTTTTTGCTTAAAAAGCCGTTTGCACTTTATGAGAGGGATTTTCAATGAAAACAAACCAGACGTTTACTTCCTGCTAGACAAATACTATGGCATCATACATATCAGGGCTAAAAAGATTTTTTTCGCACCATTTGGTGTTTGATATACACGTACGTTCCACCACAAAACCCCAACCGCCAATGACATTTAGTTAGAAAAAAATTGTCCCATACAAGACACGCGTATTTTAAAAAAAATAATTTTCTGTTATTTTTTCACGTAGTCATACTCGACACATAATAAATCGCAAGCAACACAGAAACTACTCAGAAAGTCGAGGAAGTTATTAACGAAAACTGTTCTCGTTACCATATGCCAGATCAGTGAGGACGAACAACAAAACAAGGATTTCGCTCAATACCTCTCGTTTCAAGGATGTCTCATTGAAGAATGAACAGGAAAAAAACACTTCGAAGCATGGAAATGCACGTTAATTTACGAGGGAGAATAGAACGTAAAAACCTGCTGGGCTAAGGCAGATTTTTAACTTTTAAAAATTGCTTCTCATTAAGGATTGGATTGTTCGACAGTTGATATTTCTTGTTCAACTCGTATTCAACTCATGCAAGGGTAACTTAACTATTCGGTTAATGCTAGAGTTCATCCCGTTTTTGGCGCTTGATGGCATTCCATCTAGGGTTGCCAGGAGAATATCAGAAAAGAGAACATTATGGTATTATTATCTCTCTATATTTCCGCCGCCTCCGGATCAAAACTGTGTTTAGTTCGATTCTTAGACGGTTTCCCAAGAAAGTTCGGATCAGAAAAATATGAAATTAGCATGGTTTGTTCTTCATCGTGTTCTCTGGAGAGTTGTAAAGATATTTTTCCTATGCGGTTAATAGTTTAGTGTTTATTAAGTGTCAAAGTTGAAAGAGGAAATTACTTCCGCGAGTGAGCAAAACACATAAATTTTCAGTCTTAAGCAGTGAGGTTTTTTTAAGAGTTTCTCTCAACGTAAATTTTTACAGCTTGTCGAGTTTCTTAGAAATTTTAACTTGGTTCTTGAAAAAATTTTCTTGAAATTCGGGACATTTTCGTTATTTTTTTTAACTGTCATATCTATATCTTATTACTATTAGTTTGTAATTTTGAAAATATCGCAGTATACCTCAGAATATACTCCTTCTAACGGTACAATTATTTTTGAAATTGGTTAATAAATAAATTCGATGCGATCAAAAGTTGGTCATACAAAATTCGGAATCTTTGGATATTTTTCGCTACTTTTTGTTAAAAATGTCATATCTACAATTTAATGCTATTTTTTTTTATAAATTTGAGAACATCAATAAATACATTACATTTTCTCTTTCTTATGGTACAATTATTATTTAAATTGACTAATTAATAAAGTCGGTGCAATCAAAAGTTGGTCATACAATTTTCGGAACTTTCAGATCGTAATTTCCGATATAAAACTAAAACTGTCATATCTATCTTATTACTATTAGTTTTTAATTTTGAAAATATCGCAGTATTCATCAGAATGTACTATTTCTTACGGTACAGTTATTTTTAAAAGTGGTTCAAAATAAATTCAATGCAATCTCAAGTTGGTCACCCAAATTTCGTATTTTTTTAGTAAGTGGAGCAGGTTCCTCACGCAGTTTAGGGTTATATTTTTGACTATCGGGTTTGCCAGATATCAAATTTAGCGGAGCTACAATTGCCACCATCCGGTCCAGAGGCCAACAAATTTGTGTTGGCCTCTGGATCGGAAGGTTCCTGGTTCGAATCCGGGGTCAGGGCATGGATGTAATTGTGCTGTCCTTAGTTAGGGGTAGTGATGGTCGCCCATTGGGTGCCCCTTCACAAATGACTATCGCTTCCCGGCCTTGCAGTTTCCTAAGATTAGCAATCGAGTGCCCGTCGTAATTAAAAAAAAAATTGCCATAAAAACGATTTATTTTTATTTGACGAGGGAAAATGCTCGCTTTTTTTCACTCTGTTCTCAGACGTGAACAAAAAGTGAACAACCGAAAAAAAGAGGGCAAAAAGAACTGACCTAAAAAAGAGTGAAAAAATATCCGAGCGGAAAAAGAGGACATGTCCTCTTTAAAAGAGATGTTCTAGCAACATTAATTGAATCGCGCACACACACAACCGAGGTATTATAAACTTCACACGTGTCAAGTTTTGAAAGGAACTTCAGCAAGTACTTGGGGGAAAAATTGTGTTTGTGGGTTGTGTTTTTGAAATTGTGTTAACAATTAAAAATGGCAGAAAGTAAGGAGCATTTACGACGCATTTTGCTTTTTTGTTTCCGAGAAGGTAAGAATACTTCGCAGACGCAAAAGAAGATATTTGTCGTGGAGGTGCGGTTGACGATTCTACGAGCCGTAAGGGGTTCAGAAAGTTTCGTCACCTGTATCAGTTCTTTATCAAAAACCTCGGAACTTGTATGAGCGCGGGAAGATGCAACTACAAGAGAGGTAGAGAAAGGTCTTCTAACAGAACGACACATACTCTGATTCAATGTAATTTTTTGTAAAAATAATTCGTCTTCAAAATTTTGCTCAAAGAAAACGGGACGAACGGCATCCTCACTCATACATAACGCAATACTTAAACAGAGAAATATCACGGACGGATATTTGCCAACATTTAAAAAACTGGGCTGCAGCTCAAAACTGAGCAAAGTAATTAAATTAAACTTTTTTTTTTGGCACAGTAAAACCCAAGCAAGAAGGATTTTTTCCAGTAAAGCTATATGTAGAGGGCGCTAGTGTTTTGGTGATTATAAATAGTCTGTTTCCTTGCTTTTGTGAAATGCGCACGGGTAACTTGGAATCATAAATTTTAATAACAAATTATGTTCGTTTTTGTGGGAAAGATTTATCACATCAACAAGCATCCACAAAAACCATTCAAAAACACACCCATAACGTTGCACACAAACTCAGTTCAGTTGACCCTTGCCTACTTTCATAATCCAATCCGTTGCCACGTGACGTTGGAGCAGTCTCATCTAGGCGGTAGATATGTTATGTGCTTTCGTTTAACAATGCCAACTTTTTTTTTACATTCTCGCTCCATTACTTAGGACGGAATTTCTGCAGCAGCCTTGAAAGGAAATCATTCTGCAGGGTGACCAGTTTCTTTTCCTTTCACATCGGGTAAAATTAATTGGTAATTTTTTAGTTAACGTCGTACTAGAGCAACACAACGGGCTATTGACGACGGTCCGGGATCAGTCTCTTAAGAGAAAGATCCGAGGACAACACCTCGTAATTTTGAACCACGGTCAGATGACGAAGCAACACCTGAGCTGGCACCCCACTCTCCAAACTTCCACGCCAACCCAACGTGAGGACTTTCGGCCACGACAGATTTAAGGTGCACCAGCCGCCTCTACACCATACGCTTACAAACATCCATGCCCGGACCCAGATTTGAACCAGGAACCTTCCGATCTAGCCTTTCACAACGGGATATTTTTATATAGGCTAACACATCATTTGTTCAAAACCGGACATTTAAGTGGGCTTACCATTTTCCATATTTTTTGTACAAATCGGGACAATTTCAAATTGGTTTTCAAAATTTTTTGTACAAATCGGGACAATTTCAAATTGGTTTTCAAAATTTTTTGTACAAATCGGGACAATTTCAAATTGGTTTTCAATATTTTTTGTACAAATCGGGGCAATTTCAAATTGGTTTTCAATATTTTTTGTACAAATCGGGACAATTTCAAATTGGTTTTCAATATTTTTTGTACAAATCGGGACAATTTCAAATTGGTTTTCAATATTTTTTGTACAAATCGGGACAATTTCAAATTGGTTTTCAATATTTTTTGTACAAATCGGGACAATTTCAAATTGGTTTTCAATATTTTTTGTACAAATCGGGACAATTTCAAATTGGTTTTCAATATTTTTTGTACAAATCGGGACAATTTCAAATTGGTTTTCAATATTTTTTGTACAAATCGGGACAATTTCAAATTGGTTTTCAATATTTTTTGTACAAATCGGGACAGTTTCAAATTGGTTTTCCATATTTTTTGTACAAATCGGGACAGTTTCAAATTGGTTTTCCATATTTTTTGTACAAATCTGGATATTTTTAAGTTAGCTAACCTTATTTTTTTTGTTCAAACAGGAATCCTAAACTGAGTACTCTTGCACTGGTGAAAAATAGACCGGTCTAATTACCCCCGTGGAACAAAAAATGATAGAGCGACATACTGAATTACTTGAAGTTCTTGGTTTTCCATGTATTACTGCTTGAAGATCAAACAAAAGGCTTTGATAATTACTACCTTTAGACAATTTACAACAGGATTGGCATCATATTTTCCGACAATAGTCGGATGAAATTAAGACCTGCACTTTCTGCTTCCAGGGGATCAGACCCCGGAACACGCCTTTCATTACGGGACAAACCCGCTCAAGCTGGAACGTATAACTTTGCTTAAAACCTGTGCGAAAAAACAAACTATTCCATTATTAAATTCGCCACCTGTGTTAGAATGTTTCGCTGACACAAGATATTAATTTTTCCGTCTCGTTCATACTGCACTGAAATGACAAAAAAAAATTAAATGCAACCTTGAACTTGATTCTATAACACATTCAACTCACGTCACCATGGCAGATATTGTATTAGTATAAGCACACGTGAAATACGATTTATGTAACAGGAAAGACTTGCATTTTATTATGAAGCCTAAATTATGTACGTGTACTGCTAAACTGGAAAATACTGCACAAATAGTTTTTAAATACATTTCAAGTTTTCCAACATGTTTCCTGAAACAAATTTCGTTCTGCCGTGCTGTCTTAAAAATAAAATGATTAATCATAAAATGAATAAGAATGTACGTTTAAAAAAAAAAATCGTAGACGACCGTGCCGCCTTTGCGTGCTTTGATTATTTTGTCGCTAAGCTAATAAGAAACGGACAACACCAACATGGCGATCGCATCAAATACTAAAATTGAACAGGACAAAATAATATAAAGGTCACTTGTGGAAAAAACTAATTACAAAATTAGTTCTCTCACTAGCTTTCCAATCTCGCTTTCGACAAATAAGTCAGCTAAAGAAAGACGAGGTACAGAGATTTGATTTCTGTAACACAAGTGCCATCTTAATTTCATATTATAAAGGAACAAACTCAATAAAAGATCGTCCTTTCGATTCATGTTTTTGTGGCGCATCTGAAACTTTATCTAGAATGTTTGGCAGGTTTTTATTTGAATTAACGTAGAACTGGAGTAATACAGCGGGTTATTGGCGTTGTTTGGGTACCATCTCGCCATTTTGAACCACGGTTAGAAGACGAGATCAACATCACTCAAAATTTCAAAACCACGCTAACGTTAAGACATTTGAGGCTACCACCACCTCCAACATACACGTCGATCTTTGGTTAGATCAGGTTTTGAACTCGCAGCCTTCGGTTGTCAGTTCACGACTCTACCAACTCGGCTAACATGCTCGAGCAGAATAAAATGCGGCAAAAAATAATTTCATTGAGTTTAATCAAGTGATCCTAATTGAGACTTCGTGTGCTTGTATTTATTTATGATCCAATTAGCACAATGACAAAAAGGTCAGTATTATGCCTGTACAACAAATTGATAACGATACATGCTTCCCACGTTATGAGGGTGGCAAGCAGACCATTAGTACGCGACGTACGGCCCGCGGCACGGATGAGGCTTGCTTAAAAACTGATAGTCTTAAATGGATGCAAGAGTTTCAGTAAATATTGAAAACGGAAAGTTGAAATAAAAACCAAATTTGAAACTAAATAAAGAAATTGAGAAGTGAAAGTTTGGAATAAAACAGATGTGTCCAGATTATAATTAGCACCTTGCACAACAAGCGGAGAAAAATTCTTAACATTCAACTTTATTCTTCGAAATATGAAATTTCGAATAAAATCAGAACGATAAAATCTGTTTTGGGACAAAGAACAAAACAAAAAGTATATTTGAAATTGTGTGTTGATTTTTTTTAGACGATACCAAAAAAAAAAATACGTTCAAAACTAATAAAATGTTCTGGAAAATCCAGAAATTTGATTCCAATGGATGCACGAAAGTCGTACAACTCTTGCACGTTCCCATTCAAAATACGTAAAAAAAAAAAACTCCACGAGATTCGAATTTTCAGATCAAGTACAAAAGTTGATGTAAAAAATGTTCTACTGCGCAAAATTGGAAGTTTTCATTCGTTCCTTTTCGAGTTAGCTCATATATTAGGATTTTGGAGAATTTTAGGGTGCAAATGTTATATGCTATATTTGTAAATATATATCAAGAAATGTTCAATTTTTGTTACAGTCTTGATCGGCTAAGCTTCGAAACACTTATCGAACGTTACACATGTATCGATAATATAATTTCTTTTCCTACATATTAAGTACATTAAAACATTATTAAGAATATGGCTAAGTCTCTAGGAATACATTTGGATAGTCGCAAACACAAACTTAGGTTTGATCAAATGGTCCCAACAAATTATTTAAATGCTAACACTTGAACGAAAACCCTTTTGCTCTTTAATGAAATTTAATATTCTTGAAACATTTTATTGCACTCAAGAAAACGTTTTGTGTGTTTATTTTCAATCTTTGAGTATAGCATTTGGCAACTGTTCGAAAATCAAATAATCGTTTGGGAAGACATTTTGTTTTAACGATGCTGTTTTGGAATATTTTACTAGCACCATCTTCTGTCTTTCCGTTCAAGAAAACGAACGTGGAATAAACAGCGCTGTTGTTTTCCCATCTTATTCCGGGAGACGATAAAAATATTATTTTCCCGAACGGAACTCTTCCACGGAAACAAGCGCGGTCCCACCCACCATTTCAACCAACCGGAGACGAGAATCGACCCCGAATATAAACACAACAGAAGCGAGCTTCGCTCAACGCGATAGCTCTGAACACGCAGTTTCGAATTCTTCGGAACGACGAAATAATAAGAATTCAGAGAGGAAAAAAATATTCTTACTTGAACTTCCATTTCCTGACCAGGGAACGTATCATCCTGTTCCGACATGTTTCTAGGCAGATCGAATCGTCACACACCACCAAATAAAACGAGAATAATAATTAGAAAATAAAAACGAGCAAGATTTGAGTAAAAACAAAAAAATTCAACACGGAAGGAACGCCGAATCACTCGCTTGCTTCTCTCATCAAGCAGTAGCCGATCCACAACGCCCAAGCTCAGAACGATCAACACTGGGGTTGCCACGAATGGGCTGCGACACCCTGCGCCAAATCTACGTCGCCAATTTATCGTCCGCACCAAAAATCCGTAAACCGAGTGTTCCATACCTTTCAATTAAAAACATTTCAAAATTCAATCTTTCAAAAAAAAATTGTTGGCAGGTGCTATTTTAAATTAGCGTCGTACTGGAGTTTCACAACGGGATATTCCATTGTGTAATAAAAATCACGTTTAAAATCTGAAGTTGTTTTATAATTTAGTTTTTTATAGACTAGTTTGCCACAAGCACGTCAAATTCACATAAAAATTCTGACTGAACATTGGTCCGCGGTAACCAGGTTGGAAGTGTAACTAATTGGCCGTAGTATTCAAAGGAGGCTGGGCACGTTAAATTTGTCGTGACCTCAAATATCCTCACGTTGGCGTGGTGTTTAAGTTAAGAGAGTGTGTGCCTGCACAGATGTGACTACGTCATTTGACCGTGGAGTTATCAACGGATCTTTCTTAATTTTTTGATCCCAGACCGTCGCCAATAGCCCGTTGTGTTGCTCCAGTGCGACGTTAATTAAAATACCTACATGACTAAACATTGGTGATTTGCGGTATATTTATGGCACTTAGGCTACATCTAACCAAGCTCCGATGAGAAATGGTAATTGTAATGGTAATTTTTAGTTAACGTCGTACTAGACAACACAACGGGCTATTGACGACGGTCCGGGATCAGTCCCTTAAGGGAAAGAACCGAGGACAACACCTCGTAATTTTGAACCACGGTCAGATGACGAAGCAACACCTGAGCTGGCACCCCACTCTCCAAACTTCCACGCCAACCCAACGTGAGGACTTTCGGCCACGACAGATTTAAGGTGCACCAGCCGCCTCTACACCATACGTTTACAAACATCCATGCCCGGGCCCGGATTCGAACCAGGAACCTTCCGATCTAGAGGCTAACACCTTAACCACTATACCGGTTGGTCGGCCCGATGAGAAATGATTTTCTGTCAAGTAAACCGGTAGGTATTTTAACTGACGTCGTACTGGAGCAACACAACAGTCCATTGGCTACAGTCTGGGATCAACCCCCGAAAGGAAAGATTCGAGGACTGCACCACGTTGTTTGACCCCTGATCAGATGGTGGAATCCTAAAGGGAGTCCAGTAAATGGTTATATACACACAAGAAAAGTTTAACAACCACAGAATAGAGAAGTACCTCAGTGTGTTACTGCGAACGAAGTTGTACCGCCTGTACACACATACAAGGAGCATTGGATAGTACAGTCAGAGGAACACATAACTTTTCTGAATTTCGCCATAGGGCCATCGTTGTAGCGCAGGTCCGTGCAATTACCCTGGTTGTATTTATTTCTCTTTGTCACTAAGGGTTGAGAGTTCGAAACGCAGTCCGGACAAAGACCATTGTGTATACTGGGGCTGGTGTACGTTAAATCTGTCAAGGCCTCAAATGGCCTGACGTTGGCGTATTATGGAATTTTGAAGAGTGGGGAGCTCAGGTTTTCACCCCGTCATCTGACCAATGGTTCAAAATTACGCGTTGTTGTCCTCGGAACTATAAAAAGTAACCAACCGAATTTCGTTAAAACTTTCAAATCATATGTTATTGCTTTTTATATAATACATGTAAAAAGAATGGAGTGTTTGTTTGTATATATTGAATATTTTCGACCCATGTCAAGTTTTCTATCCGCTTTGGACCCTACTGATGCCAAATCCGTCTCTTTCACGTTTGGTGTCTGAGTTTCCTTCTGTCTGTTTTTATGTGTGTGCCCAATGCTCGTCCACACAATTTAATATATTTCATGAAACTTTGCATACTGTGACTACTTGCTTTAATTTAGTGACCGCACTTGGTTGCGTTAGTCTGTCCGTCTTTCCGTTCTATGTTCGATTTTGTGTTTATGTGTTTGTACAGACATCACATGAATTGTATTCTATATATTTGATTGCAATATGCTTTATTTCATGCATCCCATATTAGTTTAGCGAATGTATTAAACTTTTCTTCATTTTCATATTTAGATAAGTTTTATTCTAAAACATTTGAGTAGTATATAATCATTCATATTAACGATATTAAATCAACCATAATTTGGAAGTTTTGGAAAATCTGGAATGTGTGTTGAGTAGTATGATAACTGGGATTGTTTCATCAGCATTGCTGAAAAGTAATTATTTTTTATGGAATTTCAACTCTGATACTTCATTTATTTCGAGCCTTATTTTTGTTCATAACGAAATATAAACGATTTCCGAATAATTAGGACAAACTATATTTTTCAACGAACGGGAACGGAGCGGAAACTCGTGTTGGTTGTTCACGTGCAGTGATGCTTTCTGTTTCTTTCGCTCGGAATTAATTTAATATTTCTAAATTTCGTACAGTTTTAGTTGTAAATTGTGGCCACTGTGCGAGATCAAGAGATCAAAAAGAATCACGAATTAATATCTTAAGAACAATGTTTTACCCGACAACTTTTATTTTGTTTTATTTTGCTGTTTTTTCTGTTTTAAATATTCGTTATAAATTGTATTTCTTTTTCATCTCACACAGTACCACCACAAAGTATTCGATGAAAAGTGGCAAGTCAGAACAAAGCAAATTATAAGTGTAATTATTGCCGCTATTGAAATAATAATGTTAAAAAATTCTGAACTAGAGTTTTTGAAATATTAAAATTTTTTGTCATAATGACAGGGTGGATAATTTTACACTTTGAAGCTATATTTGAACATCTTATTTTTTTTTAAAGTCTATTGAAAACAATGATTTACCATTTTTTTAAATGATAATAGGTTACCCTTGGGTAGGTCTGTATTGAAGAAATTTATTTTAAAACAAGTTCTTTTATTATTAGCGTGCCACAAAATATAATTTTCAAGAAAACGTTTACTCGCCTTAGGACATGTACTGATGAATATCTCGTCAAATTAATTTGTTATCCTTCCCTTAAAGATGACGAAAAACGAGAATGCCGCTTGCCTGATGGCAAGAAAAAATATTGTTTTGTTGACTGATTGTATTATTGATATTGTTTTGTTGTTTGCGAGATCACTTGCCGTATATTATGATTTTAAGCATAAAAAGAACTTAAGAAAGGGAATTCCAAATACCCCCAAATCGTAGTTTGCAGTAGTAACCTACAAACGACCTTTTTGTCATTTTGTAGCTTTCTCATACAACAAAAGGGAGCGATGTATGTGTATTACATAAATAGATATGCATTTGTAGGATCTGTGTTTAAAGTGAATTGTACAAATTATAAATATATATGTCGAAAGAGTATTAAAATATTAATTTATTCTGTGTGTGTGTGTGTGCGAAAATCAAAAGTGATTATATATTCTAATAATTTTTCTTCGATCTAGAATTAACCAATTCAAACCGAGTGATGGCGTGTATTTCTTCTAGTACTTAATAAAACGAATTACTATATCAACTCAACTTTTAAAATTTAGTGCGAATATTTAAAGCATTGAATGGCCCTTTTTGTAGTTTTTAAATCTAAGCAATTTTTATCTTAAACATCTAATTAAACGATTTTTCTTTTTGTCTTGTTTGTTTCATTTTTATTTTGTACTAGCCACTGCGTGACCAGGACCAGCACGGCGTTTTCCGTGACAATTCCAAAAAGGTCGAAAACGTTGGTTCAAGGGAGAGAAAAAACTAATGAATTCATTTTAAAATGTTCAAAATTAAATTTGAAAATTGGGACAGGACGCAAAATTCACAAAAAATTAGGACTACCTGTGTGCCAAATTTCGTTATTGTAAGTGCAATAGATTCGTCAGGATAGTACACGCAGACAGAACACAGACACATATTTCCTTTTATAATAGTAGAGATTACATTAATTATGGAATTAAAATTAGAAGTACAAACAAAAAAACTCTATTGAAATAATACCTACATATTTGAATAAAATACTTTCGTTGTAAACATTTTTTTCTATCGAAGTCTCTTGAATAAGAATATCCCTTCTAATATTTAATACTATATTATCAAAACAATATATTGCTAGATAAGTAATTTGGAATTTTTAGGTTCAGTTTAATAGTGTGCCAAAACCTGACATGTTTTAAGTGTAAATTATGACAGCATCAAATGTTCATAAAAATAATTTTAGTTCGAATATTTTTTTTGTCTCTAATCAAGTCGTAAAACTTAACCGGTCTGTTTATTTTATTGCTTTTATTTCCCATACAAATAGTACATTGTTATGACCTCGATTTGATAAATTATAATTATTTCCGAAAGCAAATAGTACTACGTTTTCTGTTTGAGTGATTCAAAATGGAACATAGGTGATTTTATTTTGTTTTATACGGGTGTAAAGGACAGGGTCAGGTGCTATTGGTGTGGCGAAGGGCTTGAAAATTGGCAAGGAGATGGTGTAGTGAGACACGAACACATAAAGTTTTATCCCAAATGTTTGGTAGCCCAACAACAACAAATGGTTGCTGACCCTATATCAAAAAGAACACCAACAGATGAAATTGTACAGGTGGATGAAATCAAGAATAATACCAATGTTTTTATAAAACCCGATGTAAAACCTTACCTCTCAAACAACAAGGACGAACGACTTTGTAAAATTTGTTTGGAATCGGAAATGGATGCTACTTTGCAGCCTTGCGGTCATCTGGTGACATGCATGAGATGTGCGAAAGGTCTCGTAACAAGTCCTATGTGCCGAACCAATATTTTACGTAAAATTAAAACGTACATTTGTTACTAAACGTTATCTACCCTTTGTCAATTCAAGTAGTAGATGCAATTTTAGTGACTAACTGAACATGGAGTGAAAGAATTCTACAAGAGTGATATTTTGAGTTTAATGTTATGAAATTAACACATGTGCGGTAGCAAAAAAACTAGTAAGGAAATTCGAAACTTCTAAAAAAAATATAAGACTTTCTATCAAGGACTTGTGGTAAAATCGTGTAGGAAAGATTTATATTTAATATATTTAGAAGGGGTATAATAACTATTTTACTTATTTGTTGTTTGTTCATTACATGCTAAACCTATTTTGGATAGAGGAATTTTAAAGTGCCTTAAAAAGGAATTACAAATTGCTTTAAGAAAGATATGTGTAAAAGTACTCTGTAATGCAAGAAAACTGAAAATAAATATTCATATTTTGAGATTTTTTCCTTTTTATTTTCTAACTGATTTTTTTCTGCATAACTTTTTTTATTGTTCTTGATAAACTTTAATTTGCTTTTTCCTTTTTTTTTAAAACAAACATCGTAACTTTTTTTGTTAGTGCTTAGCTTATTTTTTTACTGCTAAACGTTTTTTGTTTTGTTTATTTTATTTTATTTATTTTTTTTTTTGCCGCTTAATTTTGTTACTGTTAAACTTTGTTTTGTAACCACTTAACTTTTTTTTTTACTGCTTATTTTTTTTTAATTGTTTAACTTTTTTTTCTTATTCAATTTTTTTTTTTAACATGATCAAAAAAATACTATAATTGTTGTGTAGAATATCTTTTTTTGACAACACTGTATTTAGATAAAATATTTATTGAAAACATAGGAATCGGTAAAACAATTAATATAATTGCTATAACATATCTTACAGGTCTTTTACATACACTTCTTTAACAGTATTGAAAATATCTGTTGCATTCAACTTTTCAAAGAAGTTGCCTTCTAATATAATGTCATAAAAGTTTAACAATTTATTGCTCTCTCTTACAAAATGAATAGCAAACTCTTTCCAGTTAACAGCACATAAAGCAAGGGTGAAAATTTTGCAAAAGCGTTCGACAACATTCATCTTCATACATGCATGTACAGATTGATTGACAATTTCATTCTTACAACCTAAGCAATCAAAAAGAATAGTAATATTATTTACCACAATTTCCTTTAGGCACTTGCAAAGAGAAGCTATAACTTCTCTCCAACATTCAAATTTACCAGTATCAATGCAGTAAAGTTTGTAACTTTCATCAGGAAAACCATTTTTGATTTCCAGTTTCACGTAGTATGGCAGCAAATACGTCAAAAGCGATATTTTCAATACATCTGACACATTAGCGTAGAATTCGTACAATTTAAAATACTGATCAGAATTCATAAACACAGAACAATTTGTTTTTAGCAGAGATTGTTTGAAGAAATACATAGAATTCATACTTAAACATTATTTCAATGATATTTGTTCATTTAAAAATTAATTAGTATTTAAAATTTTCAGTTGTTATTTAATTTTACTCATGTGTAAAACTATCAGTGGTGTGAGTAAATCTTTAGATTATGCATTAACTATCAAGAAAGTGCAACAATTTTATTTTGTTTAGCAGCCTAGAAGTGTACACATTATTTTCAAAATCACAAAACCCACTTACTATCCATTTAACGTAGCAATGTAGTATATATGAAATTATAAAAGACCTATACAAAGTATCTTGTAAAATACTTGTGAAAATTGGTATTTTGCTCTGCAATTTAAACTACATAACATACACAAGGTTTTCAAGTAAATAAAAAGAAGTTCATATGTTTAGTAAAATGTATGGTTTGCAAGAGCATTAGAAAAAAGAACATTTATTTAGAACTTCAAGGACTAAAAGTTTATTAATATTCATTTTGACTACTTCAAATGTACAAGTAAACATCATCATAGTATGGGTCTTGCAAAGTTTCAACTAAAGGTAAAAAATATTTTACTTTTACAGGTTTCTTCTTAATTTTTTTTCTTGCACAAAAACACGCTTTAAGAAATTAAACTGCCAAATGTCTTAGTTGTAAATCAAATTTTTTTTTTTTTTTGTAATCTGCATTTAAAATTTTGTAATAATAGCTAATTTATATGTTTCAATCGTATTTTTTCAAAAGCATCTTAACATTTTACAATAAATCAAAGAACATTTTATTAAAAAAAGTTTGTAAATCTAAAAAATTAAATCATTAAATTTCAGACAGATTTATTTAAATAAAAAAAATAATATGGCTAGGAAAGAAAAATTAAGAAATAATATATGTTTGATTTCAATACAATTATAACTTCTTCAAATGAACAAGGAGTCATTTGCGTTTCTACTCTTTTGTTAAAATCATCAAACTTTGTAAGTTTAATTAACTTTGTTCCACTGTTTCTTTGTTTAATCAACTTACTTCTGTAAGTGCCGTGTTGTATTTCTGTGGTATATAAGTGAGTTTGCTTTGGTTAAATTAAAAAAAATTTACAAGGAAACGTAATCATATTATGGGTCTTGCAAAGTTTTCAAATAACAGAAAAAAGATTTTTGTTTTTTTATTTAAGGGTACGTTATTTAAAAACAAATTCTGCAATAAAATATGTGCTATAGCATCTAATGTATAATTAGTGTTTAAGTGAAAGCATCTAAATTAAAAAACATAAATATTTATAGCAAATAAAATTTCATTTCAGGTATTGCATTGTAAAAGACACAATTTATAAAATTAGTAATTAATTGAAAAAAAATCCAAAATGCAGTGTATGTGGAAAGACAAGCATAAAAGTTTCTTTATAATAACAATAAGATGTAAGTAGGAAAAATAATATTCACAAATGCATAAATATTAATTATAACGTTTTCCAAATATCGTTTAGTGTGCATTCCTATTTACACTGTGTTCCAGTTCAGGGGGGTACATATAGGGATTATCACTATTTTATACAATAATTTTTCGAAACGTTAAGTTAATTCTAGGGCATAATGCATTTCCACGGGGCAAGCTGTGTAACCAAAATTTGTTTGTTGGATAAATCATTACAAGTAAGCTTCCATTTTCCAGAACAATTTTTAAAGAGTTGTAGTTCTTTCTAGAAAACACAAATTGTCTTTTTTGTCCAAATGAAACAGACGCTATGGGTGCAATATGATCCAAGTCCTTCTCGTTGTCTTTATGTGCACCTATACAGTCCTTACCATCTTTATAACGGTTCACCAACACAAAATTAAATCTTGCATCAATTATTCGTTCCACTTCACCCTTTATTTCCAACAGTAAAGGAGACCAGGGCTTGGCTGCAATACAAGATCCACTAAAGGTATAGCTTATACCTTCGTCTCCGTATGCTACAAGTTGTCGAGGCACAGTATGTTTTTTACCGTAAATTTCTATAGTAGTTTCCTCTTTCTTTAAATACGTTAATTCGTTTTCCAATCGACGGAAATATGACCAACCATCACAATCTGTAAACAATTTACCATATTCATAGCATAAAGAATCTTTACAGTATTTCTGGAAACACTGTTCTTCGTCTATACGCATTTTCTTTGCAGGTCTAATATCACTAGAATCCATGATGTATCTAAAAACAGTAGAAGGGCAAAAATCCAGAGAAGCAAAGTTATTCAAAGACCCAAGAAACAAGTTCAACTATGCTTTTAAAAGCCTCTTAGTTATCAAACAGTATAATCACTTTCTTTTGTTTGGTCCCTAACTTTTTCAGATACCACAACACGTGTACTTCAGTAGTTTAAGCTACTATTTAATTTTCTTTCAAATAACTTTTAGCACACTTATCGACTCCTTGTATAAGTCCGTTCCTCCTCTTTAACCTACACGTGCAAAAACATAATCCTTAGTCATGTGTAATTCTCTTGTGACGTCATTCACAACGTCACTCCTCGCCTTGTATTCCTCCGCGCTTACGTCCGTAGACAAATCGCTGTGATTAGGTACCTACATGTTCTAACAAGTAATCTGACGTCACAGAATGACCATTCCCAATTAAATAAAACTAACCTGTTGCCACTCATCCGTAAAGAAACTTCCATGTAATTCATACAAAAATAAAACAACTCAACTCCATTCCTGGAAAATAGAATTTTTTAAAGTAATAGAAGTAGGAATCCTACATCTCAACTTTACTCCACATGACGTCGCCTCAAAATCTAAGAAAAAAATCTCAAGTCCCAGTGACGTCTGAGTTGGTGTTGAAACTCATCCGTATCAAAGCTTCCATGTAATTCATAAAATTGAAATTAAATAACTCAACTCCATTCCTAGAAATAGAAATTATTTAATGGTTGTAGAAGCAGGAATTTGACAACCCAACTTAACTCAACATGACGTCACAGTCAAATCTCTGAAAAAAATCACAAGTCCAAAAATGTAAGCAAACCGTTTCTATCGTAAACACACCGCCTGTTGCTATTCAACAGTAGATAAACTCAAAAACCTGAAACTAACAACTCAACTCCATTCCTAGAAAATAGAAATTATTTTAAAATATCAGAAGCAGGACACCTACACCTCAACTTTACATGCTCAGTGAAATCACTAGCGCCTCAGCGTACAGCGTAAGTGTCCGACAAGTTGACTCTGATTGGCTCCTCATATATATGTTGTATGGTTGTTGTTAGTAATATTTATCGCCAACTTATAATAAGGGGAGGCAAAAATGAACTCTTCTTTTAAAGAGCTCCTCTTGGTGAAACAACGATGGCCAAATGGCTAAAGTCACTTACCATCAGATTGGCGTTAGCGGCGGAGGATGACTTCCCGAGTTCGAACCCAACTGGCGGAAATATTTTTAGATCATCCAAATTATTTTAAAACAATTCCAATTTAATTCCTTTTGATTCTAAATTACTATTCCTAATTTTTAATACCCTTTTTTTATTTTTCCAAACTTCCGTTGATTTTACATAAATAATCTAAAAACCACTCCTGAACTCACTACCAGCTGATATTTTTCCGCCCCTCTGCCGTCCCCTTTGCTTTAGGATGATGGTGTCGTATCCATCCCTGGTTTAGGACCATTCTGATGTAACAAAAAGCATACATAAAACACTAACTTATATAATTATTAACTTATATAATAAAAGGATACAATTTTCGGTTCAAAATGTTAAAACCTTACGAAAACCGTTCCTATCAGTCAAAGAGATCTGCGCCAAAACGTAGATAAATAGCCAAATGAAACACCTTTACGTCTCAGGCACATGATCATACCAGCCAATCAGAGTCAACTTGTCGGACACTTACACTGCACGCTGAGGCGCTTGTGTGAAATCTCAGAAAAAAAATTCAAGTCCCGAATGTAAACAAGCCAAGTGTTGCCATTCCCAATTAAATAAACTACCTTGTTGCCATTCAACAGTAGATAAACTTTAAACAAATTAAACCAAAACAAACAACTCAACTCCAATCAACTAATGTTTTTATTCAGCAGCAGGACTCCTACACCTCCTCGACGGTCAGTACGTCACTTCCGGTTTTGATGACGGCACGCCATGACGTCACTAGCCACGCCCCATTTTGATGACGTCACTTCCGTCCCTCCAAGTGGCCCGTATACTACTCATATCCATTCATGTAATACATTTCACATACATCGCACCCTTGCTGTATGAAAAAGCTACAAAATGACGAAAGGTGACACTAAGGTAGCAACAACAAAAGACTATTTTGAGGGGGATATGGAATTCCTTTTCTTAAGTTTTTTCATGTTCAACTCAATTAATAAAAAGGACGTTTTACGACAAATGTTCTCGCACTCATAGTCAACAAAAAAATATTTTTTTACTTGTGGCACTCTTGCATCCGGCATGCGACGTTATGGAATTTCGCAATCGTCTCCTGTCATTCTGACAAAGAATTTGAAAAGTTTTAGTTTGGATTTTTAATTATTATTTTTTAAATAATGGCATAATTACACTTAAAATTTTTTTTTATTCTGAGGTACCTGCCACTTTAAGTCGAATACTTTGTGGTGATGTTGCGTGTGATGAAAAAGAATCACAATTTATTAAAATAATAAATATTTAAAACAGAATGCAATGGAAAAGAGCGAAATAAAACAAAATAAAAGGTGTCGGGAAAAAGTTGTTCTAAAGATATTAATTTGTGATTCCTTTTTATCTCTTGATCTCGCAGTTGCCACAACTTCCAACTAAAAACTGCACAAAATTTAGAAATACGAAATTAATTCAGAGCGAAAGAAACATGAGTTTCCGTTTTATTCGAGTTCTTTAAAAATATCGTCTGTCCCAAATATTCGGACATCGTTTACATTGAGCAAAGAACAAAAATAAGTATCAGAACTAAAATTCCATAAAAATAATAATAATAATAATAATTTTTTGAAGAATGATTGGTTTTTCAGCAGTACTGGTAAAGCAAATCAAAATAATCGTAATACTCAATATGCATTCAAATTTTTCCAAAACTACCAAACTATGGTTGATTAAAGTACACTTACTCTGGTGTTTTATCATGAAACTCATCTAAATGTACTCTATAACAAAAAAATCTAATCTCCAAGAAGGAATCATCCGGTTGCTTTGAAATTTCGTATGCAAAAATGTTTTGACCAGATATGCAAATGATTAAAATTTGGTGTCCAATGAATGCATAGTGCGATCTCCAGCGCATCGGAACTCCGCATCCAGCAGATGTATACAAGAAGTTGTTCTTGAACTGTTGTTAAAAATGTCTGCTGTGTATTGAGATTTAGGATACCTTTCAACGACTAATAAAATGCCTCGCCGCAGGATTCGAGCTCATTACGAGCAACTTTCAGAGTTTGAAAGAGGTCGTATCATTGGATTGAAAGAGGCAGGTTGGACAAATCGGAGAATCGCTCGTCATATGAGTCGAAGCGATGCGGCGATTAGAAGATGCTGGCAAGAATGGGTGGACAATGGCAGATTTCAGCGTCATGATGGTAGCGGTCGACGTAGGGCCACAACAGATCGCGAAGACAGAGTGATTGTCACATCAGCTGTCACAGCGCCTGATTCATCGCTATCAACCATCAGTTGTGCGACCCACACAAGTGTCCACCATGACCATTCACAGACGGCTGAAAGAGCGAAATCTACGCTCGAACCGACCGTTACGCCACCTGCCACTCACGCCTGCACACTGTCGAGCCAGATTACAGTGGTGCTTGGATCGATCAGGATGCAATGATGCTGACTGGGGACGTATAGTCTTTAGCGACGAATCCCGCTTCCAACTGTGTCCTGACGATCATCGAAGACGTGTCTGGACACGTCAGGGCAGCGTGCCGATCCTGCTTTCACTATTGCACGCCACACGGGCCCTCAACAAAGAGTTATGGTCTGGGGTGCCATTTCCCTTGATAGACGGACCCCTTTGGTCGTCATTAGAGGAACACTTACTGCACAGCGGTACGTTGACGACATTCTGAGACCAGTTTTGCTACCGTTCCTTTCGCAGCACCCTGGATTTATTTTTCAGCAAGACAATGCCAGACCACATACGGCACGTGTTGCTATGAACTGTCTTCAAGCTTGTCAAACACTTCCTTGGCCAACCAGATCACCAGATCTCGCTCCCATCGAGCATGTCTGGGATATGATGGGAAGGCGACTGCATCCGGTAGGGAATGTTGATGACGTAGTCCGACAATTGGAGCAAATATGGCATGAAATAGCACAGGAGACCATCCGGGAGCTTTATCGGTCTATGCCACGCCGTGTGGCAGCTTGCATCCAGGCTAGAGGCGGGCCAACACCTTATTGAGCTCGTTACTGTAACTCTGAAATAAATCATTCAATTGTTCTGAAATTTTAATCGTTTTCTATTCTGTACACAATTTTCCTATCCACCAATTTTGGTCTCCATCGGACAACTCCTTCTTGGTGCGTCGATTTTTTTGTTATCGAGTGTATAACAATACAGAAATGTTTGATATTGCATTCACTAAACTAATAGATAATGTATAAAACAAAATACATTGCAATAAAATCTATATAAATAATAATGGAGTGGGTTTTTTTGTGTGTAATATTTTCGACCCATTTCAAGTTTTCGATCCTTTTTGGACCCTACTGATGCCAAATCCGTCTCTTTCACGTTTGGTGTCTGTCTTTCCTTCTGTCTGTTTTATGTGTGTGCCCAATGCACGTCCACACGGTTTAATATACGTATTTCATGAAACTTTACATACTGTGACTACTTGCTTTCATTTAGTGACTGAACTTGGTTGTGTTAGTCTGTCCGTCTTTCCGTTCTATGTTCGATTTTGTGTTCATGTGTTTGTACAGACATCACATGAATTGTATTCTAGATAGGCTTTATTTTATTCATTATATATTAGCTTAGTGAATGCAGTTTAAAATATTTCTTTATTGTTATATTTAGATAAGTTTCATGTTAAAACACCAGAGTAAGTATACTTAAATAAACCATAATTTGTTCGTTTTGGAAAAATTGGAATGCACAATATCGATTACTTAGATTGCTTTACCAGTGCTGCTGAAAAAGCAATTTTGTTTCCTAAAATTATTTTTTTTTATGGAATTTCAACTCTGATACTTCAGTTATTTCGAGTCTTATTTGTGTTCTTTGCGCAATGTAGACGATTTACGATTATTTGGGACAGACGATATTTTTCAAAGAACGGGAATAAAACGAAAACTCGTGTTTAAATTTTTGCGACAAATGCAACTTTTTTTCACACGTTCAACGCTTGATGTAAAGTACTAAAACCAAAATTCCTCCTTCCTGGTGTGCATTGTAAGCAAGTTATAACCGCAACATGAATGCAACTTTCTGCATAAATGCAACTTTTTGCATAAATGCAACTACCTACAACTTTTTAAAATTAGCTTAAAATTAATTAATATGAAATTACTATTTCATGTCTGATCTTGCGAACGCCGAAGTATTGCGGATCAAAGAAGTTCGTGGAAAGAAGGTGTTTGTCCTACTTAAACATACGGAAGTGAAATACTAAATGGCACGTACTTTAACGCATTGGTTGGCACTCTGGATTCTCCAGAGGAGACGTGCGTAATGAATTTCAGAGTTTACGAAGTGAGTGTCGATCATCAATATGTTGTTCGCCTTGTAGATGACGTTTTAAAATCTCTGAATGTTGAGCGAAAGGATTTTGCGCTTCTGCTGTCGGATACAGCATATTGTTTGACTGCGGCTGGAAACACACTCAAGGTGCCTTATCCGCGATTGCTCCAAATGACTTGCGTGGCACACTTGTTTCAGAACTGCAGGTAAAAGTCTGTAGATTTTGCACAAATGCGGACAATATCATCGCTTGTGCTAAAGCAGCCACAGTACAAACCAAGCTCTTAAAAGCCGCTTTTCAGGCCATTGGCCAACTGCCTGAGCTAATACTCACATGGTCAGCTTCGTGGCTTCGGACATCATTGTACTCCACTGACCACCTTCCCACTGTAAAGGACATTGCGAGCGGTATCAGT
This sequence comes from Metellina segmentata, assembly GCA_947359465.1. Lineage (NCBI taxonomy): Eukaryota > Metazoa > Arthropoda > Arachnida > Araneae > Tetragnathidae > Metellina > Metellina segmentata. The sequence goes on from OX375881.1 coordinate 120,638,111, forward strand.
GGCAACGGCATTTTAGTGCGTGTCGCGAAAAAAAAATTTATGTGTGGACTCAGAGCTGCAAAAACGTTTGTTGAAAATCAAAAGCAGCTACGGATGTTTGATTCGCCTCGTAGAAAAATCAGAATCGAACGCGTACGACATCGAGAGAGAGTATGAAGATATCAGATCGATGAATTTAAAAGATCCTTGCAACCTTAAAACGTATCTTAAAAATAAGATTGGAAAAGAATAATGACCTGACGGTTATTGTTACACTTTCCCGAGATGATTTTCCCCCAAGTCAGTATTTTCTACAGCAACAATGTCATGCAACATCAGTCTCTGTTGAGAGCAGTTTTTCAATGTGAAGGGAACTGAGACGTTCTCTACAACGCAAAACATGAAAATTTGTGGTGTACAAGACCTCCTTATTTTTCAATAAAAAAGAAATCCCTCAACTTAAAGACTATATTTATAAAAACTACATGCTTCATTCATTATATTACAGTAAAAGTATATTAATTTTTTGCATTATTTTTTAAAATATTAGGAATCGAATAAGTACTTACAATAAACAGCCTTCTAATACATGGTGATGAATAGGTACGCTTAAAATTTTTTCTACTGCTTGGAAAATCCTAATGCATGCTTTAATATTGACACAAATGTATATGGATTGAAGTAAACTAATTTTTATTACAGTATGTTAAATGTAAAAATTATAAAAAAAAGTTGAATCGAAAAAATTTGAAATTCTGAAAAAAAGGCTGATTTTTCTCATAAAATTGGTGAATAAAAAAAATACTATCAATAAGAAATGAAATAAATTATGTTCATTGGATGAGTTATTACCATAGAAAGGTTCATAAAAAATTACACCTCTTAAAAATGAATACAATTTTTTACGAGCGTACCTATTCATCACCATGTATTAGAAGGCTGTTTATTGTAAGTACTTATTCGATTTCTCATATTTTAAAAAATAATGCAAAAAATGAATATACTTTTACTGTAATATAATGAATGAAGCATGTAGTTTTTATAAATATAGTCTTTTAGTTGAGGGATTTCTTTTTTATTGAAAAATAAGGAGGTCTTGTACACCACAAATTTTCATGTTTTGCGTTGTCGAGAACGTCTCGGTTCCCTTAAAGAAATTACTGGCCAAGAATAGGCCATTCAACGACATCAACGTTCTTCTGAATTTGATAATGTATTATAATACTGTTGTACATGACTAAAATTGTCAATAAATTTTGGAATTTTTTCTTTTTTTACGAGTAATTTGTTTTAGATTTTAGTGTAGCAAAAATAAATGCAACTTTATTTCCATAAATGCAACTGCAAGGAGATAAATGCAACTTTTACCATTTTTACTGAAACAAAAAAGTTGCCCTAGTTATAACCTACTGCGAGATTCTCTGTTTTCTATTATTTTCTGTTTTAAATATCAATTATTTTAATAAATTGTGTTTTTTTTTCCACCACACGCAACACCACCACAAAGTATTCGATTTAAAGTAGCAGGTAAGTCAGAATAAAGCAACTTTAGGTGTAATAATGCCATTTTTGAAAGAATAATGCCGTTATTGAAAGAATTATACCGTTATTGAAAGAATAATAATGTTTAAAAAATCCGAACTAGAACTTTTCAAACATTTAAAAAATTATTTGTCATGATGACAGGAGAAGGTTGCAAAAATTAACAATTTCGCATGCCGGAAGCAAGAGTGCCACACGTAAAAAAATATTGTTTTGTTGACTATGAGTTAATTGAGTTGAACGTGTGACATGACAACAACTTAAGAGAGAGGGAATTCCAAATTTCCCTCAAAATCGTATTTTGTAGTAGTAACCTTAATGTCACCTTTCGTCATTTTGTAACTTTGTCATACAGCAAGGGTGTGATATGTGTGAAATGTATTACATGAATGGATATGCATGTGTAGAATTTGTGTCCAAAGTAAGTGGTATACGTTATAAAGATGGCGAAAGGTGTTAAAATATTACTTTATTCTACGAAAAACGTAAGTCATTATAAATTTTGATCATATCTTCAATCTAGAGTAAACCAATTCAAACCGAGTAAGGTAGGGTATTTTGCAAGTATTTGGAATAAAATTCATGTGATGCCTGCACAAACACGGAAACACAAAATCGAACATAGAACATACAGACTTTCGCAACTAAGTTCAATCACTAATTGAAGATAAGTACTCACTGTATGCAAATTTCCATGAAAATATATTAAACCGTGTGGACGTGTATTGGGCACATACATACATACATACAGATGGACACACAGACACCAAACAGGCAAGTGGCTGATTTGGCGTCAGAAGTGTCTAAAACGTATAGAAAACTTGAAATGGGTCGAAAATATTTAATATACAAACAAACACTCTATTCTTATTTATATAGATTCCATCAAACTAATTCTCTTTTTTGTATTCAAATAATTTTAACAAATATAGAATGGAAATGTCAGTAAAAATCAGTTTCCTAAAATCTATTCCTTCAAGTAATGTCATTTTCGTATTTAGTTTTTTTTTCACAGTGAAATTAAATCGACAAATTTTGAGATTATTAAAATAAAAACTTTAAAATCATTTAAACAATTTTATTTCGTGCATACAAATTTATGTTACGTCTTATTTATATACACGAAATAGTGAAAATATAAAATGTAATTAAAAATTAAAGCACATGAAAAAAAAAAATGTGTGTAGAATAAATTTTGAATCTCCATAATCAATATCAGATATCTGATGCTGCATAACATATCATTAAATATAGAAAATGATCGTTTGTATTTTTAAAAATTCACTGTATAACTTTATTGTAATATGTAATACGTTTATCTATGAAAACTATTCTAAAATTCGCTTTCACATATATACACTACCCTACAATTATGGACCGGACAGTGTGACGACTCATTAGTTTTCTACCACAGTCAGATGACAACAACAACCGAGCTGGCACCTCACTATCCAAACTTCCAAACCACGCCATCGTGAGGATATTTGAGCACACGACAGATGAACGCTGAAACTTGTTGAAGTGGCAGCTGTCACAAGCCTGTCCGAAGGAACAACTCGCAGGTGGCTCTGGACTAAATAATTTATTCAATAATATTTGAAGAAAATAAGTTAGAGTTTGTGTTGTACAGGAAGGGTCCTTAGGCTTGGGTCTCCACGGGGTCTTTCTAGAACACTCGAGGATGATTATCCGGCTCGAGTGAGCCCTTCTCCAGTCCTTACTGTTGCTTACTAGAAGATCCGTTGCTCTTCCAACTTCTCTAGGGCTGCTGTAGTCCGATTGGAAGAATGGCGGACTTCCAACCGAAAGATTGCAATTTTGAATCCAACCAAAGACCGTCATGTACAAAGGAGGCTGGTGCGCGAAATCTGCGGTGACCTCAAATGTCCTCCCTTTGGCGTGGTGTGGAAGTTTGGAGAGAGGGGTGTTAACTCAGGTAGGATCTCGTCATCTGACTGCACTCTCCGAAATTCCACATCACGCCAAATGGAGGACATTGGAGGCCACGACAGATTGAACGTGAATCAGCATTTGATTGAATTGAAATTCGCAACCCTCCGGTTGTTAATCCATTACACTTTCAACACCATGCTGCACTGTCATGCCTCGGATCTTTCTCTTCGGTTTTGGTCCAAGACCGTTGTCAATAGCCCATTGCATTGCACCAGCGCGACGGTAATTAAAAAAACCTGCCTACCTACCGCGGCACATGAACTTTCCTGAATTTTGTCGAATATTTCATGCAATATTAGGTCTATTTTTGTGACAGCCTACGTCAAGGAGTTTATGAAATCCGAGATATATTTATTTGAAGAAAAGAATTTGGGCAAAAAACAACTGCTTATTAAGACTTGCATATAAAATATGCAAGACGATTCCGCACGAACATGAGAGAGGGAGAAAAAAACGTCAATAAAATTGTGGGCACGTGCAGATGGTCACGTAGAGGTTTTGTTTTGGAAAAAGAACTATCAACGAACTCACTAAAAGATGTAGATTGCTGAAGATATTAAACTACGCTTTGTTAAATATTAATCACTAGCATAAATGGCTCATCATACGACGTGTGCATAACAAAATTTGTTTATTTTGGTCAAACTTCATGCATATATTTTTAAAGCCTGACGTATTTGATCACTGGCTGTGAATAAGCCTTTTTTCTCCACTATTTATCAACTTTTGTTGATCACTGACTATGTAAGCTCTAAAACTGAAAAAAAGTTGTCCCTGGAAAGAGCAAACTGTTATAAATGAAATTTGGAGGAGTGGTACATCTGCGTTGGAGGTGTAAATGATCAAATTTTCAGAATCGTTTGAGCATACGCCACGCGCAGGGCAGCTCCCAAACACGCTGCATACCGGAGCATAAAGGGACGTCCAGTAGTGCAGCAAATTCATTTGGACTCATGACATTATATTGGTTACATCGTTTCTCATTGAGTTATGCCTGGGAAAAAGTTTCCATGCAATTTAAGAAACTGGGCGAGTTTGACAGAGACAGAGTCATTGGCCTCCGAGATGGTGGATGGTCTAATCGACGGATTGCGCAACGTATTGGTTGTAGTGATGTTACTGTTGCGCGCTGTTGACAGCGCTGGATCCAACAAGCCACATGCCATCGTCAACTAGGCTCAGGAAGGCATAGAGAAACTGGACCGAGAGAGGATCGACGTGTTGTAAGACATGCGCGCACTGATCCAACAGCCACTGTTGCAGACATCCAACGTGCAGTGGGAACCTCTCTCGATCATCCAATAAGTGATCGCACGTTTTGTCGATGGCTTTACGACGTGGGACTAAACTCACTTAGACCATTACGACGACTGCCTCTAACAGCATTACATCGCCGTCGAAGACTGGAATAGTGTCTTGCCAGACGGACATGGGGCATCGAATAGCATCGAGTGGCCTTCACTGACGATTCCCGCTTCTGTCTGAGTGGAGACGACTCTCAAATCCGTTTGTGGTGGCAACGCGTAGTCAGCGCCAAGATTCACGGTTTCTTTTGTTTAAAGCGAGGGAAAATGTGTTTTCATTTTTATTTTCTCTCGCTTTAAATCAATCATCTTTGCGTCTGCTGTACAGCACTAACTGGACTCGCCTATGACACCGCCCTACTACCCATCCAATCATCCTCATTGGTTCGCCAATTCACCACTCACCACTATATATCAGTTACGTCGAACTAAAATTTTGCTCAGTCTTAGTCAACATTCACAAGGTTATTGAAGGCCTTCGGTATAATTTCTCCGGAGCACCCGCTATATCAATCACCTTTGATATTCGTCAGTCGCTCTCGGACAAGCCAGTGTTACGATAAAGAAATTTTTATTTTTATTAAAATTACGTTAAAGAAAAACATTCAGTTACGCTCCCATTTCTGAACTCCCAGGTTCACCCGCTTTTTCAACAAGAGAATGCTTGACCCCATAGTGCCGCCGTCTCTAGAGCTTGTCTGGAAAACAACGATATCTTACGATGGCCGGCATACTCACCGGACCAGTCCCTGATCAAGAATGTATGGGACGCCATTGGACGAGATGTCAACACTTCACTCGTACCGCGTAATCTGCTAGAACTACGAGACAGGGATCAAGCAGCATGGGATGGACAGTCGCAGGACTTCATAAAGAGCCTGTATGACTCACTACCAAGGCGTTTGCCTAGTAGGAGCGCCTAGGAATATTGCTGCTTTAGGTATATTGGCGGTCATACGCCATACTGAATGATAAAACGTTTTTTAATTGTTATCAATACAGAGTTTGCAGATTACAGTCTCAAATTTTAATCATTTAATCATTCATAAAAGTACTTTACCAACCTTGTAAATTTCATTGCATTCTGACAATTCCTTCTAGGTGCAACTTGTCTTTGTCTTAGAGTGCATAAAACTTTTTCCACTATCAGTCAACTTGCTTTGCTTTCGCATGGTGTTTTTTTTAACAATACTAGTCAAAGAATATTATTGGAAAACTTAATTTTTGATTAACACTAGTAAAACAATGAGCTGCGTACAAAAATCGTTTTATACTCAACTAACCACTGCGTGGCTAGTACGACGTTTACTGTATAAGTTCTTTTCGTCGGGTCAGGTGTCACCGCTGATGCTTGCCAACCCTCGGCGATTACTGGTATTGTCATTTGGTTTGCTTCGCATACGAACTCCACTTACACCGCCGTGATGGACTCGAAGTGGTTATTATCAACAACTTAAATCAAAACACGCTAGAATCGAAAAACTTGGCATGGTTCGAAAAACCGACGTCAGCGGTCGAAAATCGCAAAATTCGTTCCTTCTTCATTCGAGGTATGGGTGACGTCATATTCCGGAGGGAAGAAAGAATGGTGAAAAAAACGAATACATTAGTTTTAAAATGTTCTATATTAAATTTTAAAATTCGAACGCGATACAAAAATCGCAAAAAATTCGGACTACCTGAGTGCCAACTTTCTTTTTTGTAAGTATCATAGATTCGTCAGAACACTACGTACAGTACGCAGACAAACACTTACTTTTATAATAGTAGAGATGGTATTTCCATTACGATTTCGAATACAATGTATGTGCTTTTTGATTTGTAGATCTCATTTCGCTCGTAACATCACACAGCCAATCGAAACGATTAGAAACTCCGCCTACTTATGATGTCACACAACCAATCAAAACTTTAAAAGCCATGGGCACACGAGAATCTAGGGTGTCTAATCTAGAATCTAGGGTTTATATAAGACTTTTGTTGCATTGCGCTATGTTCTTTTTGAATAGAGCAGAAGCCGCAATTATTTCGCAACAGAAGGTTTAAAATTCGACCTGTCGCTCTAAGGTAGCTACTTTCAAGCGATGTGCCACCAGAATGACACCAGTTTGTCTCAGACCCTGTTCACACGAAGAGTTATCAAACGCGGGTAGCAAAAGTGCGTAAGTTCTACATGAGCGCATACATGCAAAAATCGCGAGAAGTATCGCCTTCGATTGCTTCCGCGATTCGAGACCCTTCGTTCGTTCTGGCGTTTGGACGGCGTCTCGAGATGCATGAGAAGGCAGCTGTTGTCCAGTTGGAAGAGCAAAGGAGTAGCAACAGGAGTATTGCGAGTTCGAATCCAACCAAAGAACGTCGTGTACAAAGGGTGCTAGTGCACGTTCAAGCTATAGTGGCCTCAAATGTCCTCACGATGGCATGGTCTGGAAGTTTGGAGAGTGGGGTGCCAGCTCAGATGTGACCTCGTTACCTGACCGTCCGTGGTGTTGTCCTCGCACTTTTCCCTTCGTGTTTGATCCCGGATCGTCTCCGTAAGCACGTTATGTAGTTCCAATAGGGCGTTTATTAAAATCCCTACCTACCTCTACCTGGCCCATATCGGTTATTTATACAAACATAATACCCTTAATCCAAAAATTTAGAAAAACATACAAAAATGTCTTGAACAAAAATTTCAATAGTGGTTGAAAGTAGTGGCATTGAAACAGAACGCATTATGTACTATTTTATATGAAAGATTTACCTGTTCAAATGTTCACTTCTGGTCACAGTAATTCGATTGTATAACCATTCATTGATATGGATAGAGAGGTAGGTGGCAAAAACACGCCTTATTTACAGGAAATTAAAAAATGGATGTTTTGCTAATCGAAGGTACATCAATCAAATTTGGAAGTCATTTTCTATAATTGTTTGGCCACTTTATTGGTTATTTTTAAACCCTTCTAAGACAAAATCCATCTCCGTGAATACAGAGAAATCAATTTTATGTTTGAATGTTGGAAAAGATTTTCATATGGTTTTTAATGGCTTTGTCTATACAATCTTTAATGTCTAAAACTCCTGATTAAGGGCAATAAAAGAATAATTAAAGTGACATTCCCTTTAAAATCCACATCTTTGGCACTCGATGTATAGCGTTTTTTACTATCACCGAAGAAGTGTGAAACATCAACTATACATTGTGCAGTTACAAAGTTTCATAGATGTCAAAAACTACAATCTACTATCGTAAGTGGTATTTTAACCCCTTGTATCCTGAATAAATTTACCTACAATTTTTTAAATATTTTTTTGTGTAATATGGTAGTTTTCGATACGTATTATACCTGGATAAAAGGAAAATATTTGTATAGTAATTGTAATGATTCATTTTTAACCTGGTGCTTACAAGTACCGACAGGAATGTAGGCGACATCAAAAAGTTTAGTTCATAAACACACATTTTTATTTAAACTACTCTAAATGATATTCCAGAAAGCAATTCCTTTTTTCATTGCAGTACAAAAGGTATATTCTTGAACGTGTGGTTAGGACTGAATTTTTCTTAAAGAACACATTTCGCATCTCCCCCTTTGTTGAACAAACGTAGGCCAGTGAGCACCTAGGTTTTGTTTCCTAATGTGTTTAAGCACAGAAAAGTTACTATTCGTTCTCTTTGGTTGCTCTGGAGTGGTGCTTGAGTGAAGGACAACCTTTTTTTTCAGGTCTCTGAGCGATTAGCACCGTTGCTAAATTTCTTCGAAAGTAAAATCAAGTTTTATTGTGAACTTCTTAATAAATTACAAAGGTATTGACGTATGCCATTTCCACCATTGCAAAAATAACATAATATTTTGGACTTTCTGTGGCACTTTTAAGTACCGCCAGGACAAAAAAGGTTAAGAACTAGAAAGCAGCTTAGGGACTCCCAGTCCAACCTTCCTTAATATTCTCGTGTTCGTACGTGTTGAAACACACGACAGTAAATAGGGTTTTGACTGGTCGAAAGAGTTAACCCACTTCGCTATCAGAGACGGTTCATTTCTTCAGCGTCGGTCATTCCACCCCATGCAAACGACAAAATACAGGAACTGCTAGAGATCGACCCTGGGAATTGTAGGAGGATAAGCGGAAGCTTCAAAATTAAAACCGGAAGACTGGGATAACTTGCACTGAAATGATAATGAGTTTTGATCCAAACAAACAGATGCGCTTCCAAATACAAAAATAGATACTGCTCATCATTTTCCGACAGACACGAAAACAGACTTTCTGGAACCTGCAACAGTGAGGCTGCTGCCGCCCTCTGCCCAAAGCACTATATACGTGAATTAAGATAATAAAAAATATAAATAAGATAAACTATGCTAATTGATACCAGATTGTTTTGTTTATAATTAATAATGTCCAACCACTGACCTCTTCGACGCTGCAAGGTGAGATGTAGGTAGTTAATTAACGTCACACGGGTCGACGGTCAGAGACCACCTCATCATTTTGAACCAAGGTCATATGACGAGGTCAACACACGAGCTGACACCCCACTTTTCCGAACTTCCACACCACGCCAACACGAACTACAAGGCCCAGTGGATAAGTCACTGTTACTCCCAACAGAAACAGTTACAAATATCCATGTGCTTGCACACCTATGAAATGGCAGACAAACATTATGAATCTATATAGGGTTGATAAGTTATTGCTCACAATATTAATTCTTTGTTCCACCTTTTGCTGTATTTTCTGTGTGGCAATAGGATTACACACAGAGTTACGTGAAAAGAATGGGCTTTAAAGAGGAATGCTATAAAGATTGAAAGCTTTTACTTCACATGCATAATAATGGGAAATACTTCTGTGACAGATACGTATTTGTGTTTGCAAAAAACAAACATTTCCCCTAAGAAATTAAAACTTAAAAAATAGAATTTTCTGAATTTGGACCCCTTTAGATATTGACATTAAAGGCCTCCGCCCTTCTGTTTTCAGTTGTTGTGTTTGTACTAGGGTCGTTCGGAAAGCAATACCCGTTTGAGCATGCGCACCATTGTGACAGTGGCAGGTGCACCGGTCAAGGTCAAACAGTTTTAGGAACTCATCTGAAAGCTGTTTACTGAATTACATCGCATTATATCGGTAATTATTGTTTTAGTAAGCAAACAAACTGTCCAAGAAAATCGAGATCCGATTTCTAAACGCAAAAAAAAAATGTGCGACCAAGCGAAATTTATTGTGAAATAAAAGCAGTGTGTGGTGATGTGATGGATGAATCATGTGTGCGTCGTCGGTGCTGAAATTTAATGAGGGAAGAGAGACCGTCCATGATGAGGAGCGATGTGGCCGCCAAGTGTCATTACGGATGAAAAGTGTCGATCCTGAAATCGATATAAAACAAGGTAAATCAAGTGTAAGATGAAAATAAAACAGTAAATCAAGTGTAAGATGAAAATAAAACAGTAAATCAATCGGTACAATAAAACAAAAACCAAGTACACCAGTCTTCAAACAATCAAAAATCAAGATTATTGAAATTCATGATACGTGGAACAAAATTAAAACAAGGTAATTCAAGCGTCAAATGTAAAAAACACTCCGTACAACAGTCGTTAAAAACAAAAGATAGGTGCATATGTCTTGTCACAAACAAAAATCGAAACTAGGGAAATGAATCGTGGAATAATATTAAAACACAGTGTGTAAATCAAGCGTCAAATGTATTGGGTTGATACAAATGTTCGTCCCGATTTTGGCTCTAGATAACATTGCATCGCAAAACTGAAGTGTAATCTACGTCACACGTACAAAGCTTTGATGTTGTTTGAAACAAGGAATTTTAGTGAGTACTTGGAGGGGGGAGGGATTGTGTTTTAGGGTTGCGTTTTTTTTTTTTTATAATTTTGTTATGCGCTAAAATGGCAGAAAATGAGGAACCTTTTTGACTTATGCTTTTTTATTTCCGAAAAGATAAGAATGCTTTACAGACGCAAAAGAAGACGTTGTATAGGGTGAGGATGCCGTTGAGTGGTTTAGAAAGTTTCGTCACCTGGACCATTTCTTTAGCAAGAAAACTCAGAGCTTCTATGACTGCGGGATGATGCAGCTACCGGAGAGATGTGGAAAGGTCATCGAACAGAACGGCACATACTATATTGATTAGATGTAAATTGTAGCAAATAAAGTGTTTCCTCAATTTTTGTCAAAAAAACGGGATGAACTTTTGCATCAACCCAAAACAGTAGATTGTCAATAAAGATCAACCCAAAAAACACTCACGAAATAAGTTGTTAAAAAACACAGGTACATCAGATGTCACACAAACAAAAATCAAAACAGTAAATAAACCGGGAAACTAAATCAAACAAGGTAAAACCTTAGTGTCATAGAAAAGCAAACAGAAAGGGAAATTAGGTAAATCAAGGATCAAACGACATTATTTCTGCTATCTGTGTTGTGTGTCTTCCCTTTCAATTAGGTCTTTGTTTACTTAAATTCGTATTTCCTAGGTCTCGCGTCGTACTCTGGAAGAGATATTTGTTTAAAAAACAAACAAGTACTCAACAAAAGCCGTTAACTTCCTGCAAGGACCGAAGGATCATCTAATGAGTGGACAGGTAAGAAGTGGCCAAGGACGTTGCTCTTAATGAGGAACCCAAACAAACGGGTTAGGCGAATACCTCCCTCAAGGACACCCGAAGAATGGATTAACATTGAGTCATGCATTTGTTTACTTTCCAACTCGTTCTCTTGTTGCTTCTTGAGACGCTTCGCACGCAAGATATCAATGCTGTTTACACTTAAGGCATGGTTTTGAATTACGTTTCAAATATATTAAGTTTATGGGAACTTTTAAAGCACTTTCTTAAACAAAGAATTTTTTATATTCATTCCCTAAAAAATTCATCTTTAAAAAAAACACATATTTCCACAGACTAGCAATTGGACAACTTACCAGATTCTCGATAGGACTATAGCCCAAACAAACGGCCGAAGTGATTAATCTTTATATAAAGATCCTGAAACACAGTTGCAACGTTAAACAATCTCCACACTAAGATGATTTAATATGTGCAACTGCTTGAGCAAATATATGACTGATATAAATAATACGGGATTCGATTTCTTCATACTTGATTAATGATATTTCTATTCTAAGTCTTTCAGTACGAAAAAAAAACTCTTCCCCAAATCGTGGAATTGAACATTTAAATTTCTGCTACATTTTTATTGATTTGGTATTTTTCCGGTTATACCAATAATCGTGTTTTTACTCATTTCTTTGCACGATTTGTTTCCATAACAGCTATTTGTTTTGGGTGCCATTTTAGCTCATTCTCTGTTGCGCAATGGATTTCATGACTTGGGATTTGCCAAGAGATAACAAGTGGCAAAACTATTTCTACAAGAATGAAATAATATTCAAAAGCCTTTTGAAAATCTATGTACATGATATCCACACTGCTCTTATTATCCAGCTCCTCAGTAATTTTTTCGTAGAACTTCAAAAGGTTTGAGAGCAGGATCTGCCCTTCCTAAACCCATACTGATTCTCTGATAACAGTCCCCCCTCCTCCAAGTATAACATTATATGCTTTTTTAACAGAGATTCAAATATTTTGCAAATTACTGATGTTAGACTTACTGGTCTATAGTTGCCCGGATCACTTTGTATTCCCTTTTTGAAAATTGGAGTTATGTTGGCCAACTTCCAATCCATTGGCACCCAACCTGTGCTATATGTTGAATTAAATATCGTGTGAATTACTTTCCCCAGTTCTTCCGCGCATTCCACTAGTACTCTCGGATAAATATCGTCTGGCCCTGGTGCTTTAGATGGCTTAATTCTTTTCAACTGATGTACTATTTCTTCCCTGTTGAATTTGCATTCTTTAATTATACCCCCAGCAAAGGCTCCATCCTTGGGATCCTTTTTTAAACAATAGTTACCATTGAAAACCCCCAGAAAAAAGTAATTTAACACGTTTGCCATTCCCACCTCGTCTTGAATTAATTCACCTCCCTTCATTTCTAACGGGCCCAGTGTAGTACTAAATTTATTTTTACCACTTGCATATGCAAAAAACTCTTTTGGGTTTATATTTATTTCCCTTGCTAATTTTTCCTCGAAGGACACCTTTTGCTTCCGACTAATAGTTTTAAACTCCTTTCTGGCTTTCTGATATGCCTCCTTGTCCCTGTCGATACCAGTGCTTTTATATACCCTGTATGTTCTTTGTTTTAATTTTAAAGCTTTGTGTGGTTCCCCTGAAAACCACATAGGGAGCAATTTTCTAGATTTTCCTTTTATCCTGAACGTTACGTGTTTTTTTAACACAATGTCTAACTTATTCTTGAATTCCTCCCATTGTTCAGAATGATGTGGTGCTAATAATCCCCCTCTGAATGTTTCATTTAACTCTTTCCTTATCTTATGAAAACCTTTCTGAAATTTGGAATTATCCTACTATTGATTGTGTATGCTGACTGAAAATTTATACTTAATCTGATACTTCTATGATCACTTTCTCCCAGTGGCTCTCCTATAACCAAATCCTGCACCCTATCCTCATCATTGCTAAAAATCAAATCCAATATTGCATTGTCCCTAGTATCCTCATACACCATCTGGTACAAAAAACAATCCTGTATCACTTCCAAAAATTCTGCCCCTTTCCCATTTGTAGCTAGATTGTTTGTCCAGTCAATATTTGGATAGTTATAGTCCCCCATTAAAATTAATTCTCCTTTTTGACATGCTTCGTTTATCAGATTGCACATGCCCTTTTCCTGCTCTTCACTACAAACAGGAGGTCTATATATATTACCCAGAATTAGTCCTTTGCCTTTGTCTGTATTCAGTTTCACCCTGACTGATTCTATACCCTCAGTTTTACTATTTAACTTTATTTCCGTACAGTTTAAGAATTCTCTCACATAAATCAAAACCCCACCCCCTTTCCTATTCTCTCTGTCCTCCCTAAACATTGTGAATCCCCTTAATTCTAAAATTTGCGCATCTTCACTGCTTGCCCAACTTTCAGAAATCCCAATGATATCTATATCCTCTGCTTGTGCAATTCCCTTGAGCTCATCCATTTTATTTCTCACACTGCGAGCATTACAATAAAATACTTTTAGCATATTTTTCACCCTTATATTGCACTTTCCCCTTGTATTATTTGTCTTGGTATTGTTTTTCTCCCTTACATTGCACTTTCCCTTTGTATTGTTTGTCTTCTGCAATTTAGACCCTGTTAGTTTTCCTAAGCAATTACTGTGTACTGTCAACCCTCTATGTCCTTCCCATCCCTGCTTGTATACTAGTTTTTTGACTCCAGAATATTCAAAACCCGCTTGCCAACCTCCCTATTACCTATCAAGCTTAAATGCAAATTGTCCCTGCTTATCCAATCCCTCCTACACTCCTTCCAAACATCTAAAAATCTAACCTCCTCCCTCTCACACAAATCCCTTAACAACCCGTTCATCTTATTGGCCCTTTGATTTAACCACCCATTACCTAACCCATACCTAGGTAGTAATCCTAATACTGTTACTTCTGCCCCATGAGACTTAATGCCTCTTAAAAGTGTTTCTGCTTCCCTCTTAAACTCAACATTAGTAGTCCTCTCTACGTCATTTGTTCCCACCCACACAACTGCCTTTTCCTCCCCTTTAACCACACCTGCCTTAACTGCCTCAACTACATGTTTTACCCTGGCACTTGGCAAGCAACACCTTGCAAAATTGCGTTTTTTACGCCCTACCAAAGATTGAAAATTTCAACGGATTTGAAATCTGCGGGATATTTTGATATTCTTTTAAAATTATTTATATTTTCGCAAGGGATTGTGACGTCACGCCGAATTTCTATTTGGTTTGTGAAGCAAATCAACACCACGGGCAACTCCGTTATTGCTGTTATACAATTTGTGAAGCAAACCATAGTTCATGATATTCATAATTTGGTTTGCGAAGCAAACCAACACCACTGGCAACGCCATGATGACTGTCATCGAATTTGGCCGCATCTGACAGTGACGAGGGCATTACGGTGTTGCCCGTGGTATTGGTTTGCGAAGTAAACCAAATTATGAATATTAACAAAGCAAACCAACACCACAGACAACGCCATTATGGCTGTTATCCAATAGGCTACGAATTCGTATGTGAATTCGTAGCAATCATTGGGGGTTACGAGCAGTTGTCACAACTGACCCCACGAAAAGGACTGTCACGAGCACCGCCGTGCAGGCTACGCAGTGGCTAGAATATACATAAAAGGATGTGGGTATGTATGTATGTGTGTGGGTGTATATTCTCTATACAAATCTTCACAGTTTGACCAATCCACACCAAATTCGGTACACTTATACTTTAGAACACTGCAAAAAATATAGACTATTTCTTTCTTGTCTTCGGACCGATCTGTAGTCATGAAAATTGTCACACAAGTAGTCTTAAAGGTGCCCCTCGAAGACCCAATTTTAAAATTTGAAGTTTGTTTTTCTGTAATAAATGGACATTGATAAGAAAACACGTTCTACAGTGTTTGAGTAATAAAGTTAACACAGGGAAAAGTCGCGGTCATATATTAGCTGTCGCGGTCATATTTGAAACTCGAGCAAAGCCGAGTTATTCTGCCAGTAAATAAATAAAAACTAAATAGAAAAAATAAAAATAGGTAATAAAAAAATGTAAAGAGCTCAATGGGCTGTACGAAATGTATTGCTATCATTGACGGTACGACAAATGGTAGAAGTAGTACGAATGTTAGAGTTGCCGGAGATTTTAGATAATATTACTGCACGTGATCAACGAACACGAGAGTTCATGTTACCCCATTATACATTTCCAAATTCAATTTTTGTATTTCTTGAAAATTATAACTTTTTTCCTTCGTTTCCTTAGAACTATGTTTT
Organism: Metellina segmentata; assembly: GCA_947359465.1. Lineage (NCBI taxonomy): Eukaryota > Metazoa > Arthropoda > Arachnida > Araneae > Tetragnathidae > Metellina > Metellina segmentata. The sequence continues at coordinate 120,653,793 of OX375881.1, forward strand.
TTGAGTATGTATATATCTCTACTATTATAAAAGGAACTATTTGTCTGCTTATGTGTACGCATTGTCCTGACGAATCTATGGCACTTACAGTTATCAAATCTAACACTCAGGTAGTCCGAATTTTTTTGCAATTTTTGTGCGAGCCAGAATTTTAAAATTCAATCTCAAACATTTTAAAATTAATTTAATTGCATTTAATATTATTATTGTTTTATTAGAATGGTAACAGCATAAAGAGATGACAGATTCTAAATTTATGTTATACGTTTCCGTTTGAATTTGCGGAGGAACGATTTCAGTCGACGATAAAAAGAAATAAAGTTTTATTTGGAGTTATATAGTTCTATTTTTATCTCCAAGATCTTTTTAAAATAAAGTAAAGACCTGCGGAAAATTTCACATTAGATGGATACCTAAAAATATGATTTTCTCTAAATAAATAATTTTTAAACTAGGGGGGCCTGCCCCCTGCTCGCTAACGCTCGCCAACCCCCGGAGGATTGCTTCACAATCCTCATTGGTTCGCTGCGCGAACCTATGCTCGCTTCGCTCGCCTCAATGAATACATGTGTCCTAGCAGAAGGGATTGTTTACAAAATATGTTACCAAAAAAATGTTTTTCAAATCTAAATTTGTTGTATTACAGAAAAAATTTATACAGTATCTCTAAAATCAGAATTCAAATGAAAACTTTGTGCAAATTTTGACTCGAAATGTGACTCGTTTGTGTGTACATTTTCCCAGCACTCAAACGACCCACACTTTTCCATTGAGTTTGTTGCCGAAAGTTGTAGTGCAAGCGTCTTGTTGAACTATAATTGTTGGCCCTGAAAAGGACAGTTTTTTAAATGGCCATGAAAAGATCCTCCGCTTTCTTTGATTTCTATTATAAACTAACTGCAACAACTCATTCAAATTTCCTTTTTTTTTTCAATAAAATTTCATTTGATAACGCTATAAATTCAATCGATGCGCGAGACTTCGCGATAAACAAACAATCGTACAGTGTCGCCAAAACGCGATTACAAATAACGTCTTTTTCGTGAGCCACGTAAGAGAATTATATATATAGATTGTAACTCTTTTTTTGTTTTTCTCATACGAATTTGACCTTTGCTGTCGAGAAAACAAATAAAAAATTTTTGACTTGCATTGTTTGATTCTTTTTGTAAAATCTGGATCGTTAAAGATAGATTGAAAATTTCAACCGATTTGATATCTGCCGAAAATTTTACACCATATAGATACCTTATACTTTTGATTTTCTTATAATAAATAATTTTTCAATTCAATGTTTACATTTTCGCAAGAGATTGTGACGTCACGCCGATTGGATCCCTTCGCAATTCGAATTAGACCGCATTTGACAATGACGAGGCCATCACGGAGTTGCCCGTGGTGGCCGCAAACCGCCGTGGTGCTTCGCAAACCAACACCACGGGCAACGCCATGATGGCTGTTATCCAATAGGCTAAAAATCTCATTTGGTTTACTTCGCAAACCAAATGGGAATCAAGCAAGTTTGGGGCGCCTGCCTGTTCTCTATACAAATCTACGCAGTTTGACCAATTCACTCCAAACTCTCATTGATTGGTACACCTCCCAACCAGAGTAATTAGCTAAAAAATGCATTTCTTTAAGTGTTAAAATTCCTGAAAAGTCTTGTTTTCTTATACTTCCTTGGTGGAAAAACTGTCAAAACAACCAATTTCCTTCTGCAACTTAATTAGACGTCAAAACGTGTTGAATAATATTGACTTTGTGTAAGCAGAAACTAATTAACTGACAAAACAAAATTTTTACTTTATAGCTGCTTAAAAACTAATTATTAGCTTTTAGATAATTAAAAAAAAAAGATTGTATGCATTCTTATGGTGCTATATATCTTTTAAACATTTTTCGGATAACAAAAACAGTTTTCGGATAAGACCCGTACAGAAAAAACCCCTCCACCGTCAGGAAAGTTGAGCCCGAGGTAAACGACAGCCCGAATTGGAGAAATGCAACTCCAAATCAATCAAATTGGAGAAGGAAGGATTCAAACGGTGAACTGCACTCGCGTGTTACATACGCCATTCAACGAACCATCTAAGGTCACAATGCCAGAGCTGGGGAAAACCCAAAATCACGAACGCGTGAATCATTTGGATATTGAAGAAAATTTTGCCCCTATCTCTCTCTTAGTGAGGCAATTATAAATGGTGTAACCACCATAGTATTGAAGGACTAATTCTGGGTAGACCTCCTGTTTGTAGTGAAGAGCAGGAAAAGGGTATGTGCAATCTGATAAACGAAGCATGTCAAAAAGGAGAATTAATTTTAATGGGGGACTATAATTATCCAAATATTGACTGGACAAACAATCTAGCTACAAATGGGAAAGGGGCAGAATTTTTGGAAGTGATACAGGATTGTTTTTTGTACCAGATGGTGCATGAGGATACTAGGGACAATGCAATATTGGATTGGATTTTCAGCAATGATGAAGATTTTTTTTTTCCAATGGCAAGGCAGTACAATTGCGAAGACAAATACAAATACAATACAATACAAAGTACAGAATTGACCGAGGCCATTTTAGCCTTATACAAGGCCAGAAGTGATGGTCACTTGTGAAGGGGCACCCAGTGGGTGGACCATCATTGTCCCTAACAAAAGACAGCACAATTTACATCCATGCCCTGACCCGAACCAGGAACCTTCCGATCCAGAGGCCAACACCTTGACCACTAGACCGGTTGGTCGGCGCAATGATGAAGATAGAGTGCAGGATTTGGATATAGGTGAGCCACTGGGAGAAATTGATCATAGAAGTATCAGATTAAAAATAAATTTTCAGTCAGCATACACAATCAATAGTAGGATAATTCCAAATTTCAGAAAGGTAAATTTTCATAGGATAAGGGAAGAGTTAAAGGAGACATTTAAAGGGGGATTATTAGAACCGCATCATTCTGAACAATGGGAGGAATTCAAGAATAAGTTAGACAGGGTGTTAAAAAAACATGTAACGTTCAGGAAAAAAGGAAAATTTAGAAACTTGCTCCCTATGTGGTTTTCAGGGGAAACACGCAAAGCTTTAAAATTAAAACAAAGAACATACAGGGTATATAAAAGCACTGGTATCGACAGGGACAAGGAGGCATATCAGAAAGCCAGAAAGGAGTTTAAAACTATTAGTCGGAAGCAAAAGGTGTCCTTGGAGGAAAAACTAGCAAGGGAAATAAATACAAACCCAAAATAATTTTTTGCATATGCAAGTGGTAAAAATAAATTTAGTGCTACACTGGGCCCGTTAGAGGCGAAGGGAGGTGAATTAATTCAAGACGAGGTGGGAATGGCAAACCTGTTAAATGACTTTTTTCTGGGGGTTTTCAACTGTAACTATTCATTAAAAATGATCCCAAGGATGCAGCCTTTGCAGGAGGTATAATTAAAGAATGCAAATTTAACACGGAAGAAATAGTACGTCAGTTGAAAAGAATTAAGCCATCTAAAGCACCAGCGCCAGACGATATTTATCCGAGAGTACTAGTGGAATGCGCGGAAGAATTGGGGGACGTAATTCACATGATATTTAATTCAACATATAGCACGGGTTGGGTACCAATGGATTGGAAGTTGGCCAACATAACTCCAATTTTCAAAAAGGGAATACAAAGTGATCCGGGCAACTATAGACCTGTAAGTCTAACATCAGTAATTTGGAAAATATTTGAATCTCTGTTAAAAAAGCATATAATGTTATACTTGGAGAAGGGGGGACTGTTATCAAATAATCAGTATGGGTTTAGGAAGGGCAGATCCTGCTCTACAAACCTTTTGAAGTTCTACGAAAAAATTACTGAGGAGCTGGATAATAAGAGCAGTGTAGATATCATGTACATAGATTTTCAAAAGGCTTTTGATAAAGTACCTCATGAGGAATTACTGTTTAAATTGGAAAGGTTGGGGATTCAGGGAAAAACATTGATATGGACAAAAAATTGGTTATTGGGTAGAAAGCAGAGAGTGCAGGTAAAAGGAAATTATTCACAGTGGACAGAAGTTATAAGTGGAGTGCCACAGGGATCAGTTTTGAGTCCAATTTTATTTATAATTTTCATAGATGATATAGGTCAGGGGATTAAGAATAGAATCAGTATATTTGCAGATGACTTAAAAATATGGGGGACAGTTAATACCAAGTAACAGATAGAGAATTTACAAGGGGATCTTGATAAGATATCCGAATGGGCTGTAAAATGGGGTACGTCATTTAATGTAGGGAAATGTCAAGTTCTGCATATAGGTTACAGGAACAGTTGAACCGAGTACTGTCTGCAGGGAGTAAAGTTAAAAGAGGAAGAAACAGTCAAGGATCTTGGGGTGATAATTCACAGGGATTTTAAAATGGTTCACCAATGTTCAGCTGCGGGTAAAAAGGCTAATAGGTTATTGGGGTATATTAAAAAGACTGTAACTTCAAGGGATAAGAATATAATCTTGCCGTTATATAAGGGTTTAGTAAGACCACATCTAGAATATGCTGTACAATTCTGGGCTCCATATATGAGAAAGGATATATAATTAATTGAAAGCGTTCAGCACAGAGCTACAAAAATAATAAAGGGGATAGCAAATCTCGACTATAATGAACGTTTAAGTAATCCAAACATGTATACACTGGAAAGAAGAAGAAGAAGGAGGGGGGATTCGATTCCGCTTTTCAAGTTTGTAAAACAAGGGGACACAGAGAGCTTAAATTTCAATAGGGATAACAGAACAAGGGGCCATGGGTATAAATTGAATAAGACACATTTTAATCGGGATTTAAGGAAAAACTACTACTTTAATAGGGTAATAGACAGTTGGAACGCGTTGCCAGAGAATATAGTTAATTCAAAGGGAGTGTACGAATTTAAGATACAATTGGATAGTCAGTGGGAATTGGGGAGTTCATAAACAAAGGACCAGCCTTGTTGGGCTTGAGCCTGTAGCTGGTCGTCAATATTTGTGTTTGTATTTGTATTTGAGAGATAGTGGAAGGCAGTTTAGACGTCTCTCCAAATCACTTGGTGAGACCAGACGATTACACCGGAGAAACCGTTTGGTTGAAACAGGCGCTGGAAAATAATTTCCGATGTTTGCCAGTGGCGAAAATTTGTATTGAAAGTAAAGAATTCGGAAGGGTAATTAAAAAAGCAGCAGTTGTCGACAAAACCATCTAACTATACCATTATCTTTTGCGAAATTCGATGAAAGAACTACTCGAGGAAACCAAAAGAAATCCCCATCTGGTAAGCGCGGTGATGACCCGCAGTAAAAAGAGGATTGAAAAGGTCAGACAGGACGGGGAGGTCGGGATATCCCCGAAAACTATTTTTCAAACGTTGGGGAAAGTGACGATCTCATTTTAGTATTGTCCCCAGCTGAGTAAGAGATACCCTCGTTGAGATTTCGCCTGAGAGGTTTTGTGAAGTACAAAGGGCTTGTGGTGAACTAAGCTCGCTTTGGGAGAAAGTAGCAGGAGATACAACTAGCGAATATCGGGTTGCCAAAAGCTTGCTGTTCCGAATAACCACGGATCACCGTGGGGAAGAGAAGAAACAGTTAGTAATTCCCGCACAAATGAGAGAGGGAATCTTGAAACTATGTCACGAGGAGGTCGCCGCCCATTCTGAGCCGACCAAAACCTAAGATAATATTTTTGGCCGAATTGCATTAGGGATGCGGAAGAGTATGTGAAGACGTGTGACTCTTGTCAGAGAGTGGGAAAGCAAAGAGAGAAGAAAAAAGCACATTTAAAATTAATGCCGGTAATTAAAAAGATTTTCTACAAAATTAATGTAGATACGGTAGGACCCCTTCCTTATTTCAGTAAGGACAATAGGTATTTGGGTACGGCTATATGTATGGCCTCGAAATACCCCGAAGCAATACCGGTTCGAGACATTAGTTCCGTATTGATAGTAGAGTCCTTGATGATAATATTCAGTAGGTTGGGATTTCCCTCAGAAATTCAGTGTGACTTAGGCACTTGCTTCACCAGTAAATTAACCACCACATTCTTTAACAAATTTGAAATTCAATTGACCCACAGTTCTGTAAGGCATCCTCAGAGCAATCCAGTAGAGAGATGACATAGACCAGTTAAGAGGTTATTGAATTGTTTATCTTTGGAGTCGGGATTGGGTTGGGAGAAAAATTTTCCAGCAGCTCTTATAGCATTAGAGACAGTGACTCATGAGTTAACAAATTTTAGTCCAGCTGAGCTCGTACACGGGAAGAATCTTAGAACTCCCTAGACTTTATTGTTCGAACATTGGGTAGAACCAGAGGAGGAAGGAAACGTCGTGACTGGGTATGCGTTCGAATTGATGAATCGTTTGAAGCGTTGTCAGTAATTAGCCCATGAGCGAGTTTCGAACTTGCAAAACAAAAGAAAAGCTTGGTACGATAAAGATGCAGTTCTGAGAACGTTTAAAAAGGGAGACAAGGTGTTGGTCGTAACTGCTTCCAAACACAACAAATTGAGTGTTTACCAAACCATTGACCCTAGTGTGATCGAGAGTCAACTCTCTGACACTAATTTAATAGTTAGAATGCCAGGAAGAACAGAAAAAACTCAGGTGTGTTCCATGTAAACCTATTTAAACTGTATCATAAGAGAGCGGAGGAAGTTAACTTGTTGATTAGTGGAGAGAGTACCGAAACGTCAGAGTCGGATCTAGAAATCAATTATCCGACATCAAACCCAAGTATTTATGATTTCGAGGAAATAGTACGAGACAGTAATTTAACTGAGAGGTGTACCCCCGAACAAATCGCGAGACAGTAATTTAACTGATCAAACCCAAGTATTTATGATTTCGAGGAAATAGTACGAGACAGTAATTTAACTGAGAGGTGTACCCCCGAACAAATCGCGCGACTAAAGACGCTCTTAATATCAAATAAGAAAATATTCTCAAATGATCCAGGTAGAACCGGTTTAATAGTACATGATCTGGACTTGATTAGCAACCAACCCGTGAGATTCAAACCGTACTGGACGTCGCCCCGGCAAACTGAAATTTTGAAAGCCGAAATCAAGCGGATGTTAGACCTCTAGTTAATTGAATCGCTGGGGCCAAGTTTACAAGTAAACCATCAAATTGTAGGTTCGCGCAAAGCAGCGTGAAATATTTAGGGCACGAAGTCGGTGGAGGTCTTAGGTCTCCTGCGGAAGCTAAGACAAAGGCAGTTTTGGAATTTCCGACCCCCGAAACGAAAACACAGATACGCAAATTTCTAGGATTGTGTGGTTTTTATGCCAGATACATAAAAAATTATGCGATCATCGCACAACCCTTAACCCGCGCGTTGAAGGGAAAAAACAAAAAGGAGGAAATACAATGGTCATCTGAGATCGAAACCTCGTTCTAAACACTAAAGACGAAACTCACTAAAAAAACCTGTACTGTATGGTCCGGATTATACAAAGGAATTTATTTTGCAGACTGATGCATCAGATAAAGGGTTAAGAATTATTATGGCCCAACGAGTACCAGACAATCATGAACATTCGATCTTTTTCTTGAGTCGGAAGTTTAGTGAGTGTGAAAAAAGATTTTTCACAACCGAAAAAGAGTGTCTAGCTATCATTTACGCAATAAAGAAATTGCGACACCATCTAGACGGACAGGGGTTTACAATCGAAACGGATCACAATCCTTTAGTGTGGCTGCGGACGAACGCAGGAAATAACCCCCGACTCATGAGATGGACTTTGGCGTTGCAACCATTTAGTTATACTGTAGTCCACAGAGCAGGGAAGGATAAAAAGCACGCTGATTGCTTAAGTCGCGTGTAATAAGTAGACCTATCGATCGTCAAGAGGTAGATTCTGCAAATAAGAATTGTATATAATTTTAAACGATGTGTAAAATAACTGTAGATACTTTGTGTTTTTAATTGTTCTAAACTGAATGGAGAAGAAATACTTAGTCAGAAAGTGAGGGACAGATTCTTGAAAGTTTTAGTTGCCTCTAAAGTTGTCGGGACTTCTGTAACTCTGACGTTCCCTTTCAGATTTTACTCCCCAAGACATCGCAAAATCTCTCCTTGGTTGGAGGAATTCTGTGACGTAAGGAAAGTAAGCGATCGGCGGAAAAGTTGAAAGGAGGAAAAGACTTGATGCCGCATAGGTCACGCCGCGCATGAACCCAAAACTCAAACCTGAGCTGCTGCTCCTACTGATTTGGAGCCGACATAGAACATGTTGCTAGGCTCACAGGAGCTGGGAATCACTCAACCGAGTGCCATTTTAGCGAATTCAAATGAACTGCGAATCTCGCACACACGTGCGAGAACTCTTGGAGAAGCTCACCAGAGCTAGGAATCTTACTAGCCCGAATAAGGACTAGAGAAGGCTAGCCGGATAGTCAATTTGGAGTCCCGGGGCCAAGAAAAATTCACCGTATTCAGCAAAATTAGTCACCTGGATACCATAGATAAGCTACCTAAATATCCGTAAAAACTTTTCAAATGTAATTAATAAATATATATTAGCCCAGACCACTGTGCGAACGATCTCTTCTAGAAGAAGACGCTACCATCCCCAAAACGTCACAATAGGGTTACTAGTTCGAATCCAATCAATGACCGTCATGTAGAAAGGGGGCTGTTGCATGTTCAACCTGTCGTGGCCTCAAATGTCCTCACGTTGGCGTGTTGCTGTAATTTGGAGAGTAGGATGCCAGCACAGGTGTTGCCTCGTCACTTGACCGTGGTACAAAATTTCGTGGTTTTGTCCTTGATTCTATCCCTTTGGATGTAGATCCCAGATCATCGCCAATAGCCCATTGTATTGCTCCAGTCGGACGCTAATTATATACCTACGTACCCCAAAAACTTTACACCTTTTTTTTAATTAGCTGTTTCAAGTCTTCTAAAATTAAAAATTACTTATTGTCAATCACTGGAAAACGAATTTTTAGAACCTCAAATCTTAGTGTCGATAAATAAAAATATATGAAAAATGTTGCCAAGGAAATTGCATTGATCTCCATTGGGGATGTTGGAGGGAGAGGCCACTCTTGCTGTTATATCCTCAAATAGAGTTTAATTATTAAAAAATATTTCTCATTTTTCTCTGTATACGTAATTTGACGCTTCAGCGTTCTTAGAATGCACAGTACGAGGACAGGAATCAGTCGACAGGTGTTGCATTGCATTGAAAGCTTTTCCTCTCTGAGTCTCAAAATAATTTACTAAAAAACCTCACATGTTGTTTGTTTTCGATAACAGAAGGCGGTTTAGTGCAGATTCGAATTGGATCGTAAAGATATATTACCTAAAATCACTCAAATATTCCGTAAAACAGTAGGGAATAAAACATGTGTTTGTTGGATACTATTTGTACTCGATTACTTCATGTGAACTGTAATGTATCCGAAAATAGCAGGCAGCGTAGGTGTTTCTTTTCACGAAAGGAGTTAAAAAATCGCATCAGTCGGCTTCTCGAGTTTTCTGAAATGCAGAAAACCAATGTGGAATGCTTTTATTTCGCTACCCAATCCCATGGAATACGAGTTATGATTACAATAACGTGAATGCGTATATAAACGACGTTAAGGATGTAACAGGTGGGTGAGTGGGATTTAGGAAAGTAAGCATTTCGAGTTTAAAATTATCAAAATTTATATTAATACAAATTTATACAAATTACGAGGAAATATTTTATAGATTATTAGACTAGGACCACGCGCCTGAAAAGAATAGATATAACTCCTCTACAAGGTTATCAGCTCGATGACGCAATTGGCAATGTGACAAGAAAGGGTTGAAAGTTTATGGCGAAGTTGGCTGTGAACACAAGATTTCAGTTCGCTTTAATAGCGCGAAAAGTTCAATTAGCTACAAGGATGCTTTAATGAAAATTATAATAAAATAATTTTCGTGCAGTTTGGAGCGCAAATGTATTTTAACCATTATCTTATCAACATGAAGTCATCAGCCAAAGAACTTCCCACTCCGATGCGATGTAAATTCAACTACCGAGCCTAACCATCAATAAAAACGTACCATGTTGGTTTTAATCCGCTACGGTATGTGCGAATTTCTCCCTTCGCAGACATTTTATAGTTTAGCTCTGGGAAGCTGACAATTGAGTCACCTTATTTGGACGAGTGTATTTACCAATTTATGGACAGGTTCGACGTAAACAATGGATTCCCACAATTGAGGAATTTGCGAAGTTTCTGACTCTGAGTTTGTCATTGTTCGATGCTCATAGGTAATTGGCAATTAACTAAAATAGCACTGGAGCAATAAAACGATCTATTAGCAATGGTACGGGATCCATAGGGAAATATCTGAGGACAACACCCCGTAATTTTAAATCACGGCCAAATGGCGAGGTGAAAACTCGAGCTGGTACCCCACCCTCCAAACTCTCACACCACGCCAACGTGATGCAGCTTGTCCGCACACAATCAGAACTTTAAATATTAAAACCAAACCAACCAATAAACCTCACTCTGCAACGACTCACACAATTGACGTGTTTCAGTTTTTAGCTTTTAATATTTTTAAAATTAATTTCTTAATGTTTTATTTTTATCAGTAACATTTGAAAGTCGTACATTTACCAGACTAAATGCAGCAAAAAATGTGATCTTAGAACAAAGGGACCTGAAAAACAGCAGTTAATCAGTCTGTAGTATTAGAAGTGTCTGTAGTAAAAGAATTGTCTCTTGCCTTGCAACAATGCCACTGAAAAATATATTCCTCCCGACAATATTTGTGGCAAACCACCGGGTGGGTGGAGTTGAAATAGTTCATTGCAGAAAAACAAACAAGATTTTAAAATTGGGACTTCGAGGACTTTTAGGACTACCTGTGTGTCAATTTTCATGGCTACAGATTGGTCTGAAGACAGGAAAAAAATTGCCTATATTTTCCGCAGAGTTCTTGAGTATAAGTGTACCAAATTGGCAGTGGATTGGTCAAACGATGTAGATTTCTATAAAGAATACACACACACACACACACACACACACACACACACACACACACACACACACATATATATATATATATATATATATATATATATATATATATTTAATTTGAAGGCAAACGCAACTTTTCTTGAAAATTCGGCGGCATGTGGAATAATGGAGCTTGTGTTAAAATAAATGTCATCAGTGCAGATAGATTAAACTCAATGGATTGCAATTTTTTATTAAACAGAAGATTGATTTTACAGCGCTTTTACAAAAAAGTTCACTGCTTTCAATGAACGATTCACATGTATTTAAGTTGCATAAGAACAGCTTTAATAGAGTAAGAAACCTCGACTTTCTGTCTCTTAAGACAAAAAATTTCAATTTTCAAAATTTCTGACTGTGATATTATTCCAAGATCAACAAAGTCTTGTTTAAAATTCTCTTTTCTCCAACAGACATCGAATTTTAAATTGAACCTTTATGGTACTTTTTTAATTCAGAAATTCGGTTTCTAAATGGAAAGCACGTACCTGTTTAGATTGATAGATGTAGTTACTTGACTATGGAGAACAACTTTTAATAACACCCAATGAAAGACGAAAAACAAATGAAATTTAATTAATTTTAATCGTCTTTCAGTGAAAATCTTTTACAAAATTTGGAAATATATTTGAACTACAACGTATGTCAACCCGTTTTAATTTGTCGAAATCCATCTTATTTTAAAGGTTTTTATTTTTTAATTTTCTTGTCATTTTAAAATAAGAAATTACACCGTTTAAAAATATTTTGATTTGTATATTTTATTTATTTTTATGATACAACAATCTACACACTATTACGTATTCAATCAGATTTAAAGAAAGTTGGTCGAAATATACGTATACCACCAAGAAATTACCCATGTCTAGTGATATTTTGGAGGAAATATCTAAATCATTAAAATCTAACTACAAAATAATATTTCTGCAATCTCTAATATTTTAAAAGGAAGTGTTTGTCTGTTTTTTTCGCGGTTGCAAAATCCTGACGATTCTATGGCACTTACAGCAATGAGATTTGGCACACAGGTAGTCCGAATGTTTTGCAATTTTTGGGCCGCGACGAATTTTAAAATTCAATCTAGAACATGTTTACTTGAATTTAATGAAATTTAATTATTATTGTTTTTTTTGGAATAGCAACCGCAGAAAGATATGACAGATTCTAAATTTATTTTTCCCGTTTTCCTTTTCATTTTGAGCAGAGGAATAATTTTCCAGCAGAGGATGAAAAAAAAGTTTTAACTTTAGTTATTAGTTCTTTTTTTATATCTCCTAGACCGTTAAAAATAGAGTAAAAATTTCAACGGATTTGAAATCTGCGAAAAATTTCACTTCAGATCGTTTTCTAAAAATAAGATTTTTTCTTTTAATAAATAATTTTTAAATTGAATATATCTTTTACTAGCCACTGCGTGGCCTGCCCGGTGTTGCCCGTGGTGTTGGTTTGCGCTACGGGCAACGCTGTGATATAAAGTATTAATCCGGAGTAAAATTTTCCGCATATTTCAAATCCGTTGAAGATATATTCAATTTAAAAATTATTTATTTAAAGAAAATCGTATTTTTAGGTGTCAATCTAAACTGAAATTTTCCGCAGATTTCAAATCCGTTGAAATTTTTAATCTATCTTTAACGGTCTAGGAGATAGAAAAAAGAACTGTGACTGTAAATCATTCCTCGGGCAAAATCAAAGCGTAAACGAAAAAAAATAATTTTTTCAGTAGCCTTTCATCATAGCCAAAATCAGTAAAGGAATTTAGGTGCTGATTTTCTAAATCAATTTAATTTATTACTGGATATTAAACAAAGGGAACTGATTGATGGTGTAACCAAACTCAATGTTTTGGGTACTGCCGCATCAGTAATTGAAGAAATAGGTGTAAGCATTTTTGATAAAAACTCTAACTTTTCTAGCTTATTATCACAATACACCAATATTACTAAACAGAATTTATTAATATCAAATGTTAATCATAATGTTAAACATTATATTACTACTGTGAGATCGTAGTCCACGAGGGAGCCGACAGCCACATGTGTGGAATCAACTCAGGGTCGGCCTCTGTTTCTTGTTCACCCCTATTTCCACCTAACAGCGGGGCTTTTTGAAGAACCGCCGGTTGTCGGTTTTTTCGCACATGTGGGGGATCTGAGACCCCTTGAGTGGGAAGTGAATTGGAAACAGAGGCGACGCGGAGAAAAAAGGTTGTTGTCCCGAGAAGAAAGAAAGGGGACTCGAGCTAGGGAAGCCACAGAGGAAGGTGGCGAAGGAGGTAGCTCGCTGCAAAATTACACGGGGACATCAAACCCCGTTGAAAACGAGACAAACTGTGAGAGTTTGAAACTTACTGTTTGAACAGGAACAATCGGGCTGTTTGTCATCGATTGTAAAATTCATTGTACATAGTAGTTGATGTAAAATTTCTCTTGATATAATTAAATTGTATCAAACGAAAACCGTTGAGTCTCACTCCATTGGTAGTAGTGTGGTGTACCAAAAGCGCCACACTACTCAAAGAAAACTTGTTTATAGTAAAGCACAACAATTAGATAACATAAGCTTGGAAATAGCCAAGGGAGAATTTAAATTCATGATAAACAAAGACATTATTAGACCATCAAAATCTGCATGGATAAGTCCTCTCCATCTTGTCACAAAGAAGGATGGCTCGATTCGTCCATGTGGTGATTATCGCCAACTTAATGATAGGACGGTGCCAGACCGATATCCAATCCCCAGAATTGAAGATTTCCATCATATACATACGTGTGTTAACGTGTGTTTTCAAAAACTGATCTCTTCAAAGCCTACTTCCAAATTCCGATAGCAGAAGAAGACAAGCTCAACACTGCCATTATAACCCCATTTGGACTATAAGTTCTGCACGGATTGGATTTTGTTTCCCCGTACTTAGAAGACATTCTTATCGCATCCAAAACGGAAGAAGAACATCAAAAACATCTGAAAATAGTTTTGAACTAATTTGCTAAGTGTGGATTACGGATAAATCTGTCAAAATCCATCTTTGGAGTAAATAGCCTCGAGTTTTTAGGATACCTAATAACTCCGGAAGGTTCTCGCCCATTGCCACAAAAGGTTCAAGCTATCATTGACTTTCCATCACCAGAAATTATCCATCAACTTCGCACTTTCTAAATGCTAAATTTTTACAGTCGGTACCTGAAGAAAGCTGCTCACAAGCAATCTTTACTCAACGAACATTTAAAAGGTGCTAGAAAAAAAGATCGAAGAAGAACTGGCGAAGCGAAGAAACAATTTGAAGAATGTAAATTGGACTTAGCAAATACTGCGTTATTAACTGTTCCCAATTCTGAATTACCACTGTCTTTATGTACAGACGCTTCAGAGTTCGCAACAGGAGCAGTCGTCCAACATGACAAACATGGCGGCTGGAAACCAATAGCATTCTTTTCCAGAAAACTAAACGATGCACAAAGAAATTATAGTACATATGATCGTGAACTTTTAGGCATATACCAATCTATAAAATATTTCAAACACTTATTAGAAGGAAGAGATTTTACAATAATCACCGATCATAAACCACTAATATTTGCCTTTCAACAAAAGAATGAAAAAGCATCTCCAAGGCAATTAAGACACTTACAATACATTTCTCAATTCACAACGAAAATAGTTCATACTAGTGGACAAGATAATATTATTGCTGTTACGTTGTCAAGAGTTGAAGAATTAACTGTAAAAGATTTCGATAAAATAGTTGAAGATCAAAGTAATGATGAAGAATTGAATGAATTACGTAACAACAAATCTTTAAATTTTAAACTAAATAACCTTCCATCTGGTAAATTTCTTTGGTATGACATTTCAACTTCAAATGTAAGAACATATATACCTAAATCATTTAGAAAGATAATGTTTCAAGCAATCCATGGTCTTGTCCATCCAGGTATCAAAGCAACAGTGAAACAAATGACATCAAGATTTATTTGGAAAAACATTTGAACAAAGAACCTGATGAACGATTCAGCACAGTTCATATTGATATCATTGGACCTTACTTACCATCTAATGACTTTGTTTACTGTTTAACTTGCATAGATCGCTTTACTAGTTGAATGGAGGTTATCCCTTTACGTGATATAACCTCCGAAACCGTGGCAAGATCATTTTACGAAGGTTGGATAACCCGATTTGGAATACCTTACGTAGTCATCACAGACCGATGTTTGCAATTTACATCAGAACTTTTTAGAACTTTGGCAGCTATTTGTAGAATGAAACTTAAACACACAACTGCATATCACCCACAGTGTAATGGCAAAATCGAAAGACTTCATAGGAACCTGAAAGCAGCTATACGGTCCCACAATACTCTTCGATGGACAAAATCTATTCCAACTATACTTTTGGGCCTCAGAGCTGCTATAAGAGAGTATTCTAAACATTCGATCTCGCAAATGGTTTATGGAAAAACCATAAAACTCCATGAAGAATTTTTTGATGAACTAACTATTCCTACGACGCCAGAGACGTTTCTGCACAAATTACAAGAGCAGATGCAGTCTATCAAACCTGAAACTACAAGGCACAGAAATAACTTCAAAGCTTTTATACATACGGATCTCAAAACGTGTTCCCATGTGTTCATAAGAACAGACAGAGTTAAGAAACCATTTGAGCCTGTATATGAAGGACCCTTCAAAGTGATTCTGAAAACTGAGAAATTCTTCCTAGTCTTCATTAAAGGTAAAGAAGTTAACATTTCTATTGACCGGCTTAAACCTGCTTACATTTTGGCCGACGATGAAAAGCATCCAGAACCACCTGTACCTGTGCAAGCGGATACACCGGTCGTTACCAAAGATAAGCCTCTAGAACAAAGATTTTCTCATGTTGGAAGAAAGATTCAACGACCTGTTCGTTCTAGAGACTGAATGTACAAATTATTGTTAACTTTAACTATATATTATTATTTATTTTATCCGTATCATTTATTGTATATACATATACTGTCATTATTGTTATATTTCAAGATGTTTTCAAAAGGATATTTGGATTATTTTAAAATAAGATTTTCTTTAGATACTTTAATAATTTGTGTATAACTGTAAATTGTTCATATTCTTGCTTCTCTCTTCATCGTAACTTAGTTACTGGGAAGGGAGTAATGTAGCATCTATGTATCGTAGAAGCATCTGTGTATGCTGGGTTAAACGTATGTAGCATCTATGAATGCTGAGTATAATATTTCTTTTCTTAAAAGCTGTACATCAAAACCTGGCAACACCCATTATAAAGAGAATAAATTCTTACAAACAAAATATTGTTGTTCTGCCTATTTTTCTGATTCCAAAAGATAAAACTAACGATGTTTCCCAATGTAAATGTACTGGAAATATAAACTTTTCATAGAATTATTTTCAACTGAGCAATCAGCGCCTATAAATCTCTTTGGATAAATCAGTCAACTTTTCAAAATAATTCTTTAAATGTTTATAAATACGTCTAATTTTGAATTTAATGCTGCTTACTTTTGAATATATACTGGACACTTAGAAGTTACAGGTCGAAAAGCTAACAGCCTAAAGATACATCATATTAAACTAACGTATGAAACGATATTCCAGGGATCTTCTTTGTATTTCGGTTTGTACTCCTGTAGGTGACACAAGACGTCATATTCAAATCAAAACTAAGAAAATGGTGCTAATTATTTGATTAAAATCGTCAATAAAAAACCATGGAAGTTCAAAACGATATAACGTTGTTGATTAACAAGCACGAGCACAATGTTTTTAAATACAAATATTGACGACCAGCTACAGGCTCAAGCCCAACAAGGCTGGTCCTTTGTTTATGAATTTCCCAATTTCCACTGACTATCCAATTGTATCTTAAATTCGTACACTCCCTTTGAATTAACTCTATTTTCTGGCAACACGTTCCATTTGTCTATTACCCTATTAAAGTAGTATTTTTTCCTTAAATCCCGATTAAAATGTGTCTTATTCAATTTATACCCATGGCCCCTTGTTCTGTTATCCCTATTGAAATTTAAGCCCTCTGTGTCCCCTAGTTTTACCAACTTGAAAAGCTGAATCAAATCTCCCCTCCTTCTTCTTCTTTCCAGTGTATACATGTTTGGATTACTTAAACGTTTATTATTGTCGAGATTTGTTATCCGCTTTATTATATTTTTAGCTCTGTGCTGAACCCTTTCAATTAATTATACACATGACTGAAAAGGTCATCTCCTGTTCAATTTGACAAAGAAATTAGGGAAACTCTTGGCCTTGAACATTACAAATTTCTTATCTTTCAAGAGCTTATTGTCCCCTCCGAACTTCCCACGAATACCAAAATTATATTAAACCTTCTGGAGTCATGCAATAAAAAAGAGTTGGCCGATGTTATTAAAGCAAAAGGACTCAGAACTGTTGAGCAGTATCCAAGGAAAATTTTTGTCCACGCTTATACTGACGGCTCTTCTGATGAAACTATCACTAATGGAGGTTCCGGGGTTTTCCTGACTGCTCCAAGTGATACAGTTCATCAACGAAAAATTGGTGCAGGAGCTATTGCGTCCAACTTCACTTGCGAACTTTTAGCTATTGTAGAGGCACTTGACCTGTATAAAACTCTTCCTGCTTCTGAGCAGGCTGAGGGTGTAGTTATTTTCTGTGATTCAAGAGCTGCCCTACAAGCAATACTAAAAAGAGACTCCTCGATCATCAGCAGAATATGCTCCCACCTAAGAGAAATTCAACATTTGGGAAAGATCTGCACACTCCAGTGGTTGCAACACACGTTAATATATCAGGCAACGAGACTGCAGACCAACTAGCAAAAGAGGCTAGAAATCTAAACAATGAGGACAATGTGAATGTCACCCTGCTGGACGCAAATGCCCTAGCTAACTTCAAATTGAGAGAACCTTCGAACCCAATTATGCATCAGCTTTGTAATATCAATGAGGATAGACTAATTACCAAAACCATAACCAGGTTAAGAACAGGTCATTACAGAGAAATGAAGATTGACAGCGAGGGTAATAGATCTTACAGAAAGTGTAATAACTGCCCAGATATGGAGTTAACTCCAGCTCACATTTTCTATTGTCCAGCAATAATTGCGGATCTATTTAAAGTCGGGGTCCTTTTCTCGGAACCGAACCTATACGAGGATAATATAGTAGAGATTGCTAGAGCTGTGATAACTGCTCATGGCACCATTTGAACAAGACTCGTCGTAGACACGACATCATCATCATCATCATCCTTTCTCATATATGGAGCCCAGAATTGTACAGCATATTCTAGATGTGATCTTACTAAGCCCTTATATAACGACAAGATTATATTCTTATCCTTTGAAGTTACAGTCTTTTTAATATACCCCAATTACCTATTAGCCTTTTAACCCGCAGCTGAATATTGGTGACCCATTTTAAAATCCCTGTGAATTATCACCCCAGGATCCTTGACTGTTTCTCCCTCCTTTACCTTCACTCCCTGCAGACAGTACTCGGCTCCTCTGTTCCTGTAACCCATGTGCAGAACTTGACATTTCCCTACATTAAATGACGTACCCCATTTTACAGCCCATTCGGATATCTTATCAAAATCCTCTTTTAAATCCTCTATCTGTAACTTGGTATCCACTGTCCCCCATATTTTTAAGTCATCTGCAAATATAATGATTCTATTCTTAATCCCCTGACCTATATCATCTATGAAAATTATAAATAAAATTGGTCCCAAAACTGATCCCTGAGGCACCCCACTTATAACTTCTTTCCACAGTGAATAATTTCCTTTTACCTGCACTCTCTGCTTTCTACCTAATAACCAATTCTTTATCCATATCAATGTTTTCCCATGAATCCCCAGCCTTTCCAATTTAAACAAAAATACCTCATGAGGTACTTTATCAAAAGCCTTTTGAAAATCCATGTACATGATAACTACACTGCTCTTATTATCCAGCTCCTCGGTAATTTTTTCGTAGAATTTCAAAAGGTTTGTAGAGCAGGATCTGCATTTCCTAAACCCATACTGATTATCTGATAACTGTCTCTCCTACTAAAAGTATAACGTTATATGCTTTTTTAACAGAGATTCAAATATTTTACAAATTACTGATGCTAGACTTACTGGTCTATAGTTGCCCGGATCACTTTGTATTCCCTTTTTGAAAATTGGTGTTATGTTGGCCAACTTCTAATCCATTGGAACTCAACCCATGCTATATGTTGAATTAAATATCATGTGAATTACGTCCCCAATTCTTCCGCGCATTCCACTAGTACTCTCGGATAAATATCGTCTGGCCCTGGTGCTTTAGATGGCTTAATTCTTTTCAACTGATGTACTATTTCTTCCCTGTTATATTTGCATTCTTTAACTATACCCCCTTCAAAGGCTCCATCCTTGGGATCCTTTTTTAATTTATAGTTACCATTGAAAACCCCCAGAAAACAGTCATTTAACACGTTCGCCATTCCCACCTCGTCTTGAATTAATTCCCCTCCTCTCTAACGGGTCCAGTGTAGTACTAAATTTATTTTTACCACTTGCATATTCAAAAAATTCTTTTGGGTTTATATTTATTTCCCTTGCTAGTTTTTCCTCCAAGGACACCTTTTGCTTCCGACTAATATTTTAAAACTCCTCTCTGGCTTTCAGATATGCCTCCTTGTCCCTGTCGTTACCAGTGCTTTTATATACCCTGTATGTTCTTTGTTTTAATTTTAAAGCTTTGTATGTTTCCCTAAAAACCACATAGGGAGCAATTTTCTAGATTTTCCTTTTTATCTGAACGCTACATGTTTTTTTTAACACCCTGTGTCTAACTTATTCTTGAATTCCTCCCATTGTTCAGAATGATGCGGTGCTATTAATCCCTCTTTTTATGTCTCCTTTAACTCTTACCTTATCTTATGAAAATTTACCTTTCTGAAATTTGGAATTATCCTACTATTGATTGTGTATGCTGACTGAAAATTTATACTTAATCTGATACTTCTATGATCAATTTCTCCCAATGGCTCACCTATTACCAAATCCTGCACCCTATCCTCATCATTGCTGAAAATCAAATCCAATATTGCATTGTCCCTAGTATCCTCATACACCATCTGGTACAAAAAACAATCCTGTATCACTTCCAAAAATTCTGGCCCTTTCCATTTGTAGCTAGATTGTTTGTCCAGTCAATATTTGGATAATTATAGTCCCCCATTAAAATTAATTCTCCTTTTTGACATGCTTCGTTTATCAGATTGCACATACCCTTTTCCTGCTCTTCACTACAAACAGGAGGTCTATATATATTACTCAGAATTAATCCTTTGCCTTTGTCTGTATTCAGTTTCACCCAGACTGATCCTATACCCTCAGTTTTACTATTTAACTTTATTTCCGTACAGTTTAAGAATTCTCTCACATAAATCAAAACCCCACCCCCTTTCCTATTTACTCTGTCCTCTCTAAACATTGTGACTGCTTGCCAAACATTCCGTTATCCCAATTATATCTATATCCTCTACTTGTGCAATTCCCCTGAGCTCATCCACTTTATTTCTCACACTACAAGCATTACAATAAAATACTTTTAGCTTATTTTTCACCCTTATATTGCACTTTCCCCTTGTATTATTTGTCTTGGTACTGTTTTTGTCCCTTACATTGTACTTTCCCTTTGTATTGTTTGTCTCCTGTAATTTAGACCCTGTTAGTTTTCATGAGCAATTATTGTGTACTGTCAACCCTCTATGTCCTCCTACCCATCCCTGCTTGTTGTAACGTTAATTGAAAACGTTACATTCATAATCATCACCGCACCTACAACGAACCTAAAAATTACACAGACAACACCAATTTTCATGGATTCACCCCCTGAACTCACCGAAAAGAACGCTTTCTGAAACTCACTCATTCTCCCAACGGAAAAGTACAGTGCTACAGGCTGCAATTCCTTTGCATTCCTTCTTCCCACAACGGTCGAAGAGACGGCCGATTCCGAGAAAAAGTGGGCAAATTTAGGGGTCAACCCCTTGCCAACTTTCATTCATGGATCCAATTATCAAAAGGGTAATTAACTTCATCAATTTTGATCGTACGGCTTCTGAACATCTGTCAAAATGTGCTTTAAGACCTTATGGTCATTTTGATAGTTGTTTCTAGTCGATATGATGAAGGATTGATTTTATAATCCTCTTTATTCAATTTCATTCATTCAGACCCAGAAAGGACGCAAAGTGGGGTTGCCACTTGGCGGTTTCTGGCTGGATTTCGGATGGAGATAAGCCATCATAAATGGAATTTTGGCAACATAATTGGCGACAAAATCGCAGTTTTCATTCATCCCATAAATACAGATGTTGGCGTGATTTTCCTCAGACTCTCACTTTTCACCAACGTCAAAAGACGTAGGAATATCAACTGCTTGGATTGTTCGGGGTGACTGCTAGGATCAGAGAATCGAAGGGAAGCGTTTTTGAACGAGGGACCGGAATCATCTCCTGTGGAACATCCCTTTCAACCATCTAATCTTCCTGGCTGGTCCGGGTCCATTGTTTGTCGCTTTCCTTCCTTCAATAATTCTCAATATTGATCCTGCAGTTACCTTCAACCTTTTTTTCAATTTCTGGTTGGAGTGGTGTCTCCCAGGACACCCAGTTCAGGTGCAGTTTCTTCACCAATTTGCCGTGTATCCCCGCCTTGGAGATCCTACTCCGACAGGAATCTCTATACAAGAAATTGTCGTGTTTGAGCAATGCACCTACCCCTTCAAACCACAACAATATTAGAGAGACGCATGGACTCCCGCTGATGTGAAGTAGAAGTAACAGAAAATCCTCTTCATAACTGAATAAAAGAAGTATTTCCTCTCTCAATCATCTATTTTTTGATTATGTGTCTTCAACATCACCAGCCAAATCCTATTACTTCTCCTTGTAACTAAAGGTTGGGAAGTGGCCGTCGTTTCCACTATCCCCATTGCATTTCCAATTACACTTCAAGGGAGATACCCTCATTTATCTTCAAGTTCGAATCCGGTCTCCTCAATCAGAAAAAAAAAACTCTCCTCAATACTGGAAGCAATTTTAGATAAAGTCATCTCAAGGACCACAGGTCGTATCAATATGTTATCTTGTCTCTTGTTCTTTTGTTAAAGAAATCACCTTAATCATTTAATGGGAAACCTAGGGTTATTGCTATTGAAGTCCTCTTGCTAATACTTTAGTAAGTAAGGAACCACTTCAACCCACCACAACTCATCCAATTCAATTCCTCACCACCTCTTTTAAAGAAGTTTAAAAATAGTACAAATGTTTTAAAAATAGTACACTTGTATTCTAGTTTTTTGACTCCAGAATATTCAAAACCCGCTTGCCAACCTCCCTATTACCTATCAAGCTTAAATGCAAATTGTCCCTGCTTATCCAATCCCTCCTACACTCCTTCCAAACATCTAAAAATCTAACCTCCTCCCTCTCACACAAATCCCTTAACAACCCGTTCATCTTAGTGGCCCTTTGATTTAAGCACCAAGATGGTGGCGCGGTTATGGTTTGGGCTTCAACAGTTCAAAGGCTTGAAAAAATAGTTTTTCGATCAGCACTGTTAAAGCAATCTGATCTGCGTACAGCATTCTCTTTATACTTCATTAGCAGAAAAAACCGCCTTTGCCAACACAGACTCTATACAAAGCTTCCGTACAATATTATGATGTCACAAACCGAAGTCCTACCAGCCGTGGTTGATCATAAACTTACAACTACGTGAACTTACATTTAAGCTGTTTATTTATCTTTTGTTAAGTTGAAAGGTTTTAAGAACTGCTCTCAATCTTTGTATATTTTATAAAAGAAAAAGAGGAATTGTTTATTGAACAGAAAAAACTACAGAAAACAATCTTTTAAAGCATAAAAGAACTTTGAAAAAAGAAGTTGACGATTAATATAAAACTTGGTTATTTTATACATTTAACAGTCCACAGTACATTTATCCCCTCCCAAGTCCTGCTTGCTGCCTCGTCGTGGCGGGAGGGTGACACTGGGCGGAATGGGCGAAGTACGTAGGGAGAGTAATCTCCTGGTAGGGCCACCCAAGGCGTGAAGGCCATTCCGTTATGCCCAGCTAAAGTAAGCAGCCACGGTGCAAAGTCAGACTTCTACCATTGTGTGCGCCAGGCTCTTGCCAACAGAAGCTGCATAATTATCTTTTTGCCATGATTCATGCATCCTCAGTTATTTTGGATACTACATCATCCGTCGCGCAGGTAAATCAGGGATGCGCTCGAGGTTTAGGTAGAAGGCCTCGTTCGAAAAGCAAACTACAGTCTCCTTACAAAAAGAAACAACTTAACATATATTGCAGTGCAATATCAATGGATTGAGCTCTAGTGCCACTCGAGTCAAGCTTGATCAACTCATTGCGTTAGCAACTAAGCATGATGTCCAAGTGATTGCCATTCAAGAAACAAAATTGAAAGAACTCTCCGTCTGAAACTCGGAGGCTATAGTATTTATAGAAAGGACAGACAGATTAAGAGTGGCGGTAGCTTGGCCCTACTTATTAAGGAAGTCAATTTCAGTAGCATCGAGATCCCGATTCGGACTTGGAGATTCAGGGCATTGCGATAAATTGGAACGGAGAGATGATCCATGTTTTCAATGTGTATCATCCACCAAACACTAAACATCAGTTTGAAAACTTGAAGACAATACCAGATTCCAACACCATAATTTTAGGTGACCTCAATGCCAAGAACACTCTCTGGGGATGTTAAAACGCCAATAGGAGGGGGACAGAACTTCTGGAGATGGTGGACGACAAAGCGTTTTTGATACTGAATGACGGAACCCCCACTCACGCTTCCTTCAGTTACGACTCATGCGAAACGTTGGACTTATCTATTGTTAGTGCGGACTTGTTCCAAGGTAGTTCGTGGACAGTACTCGACAGTATAGGTAGCGACCATTTGCCAATCCTAACTCCTAGGAGAGATTAGAGGTTAGAGATTCCTGAATTAGCTAAAAACCATAAGGTTTTCGAGGTTAGGCAAAAATTCTGGAATTTCAAGAAAGCCGATTGGAATAGATACAGAACTGATACCGAGGTGAAACTGGGAGAACTTAAAGTTGATGGGAACCTCGACAAAAACTGGCATTGCTTCAAGCAAGCAGTCATAAATGCTGCTAAACTATCTATTCCCAGGGGAAGTATTAAGCACTACATCCCAGACTACATTCACGACTCTGATAATATTAAAAAAACTCATTGATAAAAGAAATAGGTTGCAAACTGGTCTAAATCTACATAACCAGTCTAATCCACTGGGTTGGCGTACAGAAATGAGCAGAGTTAACGCTGAAATTAAATGTTTGTATGCCCTCTTGAAAAGAAAAGGATGGAACGACATATGCACAAAATTAGATGCCAGGGAATCCAATTCAAGATTGTGGAAATTGGTTAAGGGCATTGGCAAAGAACAGCCACAATTCGAGGCTACCAACACGGTTCTAAAAGCAGACGGCACAATCCCAGTGAACGACAGGGCAACTGCTGAATTATTGGGAGAATTTTACCAGAAAACGAGTCTCCTTAAGTTCAATAGAGAAGACAAAGGAGTGGACAGGAAGGCTAGGAGGCTCGTACATAATTGCAAGGTAGCGAATGTTGGTAACCATAACTTTTATGCAGATTTTACAGTGAGTGAACTAAGTACAGTAATGAGCGAAATTGATCCAAAGAAAAGTCCTGGACCTGATGGTCTACATGGTCAGATGATTGCCAACCTAGGTTACAAAGGCAGGCAATTCTTGCTTGGCATTTGTAACCAGTCCTGGAACTTGGGTAAACTTCCTAGAGATTGAAAAAGAGCACTGGTTATACCTATTCGTAAACCGAACAAAAAACCCAACTCGCTTGAGGGATACAGGCCGATAGCATTTACATCTATACCATGTAAAATACTCGAGAAGCTTATTCTGACTAGGATCACATACCATCTAGCATCATTGGACCTGCTGCCGACAGAACAATACGCGTTTAGGAAGGGGCACTGTACCATCGACCAGATTTTGTTTTTCGGCCAGCATGTTAGAGATGCTCAAAACTTAAAACCCACAAACCACACAGTTGGAGTGCTCCTTGATATCTCTAAGGCCTTTGAAAAAGTTTGGAAGAACAGGCTAATCATCAAGCTGTATGAGGACTTCAAACTTACCGGGAAGTCTCTTCCTTGGATTTTCGATTTCTTGAGTCATAGAACCATTAAAGTTAAATTTAACCAATCCTATTCACAGTGTTTTGGGATGGGACCAAAAGTACCACAGGGCTCTGTTTTGAGTCAGATTCTCTTTTCTCTTTATTTGGCCGGTATTGAATCGAAAATATCTCAGGAATACAGACTGGGTTTATTCGCAGATGATACAATTATTTGGCACTCCTGCACTGACATCTCACATAGTGAGACCTGCATTAATAAATCTTTATAAAGCTTAGAGCTTTTTGCGAAAAGTCACAAGATCGATTTCAACCCTAACAAGTCTGAAGTTAGCTTTTTTACAACTAACAAACATAAATACAACTATCAACCTATTATCAGGTTTTCTAGCCTACAACTAAGATATGTCAAACACCCTAAATACCTTGGTTACTATTTGGACCCAGAAATTACTAGTAATAAACATATTGAGAACTTGGTGATGAAGAGCAGAAGAAGGCTCAATATTCTTAAATACATTTCTGGGTGTGATTGGGGAGCAGATGCCAAAACACTTAGAGCAACATATATCTCAATAATCCGACCTATTTTAGAATATGGACAACAGATCTATGCTTCAGCCTCAGCCTCTAACTTAAATAAGCTGGAAAAAGTGCAATTAAGCGCAGCACGTATTATTACTGGACTTAGACACGGTTGCCAAAACAATATTGTTCTTTTTGAGGCCAATCTACAACCCCTCAGTTCAAGGCGAATTATTTCTATGACCAAGTACTATGGAAAATTCTTTAGCTATGGTTCGCAAAACCGTACTGCCAAATTCCTGGCTGACTGGCAGGAAAACCAGCGGCTAAAGAAAGATAGTCCAGTGGGGTGCGCGCAGAAAATGGGGTTGCTCACCACATGTGTGGAGCCTTGTAGTCTAAAGCCTTGCATGACTCCTTTGGAGGAATTGCCGAATGTTTCCTTCCATGATCAGTTGTCGGCACCAACAAATAAGAAATCTCAACCACCAGACTTCCTAAAACAACTGGCACTAGAAGTCATTAATTCCACCCATGAAGGGGTCATTAAGGTATACACAGACGGAAGCAAAAGTGAAAGAGGTACCACGGGTAGTGGTGTTCTCATCAAATTGCCCAATAGCTCGGTCAGACTTAAGAAAAGGAATCCAGATTTCTGCTCTGTATTTAGGACAGAGCTCATTGCTATTAATGAAGCTCTGAAGTATCTCCTTACACTCAACCTTAAGCGAGACATTTGGATTTTCTCAGACAGTCGCAGTGCTGTCCAACACTTGAGAGGTTGGAGGAGAATTAACGACCAGACAAGAGATCCATATCCAGTGGGTACCTGCTTATGTTGACCTGTACGGAAACGAAATCGCTGACAGCCTGGCAAAGGAGGGAACAAGTACTAATGGCAACGTCTCGGGCGTCCTCACATACCAAGAGCTAGCCACCATAAGAAAAATTGCTCTCAACAACGACTGGAAAGCACCTCCATCACATGACTGGTACCATGCAGACCATCCAGGGGCTGCCCTGGAGGTTGATGTAGATAGATCAATGCAGACTGCCCTTACTAGACTTATTAGTGGCCACATTAAGTCTCTCTTCTTTGACCAGGGACGTAAGACTTTTTTACCGTATAGAAAATGCAGTTTGGCTCCGGCCTCCCCCAGTCACCTTCTTGCTTGTATGGGGATGGTCAAGACTGATTTGAAAGAGAATCCTGTCCAAGTTATGGACTTTTTGAGGGTGTACGATCTTCTGGACTTGATCTAGCTGATCTAGACTAAGGAGAATTAGCAACAACAACAACAACATACATTTAAAGCTTTTAACAGGTAGGTATAATACCAATAAATAATTTATGTAATACAAATAAAATTAATTGAGTAAGAGAAAATATAAAAATTGATCTTTTATGAATATTTGATTCAAAGCAAATGTGGGTTTAGTTAATTTTTTAAAGCTACCTTTCTTTTCGATTATTTCACAGTATACACACACTTCAGTTTCTTCAGGGACCTTTGCAACCACAATTTTTGACTTTTATTAATTATGAACTTATGAATATTAACAATAATATCAGAAGTATGCAAATGAAAATGACTTATTTCAATACGATTATTATAGCTTTTTTTATTTATTTGCAAGAAAAGATTCCGTATCATGCTTGTGTGTATATTTATTTTTAGATACGTATGTAAATATTTTTTGGAAATTTGTCCTATATATTTGGAATGGCGAACTTGGTACAGCTACACTCTACGTTTATGAGTGTTGGCAACGGCTTGGCGATTTTTTTTTTGGCGCACTTCTAATAGCGAGTTACGATAAATTAAGGCAACCCATCTTTCGTTGCTGTTGTTGTGGTTTTCATGGCAACCTCGGCAAACGGAAACTTTTAATTTTCATTTTGAATATTCTAGAAAGTTCTTCCAAAATCCGTTAAAGTCGTTTGATTTCATTGATTCGTTTGAAATTTTTTCTTTCCTCCCATTGGTTATTTTGTTTTCAAAATATCCTTTGATTCCATTGGTCCTTTTATATCGTTTTCTGTGATACCATTGGTCCTTTTATTTGTATTTTGACAGTTGGGGAATTTTTATTTTGTTATAATAGTTTTCACGACAGGATTAAGAATTTTGTTTTTTTGACCATTTTCGTTTTCATTATTGTTTTACGAGAGAATTCTGACTTTATCAGGTATTATTTCTTGCTTTTTTTCTTTAGTAAATCTTTTTCCTTTTTTAACATACTCACTGTATTTAGCGTAATTGATAAGTTTCAGGGTATTCTTACCATTCGTAGCTTAGTTTCTCTGCTGGTTCACAAATGTGTTTTGATATGTGCTTAAGCTTACTACTTTTTATGAAAGTTTTTTTTAAATATACTTTTTAAAACGTTCTGAAATATGCTTAAAAAGTGTGTTGTAAAAAGAAAAAAATTGTGACATTAAAAGAGTTAGGAAATAATTCTTTCCTTGGCAACTTTAGAAGTGGGTGGAGTGGTCGTTCACGGTAAGACGTTTGTCGCCAACTAATTTTTGTCGCCAAATCAAGATGGCGGCCGAATTCCGTAACAGCAGATAGGGTTGCCATAACCAAAACGGCAGATGTGAAGAAAATCCGCAAAAGGTGAAGGTTACCATATTTGGCGACAAATCGCCTTCTTACCGTGAACGACCACTCCACCTAGAAGTGCGCCAAAAAAAAATCGCCAAAGCCGTTGCAATCACTCATAAACGTAGAGTGTAGCTGTTCCGCGAATTTTACAGATAATAAATAAATACAAGTTTTACAAAAAATAGTTAGATTAGCATCCTTATTGTTAAGATTAGAAAAAATACAAGTTTTACACATTTTGTAACCACATATTTTATATTAAAGGAAATCAAGAGAATTTATTATTCAAAAACACACACAAAATGAAATTTCTCCAGCTTTAAATTTGAAACCCTTACAACCAAAACAATATAAGTTTAAGATAGCCATATGCATTAATAATCATGAATTAAAAATCAAATTTGAACAAATGACCGTTAAACTACTTATATGACTAAATAACAACATTCATTGTTAAAAAATGGATGTGCATAAATGGAAAACAAAATAATTACCTCATGCAAATAATTGTATGTGGTAATATTGAAGTTATAACGATACAAGCTAAAGCATATTTCAAACAGGTAATAACGTAAACTTGTTAATATTTATTATAAGACTAATAAGAAAAAGATACGGTGGAGTGGTCGTTCACGGTAAGACGTTTGTCGCCAACTAATTTTTGTCGCCAAATCAAGATGGCGGCCGAATTTCGTAACAGCAGATAGGGTTGCCATAACCAAAACGGCAGAT
Organism: Metellina segmentata; assembly: GCA_947359465.1. NCBI lineage: Eukaryota > Metazoa > Arthropoda > Arachnida > Araneae > Tetragnathidae > Metellina > Metellina segmentata. Next base: position 120,682,896 of record OX375881.1, read on the forward strand.
GTGAAGAAAATCCGCAAAAGGTGAAGGTTACCATATTTGGCGACAAATCGCCTTCTTACCGTGAACGACCACTCCACCAAAGATACTTACGTTTACTTAAATCCATTTAGCTAAACTAACTGCAATTCGTATCGTAGCGCGTAAACGTAGCCTCGCGATAGGACTTCGAGTTGTGACGTCACAGGCTCTGCTTAAATTTGTTCGGAGGCTTTGTATAGAGTCGGTGTTGGCTTTGCTCGTGGTGAATTAATAATACGTTGATTAAAAAGTCATCATCAATTATTTTTCATAAAAAAATGTTAGCATCATTTAAGTGTGCGGGAAAAAAAAATTTTAATATCCATTTTAATTTCGCCATCGCTTTTACAATTTACTTCGGACGCAAATATACATACATGCTGTATCCATCCATATAATCCATTTCATATTCGTCACATTTCTGCTGAAAGCTTTTTTTCTAATGTGACTACTACAGAAGTTGATTTTGAGTTTTCAAGTGACTACGAATATTCCCGTTCATTCATTTTCAGTAAAAATAGCAAATTTTTGGCGGATAGTCTTGCACTTAGTTTTTCTATGAATGTGTTTTACTTGTGACATTCGTGCACCTAGTATCCGATATTTTCGAATTTCATCAACAATATGAGAGGATGGTAAATTAAATTGTAACGGCATTCGTGACTAATTTAGTTTGAAGCAGACGCAATTTTTCTTGAAAATTCCATTCAGCGGCAGGTGGAATAACGGAGCTTGTAGTAGAAGAAAAGATTTTACAGCGCTTTTTTCAAAACGAAAAGCACTGGATTCAACGAATGATTCACATGTATCTAAGTTGGATAAGAACAGCTTCAATATATTGAGTAAGCAACTTCGACTTTCTGTCACTCAAGAAAAAAAATTTCAATATTTCAAAATTACAAACTGTGATATTATTCCACTATCAACAAAGTCTTGTTTAAAATTCCCTTTTTTCCAACAGACATAGTTTTAAATTGAACTCTTATGGTACTTTTTTAAATTCACAGAAATTCGGTTTTTAAATAGAAAGCACGTACCCATTTGGAATGATTGATGTAGTTACTTGACTATGAAGTACAACTTTCATTAACACCGAATGAAACACGAAAAACAAATGAAATTTAATTGATTTTAATCATTTTTCAATGAAAAGTTACATCAAAATTTTGAAATATATTTGAGCTACAACGTATGACTACCCATTTCAATTTAACGTAACCCATCTTATCTTAAAGTTATTTCTTTTTAATTTATTTGTTATTTTGAAATTAGACGCTTTAAAAGTATTTTGATGTGTATATTTTATTTATTTTACTAGCCACTGCGTGGCTAGCACGGCGTTGCCCGTGCTGAACTTTGTGGGGTTAGGTGTGTTCATTGTGAACGTTTGTAATTCACCGGTGTTTGCTACGCATTTCCATTTGGTTTGCTTCGCAAACCAACACCACGGATAACGCCGTGATGGCCTAGTTATTGTGAAATTGGAATTGTGAAGAGATCCAATTGGTGTGACTTGACAATTTCTTGGAGGGTGGGATGCCAGCTGAGGTGTAATGTTATCATTTGACCGTGGTTGTACACGTATATTTCCCTTATTGGATAAAACTTCGACCCTAGTTAATAGGTAGTTGTAGTGCTTGAGAACGTTAATTAAAAATTACCCAATTTTGTCGGATACTTTCCTTAGGCGATTGATCCCGGACCGTAGTGAAGAGCCCGTTGAGTTGCTATAGTACGACGTTAATTAAAAATTACCTCGGATCTCTCAATTAGGGAATTAATCCCATACACTTGTTAATAGCCAATTGTGTTGATTTTGTGTGATGTTAATTAAAAATTTCCTCAGATTTCAAATTCGCTGAAATTTTTAATAAAAACATGTAGAACTTCTGTTGATTGTTGTAATTTTTTTTTAAATCCGTTTTATACACATGCATATTTTACACATTTTATTGCAATGGCAAAAATTGCATTTTCTAAGAATTAAGAGATTAAAGTTTTTGGAAAAGGCAGCTGAGAAAATTGAAAGGAAGAGAAAACACGCTTTTGTACTAAAAACCGAAAAAATGAGTGTCTTATTTTTTAAATTTTACAACTTGAATGTGTGGTGTATCTTATTTTTAACACAACAATGAAATCTGTTGATTTGGGCAATACAGGATATTTTAACCCCAAATTACTTAAATAATAGGGAGACAGAAAAATTAGAAATATTTTTGTAAGTTGAGGTAATTTTGAATAAAATAGATTAATAAACCAAAATAAAAGGTATTTTTTTTTTGATTACAAAGTGAATTATTTTATTATTTATCTGAATTTTTAAAATTAGCAATGTTTGTAGATGTGAAATGCAATTTTAGAAACAATTAAATGAAATGAAATAAGTATGTGGCATGTGCGAAAGGAAAACAAATTATAAAAATAAGCATTTTATACTTGATTATTTTTCCCCGAGATAGTATACATGTACATTTATTAAAATAACCATATGTGGCAAGAACTTGAAGTAATAACTATTTATAAAAAGTAAAAAGGTATTAAATTCTGTCGAACACTTGACCGTGGGAGAAACACGGTTTAATGGGACCGAGTCATATGACTTTAAGTGATTGTGCCTTGTTGATGCTTACAGTGAAACTTAAACGAACTGGGAATTGAAGTTTTTTAAATTGGAATGGGATATCAGAAGTGATGATTGGTATTCTAGGAATGAATACGTTTTAACTTGCAGCATGTGTAATGACGATGGTGGCTTCAATAATATTTGGCATGAGTTTCTTGACAGAGTGTTGTGCCATTGCACAGTGAAGGTGGATTCAGATTCGTGAGAAGCATAATTGGTGCTCCAATATGTGCGAGAGTACTTCAGATGGTTCCAATGTGTAAAAAAACTGTGTTGTGTGTTTTAAGGACTCATTTCTGTCATGCGTAATGTCTATAGATTTGTAAATTTAAAAACTATGGGGCAATTCTCGCAAGACTTGCTTTTTGATCACATTGACATCTTTATTTATTTGGGAAAGATTTGCCCTTTGGCACAGCCATGCATGATGAGTGGTATGATACAACAGCAATATATTGATGAACCTTAGGGGTTGTAACCTTTTGGGTGTGGACCACAGGTGTTTAGACAACTGTTTGGCTTGTTAGCATAATGATGAAATGAACGGCAAAGAAAAGAGATACATGAGTTATTAATTGCCAAACTTTAAGGCATCCCACAGAATGGCAGCGCTTGCTATATGTGTTGTGTAAGTGACAGAAACACGTCCGTCTTGAAAAGTAATCCTACAAAAGTTGCAAACACTTTTTACAGCACTTACATACAACTCCTGTAACCCTTCACAATGCTGGCTTATTATACGACAGCCTTTTTTATATTTGTTGACACGATACTGTGATTGGCTGTTACATAACTCATTTGCATAGTTCCATCTAACTCTGCAGCAAATTGCAGCCTCTCAAATTTAGATTAGCTTCCAGAAATTAACATTTTTCATGAAGGCTTAACTTTTGCCAGCGAGTGTAGACAATTATAAAATGAAGTACTACGTGTGTTGTCTGTTCGGCGTGTCGTGACGAATCTATAGTACTTCCAATAATGAAATTTGGCACATAGGTAGTGTGAATATTTTAAAATTTTATAGTCCACCACAAATTTTAAAATTTAATCCAGAACATTTTAAAAGTAATGTAATGAGATATGTAATTATTATTGTGTTCCTCCGAAAAGCAAGTCTTCAACTGGTATTGACTAAATACGTATTTACAGTGCATATGTAGCTGCCCCATTAATGGATATACTTTATAAAAATGTATTGCTTTTTTAAAAGCATATTAACTTTTAGTTAGCGTAAACTTTTAGTTTGGATTATCATAATGTATAATATAAGTATATATTTTTTTGTGTTTCCTCCATTTTTGGAACTGGATCACAGTTGTGCAATATGTTGTTTGTTATTGCTTCTGTTTTAGAGTACGATAGTTTGGATTATCATTTTTAAAGCATATGAACTTTTTGTTTGGATTATTACGATATCTTTTTCAAAAGCAGAGACCTGTTTCATCAATTTATTGTCGGTATGTATTCCGAGATTGAATCGGAGAAGGTGTTGTACATACGACTGAATGAGATTACTCAGAGTGGAACAGTATGCAGATTTGAGAGATGCGTTGATGAACGGTGGAAATGCTGCGATAAAAAAACTGAAGTACACAGAAATCACTAAACTTCCAAAAAGATATAAAAACCAAAAGTGAAAGTTTATGCTTTTGTAAATTTATATGTTGCATAAATTATAAAAATTAAGTATTGCTATGCTTTGCAAAAGACACCCAAACACAGAAACAAACAAAAAAGTAGCATTAAAGATAAACAAAATAACAGCATTTCGCAAAAACATTTTTTTTTTAAATTTACAGCCCCCAATATGCAAAAAAGGCAGTAATATAAGAAGCCAGCATTGGCAAAATTATGTTTAAATCCAAGACTACCTTTTTTTGCATATTTGTAAAAACGAAACCGTGATTGGCTGTTACCTAACACATTTGAATACTTCCATCTTCCTGTGCAGCAAATTGTAGCCTCTGAAATGAAGATTGGCTTCTGGAAATTAAACAGAAACATAAAAACAGCTTTTTTTTTTGGCCATATAACTAAATATTGTGCATTTGTAGCATATTTCTAAAAACAAAACCGTGATTGGCCGTTACGTAATACATTTTAATACTTCCTTATTTATGTAGTGTATTGTAAGACGAATATGAAAAAGTTACTTATGTTTAGCTACACCTAATAGTCTGAACCGACTTCAGTTCGTATCGTAGCATGTAAAAGTAGCCTCGCGATAGGATTTTCAGTTGTGACGTGGGCTTTGTATAAAGTCGATGTTGGTCTAAGTACAGTATAGCGACAACGCATTAAAATTATGACAATGTTATGCAAACATTACTGATATTTTCGAGAGGCAAAATGTAGCAGTGTTGCCTAAAGGGAGAAGCTGATACTAAACAAAAGCATAAAAACAGCATTTGTTTTGGTCGTATAACAAAACATTTTGTGGGGCGTAAATTAAAAGAGGGCGTTTTAGCGAAATGCCATAATTTAGTTATTATTTTATGCAATTTTTTGTTTGTTTCTGTGTTTGAGTGAGTTTTGGAAAGAATATGAATAATTAAGAATAGCAATACTTAATTTTGATAATTTATGCAACATATAAATGTACAAAAGTATCACCTTTAACTTTTGGTTTTGATATCTTTTTGGAAGTTTAGCAATTTCTGTGTGTTTTTGTTTTGCAACATTTCCATCCTTCATCAACGCATCTCTCAAATGTGCATACTGTTCCATTCTGAGTGATCTGATTCAGTCATATGTACAACACCTTCTCCGATTGAATCTCGGATTACATGGCGACAATAAATTGATGGAACATGTGTTTGCTTCTCAGTAAAATGTTGAAATTCGAAGAGCACATCATCATCCTGTGAACGTAAAGCTACATAGAAGAAATGTTCTTAGTTTGCATAAATGATAGAAATCCAAGATTGGCGTGAGTGCAGTAAAGGCCCTTTCAATACTGTGGACATTTTTAGGAAACCAAATAAAACAAAAATATAATAATAAATTAATTTTTAAATGTTGTTCATTAAATATCGCTTTTCTTTCCATAAGACATCAAAACAAAAATGATAAAAATTGACTATATAAAAACCGAAGTACTATACAGAAACAAACAAAAGATTGCACAAATGAAACGAACCATAAATTGCACAAAAGATTTAAAAAAAATATCGCTAGACTTTGAAAAAAATATCCAAATTATCCAAACTAAAAGGGAATATGCTCAAAAAATCAAAATCCAAAGTATCGTAGTGTAAAAAAGAAACAATAGCAAACGTATTGCGCAACCGTTATCCAGTTCGAAAAATGAAGTAAGCACAGTAAAAAATAGAAATATAAAAGATTAAAAGTTAACGCTAACTAAAAGTTATTTGCTTTGAAAAAGGAAATAAATTTTAAAAAGGATATTCAGTAATACTAAAAGTGAATATGCTTAAAAAATCAAATTCCTAACAACGGTAGTCTAAAAGAGAAAGAACAACAAACGTATTGAACAACAAACGTAAACAAAACAAAAAAATTCAAATATAACAGTTGACGCTAACTAAAAGTAAATATATACTTTTAAATAAATTTCATAAAGGATATCCAGGAATAGGGCGGCTACACACGCGCAGAAAATACGGATTCATTTAATACCGATCATGACTGTTGCCATTCGGAGAAAAGGGAATAATAATTAAACATCGCATTAAATTAATTTTAAAATTTTCAAGATTAAATTTTAAAAATCGGGCTTGTCTATAAAATTGCTAAAAAATTCGTACTACATGTGTGCCAAATTTCATTAGTGTGAATGCCATAAATTCGTCAGGGCACCCTTTACACGAACATACACACACACACACACACACAAACTTTCTTTTATAATAATAGAGATGATACAGCAATATTCACACCATTACGTATTTAACCAGCGATGTGAAGAAAGTTGGTCGAAATATACATATACCTCCAAGGAATTATCAATGTCAGCGAAAGTTTGCAGGAAATAAATAAATCATTAAATCTAATTGGAACACATAACGCAAACGGAAACAAAATTCCAATCCCTGAAAAAAATGCAGAATTAAGAAAAAAAATTCTGTTCTAACGTGTTATATTTTGACTTCCTGAATATATTCTAAAATAGAACAATTCGACAAAAGACGAAAAATAATGACAAAAACAAAGACGCGCAGAAAATACGGATTCATTTAATACCGATCATGACTGTTGCCATTCGGAGAAAAGGGAATAATAATTAAACATCGCGTTAAATTAATTTTAAAATTTTCAAGATTAAATTTTAAAAATCGGGCTTGTCTATAAAATTGCTAAAAAATTCGTACTACATGTGTGCCAAATTTCATTAGTGTGAATGCCATAAATTCGTCAGGGCACCCTTTACACGAACATACACACACACACAAAAACTTTCTTTTATAATAATAGAGATGATACAGCAATATTCACACCATTACGTATTTAACCAGCGATGTGAAGAAAGTTGGTCGAAATATACATATACCTCCAAGGAATTATCAATGTCAGCGAAAGTTTGCAGGAAATAAATAAATCATTAAATCTAATTGGAACACATAACGCAAACGGAAACAAAATTCCAATCCCTGAAAAAAATGCAGAATTAAGAAAAAAAATTCTGTTCTAACGTGTTATATTTTGACTTCCTGAATATATTCTAAAATAGAACAATTCGACAAAAGACGAAAAATAATGACAAAAACAATAATGATTTATAAGCAAAAAGTATCCTCAAATATGACCGCAACATCTCGATGTCAACTCAAGTACCCAAACAAAGAATTCTAAATTAAATTAAAAAATAAAACATTAATTCTGACGTTGCCAAATACTGAAAAGCAAAATTACGCTTTTATGATCAATGAGTTTTTGTTTTAGGCTTTCGTGTTCCATTACAAAATGTTGTTAAGTAAAATTAAATGCTTTAAATATTCTTTCTTCATCAATCAAATGTTTATAAATATTATTTTCATCATGGGAAGAAGTAAAAAGTTAGTTTAAACAAGAATATTATAGTTTGATTTATTTAAAAAAAATTGTTTTTCTACCAACATTGTGGTAAAGCAATCTGAGCTACTTACAGTAGGGTGGAGCGAAAAACACGAATTTCGGAAATTGAAAACGCCTAGGGTGGGAATAGTTGGGGACTACCATGCTTATAAATAATACAAAATATGAGCTAAATCAATTAATATCTTCAAGTGCCAAAATCACTTTGAAATTTCGAAATTTTGACAATTTTTTTACAAAAATAATAATAACGTATTAAAAAAATTAATACATCTTATTTAAAGCCATGGGTGAGTGAAATGAACATCCCTGCGTGTAAAAAAAAGTTTTACACCTAACATTATCCCGGAAAAAAAAAATTCCCCTCTTTTTAGAGCGCCATCACGTGCGTCTCCACTCCTCTCAATAGACTCACCATTGCGACCACGCGTTTACACGTGCGCTTCCCCTTGCAGCTCTTCGCTGTTTTTGCATTATGAAAACAACCCAGAACTCAGCACTAAGAGGTGGATGCATATCGTCCCCCCCCCTAAAAATTTTCAATTTAAGTTGCTAGCTTACCCTAAAAAATTTAAGTTGAAGTTACTGGCAAGTGGCTTAGCTTAAAAGTGGTTGATTTTGGCTTTTGTTTTCAAATCTGGGTAAATCAAGTCTAGAAGCAATTCTTGATTTAATAAATCCATCTCGTGCCTCTGTAGCACATACTGTACTATATGCTTCAGTTACTAATTTAACGCAACGTTCTACTGCTTGTGAATGGCATGGAAAGTTAAACATGTTACTATTGGTTGGAACGTCTAAAATCATAGCCTTGAGTTGATCATCAGAAAGAGATATTGTGAGTGGTGGATCTGTAATGCAATTTGATTGCCATTCAATTAGATTTATGTAATCGTCTGCTTCGAAGTTTAACTTGGGAATTTTAAACTCTCTATTATTCTTTTCAGCTTTATTTTTTTGTGTCTTAATTTTAAATTTTTCTAAGGCTCAATTCTCTGACGTGTTTTTGATCATCAGCTAACATTGCCAAAATAATATTTCCCAGATGGGCATAATAGGCATTTCTTTTCAAAGTTATATCTACTACAATTTTTAAATCCTCAGGCAAAAATCTCGATTTATTTAAAATATGGTAAAAATGAAGACTACCGTACCAACATGATGACTGACTTTTAATTTTAAACCACACATATGAGTGTATCTTCACAACATACTATATTAATATTTTCAAGTTATGGGTTGGATCTTATGTTGAAATATAGAACCTTAAAATTCTATTTGTCGTCGTCAACCATCTGGAATTACTCAATTTTCCTGGATCTTTTTGTGACAAGCTTAATGGAATATATGTATTTGATATCCCTGTGCACATTTCGTAAAGGTATCGTTAATCATTTGTATTTAATAAACAATTAAACCAATGCACAGGACGTCCTAAAAAGAGCTCGATATGTCGAATGACTCCATTTCTTAAACATGTATTCACCACTGTACCATCACAACCAATCACTTGCATCTTAGAAAAATCAATATTTTTCTCCAAAAAATTTGAAATATTTGTTTTAATATTTTGAGAAGAGCCAGTTGTAGGATTGGCATGTCAAATATATTTTGATCCTGGTTCCAGTATTAGAACGATATGTTCTTCCTCTTTCTAGCAATCCTTTCTCTTTCTTTAATCATTACTAAAGTTTAATCCTTTCGCTCATCAAAGTATATTCCATATTCTGAAAAAGGTCTTTGTCCTTTCTCTTTTTATTTTACAACGATCAACTATGTTTGAAGAATCATCCTTGGAAATTTTTCCCATATCCTTCAAAGCAGCATTTATTAGAATTGCTGCCGATCTATCGGAAACACCAGTTCTGTCACAAGCCTTAGCTACATTTGGAAGTTTATTTCTCGTTTGTGAAGTTGAAGAAGAATTATTATCAATGATTGTGTTTATAGTGTCATTAAAATTATTAAGCAAATTAAAACTGAAAGTAGCTCCCGTAATAGAGGGCGAGAGTATCTGTCGCTCTATAAAACTTTCAATTCGCAAAGATAAATAGTGCACCTTTGTGAAAACAAAAAATATATACATGAAAAATCATTGCAAGTTGGAAGCTAATAATTTCCAATTTTACTTACATATTTCTGGGAAACAAATTAGCAGAGCTTAAAAATTCAGAGGGGGTCGAGTCGAAAATGACCCTTTTCTGGGTGGTTTCACATGGAATGACCCATATATCCTCTCAGCTCTGTCCTTATACTGCATCTGATTGCCATTTTTTATCTTCCATGTAAGAAGCCCCAAGTGTAGAACGACAGCAGCGCTTAAGACTGAAATTCCCGTGAAAACGAATCTTTCAGGAAAGGGAACAAAAGAATCGACACCGATACGTAATTACACGGTTTGTTTTAATTAATTTATCGGCCTATTTAATCTTTTATTTTCTCGCGAAACGATCTCCCGTGAAGGGCCTAGAATAAAAGAATTCTTTGCAAGATGATGAACAGAGGTAAATTTTTTTTTCCACCCCTCGGATTCTCAGATGAGGGGAGTGATTGAAATTCGAGTTAATTAGAAACTGGCCGTCCGACGAGATCTCACTTACGTTTCCGCTCGACTGAAACGCTTCCTTGGAACATTGCCTCGGATCTCCATTGCCAGTCATGTGGGAAACGCCGTTCTAGCCATACATAAACAGCAAAGCGAATAGATGCTATTAATGGGATCATGGTTTGAGGTAGTGTTGCAAATATTATTGTTTAATGCTAGTCGAGCATAAAAAAGCTTCAAAGCATTACTGATGCAGATGAAGACAAAATGATCTAATAGAACTGATGATGGTCGATGATATGCTCCAGGGAACACTGGCGGATTTAAAGGGGGTGTGGCCAGAAGGACTATAGCTCTGGACGTCAAAAAGTTTTGGAAAAGGAAAAGTTTTGCTGAGTGCTGAGGGAAAGAAGCCGGTAGCCCCTAGTCTACAAAAGTATAAACCCGCCTCTGCCAGCGAATGAATGCCATTAATAGAAAAGAGCTTTGTTTAAGGCTGTGCTACGAGGATTATTATTCAATGGTAGCCACATATAAAAAGCTTCCAAACATTACTGGTGCAGATGAAAACAAAATGATAAAAATGATCCAATAGTACTGATGAAGGTCGACGCTTTGCCCCGGGGAACTAGATATATTTAGTTTGGGATAAAAAAGGGTATGCTACAGCTGTTCGGTTCTGATGACGTTCTGAACCACCGCAAGAGCTATACTTGGTTAATACAGCTATGATTTTGTTTGAGAAAAAAATGTACTGATATTTGCATGTTGTTGTCTGACTATGGTCACCGATTTGCTCTACCGAAATAGCTATGGGTCATGTAGCTATATTTTGTTTGGGGGACCACGGTGACCCAGTTGGAAGAGTAACGGATTAGCAACAGGTGGGTTGCGAGTACAAATCCAACTAAAGACTGTCGTGTACAGAACAGGCTCGGGGGACTCTTCTGGTGGTTATCTGGGACTGGCGCACGTTAAATATGTCGTGGACTCCAATGTCCTTACGTTAAAGTAGTGTGGAAGTTTGGAGAGTGGCGTGCCAGCTCAAGTGTTCACCTCGTCATCTGATCTTGATTCAAAATTACGTGGTGTTGTCATCGGTTCTTTTATCTTGGTGATCGAGACAGGACCGTCGCAAATAGCCCGTTCTGCTTCTCCAGTGCGACGTTAATTAACTATTTACCTATATTTTGTTTGGGATAAAAAGGGTCTAATAGCTATGTTTCGTCCCGAAGATGGTCAACGATTTGGTCAATCGAAATAGTTGTATTTTGTTCAAGTAGCTGTATTTTGTGTAGGGATAAAAAAGTGCAAAACCTGATGCTGGTACATAATACGGGGAAACAACACATTTTCAAACGATAAGTCAACGGGGCTGAGGGTTGTTAGAGAAGAGAGCCTTGGGAAGGTGGATAGCGTGGTTCGAGGTATCGCTATCGAGCCTTTATAAGCAAATTACTACTGAGGAAGTCAAAATATTCAAATCAGAGAATTGAAACGTGTTTGGAGAAAGAGGTTGGTAACTTTATGGGGATTTTAATGCCATTTTTGGTCATGCCGCACCAGACACAAGACATACAATATCAAGTAATAGAAATGCAAACAAAACGTTTTGCTGACACAGAGAAGAAAGAAATACACCAAGTTAGGAATGCACCTGGAGAAAGAGGAAACATTTTTCAGATTAAAGCTGAATGTAAAGTGTGAGTGTTCAGACATGTCCAAATTTTTGTATTATATGGTAAGTATTTTAATTGATGTTCTACTGGAGAAACACAACGGGTTATTGACGAATATCCTATATAGGTCCAAACGGGAAATATCCGAGGACCCCTTCATTTTGAACCACGACGAGACAACTCCTGAGCTGTTACCCCACTTCAGCGTTTTCGTATTCCATGAGAGGGAATTCCTTGTACGGGGAGGTACGTCACACTGGAGCAACGCAACGGGCTATTGAAGAAGGTCTGAGATTCATTCCGAAGGGAAAGATGCGAGAACACAGTAGAATTTTGAACTACAGTCGGATGACGAGGTCACTACCTGAGCTGGCACCCCACTCTCGAAACTTCCATACCACACCGTCGACCAACCGGTCTGGTGGTTAAGGTGTTAGCCTCTGGATAGGAAGGTTTCTGGTTCGTATACGGGTCAGTGCATGGATGTTTGTAAGCGTATGGTGTAGAGGCGGCTGGTGTACCTTGAATTTGTCGTGGCCGAAAGTCCTCGCGTTGGGTTGGTGTGGACGTTTAGAGAGCGCAGTGCTAGCTCAGGTGTTACCAAGTCGTCTGACTGTGGTTCAAAAATACATGGTGTTGTCCTCGGATCTTTCCCCTAGGGCATTGGTTGGCAAACTCGTTAGTCCGAAGATCAGCAGTAAAACGATGAAGATTTCTTTTGAGAGCCAAATTTCTTTTCAAGAACCATGTTTTTAGGAGTCGGTTTAAACTAGCTACTAACATTAAATAAAAACCAGATATCATAATAATAATCTTATTTGTTGACACGAATATTTTTTCTTTCATTAAAATAAAAATGTCCCAAAACACGCATTTAATGTGAGCTTGCATCTTCATGGCAAGCTTGGATAAGTCAGGTTTGTATGTCGTTGTTTTTTTATTTCAAGAATAATTTTAGGTTCTCATCAATAAGAATACTTTTGATAAGGTCCATGCTTGAAAAAGATTGTTCGCATAAATATGTAGAACCAAAGAGTGAAAGAACGGCAAATGCTAGTTTTTTTAACTGATCATATGAGTCAGGAATACTATTCCATGTGTTGAAAATGATCATGTCTTCTTTCTCCAGGTTTTTCAAAGCAGACCACTTTTTCTGTGAACTAATATCACATTTATTTTTCTCCAATTTTTCATATCAGCATTAAATTTGAAGATCCATAATTCTTTGTTTTTTAACTTCAGTAATTACATTTCAAAAGCGCCAATGGCACTATTAAAGGGCGAAAAATTCAATTCTGTTACGTCAGCACTGAGAGGTTTTTTAACAAAGGCTTCCAATATATTTAAAATTGGTTTGAAATAGTAAATGTCAATTACGTAGTTATTTTCTTGACGATGTTTCAGCAGGCTTTTGTGTGGAAAATGAATTAACATTTCTCTTTCAAAATCTTGAGCAAAGAAGTATAATTTGTTTTCGAATGAAATGACTTCTTCCAACATCGAAAAAATTGTGTTTCCTTTCCCCTGTAGTTTACGATTAAGATTATTTTGATAAGACGTAACGTCTACCTTGAAATAAAATCTTGGGATCCACTGATCGTCCGTTAGCTCAGGATAGTCAACACCCTTCTCAAGAAGAAATGCTTTAATTTCAAGTGACAAGGAAGCGCAACGTTTTAAAACGTTTCCTCTTGAAAGCCAACGTACCTTATTATGCACCAAAAGATCTGCTTAGTCACTGTACATTTCAACTAAAAATTCTTTAAATTGGCGATGGTAAAGAGCTTTAGCTACAATTGCGTTGATAATCTTGATTACCAATTCGATAACATTGCAAATTTCTTTTGGAAATGTCTGCGCACAAATCGCTTCTTGGTGAAGGATGCTATGGTAAAAAAGTATCACGTGATTAATTTTTTCCTTCAAAATAGAAACAAAACCTTTTTTCACACCGGTCATACTTTTTTCCCCATCTGTCGAAATTGAGACAATTTTATCGAGTGGAATATGATGTTTCTCCATGCATTCAATGACAGCATTTGCAACATCATCGCCACGTGTTTGACCTTTCACTGGCAATACTAAAAGTTTTTTAGGACTCGAAACGAAATAAATCGAACAAAAAAGTGAAACTTGCGCTGTGTCATTTATGTCACAAGATTCGTCGATTGAGATAAAGCTGAAACCAATTTAAGATCTTCGATTTGCTGATTGGTTGTACTCGAAGACATTTTGACTTTTCTGTCTTTTACTGTTTTAGCAAACAGTGATAAATCTTTAATTTTTTTAAAGAATTTCTGACTTGTTCTTACAATTTCGGAATAGCTCTTCGGATGCATTTATAAAACACCTTTTAATGTATTCATCGTCTTTGCATGGTTTGCCTCTCTTAGCAATCTCTTGACTAAAAACAAAGCTTGCAATATTAACATTGTTGGAAGATTTTCCCCATTAATTAAATACAGAACTTGACTTCTCTTGACTCTTCTGAAGTCCCTCAACTGCTTTCTTCTTCGCATCACCGGCGGGATATTTACTGCCAGCATTTACTTTAAATCGTTTCGTGGTAGAACCGCACTCAAGTGGCTAAAGAGCCGCAGTTTGCCGACCACTGCCTTTGTGTACTGAGTGGTTCTGGATAAGAGCAAAGCAGCTTAGAAGTAACACCTTTATTAGGTTCGATCTATTTGACGATATTTTTACAAGTGCGATCTCCAAGAGCGCGCATTCTGGAACACATACAAAAGCTATGATCACAACGCATGCGCAGGCTTCCGCTTCTTTACGTGCGCGCTGCCATATTCTATTTACATAATATATAACAACTGCCAGTGGCAGATCTAGTCAAGTGGGGGCCCCAAGCGGTAAAATTTTCGGGGCCGAGTAAGAAAAAAACATTTTCAAGAAAACTCTCATTAAGTTATTAACAAAAAAGAAAAGTAATCAAAATATTTTCATACCACAGCCCATTAAATAAATTTATTTAAAAAAAGCATTTTTATATGAATTTCCGTCTTGCTTTATTTCTTGCAAATTGGTCAATTATTTTGGAAGTGTCAATTGAATCGGTTGTTTGAGAAACCCCATAAGTTAGATGAGAACAATTTTTGGGAAATGGAGCAAAACCTGTTTCTTTCTTTAACCGACAACCTCTATATTATTATTTCTTATAAAATGTATTGTTTGGAGCTAAATACACTCTTTGTGCGCTTAGTGGAGGTCTCAAAAGATAAATAATTAAATTATTATGGATTTTTAAAGTCAGTTGACATATGGAGTTTCTCAAATACATATACTTTTGGCAAAATGTAATTGCATTCTAAACTGTATAAAATAAAAAAATACACTTAGTACACCTCAAATATGCATTCTAAAACAAATAGAAACATTAAATAAATATGAAACACAAATAAGATTATTTAGTTCTTTGAATAAGAGTGGTATAAATGGTGAAATAAAATTTATTCTTCAGTTGCGTAGTTCTCTGGCAACTGAGAATCAGATGTACCTGTAGAACACTGGTGAACTATCTCTTTGTAGAATGCTTCAGAGAGAATGTTTTCTTCATTTGGGATATTTTTCATCCGTTTATTTATGTCTTCAATTTTTTTCTTGTTGATGAGGATTTTCCCACTTGGATATACTGGTTCAGTTGTGAGTGTGTGATAGATGCAGCTTTTTATTGTTGTTAAACCGAAAAATGTGGCTGCAAAACCTATCATTAAAAGATTTGTCGATTTCAACATCCTAATGTTTGAAAGAGTGTGAAAACTGCATGAACTGCGAGATTTTAAAAGCGACTTCCTCATCCAAAAGAAATTTACGCCTATGGTTTATTCGAGAAAGCCGATAAGTCACTGACTTATGGGCTTTCTAGAATAAACGAAAATTTTCATACGAGTCAACTCTATGTAGAAATGACTTGAATCGTGGGATTTCACTTCTAAAAGATGCGTCTACCACTGCAGAATAGATTTTTACCGAAAACTCGATTTCGACAAAAAGTGACTTATGGGGTTTCTCAAACAACCGATTCAATTCGGTTTACGATTCCTTGCTATGTATACAGAATGGCCATATTAATTAATCTTTCTTTTCCCAAAACACTCCTTAAATAATTTTTTACGCGCTTTAAAACAGGAAACAACCTTTCTCCTGTTGCATTAGATATGGGAATTGTTAAAAAAAATTTTCAATAATGTTACAGCATGCAGAAATGTGTAAGACATTTCTTTGGCGGCTCGATAGATGACTAGTGTGGGTTTTATGGTGTCCTCGTTTTCTTTAAGAAATATTAAAAAATGGTCACATTTGTCTTCAAAAGTACAAACACCAATGTCATTTTTGTAAATATCCTTCAACTTTTTAATCGTGTATTTTTTTTTTCTACTAATATAAATCCCAATAAAAAAAAAATTCGAAAAGGCTCCACAACAACTTATATACCTGAGTTCTTTGAGATAATTCTTCCTTGGTGTTATCTCATATGACATAAAAGGAATTAATTGACTATGAAATTTTCTCTTTTTGTAAATTCATGTCAGACTCCTTTATTTTCATTAAAAAACATTTTTCTCATTTGTTGTCAGCGAGTTTGTCCATCTTTTACATTAAATGACAGCTCTGATCAATCAGTTGCCTCTTTTTCAATTTCTCTTAAATTATTGATAAAATTTTCTAATGACTTCAGTATAGATCCTTTCAATAGTTTGCATTCCACTGATTGCAGTGATTTACTAGTAGCATTTATTCTTGAAATTCTAACTGGTCATTATGGCGGTTTCGTATTTGTCCATTTTCCTCAGAAGTGAAGTCGCCTCCAATATGGTAACTTTGTTTCTTCGGAATTACAAATTCCAGTTAAAGTCTCATTTATATGGGGGAAACTAAGTTTTATAGTTGATACAGCATCTGGCTTTTGCTGACCATCTTATATTAGTCACAACTTTTCTTATGAAAAGACATTTAAGACCTCTGGGCCCCTTCGGTATTTCGGGGCTCTACGTGGCCACTTTATCCGCCACTGACAACTGCCTTGGGGACTGATCCCGGACCATCGTCAATAGAACGTTGTGTTGCTCTAATTGTGTTGCTCGTTAATTTAAAATTACCTATTTCCACACCATGCCAACGTGATTACATTAGAGGACGGATCAGCCCCCTTTGTACACGACGGTCTTTGGTTGGATTTGAACTCGCAACCCTCCAGTTGCTAACCCGTTACTCTTTCAAAAGGGCTGCCGTGACCCAAATTTTAAAACGAAAACGCATTATTAAACTTTTTAAGACACTGCGTTGATCTTCTCGATGGTTGCATAGGGTTTATGGTACAAGGGTCCTATTTGGCCACGCTGCTCCGAACACAAGACATCAAGTAATGGACATACGCACACAAGAAAAATTTTAAGGCCCGTTTACGATTCTCCGTATGTCCGTATGCGTAGGTTCCGCCTTAACGCATAAGAAGCTACAGATAGGGTCTGCGTAATCCCGCCCATCTGTCGATCACGTGGTTCTCCTCTATCATTGGTTCGACGCATACGGAGAATCGTAAACGGTCTTTTAGTATCACAGAAGAGAGAAATATACTAAGGGAGAAATCGAACATTGTGGAGAAGGTAGATATTGTAATTAACGTCGTACAAGAGCAACAGTCCTGGGTTAATGACGACAGTCCGAGATCAATCCCCAGACTTGTGTGGGGAGGAATGCATGTAATGAAACGGACACGCGTCGCCATTAGCGATAAGTTGCACGTCACACATGAACGAAGTGAGACGAAACGAACGTACAGGTACTTAAGGTAACTCCCAAGGTACCCGTACTTCGAAAGCCTGAATGAGGCAATCTCGTTACCGCAGAGCACAAAACAAGATAACGCACCCGCACTAAGGGACTCGGAAAAATAAACCGAAAAGCTTGGAAGAAAATAAGGAAATGACAGGTGTTCGTCATTTCCGCATTTTTTTTCTCAGATTTTATGCAAAAAATAAAATGGCACCGTGTTCGAGCGCTGACTGTAGAAGAAGTCGAGGAAATTAGATTTGTTTTATTGTAATTCCTTTCTTTCCTCGTTCTGTGTAAATCGTTTGCTCTATAATTATGTTAAATGAGGTGTGCATTTAGTTTCTCCCCTCCCCCTTCCATTAGCTCTGAAAGAAACGTTTTGTACTAGACTTATCTTAGGAAGACGAGTCGTGTGCAAAATTTAAGTGAGTGACAAAAAAGTTTTTGTACAGACATATATATTTTGAGCAATTGAATGGCAACATTGTAGGTATTTTGGAACTATGAAAACACCAGGGATTTTGATGATTAAAAATTACTATGGGAGATATAGTTGTACAACACAACTTCATATTGACGGTCCAGGATCAATTCCCAAGTAACATATCCCAGGACAAGACTAGTAATTTTGAATCACTGTCAGATGACGAGGTCAACACCTGAGCTGTCACCACTCTCTCCAAACTTCCACGCCACACCAAAGTGAGGACATTTGAGACCACGCTAGGTGCATCAGCAACTACGTACACGTTGGTCGTTGGCTGGACCGAGTTTCAAACTCGCAAGCCTCCCGTTCTATGCAAAAACAGTATATGCAATTAGTGGTGCCAGAATATCTCTTTTAAAGAGAACATGTCCTCTTTTTCCGCTCGGATCTTTTTTCACTATCTTTTTATTCAGTCATATCTTTATTTGTCCTCTTTTTTTCGGTTGTTCACTTTTTGTTCTCTTTGTTCATCATTTCGGAATGCGTTAAAAATATTTTTCACATTTCAAACATTACGTGCAAATTTAATGCTATTCATATTGCCTACTATATCGTAATGTAAACCACAGCTTTTCAAATACTTACTAGATCTAGAACATTGTACGTAGTATTAAAACGCATCAACGTATTATTAAAACGCATCAACGTATAATAGAAAGTTCAACCTCTAGTGTATATTGAGCTCCATGTTTAAACTTCTTATTATGAGATCAAATAGATAACCATGAGAATTTAGATTCGTGTTAGAATAATAAGAAAAATAAATATTGTTCTTTTTATATCAGAATGAATAGCAAGAGAGACGGACAATTTTTTCGCAGTCTTTGTTAGTTTGGAAAGAAATGACGTTGCTAACCTAGATACATTTTTTGTTAGCCTTAAATCAAAGTCGATAACTCACCTATGATTGCTGCACAGAATTCGGTGAGTTATAATTATGCGTTGGTGTATTATTTACTTGTGTTTTTTTCAGTATTTGCATTAGTTCTGCCGATTGTTAAATTATCATTTTTCGTGTTTCTCTCTATATTAAAAAAAATGTTACCGCCGACGCCGCAGGATTGAAAACTGTGTTATTTAGCTCGATTCTTAGACGGTTTCCCGAGAAATACTGATCGGAAAAAAAATAACAAAATTAACATGGTTTGTTCTTCATCGTATTCCCTGGACAATTATTAAGATTTTTTTTCTGATGCGGCTATTAGTTTAGGGTTTATTAAGTGTCAAAATTGAAGAAGCGAAATTTCTTATGCGAGTGAGCAAAACACATACAAAATTTCAGTCTTCAGCCGTGAGGTTTTTTTTTAAAGTATCTCTCAACGTTAATATTTGCAGCTTGTCGAGTTTTTTTTTTTTTTAATTTCAATTTGGTTCTTGATAATATTTTTTTGAAATTCGGGAAAAATCGGGACATTTTTGTTACTTTTTTTTTAAAACTGCCGTATCTATATCTTATTACTATTAGTTTTTAATTTTTAAAATATCGCAGTATACCTCAGAATGTACTCTTTCTTACGGTACTATTATTTTTGAAATCGGTTATTAAATTGGATGCGATCAAAAGTTGGTCATACAAAATTCGGAATCTGGATATTTTCGCTACTTCTTGTTAAAATCGTTATATCTACAACAAAAACCATTATTTTTTAAATTTGAAAACATCACTGAATACATTACATTACACTCTTTCTTATGGTACAATTATTTTTTTAATTGGTTAATAAATAAAATCGATGCAATTAAAAGTTGGTCATACAATTTTCGGAACTTTCAAATCATAATTTCCGATACAAAACTAAAACTGTCATACCTATATCGTATTACTATTAGTTTTTAATTTTGAAAATATCGCAGTACACCTCAATATGTACTCTTCCTTACGGTACAATTATTTTTAAAATTGGTTCATAAATAAATTCGATGCAATCAAAAGTTGGTGACACAAATTTCGTATTTTTCAGTTTGCATAGCAGGTTCCGCAAGCAGTAGTGGGTTGCATTTTTGACTATCGGGTTTGCCAGATATTAAATTTATCGTAGCAACAACTGCCATACAAACGATTTCTTTTTATTTGGCGAGGAAAAAGGCTCGCTTTTTTCCCTCTGTTCTCAGACAGTTTACCGAGAAAGTACAAAGTACAGATCGTAAAGTTTGGAGATAAACACGGTTTACTTAAAATTGTACAGGGAACAAGATGCAGAAGATTTTTTACTGATGCGGCTATTAGTTTAGGGCGCATTAAGTGTTAAAGCAAAAAAAAAAAGCGAAATCACTTGCGAAAGATGTATTGGTTTGCGAAGCAAACCAAACCGGATTGCGTAGCAATTACCGGGGGTCTACGAGCGTAAGCGAGCAAAGGTCGAAGCCCTCGCTGTGACGTCATGGACCGGAAAGTGAAATCAGGATAATACAAATTATTCAGATAGTTTCACTCTGCGAAAGGAATGTTGGTTTGCGAAGCAAACCAAATGGGATTGCGTAGCAATCCCCGGGGTTGGCGAGCGTAAGCGAGCAGGGGGCGTAGCCCCCTTGCATTTTAAAAGAATATAGATTGCAGTTCATTTATTAATCGAAATTCTCAACAGGCTTTACATTTGGACATAGAATTGTATGGAGTCTCATCCATGTATTTTGAGACATAATCTTGTCAGTAATTTTTCCCGCAAGCTTGTCAAATGATCAAACACTTCATTCGGAAGTAATTAAAACACTTCTCTTGATTTCCACATTTTGTGTCCTCTTTTTTTCAAAATAATTTCAGCAAATCTTCTCTTTTCTCATATTCACCTTCTAGCAACCCTATATTCAATGTATGAAAACAAATCCGAGTAAACGCAACATTGTGGTTGATTCGTGACAGTTTTAACATGCACCATCACCACATAGACACAACTGTTCGATGGACTACGAGTTTCGACCAACCGGTTGCAAATACGTGACTCTTCCAACTGGGCTAAAGCGGCCCAATTTTGCGGTGAAACGACTGAAGCAAAAGATTCCGCCCGGACGATGATGAATAGTTTCGACACTTAAATCCACACACACACACATGAGAGAATCGGAACAAAAGCCTTTACCGAACAGGTCGAGGTGACCTTGAGCGTTGGATTCTATCGCGACATTCGATGATTTCACTTCATATCCTAATCAAATTACGAGGGTGGCATTGGAATTATCCTGTTTTGAATTTCGACGCTGCGAAGTCGGCGACGACTCGTACTTCGAGGCAAACGCTTTTCCAAAAGATAAAGATGAATAAATAACTCATCGAGGAAAACCATTCCGTTCCTGGTGAGTTATTTATACCTCCTTACTTATATTCTATCTCTAAATAAGCAAAGAACTTCTTGAATTGACGTCGCGATAGAACTATTGAAAGAGCAACGAATAAGCATCCAGAGGGTTGCGCGGTCCAAATCCGATCCAATCAAAGACTAGCGTATAAGTGGAGTGCTGGTGCACGTTTAATCTGTCGGCCTCAAAATATCCTTGCCTTGGAATGGAAGTACTGAAAGTGGGGTGTCATCTAGAGTGTTGATCTCGTCTTCTGACGGTGGTTCAAAATTACGTTATCCTCGTATCTTCTCGTCAAGATGGATCTCGGACCAATAGCTCGTTGTGTTACTACAGAGCGACGTTCATTCACCAATCAAGCCAAGAAATTAAATTGGCGATGCATCAGATGTTTTTTTTTTCATGGCGCAAGAGGTAAGTCGGTATTAACGTCGCACTGGAGCAACACATCGGGCTATTGGCGACGTTCCGGGATCCTTCCCGAAGGGAAAGATTCTAGGACGACGCCTCGTCAATTTAAACCACGGTTAGATGACGAGAACGACACTTGAGTTCACGGTGCCGACGTAACCCGATTGAAAGAGTAACGAATTAGCAACCGGAGGGTTGCGAGTTCGAATCCAACCAAAGACTAAGTAGGTACCAAGTGGGCTGGCGCACGTTAAATATGTGGTGGCCTCCAATTCCTCCCATCGGTGTGGTATGGAAGATTGGAGAGAGGGGTCCAGCTCACAGGTGTGACTTCGTCTTCTGACCCTGGTTCAAAATTACGTGGTGTAGTTCCCGGATATTTCCATTGGGGATTGAACTTGGACCATCGCCGATAGCCGGTTACGTTATTCCTTCGCAACGTTTATTAAAATCCCTACCTACCTTCATTCCTGCGGATGTCTTCAGTAAAAAAACTGAACGTAACGTGTTCTGTTTACCGAGACATACCTTGCAACTGATACCTACTCTGTGAAGCACGGAAGCTCCCAGACGTCTCAGAACAAAGGCCTGAAGCATGTATCGGACAATGAAGCGCGCATTTTTTCCACCTCCTTCGTACCGGTCGAGAGGAGGTTAAAGCAAAGTCGAGGAGGAGTTGAAAAAGAGTTGCGAACTCCACACATTGTCTTATGACCCTAATCTATTTAGGGCTCCTGCCTCCACTGCATCGTCCCTGCTGGAAAACTGTGAGCGTTGCTAAGTGGAAGGAGGCGAAGACAAATATTGGACTTGGGAAAATTGCTGGCGCCATTATCACATCGTGTTCGCGCTGATCGATTGAGGTTCTGCTCCGTCGCACAGGTGAGTGCTTCTTTGAAAGAGTCCTCGGGAAATCCAGACGCCCTCGGATGGGACGATTCGAGACATTTTAAATCGCCCGAATCGATTCTTGATTGAAAAAAGAGGAGAGGAATCTGGAATATATCGGATTTCATTTCGCGCTTTACGTCTTCTGAACACGATTCAAAATAAAGGAGCTTTTGTTAACGTAACAAGAATATCATTGCAGGTTTCCATTGTCATGATGTAACTGTTTATCGCGTTAGATCTGTTTTGGCCATAAAGTCCTCACGTTGGCATGGTGTGGAAGTTTGGAGATTGGGGTACCAACTCAGGAGGTGTGACCTCGTCACCTGTCATTTGACCCTACTTTCCATACTAAGTCAAAGCGAGGACATCTGAGACATTGACACATTTAATGTGCACCAGTCCCTTGCACATTATGGTCTTTGGTTGGATTCAAAATCCAAAGAAATCCGGGTGCTAATACGTGCCTCTTCCAACACACACTATGCAGGACTGTCATGCTTTTTTGAGTTGTCACTGTCATCTGACCATGGTTCAAAATGACGTGGTGTTGTCCTCGAATCTTTCCCTTAGGGGATTGATCCCTTAGCGTCGTCAATATCCCGTTGTGGTGCTCTAGTACGACGGTAATTAAAATTACCTTACCTTCCCTGACCAGGACTGATTTAAACTAATTTTTTTTTATTTTGTGTAATAACATTATTAAAACGAATTTGTGACAAATCAAAAATATTATCCTCAACTTTTTATCCTGCAAATCCGTAACTCTTCCAACTATGCTACCGCGATCCAATTCGATTCGGAAGCTTAGTGCATGTGATATGAATATCCAGCTTTTAATAAACCGATTTACACAGCGGTAGTTTCCTCGAATTACAGTCCACAGACAAGATGCCCGGAGCAACTTGTTTTCGGTCATATCTCATTGCTCTCCCATCATATACACAGGCTCAGTGCATTCATTTCCAGTCGCAGTTAAGCGCGCACAGGTGATGTTGACGGGAGGGGGTGTTTTACCCGCACGTGCCGATGGTTCCGAGTGGCAAGTACCGTCACGCGACCGATGACCTTCAAGCCGACAGGTAAGCGCGCAAAACAAACCTCGCTTTTCTCTGTTGGCAGAGGGGGAATGCATGTTGAGACTTGTTTTCCTCATGAATCGATCTATCCTTGAGTCGATAGCGTGGAGTCCTTGTGAGTCGCTGACACATGTTGACTCTCGCTTTTGTAATTTCACTCGCAGGCGAATAACAAACAAGCGTGAATCGGGATGCTGTGATGCGCCATTCAAGTCGAGGGGGAGTTGGAATGTTTTCGCTTCTTTTTGTTTCGTCGGTTGGTTAGGAGGGCATTGGTAGCCTGGGTTGGAGAGTAACGGATTAGCAACCAAAAGGTTCCGATTTTAAATCCAACAAAAGACCGTCACATGCAAAGGAGACTGATGCATGTTCAATCTGTCGTGGCCTCAAATGTCCTCACGTTGGTGTGGTGTGGAAGTCTGGAGAATGGCATGTCAGCTCTGGTGTGACCTCGTCGTCTGACCAAAATTATTTGGTTTTGTGCTTGGAAATTTCCTTGTTGTACAGCATGTAATGTTATGGTATGTTTTACAGCACCTTAACTTAACCTAATTTGGCGTTTAAGATATATTAAAAATTTAAATAGCTGCAGCACCAAAACAAGACCTAAATGACTTTTCAAACCTAACCTTTTGGAGGTACTTCAACTTTAAGTTCATTCATTTCTAACATGATTTCATTACGATTTTTGTGAATGCACTACATATGGAAACCACAAAGCACAAGTGACTGGATATTTAGAAGTGAAGATGTGCATTTAAGGAAAGACAACCTTGCTGTTTCTTTAACACTTGGTCTTCCATCTCAACAAGTTTCAGTGACATTGTAAATGTGGTTTCCTAGCAAGCATCGTTCACATAAGAAAAAACAAACTTTACAACAAATGCCGTTTATCCCTTATTTAATCTTTGTGAAATAAACGTTTTACATGCGTCGGTTTGACCCACACACTATTCATGAATAATTATAAAAATAATTCACTTGTATATATATGTAGGTGTACTTGTATACACTGGAAGATTTTAAATACTGTCTTTAAAATTCCATTTATTTTTACAACCAGTCAATCAATGTATATGCTTAAAATCATTTCAGTGTGACAAATCAGATCAAGCTAATTACTAATTTTTTAATTTAGATATAAATAAGTATTTGGCATGGTTTTGAACTGTGACAGTTCCAATTCTAATTTGTTCAGAAAGATAATTCTTGTTGAAAATTATTCCTAATATGATTTTTCATGTTCAGATCCGTAATAGAATTATTGCTAGAGGGAATGGGGGTTTTTTTTTCAAGCTTTTTCATAAAGGAAATATAAAAAAAAAATAATAATTTTTTCAGAAATTTTAACATTTAAAAGTCAAGTAAATAATTTTTTCACAACTACTAATTTTGATTATCGGACAAAACATTCACTGTATTAAATATATTCTTCAGAAGTAGAGTTAGAAGTTTTGGAAACGTGTTTGAACATGGAGTCAGTATCATAGAATCCGGTGAATCGAAGCAGTTTTGAGTAAAAAGTTGTTGTGGCTTATAACATTACCCTGTTGAATATAAAAATTTAAAAAAAAATGCCATTTAATCTCTCTCATACGAAAAAAAAAAGATCAAAATCAATTTGCGATTTGACTGAAAATGACGCAATCTGTGACGTCAGGGGTAGTTTATATGCACATCTAATAAAATGTCTTCCCGTCATCACCGATTAGAGGACCCCAATTACAACACTCGGTTGCAATATAACCTCACCTAAACTCATACCTCTTAGGCTCTGTACCTTTTCCGCTAATTTTTTATGAATTTGTAATTCTATATATATTAATGAGTATGTAATTCTATTTCAAAATTCCATATTTTCAAAGATAAATGACACAGAATGATAAGTAATAAATGAATACAAAGAGAAAATATGGAAATTTTATATTGTGAAGCTTTTTTGCGGAAGAAACAGTCACCACTGACATTACCCATTTGGATATATTGCAAATCTTGCTTTTCCCCCAGAGATTTAAATTAAGATCTCTCCAACTTCGTTTTCGAACAAGATGGGGCACCACCCCACTGGGCTACAGATGTTCGTCGTTTCTTAAAACATCGATGTTAATAATACATCGCCCCAAAACTATCAATGTTTTCAAACATCGGTGTATTAAAATTTTTTTTCCATTTTTTAAAATTGGTGTAGTAACCTCTAACATCAATGTTTAACCGGAAGTTGCCGTGTTTATTAATTTATATCTAAGATTTTTTAACTGTCAAAACAAAGTTTAAAAAAATAAGAAAAACAATTAACAACATAAGAAGACATTAAAATTAATTCTTTGTTTTCAAATTGAATAATACAAAATAAAATATTATTGACAACAATTTGAAATAGGTACTACTAACTATAAGTATAAGTAGGTAGGTACATAATAATTATTGTTAGTTATTATAAATTATTTATTAACTTATGGGGGGGGGGCAGAAACTTATTTTTTATACTTATAAAAATTTTGGGGGCTATCATTATTATAGGCCCCATTATTTGTTATTTACAGTTTGTAAAAAAAAAGAAGTTTGTTAACTTTCTCTCCCTTAAGCCGACTCCTTTTGTCACTAACTGTTCCACCAATTAAGGAAAAGTTCAATCTGATGAGACGGATGTATCCATCACTGACGAATACTTAGTTCCACGGTTGTTTTTAAAAATTTTATAATGGTACTTATTCATCGACAATGTAAAAACTCGATGTTAAACAAAAATCGGCTCCAAAAAAAATCGATGATAAATAAATCGATGTTTTTTTTTTTTTTTAAACATCGATGATTTGAAAACATTTTTGCTCTAGAGATTATAGACTTTATCACTGTATTAGAGATTGACATCGAAATCGATGTCGCATCTCTAGTGGAGTGATATTTTAGTTATATTCTGTGACAACTTTGCTTGATCAAGAGACAAAAAATACGAATTAATATCTTGAGAACAACTTTTTTCCGGGCAACTTCTATTTTGTTTTATTCCGCTGTTTCTGTTTAAATGTTTGATTTTTCAATAAATTGCATTTCCTCTTCATCATATGTGACACCACCACAAAATATTCGATTTAAAGTGGCGGGTAAGTGAGAATAAAGCAAATGTACATGTAATTGTGCCGTTATTGAAAGAATAATGTTTAAAATTTCCGAACTAGTTTTGAAATACTAAAAAAATTCTTTGTCAAGGTAGATTATTGTACGACTTGAAGCTATAGTTAAGCAACTTGTTAAAAAGTTAAAAGTTTATTGAAAACCATGTTTTTCTTAAAAAACAATGTCAAATGGCTTACCATTTTTTAAAATTGTAATATATTACCTTTTTAGGTCTGTACAGAAGACATTCAATTTTAAAAGAAGTACTTTTATTTTAGACGTGCCACAAAATGTGTAATTTTCAAGAAAAAATTTATTCAGTTTAAAAAACTTAGTGATGAATATCTTATAAAATTAATTTGTCATCCTTCCCTTAAAGATGGTGAAATTCTACTATGCATGCCGGATGCAAAAGTAAAAAAATTGTATTGTATTATACAAGTAAAAAATTATTTTTTTTGCATCATACAAGTAAAAAATATTTATTTGTACTGTACAGACACAACTTTTATTTTGTGTTATTTCGCTGTTTTC
Source organism: Metellina segmentata (assembly GCA_947359465.1). Classification (NCBI taxonomy): domain Eukaryota; kingdom Metazoa; phylum Arthropoda; class Arachnida; order Araneae; family Tetragnathidae; genus Metellina; species Metellina segmentata. Next base: position 120,710,392 of record OX375881.1, read on the forward strand.
TGTTTTAAAAATTTGCTATTTTAATAGATTGCATTTCTTTTTTTCACACGCAATACCGCCACAAAGTATTCGATTTAGTTGCAGGTAAATTTTCTTGTACGTAACGCTGGCCTGTCAAAGAGCCCGTAACAAATACCAAAGGTGATTTGACGTCACTCGCAATTGCTCCCCAGACCATGACACCAGGCCTTCTGGACGTGGGACGCTGCACAAGAAACTGTGAATCTTGACGCTGACTACGTGTTGCCTAAAAACACGCATTCGAGTGTCGTCTCCACCCAGACAGAAGCGGGATTCGTCAGTGAAGACCACTCGATGCCATTCGACTCCCCATGTCCGTCTGGCACGACACTATTCCAGTCTTCGGCGGCGATGTAATGTTGTTAAAGTCAGTCGTCGTAATGGTCTAAGTGAGTTTGGAATCCACGTCGTGAAGCCGTCGTTAAATGGTGTGATATCTTATTGGATGATCGAGAGAGGTTCCCACTGCCCGTAGGATGTCTGCAACAGTGGTTGTTGGATCAGTACACGCATGTCTTACAACACGTCGATCCTCTCTCGGTCCGGTTGCTCTAGGACACCCTAAGCCTAGTCGACGATGGCATGTGCCTTGTTGTATTCGCCTCTGCCAACAGCGTGCAACAGTAACATCACTACAACCAATATGTTGCGCAATCCATCGATTAGACCATCCACCTTCTAGGAGGCCCAATACTCGGCCTCTGGCAAACTCTCTCAGTTGTTTCTTAAATTGATTGCGAACTTTTTTCTGAGTCGTAATTCGATAAGAAACGATGTAACCATCACTACAGAATGAGTCGAAATGAATTTTCTGCACTACTGGACGTCCTTTTATGCCCCGGTATGCAGCGTGTTTGAGAGCTGCCCTGCGCGTGGCGTATGCTCAAACGATTCTGAAAATTTGATCATTTACACCTCCAACGCAGATGTACCACTCCTGCAAATTTCATTTATAGCGGTCTACTCCTTCCAGGCGCAACATTTTTTTTTGTCTTAGAGTGTATATTCTGATCATTTTTGTTCAATCTATAGTTAACAAATTCAACCCGAGTGAAGTCAGGGATTTTTGCTAGTGGTTTGATAAATTGTAAAATAGTTATAATAGGCATATAGTTTTACCGTCGGTACTTAGGTTCTTCTTTTTATAAAAGATATAGAACGAATGCAGTAAATGATTTGATAAATTTGAAAATAGAGTAGACTTAAAAATTTATATCGTCTGTACTTGGGTTCTTTTTTGTGTGAAACATAAAAAACAAATGCAGTAAGTGGTTTGATATTTTTAAAAATTACTGCACACGGACCAACACAACGAAATTCAACCATTTTCTTCGATCACGACCCTAAAAAGTTTAAAAAAAAAAAAGCAGTCGAAACTCTCGCGCTTGCTATCCCCCAGGGAATTTCAACACATTGTTTGTCCTCAGATTCACGCTGGCGTGGATGGAGAGCGAAAAAACTCGTCGAGTCGATTAATAATCGTTTTGGCTATCAGAGGAATTTGTTTCCAATAAATTACTCCACGGCAAATGGCTCCTGTGAGACTTGTGTCAGGGAAATGAGTGAAGAGGACGGTATTTTCCACCAGCAGCCTAATTCATAAAATAAATGATCATGTTCGGGTTGCAGCTTCCTGATGGCTTTATTCCGTACGGATGCGAGGAAAAACTGACTAGGCTAATTAGGAAGAAAATAAATATGCGACTTTTCCTTATCTTCCTCGTTTGGACCGCTATTTTTAGACAGTTTCGAAAAACGAGACTTTTATTCAAGGGTACGGCTGAGGATGTAATGTACAATTTCAGTTTTTTACGAGCATAGAAAGAACGAGGATGCTATGCAACTAACCTTTAGTGGAATCCTGCATAAGGTATGTACCAAAAAATATAGAGGCAGAATCAAATGGGAAAGATACTACAGTAGTGAAATTTCCAAGAAAACATTTATTACTGTACATCACCATCTCATTTCGCTTCACAAGTATGATCACGAGGACTCTTGTCCTCTATTTGTCTGTAGCCTAGCTCCGCTTTCCAGTCGCTTGATATCGTAGGTAGGTGTTTTAATTAATCTCGCATTAGAGCAACACAATGGGCTATTGGAATCAAACAAGTAGGATCATGAAGATTTTATGAGAAGATAGTTTCACGACAAGTAGGATCATGAGGGCTTTATTTCTGTCTAACACCGCTTGATAGGGTAGGTCGGTATTTTAATTAATGTTACACTATAGCAACACAGCGGGCAATTGTCAACGGGATAGAAGCCGAAGGGAAAGATCGGAGGACGCTTCATTTTGAAGTACAGTTGGATGACAAGGTCAACACCTGAGCTTGCGCCCCACTCTCCAAACTTTCACACCACGCCAACGCGAAGACGTTCAAGGCCACGACAAACTGAACGTGAAAAAGCCCTTTTTGTATTACATGGTCTTTGATTCGATTCGAACTCGTAGCCCATTGTCACCACGGACCATTGGTATTTAGAAGTCCCAACTAGCGTCCACCCCATTGGCAACATTCTCGGCTCTACACGTAGTTATACTGTTACGCCCCTTTATCTGTACTCTAGGACCAAGTACTAAACAACATGACCTCATAAAACACAATGATGCGTTCGAAAATATATTTTTTCTTGTTCTCAATGTAATTTTTCTCTATTGACGTGGATACATGTCGTTTAGACCCCCAAAGGAAATTAAATATAGTTAGTGTTGTCTAAGACAGCAAGCTATGTCAAGGCTATTAGTAACCCAGGAGATTAGTAACAGCATCAAGATTTCTTCTCGTGAAGCAACAGTGGTATGGTTAAGCCCAACTAAGCTTTTATATTGGCGACCCTATTAATAAAATGAACGGGCTGTGAGATTTCTCTATTTTCTATCGTTATTTTCAGCGTGTTTACATGTAAGACAGTCGATAATCGAAAAAAGGATAGTTTGGTGTTGAAATTTTGATTGACCGGAAGTGACGTTGTAAATATTTGGACTCGAATATTTACAGATTTCCACGTCCAATCAAATAACGGACACTTTCTCGAGTTGGTTTTCGACAAATAATCATCGTGCGTTATGATTATTAAACGATCTTCAACTGACTGCTCTCTATGTAATATTTTAGGCAGAAGATTTTTGTCAAAATAGGCATTTTCTGAAAGGTATACCGTGTCGTTTTTGCACCGCAGTAATATAAACTGGAGTAGTACTCAGCTGAGCACCTTTACAAGTTATTTATTTCAACTTAAAATGCTTCGATTAACAATAGTGAGAGAGACTATATTACAATATGTACAGTGAACAATCAATGCACGAAGGTTTATAAAGAAACAACGCTCTTTACTGTTAGTTTTTTTATCATCGATGTTTAACTTCATCGTATAGCTGCCTCACGAGAGCTCTCCTTCACCACTTCCCCCAGTTTCTTCCTCGTCTCATTTTCTCGTTTTAATTTCCACCGGGGAAGTCCGCCTCCTTATTGGAATGTTGATTCTTGGGTTTTTCAATGACACCTGCAACATTAAGGGGTGTCAAAGACTCCACAGCTGTGCTCGTAATCGTTAGAAAATGACGTGTGTGACACACACGTGCAAGAAGCCGGATCAACATGCCGACCCTACGACAAATTTAATGTCTTTCTGGCCCGAGTTTCCACAGAACTGTTAACACACGTGTTCTTTTTGGGTGGCCCGTCTACTCGTGGAAGGCCCAAGATAATCCAGGCGTTGAACTTGTTCTCCAGTCGAGGGCAATCGGAATCGCAGATGCGAGATTCCGTTCCCAACCGGTTAATGCGCTAGGATAAATTTCGGAACAACAGCTCCGAATGCTATCGTCGTTTACCAGACGTCACAATACCTAAACAGGCAATATCTGCAATATGCTGTAGTGTTACATTTTAATATTGAAAATATTGTCCTCGGGCCGCGCTAGACCGGTAGGAAGAGAAACGGATTATCAAGAGGAGGGTTGCGAGAGTTCGAATTCAACCGAAGCCCGTCGTGTACAAAGAAAGCTCGTTCACGTTAAATATGTCATGGCCTCAAATGTCTCCTCCCGTTGGTGTGGTGTTGAAGTTAGGAGAGTAAAGTTCCATAGGTGTTTCCTCATCGTCTGACCGGTGTTCAAAATTACGTGGTGATGTCATGGGATCATTCCCCTCATGTTTGATCCCGGACCATCGCCAATAATCCTTTGCGTTACTCCAGTGAAGTGTAAATTAAAATACCTACCTACCATATATTCTAACATAATTTGAATTATGTACTTGTTTACGGAAATATAAAATTGAAGCCGCAAGTCAAAACTATCTTGATAAAATGAAACAAAGAAGAAAAAAAAAACGTTTCATCGTATTTTTCGAGAAATTTTTTATTTTGGGGATAGTTTACAAAAGGGTGGGAACAAGACTTTCATAACTTTAAGCTTTAACAGCAAATAAATTTATTCTTAAAATTAATTTTTTTTCTCAATGGGTTTTTAGTTCTTTTTAGAGACAAGAATTAGTATGATTTATTACAATAGTTTGGTGTAAATATCCTTAAAATTAAATTCTTTAGTTTCAAACGTCAGATTTCGACGTCTATAATGTTAACTGATACAGTACATCACCAAGAAAATAAATTCTAATGTGTTTTCCAGAATTGCAGAAAAAAATAATAAATGAATAGAGTATGAGAATAATTTGTTTACTATTTTTATCAGTAGATGGCATTATTTGTTTAAAATTTTTAAGAATTAACAAAGAAACAAAACTAAAACCAACCAGCATCTTTCGCGAAGTCCAAAAGTAACGATCGAAATAGATCTATACCTGTAGCAAAAAAAATGTATTGGTAAGTACTTTAAACTGTATTTATTTGTCTTTAAAATAAATTTTTAAACGTTTAAAAGCATATTTATGTGTTTTTGTACATTTTCTTTGTCGTAAATATACTTTTCTTATTTCTAAAAATGCGTTGTCAAAATCGCGTAACAATCGAATTGCCGATTTAATTCATGTTACGAAGATGCCGATGTCCAAAAATATAAAAAAGATATTAATTACAATCTCCTTTCATCAGATTAATAGTTTTTTTTATCAAAAAATAAAGTGAATTTAGCAGATACAATATTAATACCATTTCTAAGCATATATCCAACAAACGTGTACAATCGATGTCAAATAGCGACGGCTTCGATCGTTACTCAATTTTGGACGTGATGTAGAAACAATCTCAATAAGATTGTAAAGAATTTCGTGGTTTTTTTTTTTTAAATATTTTTCTTTCTTTTTTACTTTCTGCTTTATGGCTGTTTTGATCCTTTGAATACATTTTTTAAGATGAAACTTAGATTTTTAGAACGTTTTTTTTTCCTGATTAATCCAATAGGAATTATAATTTTTCCTGGAGTTTTCAAGGATAAAGTTATTTTTATTTTATGATCATATTATATTTGAAATTTATGATTTATTATATTCGAAAAACTGGAAAAACAAAATTATAATTTTAAAATATTCAAATCTACTCTAATTTTAAAGCATTAACAATTTATAACTAATTTATTATTACCCATTAGACTTGGGCCAAAGTTGTGTAACCTACAGGCCAGCAATGTCCGTAATGTGTAATCTACAGGAAAGCAATGTCATAAATCTGTAACCTACAGATTTTGTAATTAAATGTTTTAATTAGTAATTTTGCAGAATAGTTCCTGTCTTTGAATGATTGTATATTGTATTCTAGGCCTATAAACAATACAGCAAAAAAAGCATTGATGTTAAATTTCAAAAATTGTCATAGTTAACTTAGTGTTCCCACATTTTGAGAATGCCCCTAGTTCTATTTTCAATGGATTTAAGTTGGCATTTAATAAAAAAAAATCAGTCCATCGATTAATTACTAGAAACTACGTGAATAAATTCCTCCACGTCACAAAAAGGCATTATCTTGTACCCTTAACTCAAATGAATAACTGCGTATGGAACTATTAAAAAGCGCACATGGAAAACAGCTGAATAATTCGTTTTTTTTTTTTTTTTAAACTCGGCACAAAAGATTCGCAGATTTATCTCTTTTTTGCATCTAGAAAGGCTAATGCATCTTTCACGTGCAAAAGATGCTCTTGAGATCTGACGATTAGTTCAAGGGCCTTTGAGAACGCGGCCCTATTAGCGAGAAAAGCACATCGTGACTGATAAAGAACGTCTGCCTTCAATCTACTAGCCGATGGTGGAAGATAACACACTGGTATAAAGTGTGTATTTAAATTTTATTTACTCGAATAAAAGTTAGTACTTTTATTTGAATACTATCTGAATAATCCGGCGTTGCTCGGGTTTCAAATATGACCGTGACATTTCGCTGTGAGAATTGAAATACACAAACCCTGTAGAACGGGTTTCCTACCGCGACAGCTAAAATACGACCGCGACATTTTCTGTTAACTTCAAAACACAAACCCCGTAGAACGTGTTTCCTTGTCCATGTCCATTTATTGCAGAAAAACAAACTTGAGATTTTAAAATTGGAGCTTCGAGGAGCACTTTTAAGACTACCTGTGTGCCAATTTTCATGGCTACAGATGGGTCTGCAGACCAGAAAGAAATAGCCTATGTTTTCCGCAGTGTTCTAAAGTATAAGTGTACCCAATTGGGTGTGGATGGGTTAAATGGTGTAGATTTGTATATAGAGAATATACACACATCTTTTTTTATAAATATACTCGTAGATAAAGTTCGAAGCGACGAGGGAAAGTCAGAAATGATCCTCACTTAAGTTTTTCAATTTATTTACACACACATGTAGAAGTTGAACAAGTTCGTTATTCTTCTACAGTCTCTTTCCTTTCCGGTGCACTTGGTCCAGCGGTCCATAAGCTTGCACATTTCCTCAAACAAGAAGGTTTTTTTCGGTGAGTCGCCCAAATATTTATGCACGCTTCCTTAACTTCTTTGTTCGGCTGATTTGCTGCGAACATGATACACTGTGGATGGTAACTCGCCGGTTTGCCAATACCCTTTTGTTATACGTTTTGAGCGCCACAAGTAATACAGCTGGTTACCGTTACAAGTTATCTATTACACTTAAAAGGTTTCAATTGATAAGTGGAAGGCTATCTACAGTGAACGAATGTTCATGAAGAAACAATAAGTTTATCTTCACAGTTAGTTTTTTGTTCCCCGGTGTTTAACTTCACCGTATAGCTATCCAAACGAGAGCTCCACCACTTCCCCCAGTGGCTGCTTTCTCTCGTCTCTCTGTTTTCGTTTCCACCGGGGAAGTCCGCCTCCTTATTGGAATGTTGATTCTGGTGTTTTGAATGACACGTGCAAAATTAAGGGGTGTCAAAGACTCCACAGCTGTGCTCGTAATCGTTAGAAAATGACGTGTGTGACAGACAGGTGCAAGAAGCCGGATCAAGACGATACGGGTGTTGAAATCGTCTTTTTTTTCCAGACGTCACAGTACCAATTCTGAGCATGCATGCGCAGAAGGCAGTGTGACAAACCTAAAGATGTGTTAGAGCATATGTGTTTACTTGATTAAGGTTTTAATTTCTAGGTTTTTCTTAACGAATATTTTTGTGTGTGTGTGTGTGTGTGTGTGTGTGTGTGTGTGTGTGTGTGTGTGTGTGTGTGTGTGTGTGTGTGTGTGTGTGTGTGTGTGTGTGTGTGTGAATCCTCCTTGTGACTGTCTTGACAAGATATCACGTCATTAGAAATAAACTTTCTAGATCCTTGATCTTGTCACCCTAAAAAAAAAGTCGGCAGTACCTGACTAGAACATTTTTGCGTGCAGTTTTTCGTACTTTTTAAATATATAAATAGTGATGTTACAGCTTGTTATAATATTTTACGTTACATTTTCCTTATTTGTAAAAAATATATGTACAGGTGACCCTCTTATAACACGGTTTCCCTACAATACGGTACTAAAATTGCGACGACCCTCGTATAACACAATAATAGTTTCTGTATAACACGGTTTAATTTTTACCTACTGTTGGTCAATTGGACGGTTAAATAGAGACCCGTTAGATTTTTTACACCTGTCTGTCTTGTCGGTCTGTCTGTTCAGTCTGTCTGTCCTGTTTGTCTGTTCAGTCTGTTCTATCTGTCTGTTCAGTCTGTTCTATCTGTCTGTTCAGTCTGTCTGTTCTGTCTGTCCTGTTTGTCTGTTCAGTCTGTTCTATCTGTCTGCCCTGTCTGTTCAGTATGTCTCTCTGTTCATCTGTCTGTATGTCTGTTCTGTTCTGTCTGTCTGTATGTTCTGTCTCTCAGTCCTGTCTGTTCTGTCTGTTTGTTCAGTCTGTCTGTCTGTATGTTATGTCTGTCTGTTCAGTCTGTTCAGTTTGTCTGTCTGTTTGTTCAGTCTGTCTGGTCTGTTCTGTCTATATGTCTGCTCTGTCTGTTTGTTCAGTCTGTCTGTTCAGTCTGTCTGGACTGTCTGTCTCGTCTGTCTGCCTGGTCTGTCTTGTTCTATTCGTTTTGTTCTATTATGTCTGTATGTTCTGTCTGTCTTGTCTGGTCTGTGTTGTCTGTCTTGTCTGGTCTGTCTATATGTCTGGTCCGTCTATATGTCTGGTCTGTCTGTTCATCTGTATCGTGTGTGCCCTATACACGTCCACACGGTTTAACCCATAGTTTAAATGTTTTTAAAGCTGATATGAATTTACTTTTTTTTATTTAATGATCCCTTGTGTAATTTTATTTAAAATACAAATAAATCTGTTACCGTTTTCTATGTCTTTAGAACTCCGTATAACACGGTTTTAGTTTCCTTTTTACACGGAACGCAATCTCTACTCATTATTTTATTAAAGGAAGTGTTTGTTTGTTTCTTGCAACCAAAGTCCTGACGTATCTATGGCACTTACAGTAATGGGATTTGGCACACAGGTAGTCCAAATTGTTTGCAATTTTAGAGTCGGGGCGAATTTTAAAATTTAATCTAGAACATTTTTAAATGAATTTAATGAAATTTAATCGTTATTGAATGCAACAGCTTAGAAGAGATCACAGATTCTAAATTTATTGTTTTCGTTTCCGTTTTGATTTTGCACGGAGGAATGTTTTTCCAGCCAGACGATAAAAACAAATAATCTTTTAACTGGAGTCACTTAGTTCTTTTTCTAACTCCTAGACCGTTAAAGACAGTAAAAATGTCAACGATTTGAAATCTGCGAAAAATTTCACTTTAGATCGATATCTAAAAATATGATTTCTTTGAATAAATAATTTTTAAATTGAATACATCTTTTATATTTTTGCAAGAGATTGTGACGTCAAATGAACTTCGCTTTCCGAAAATAAACAGATTGCATCTTCTGCTCTTCGCGTTAAAAAAAAAAAAGAAACAGATTACATTTCCTGCCCTATTCTATTTCAGCGAATGAGAGCAAAAAAAAATTTATAAAACATTTGACTGGGATTGTTAAGTTCTTCTTCGTAAAATAGGAATCGTTAAAGATAGATTGAAAATTTCAACGAATTTGAAATCTGCGGAAAATTTTACACCAGATTAATACTTTACACCACTTGCACGGGCAACGCCGGGCTAGCCACGCAGTGGCTAGTTTTATATAATTCCTAAGTTTCGCTTAACACGGTGTCTATACAAGTATCCTATAGCACGGTTTCCATATAACACGGTATCAAATATACAAAATTGTATGACCCCCATGTTTAGTATAGCACGGTTTCCTTATAACACGATACCAATTAACCGTGCTATACGAGGGTTATCTGTATATGGCTTTCGAATAATTTTTAAATTGCTGTGAGGAACAGATTTAGCTTTTCCCTTTCAATAGTTTACCGACCTCTGGTCCCAACGGTAGAACAAACTATAAAATTAGTTTTAGCGTCCACACAAAAACCGTCCCAGAAACTGAAGAGTTCAGAATTCCATGGGAAGGAGGCATTTGTCTGGGATTGTCCCGATCGATGACCAAAACGCTGACTCGTCCGAAGCACTGATTTGCTCGGTTTCTCTTTCATGCCCTGAGGTTGCGAGTAACTCCGATAACATAATTGTAAAAATTCCAAGTAAATTTAGATGGAAAAGCTGTTTGCTTTTGGGTCTCCGAGACACATTATCTTTTTGCTGGTCTAGTCACTTAAAAAGACACGATAAAAATAACACCTCGTTTTATCGCGCATCAAGGGGAAGCGATAGATCCAGAGCTAAGAAAACGTAAAGATGTCTTGTTGATTTTTAAGTTTTATAGTACAAGGACCCTATTTGGCCTTGCTGTGCCACGTAGGTATTTCAATTAACGTCGGACTGGAGCAACACAATGGGCTATCAAACCCGAAGGGTAAGATCCGAGAACAACGCCGCGTCATTTTGAATCACGGTCAGATGACGAGGTCACACCTGAGCTGGCAACCCACTCTCCAAACTTCTACGCCAACCCAACGTGCGGACTTTCGGCCAAGACAGATTTAAGGGTCACCAGCCGCCTCTACACTATACGCTTACAAATATCCATACCCTGACCCGGATTCGAACCAGGAACCTTCCGATCTAGAGGCTGACACCTTAACCACCAGACCGGTGGGTCGGCGATATATGAATTGGGTTGCTGACTTGTTTAGCTGTCGTATATTTAATTATTATGTCACGAAAAAGAAGTGCACCTCCGTAAGTGAAGAGCAGAGAGCGAGAGCAAAACAAGGAAGAGTGCGTCAACAAGGAAGGAGCCCTTCAATTAGCGAAGTTTGCAGTCCGCTCAGCCACGTGCCTGCCCTCAAGGTTGCCGGCTCTACCCGCACTTGCCTCTGCCATTCGTCATTTGCATCATCCTTCCACTGTGAACTGTTACGAGAAAACTGTTACGCGAGGTATTCTGTAACCCATTTGCTCAACGTGCTTCGCTAACTCTAGATTCAGTCACTCACACAGAAACGGGTTTTCTCTATTTTGAAAACAGTCTAGAGTTGAAACAGTTTAAGAACACGATGTCTACCTTTGGTTTTAATTTTTTGATACCGTCCGGTCGGAAGAGTAGCGGTTAAGTAACTGGAGGGTTGCGAGTTCGTATCGCGATCCAACCAAAGACCGTCGTGCACGTGGGTGGGTGTGCATATAACTAAAAATGTGGCTTTCATTCAGGGCCCCCACATAGGCGATGCTGCTGTTAACCTGGGAACGGGCCTGTTAGTCAGAGGAGCCCGCAAAGAGGCAAAAAATGCGATGAAAAAATCAAAATTCATAAAACTGGTGACGATGTTGAAAGTAACTTTTCACATGTCAAATTAAAATGTAGAAGTCCCAAAAATGTAACATTCTCCATGATAAAACCCAAGAAAAATTTAAATAATTTATTCATGTTTGTTTTTTAAGGAGGGCACTTATATATTTTCTATTAAGTATTATTAAAGTTTGAGTCCTACTTTGATCAGTTGCTTTGAATTTAATTTCAATTGTAGAAATGTACATATGCAAATTACATTTTAATTTTCCGGATATTAAAACTGTATTTTATGTTTATAAACCAAATGTTTATTAATTTTTTTTCCAACACTTTTTTTTTACCTAAATGTCTTGTTTGTTGTATGGTATATCGTATATATGTCACTCTTATGAAAGTATGTAAACCTATGTAAAGTATGTTTTAGGATTCAACTATGGAAAATGCTTTTTAAAAAATTCAAAATGTTCAAACATAAACAGTGTAAAAGGGACATGGATGAGGGGCCCGTCATTTCATCTAACAACGGGGCACGTCATAAAATCTGGCAACGGGGCCCACAGATTGATGTGGGTGGCCTGCTTTCATTACAAAGTATGAAATTGCATTTTCTATTTCAACGATTCAGAAAGAATTCGAACGATCGCAACGTTTCGTTTCCCGCTCCTAAAAATGTTTACCCATCCAATTCAACCGAGTTTTATTCAGAACCACCAAAAGAAAAGAGCCACGTAATCTTAAAGAGGAAAAAAAAAAGTTTCGTCCGTTTCCGAGCGTTGCCACAAAAAAGAAAATCTAGAAAAATCTCGGAATTCCAAGTCCGAAGTCTGCCGTGGATTTTGCAGAGATGGAGGTTATTTATTCCACAAGAACCGTTTTTGTGGAAAAGCGAAAACTTATTTTCACTCCATGCTCTTGGCAACAATCGCCTGCACGAACGATCTGATGACAAGAAGTGAAGACGGGGAAGCGTCCTTGGGCCTGACCATCCGATAAAATATGTTTTAATAACCGGCCCGATAAAGAAGATCTAAGTAGATTGAGACAGAGTCGCCTAGATGGCGTTAGGGAATGGAACGACTGCGCATGCGTACGTCAGGAAGCGATAGCGGCGAGAAAGGAAAGTCCAGGGTTTCGCTCAACTTTAGTTTTATCGCCGTTTTGGCTCCCTTATGAAAATCATATAGTAGATATTCTTCTGAGGGCTTATCTTGATCATTTTTGCTCAGAAAAACACATTTCTTTCGTCAATGAAGGATGCGGACTTTTTTGTAGCACCATCAGGGATCGACAAATATTTTTTGTATCCCAATTTTTGTTTGAACAAAACATAGTATTTTTAACAAAATAATCCCAAGTTTTGTAATTACTTCACGGAAAAGAACATTTAGTATAAAAGAGTGTCTGTGTCTTCCTGTCAATAAATACATTATGAAAGAATCAAAGCATTGTAATGTATTTTGTGCACTCCCCCGTATAACAAATTTAAAAATAAAACTCTTTACCCAAATCATTTTTTATTAAAAACTTTTCAAACTTTATACTTGTCCCACTTCTATACAGGTAGAGTTATAATCACCAAAATATTTATGATTTACCCAGCTCACATGTTTTTTATATGACAAATGATACATCAAGGGCCTGATAGCCCAATTGGTAGATTGGTCGCGGTGGGTTAAACCGAAGACCCTCGTGTACGTGGGAGCATACTACTCTGTTGCATTCTTAAATGTCCTGACGTAGGTATGTGACGTAGTTGAGATCATCGCTAATAGCCCACTGTAGAAATGATCGTTACTAGGACACATAATTAGGGGTTTCGGGGTAATTCCAAAGAGTAGCGGATTAGCAACCAGATGGCTTCGAGATCGCATCGAAACCAAGACTATAGTGTACATGGGGTGATGGTGCAAGTTATATCGGTCGTGGCATCAAATATCCTCATACTGACAGCGATTCAAAAGGACAAGGTGTTTTACATTCAAAACTTTGCCTTCATGACTGATCCCAGAACATCGCCCATAACCCACTGTGTTGTTTCAGTACGAACTCATCATCTACCTATTAACCAGCTAATTTACTAATAGGATGTGACACCACCCCTCAAAGCACCGAAACAGGAATGCCATTGATTACTCTGCTCTAATCACCTTAACGGATGAAATTGAACCATTTTGATGAATGGTTGGCAATGTCCCGGACCGTTGCCAATAACCCGTTCTGTTGCTGAAGTGCGACGTTAATTATGTCTGGATTACTACAGCAACGTTATATACTAGAGCCAGTGAATCTTTCTTATCTCATGGCACACATATACTAAAATTTTGAAGCACGCAAAAAAATTAGAAAAAAACAGACGGGGCTGTGTCGTGACGCGTCCGCTAGGTTTGAGGCCTAAAATACGTCAGTGAGGCCGTAGGGTGAATGAGAATGGCAGAAATAAGCATTAGAGTGTTTTAATTTCACTCATCAAATGCCACATGTATCACAATTGGTGCACTCGCTGCTGATGTTGAAGGTTGTGGCTCGTTACCGACCTCCAATGGGTTGCAAATGAAAAGAAATCTTATGAACATCATTAAAGCCTTTTTGCACTTAAGTTTGTTTCTGCATAGAATAGAAGTTCGGTAGATCTACATCTCTTTTGGTATTCTAATCTTTTGTTTTGTACTGAATTTTGCAATCTGCTTTGTATTCTTAACCTTGAAAAGTTTTAAACTGAAAATGCCCAAAACATGTGCCAATATTTCATCATTTTTATGGATTTGTTGAACATATTCTTTGGTTTATAAAATAAAGAAATGTTTTTTGTCCTTCACTTTGTGTATTTATTTCAACAAACGGACGGGGCTAGGTTTAAAGGTGAAAGGAAGGCCATGTGATGAAAGAGAGTGAAAGAAAATAGTACTACACTGTTTTAATTTCCCACATCAAATGTTCAGTGCTTTGCACATATATCACAATTGGTGTACTTGCTGTAGAAAAGGCTGAGGCTCATTACCGACCTCTATGAGTTGAACTCCGTCATACGATTATAAAACGTTTATGTCAAACTGAGCGGTGGACGTACTTGGCGCACTTGAATCAGGAATTTGTTCACCTTGAAGGTGCGACACCTATAGAACTTCATCCTAACCGTCCCGTTGACACTGTGGAATTATAAAATTTGACAAATGGTTACATGATAATTCAGTCGAGATTATAACGGATCATAACCCGCTCAAGTATTTGATTGAAACAACCCTTAAGAGTTCCAAACTGACCAGATGGGCGCTTGCCCTAACAGAGATGGAATTACAAGTTGTTTCATCGCACCGGGGCAAGTCATCAAGGGGCAAATGTACTTTATTGCCTTGAGAGAGAGAGGAATGTTTGCAAATAGTAAAATGTACCCTTATGTGTAAAATATAGTGCATGTTTCAATGTACGTGTACTCTTATGTGCAAAAATTTACTGTGCATTTTTTATGTATGTGTGATTTGTATCTTTATGAGGTTTATATGTGTATTTTTTTGTGTAGATTTCTCAATATTCCTACAATGGTTGTATTGCAATTACTCAGGTAGTAAGTTTCATTTTCAGAGACAATGAGAAGGACTAACTTAAGAGAGAACTACTTTCTCTAAAAGACTAGTTTTTCTCGGGTGGTGGGGGCGTGTAGTGGCGCTGTGAGTGCTGACCCTCAAGCGGAGAGAGAGAAGAGGTGGTGAGGCTGGAAAAAACGTCCGGGAAAAACCGCGGGAAAAAGATGACTTTTCGATGAATTAATGTTTATGTGTATTTGTCCGTTCAATAAACCATTTAAGAATGGAAAGTGTTTGCGCTACTTGTAAACAATCTATATAATGTATATAAAAAAGGATGTAGGTGTGTGTGGGTGTATGAATGTGTGTGCATATTTTATATACAAATCTACAACGTTTAAACAATCCACACCGAATTTGGTACACTTATACTTAAGAACACTGCGAAAAACATAGCTTTTTTTTCTGTCTTCAGACCAATCTGTAGCCATGAAAATTGTCCTAAAAGTGTCCCTCGAAGCTTCAGTTTTAAAATCTAAAGTTTAAAATCTAAAAGGAAACACGTTCTACAGGGTTTCTGTATGACTTAACACAGGGAAATGTCACGGTCCTATTTGGAACACGAACAACGCCGGTTTATTCAGCTAGTCTCTAATATTATAGAAGCAGGTGTTTGTCTGTTTGTTTGTTTTTTTCGCGGCCGCAAAATCCTAACGATTCCATGGCACTTACAGCAATGAGATTTGGCACACAGGTAGTTCAAAAATTTTGCAATTTTTGGGTCGCGGTGAAAATTAAAAATTTAATCTGGAAGATTTTTAAATGAATTTAATAGTTTTATTCTCTGCCTAGTTCTAAAAACGCGGAGGACTTTTTCTACCCACTTGACCTTGCAGTCAGGGTTTGGAACCATGCCAATTTTTTTCATTCGACAGAACGCGTAGAAAATTATATTTTTCGTTTCCGCTTTGATTTTGCGCGATGAATGATTTTCCAGCCAGACGATAAATCTTAACTGGAGTCACAGTTCTATTTTCTATCTCCTAGACCGTTAAAAATGGAGTAAAAATATCAACGGATTTGAAATCTGCGGAAAATTTCAGTTTAGATTAATACCTAAAAATATGATTTTGTTTAAATAAATAATTTTTTAATTGAATATATCTTCAAAGAATTTGAAATCAGCGGAAAATTTTACCCCAGATTAATACCTTACACCACGGGCACGGGCAACGCCGTCTAGCCACGCAGTGGCTACTAAGAGATAACAATAAGTAGGACTGAATTGCTCGGGAACCTGCACTCAGTATCGGATGCCCGGATCTTCTTGGATTCCTCATCTCGATCGTTCTTCCTGTTGACGTTTCCTATTCTTCTTCTCCTGTTTATTAAACATTTTCTGGAAGTTTTGAAATTTTTGTACTTTTCTTTACATAGAAATCCGATACCTAAACAAGTATTAAATATTAAGAGTTTTTCTATTATTATTTATAAAGCGTAAAGAGACGAAACAAATGACACCTCAAACGTCGAACTCGCACAAAGGATGCTTGGAGCTAAACATAATTATGTGAGCGGCGCGACGCCTTAAATATGAGGTGCCCTCGCCGAGCCCGTTGACGCTCAGCATCGGATATCCGGATCATATCGGATTCCCTGTCTCTCAATATTTCTTCCTGTTGACGTTTCTATAATTTTTCTTGCATTTATATATTATGCATATATTTGGATAGTTAAAATTGTTTGCGTAATTTCCACACTTCGAAGTCCGATATCTAAACAAGTATTTAATATCAAAGTTTTATTTCTGTTATTATTTATAAATCCCAAAGAGACGAAACAAATGACCCCTCAATCCTCGTGTTCGCACAAAGGAGGCCGGAGCTAGACTAAATTAATGTGAACGGCAGTGCGCAGTTTCGTGACTGAACTTTACGCTACGATTGCATGAGCGCCAGATTAATAAGCATTTGCACCATTCTTTGTTTAATGCTCTTTTGAACGCGATATCGTTCATTTATGTATCATTTATATTTTTCATGGTATTACATTTTCCGCACTAACGCTTTTTTGTGATACTCAAAAATAAAGCCTAGTATCCCGGTATCGAAAATCAAGACGTATTCTATGTCAAAACATGCTGATCTGATTAAAAAATTAGGTATAATTTTGATTGGTTGGATTAGGTAAGGCAGTGGAATTTACATCCCATACGAAAAACATTCACCGAGGGGAAAAATCTGAGAGCACACACAATACTTCCTTAGCTTTGAACAACGATCAGTAACGCACACGGAACCACATTAAATCTGTCGCAACATTAAATGCCTTCACGTCGGCAAGGGGGGGACGTTTGGAGAGTGGGATACCACCTCAAGTTTTGACCTCGTCATCTGGCCGTGGTTCAAAATTACGAGGTATTGCCCTAGGATATTCGGGATTGATTATTTCGCAAATAGCCAATAGGTGCTTCAGTGAGACGTTGATTTAACCACCAACCAGGGCTGTAGTGATGGGTATACGGCGGTCTGGTTTTACCAACAAATTCCGTATACCCTCTGCTTTTTCTTTAAAACTACGTACACGCTTTGCTTTTCCTAGAAAACATGGCGCGAAACGCAGGTAGCTGTAGAAGCAAAAGAAAAGTTTCTATTTCCAGATATCACCTTGGTACGTAATTCCAAAGATCTATTAATAAAAAACAATTCATTCAAAGTATTGTCTACAAAATGAAATCCAGACTTTGTTCTGATGTTAATGAAGAAAATTGTCAACTTTTGAAGGATATATCCATGTTTGATGCAGAAAATATAAATACAGGTGATATTTGCTATAGAGGCAAGGAAAAGGAACTGTCGACGTTTTGGTATAGATGAAATGTGCACTGTTCAAGGTTTTAGAAACAATGAAAACGCCCAAGTTTTTCAAGAAAGTGGAAAGTGTAAGTATTAAGTACATGTTTCGCCTTCCCATGGAAAAAATTCTGCGTGGACCCATGGTATACCCTCTGTTTTCTTTACGACTACAGCACTGCCATCAGCCAACCTAGAAGGTGGTAATAGCCACTAATACACCCCTCTGGGTGCGTACTAGGTATCTTGTCAAACCAACAAAATTTACCAGATCTTAATGGATGAGATCTGTCGTTGTTGGAAGAAAACTTAGCATATCTTTTTGGATGAGATCTGTCGTTGTTAGAAGAAAGGTCATCTGATCTTGTGAATCGATACATCGTGAAATATCTGTTGTTAAAAGAAGAAAATTGACCAGATCTTCTCGGATGATATCTGTTGTTGTTAGAAGAAAACTTATCAGATCTTCTTGGATGAGATCTGTCGTTGTTAGAAGAAAACTAATCTGATCTTTATGGATGAGATCTGTCGTTGTTAGAAGAAAACTTATCTGATTTTTATGGATGAGATCTGTCGTTGTTAATAGAAAACTGATCTGATCTTTATGGATGAGATCTGTCGTTGTTAATAGAAAACTGATCTGATCTTTATGGATGAGATCTGTCGTTGTTAGAATAAAATCGACCAGATCTTTATGGATGAGATCTGTCGTTGTTAGAAGAAAACTTATCTGATCTTTATGGATGAGATCTGTCGTTGTTAGAAGAAAATTGACCAGATCTTTATGGATGAGATCTGTCGTTGTTAGAAGAAAACTGATCTGATCTTTATGGATGAGATCGGTCGTTGTTAGAAGAAAGGTGATCTGATCTTTATGGATGAGATCTGTCGTTGTTAGAAGAAAATTGACCAGATCTTCATGGATGAGATCTGTCGTTGTTAAAAGAAAATTGACCAGATCTTCATGGATGAGATCTGTCTTTGTTAGAAGAAAGGTGATCTGATCTTTATGGATGAGATCTGTCGTTGTTAGAAGAAAATTGACCAGATCTTTTTGAATTAGATCTGTCGTTGTTAGAAGAAAGGTGATCTGATCTTTATGGATGAGATCTGTCGTTGTCAGAAGAAAATTGACCAGATCTTCATGGATGAGATCTGTCTTTGTTAGAAGAAAGGTGATCTTATCTTTATGGATGAGATCTGTCGTTGTTAGAAGAAAATTGACCAGATCTTTTTGAATTAGATCTGTCGTTGTTAGAAGAAAACTGATCTGATCTTTTTGGGTGAGATCTGTTGTTGTTAGAAAAAAACTGATCAGATCTTCTTGGATGAGATCTGTCGTTGTTAGAAGAAAGGTGATCTGATCTTAATAGATGAGATCTGTCGTTGTTAGAAGAAAATTGACCAGATCTTTATGGATGAGATCTGTCGTTGTTAGAAGAAAATTGACCAGATCTTCATGGATGAGATCTGTCGTTGTTAGAAGAAAATTGACCAGATCTTCATGGATGAGATCTGTCTTTGTTAGAAGAAAGGTGATCTGATCTTTATGGATGAGATCTGTCGTTGTTAGAAGAAAATTGACCAGATCTTTTTGAATTAGATCTGTTGTTGTTATAAGAAAGGTGATCTGATCTTTATGGATGAGATCTGTCGTTGTCAGAAGAAAATTGACCAGATCTTCATGGATGAGATCTGTCTTTGTTAGAAGAAAGGTGATCTTATCTTTATGGATGAGATCTGTCGTTGTTAGAAGAAAATTGACCAGATCTTTTTGAATTAGATCTGTCGTTGTTAGAAGAAAACTGATCTGATCTTTTTGGGTGAGATCTGTTGTTGTTAGAAAAAAACTGATCAGATCTTCTTGTATGAGATCTGTCGTTGTTAGAAGAAAGGTGATCTGATCTTAATGGATGAGATCTGTCGTTGTTAGAAGAAAATTGACCAGATCTTTATGGATGAGATCTGTCGTTGTTAGAAGAAAACTGACCAGATCTTCATGGATGAGATCTGTCTTTGTTAGAAGAAAGGTGATCTTATCTTTATGGATGAGATCTGTCGTTGTTAGAAGAAAATTGACCAGATCTCTTTATGGATGAGATCTGTCGTTGTTAGAAGAAAACTGATCTGATCTTTTTGGATGAGATCTGTTGTTGTTAGAAAAAAACTGATCAGATCTTCTTGGATGATATCTGTCGTTGTTAGAAGAAAGGTGATCTGATCTTAATGGATGAGATCTGTCGTTGTTAGAAGAAAATTGACCAGATCTTTATGGATGAGATCTGTCGTTGTTAGAAAAAAACTGATCTGATCTTTATGGATGAGATCTGTCTTTGTTAGAAGAAAATTGACCAGATCTTTATGAACGAGATCTGTTGTTGTTAGAAGAAAACTGATCAGATCTTTTTGAATGAGATCTGTTTTGTTGTTAGAAGAAAGGTGATCTGATCTTTATGGATGAGATCTGTCGTTGTCAGAAGAAAATTTACCAGATCTTCATGGATGAGATCTGTCGTTGTTAGAAGAAAGGTGATCTGATCTTTATGGATGAGGTCTGTCGTTGTTAGAAGAAAATTGACCAGATCTTTATAGATGAGATCTGTCGTTGTTAGAAGAAAACTGATCTGATCTTTATGGATGAGATCTGTCGTTGTTAGAAGAAAATTGACCAGATCTTTTTGGATGAGATCTGTCTTTGTTAGAGAAAATTGATTAGATCTTTATGGATGAGATCTGTCGTTGTTGGAAGAAAATTGAAGAAAACTGACCAGATCTTGATCTTGTCATCATCGAAAAATCGTAAATATCTCAATAACGAGTCATTACTAAATTGATCAGATCTTGATAAATGGGATATCTCGTCAAAACCACTTGTTAGATATTTATTTTAATTTAAGTCTTAGTGGAACAACACAATGGGATTTGTTCGACGGTCCGGGGATCATATCGAAGGGTAGGTCGGTATTTTGATGAACGTAGTAATGGAGCAACACAATGGACTATTGACGACGGTCCAGGATCAAACCCAAAGGAAAAGATCCGAGGACAACATTGCGTAATTTCGAGCCACGGTCACATGACGGTGAAACCACTCGGAAGGTCAAACCGTGTCTATTCGGTAAGAGCAAGGTCCGTGTGCAAGAAAACGCTTCCCCTTAAAAGCTTTCATTCGGGCAAAGGGAACTCAATCCATTTCGCCCAACTGCCCTGTCAGCTGGAAGCATGAGTTTCCGGAAAAAGTCTGCCAAGTAAATGAGCCTCCTCGGATAAAAAGCGTGTTTCGCAATGGAGCAACGCACAAGAAAGGGAACGGATTCTGCGAGATCGATTGCAAGGCGACGCCGACGGGTCCAATGGAATAAAACTTATTTTCGCCCCTTTGTGCGCCCTCTCTTCGGAATTCCGCCCGGGCGCGGGCGCGTGGGCGGTTGAAGGAAACATTTGTGTTTCTCCTTTTGTGCTCGACTCGGGAGGCAGTGGAGAGCTCCACTTCCAAAGAGACTAATGAGATCGAACGTTTTACCCTTTGTCAGTGACCGCAAATGGCGTCGCGCTGTTAAAAGTCGATTGCATTCGCTGAAACCATACCCCACCCCCACCGAAGAACTGTATTAAATTCATACAGTTCTCGGTTAGGAGTTTGAAGTTCGCAAACAAATTCAAATGGCTCTCCTACTCTCGTGTGGGTGTTTATTTTTACAGTCGACACACAGATGTGAGTCTCTGCATTTTCCTTTCGGCTCAATGAGATTGATCTATTTGCTCTCTTTGTGACGACTGGAATATGAATGGACAGCGTCTCACACGAAAATTGAGTTCAAAGTTACCACATCGGGAATTGCAAGTCTTTATGGCATCAGAAATTCAAACCAAATTCATGCATTCCGGTCGTGGTCCTATTTATTAAATTTTAAAAAATTCAATTCTGTTTCTATTTCTGGTTTTTGCCTGTCTATTGATTAAGGTGTTAACCTTACGAAAGTCCGAAGTCTAAGACGAAAGTCCTCACGTTGGGGAGGCGTGGAAGTTTGGAGAGTGGGGTGCCAGCTCAGGTGTTGCTTCGTCATCTGACCGTGGTTCAAAATTACGAGGTGTTGTCCTCGGATCTGTCCCTCAAGGGACTGATCCCGGACCGTCGTCAATAGCCCGTTGTGTTGCTCTAGTACGACGTTAACTAAAAAATTACCAATTACCAATTATCAAATAACAGTAAAAAATTTCCGTAGGTAATTAACGTCGTACTGGAGCAACACAATGTGTTTTTGGCGACGGTACGGGATCAATCGACAAGTGATTCAAGGACAACACCATGTAATTTTGAACCACGTTTAGATGCCGAGGTCACCACTTGAGCTGGTACCTCCTCCCAACTTCCTCTTTACGTTGGGTTGGTGTGGAAGTTTGGAGAGTGGGGTGCCAGCTCAGGTGTTGCTTCGTCATCTGACCGTGGTTCAAAATTACGAGGTGTTGTCCTCGGATCTGTCCCTCAAGGGACTGATCCCGGACCGTCGTCAATAGCCCGTTGTGTTGCTCTAGTACGACGTTAACTAAAAAATTACCAATTACCAATTATCAAATAACAGTAAAAAATTTCCGTAGGTAATTAACGTCGTACTGGAGCAACACAATGTGTTTTTGGCGACGGTACGGGATCAATCGACAAGTGATTCAAGGACAACACCATGTAATTTTGAACCACGTTTAGATGCCGAGGTCACCACTTGAGCTGGTACCTCCCTCCCAACTTCCTCTTTACGTTGGGTTGGTGTGGAAGTTTGGAGAGTCGGGTGCCAGCTCAGGTGTTGCTTCGTCATCTGACCGTGGTTCAAAATTACGAGGCGTTGTCCTCGATCTTTCCCTTAGGGGATTGATCCCGGACCGTCGTCAATAGCCCATTGTGTTGCTCTCGTACGACGTTCACTCAAATTACCATTACCCAACTTCCTCACCACACCCACGTGAGGATACATGCCACGACCTATTCGAACTCGCAACCCCCCGTTTGCTAATCCGCTACTCTACCAACCGGTATACCGCGGACCTCAAAGGATAGACAACGACAATTGCTTATATATGCTGTTAATATGAAAGGTTCACACGCATCGGAGCGCTCTGCAATCTACCAGTGGTGTATTGAAGTGGGATGAATGATTATAGAGGCTAAACAGCTCAGGGTAGCAAAACATTTCAGAAAATTAGGTAATTGGTAATTTTTTAGTTAACGTCGTACTAGAGCAACACAACGGGCTATTGACGACGGTCCGGGATCAGTCCCTTGAGGGACAGATCCGAGGACAACACCTCGTAATTTTGAACCACGGTCAGATGACGAAGCAACACCTGAGCTGGCACCCCACTCTCCAAACTTCCACGCCAACCCAACGTGATCAGAAAATTAGGAGTATTGAGGGAATATCATTCAAATTTGTAACAGAACCGGGAAATCCACGGAATTCTCAGGGAACGTTTTAAACATCAGGGAAAATTTCCAAATTTCCCAAAAAATCAGTGAACTTGAATCAGATAATATTAAACGGCCACTATTATGGTTTGTCTTATTTGGTAATTGGTAAATTTTAGTTAACGTCGTACTAGAACAACACAACGGGCTATTGACGACGGTCCGGGATCAGTCTATTAAGGGAGAGATCTAAGGACAACGCCTCCTAATTTTGAACCACGGTCAGATGACGAAGCAACACCTGAGCTGGCACCCCACTCTCCAAACTTCCACACCAACCCAACGTGAGGACATTCCGCCACGACAGATTTAAGATGCACCAGCCGCCTCTACACCATACGCTTACAAACATCCATGCCCGGACCCGGATTCGAACCAGGAACCTTCCGATCTAGAGGATAACACCTAAACCACCAGACAGGTTGGTCGGCTTGTCTTATTTGGAGATGCGCGATGATGAGTGCTTTTGAGAATCGAATCACTCGTATTCGCCGAAACCGAAATTCGAATAAAGAACCCTGGCGTCGTAATTTTTGAACACCGCGATAACCGCCGCTGCCGTTCTTTTCGCTGCTGCAGCGTCTGCGTGTATAAGGCTAGCGATACAACGTGTGTTATACAATTCGAAATTTGTGTAATTAATGATGTTTTTTGGTGTATTAAATTGATATATTTTGTTTCCAATTCCATTTTTGTAGAATTTTTTATGTATATTTTCTTTTGATTTTGATGAATAGTATGAAAATATAGGATCAGGTGTAAAAAGTTCATAATCAAAATACTTTGTATTTTTTCTTATTTTTTCAATTGCTATCGCAAGAGTTCCAACCCTTGCACCAACACTTAAAATATCTGAAGAGAAAAAATACAAAATATTTGTGGAGAATGTGAGCCTTTCATCCCATCTGACCATAAATAGATAAAAATAGTGTTGTGTGAATACTGCATATCGATACCCATCACGGATCACAATTCTTAAGGGAATTGTCAAATCAGGGATATTTTTGTCAGATTATCAGGGAACTTTTTTTTCGAGGATTTTGTTGCCACCTTGTCATTGTTGACTTCTGAAGGCAAGGAGCAGGGAGGCAAGTGGACGGTAGCCCCTAGGCGGCAGAAGTATAGATCCGCCAGTGCAACCTCATGACTCCTAAGCCAGCCCGGCCGATTAAATCATTCCTAGGAAGCCTTGAAGCAGTTTCGAGTAGATGTCATCCAGATACTGTCGATTTTAGCCGCATCAAGATCTGGTTCGTTTGGACGCGCTGGAGTGACGAGATTTCTCTCGCATCCACATCTGCTTTGTGCTATTGACGATATATCTCGTTGAGGGTCAACAATACATGTGACTTTTTGGTAAACAAGTGGGGGTAAAAATAATACACCACTCGGAAATCTCGGAGGGTGACTCCAAACCGACCCCTTAAGAGCCATTGCAGAAAATGATCGAGTTCGTTAATTACTCTCAACCCATCGATTCGTGAGGTATTGCCGTGGCCCCCACTCACAATCGACGCGTCCAATCGCGTAAACAATCGAGGGACCCTTAATTGCAGCTTTCATTCGATTAAGGTACAAACACACACTCGCATGTGCCATCATTCCCCCCTCCCCCCCTGGGAGGAAGCGCGCTATCGCCGATGCGTAGGAGTGGTGGAAGGAAGCACCGCTGCTTGTCACATGACCTTGTTGTCAAAAACCCTTCCTAATTTAGGAGATCGTTACGAGCCGCGCACGTGGAGTGGACCGACACTTGGAAGAGATAAACGAACCCCCCTTTTTACACCTACAGCCGCATCTACACTACCAGTGGATTGGGCAGAGCTAACAGCCTTTGCGTGAACGACACTTCAATGGGACAAAATGAATCCACAGTGGCAGATTCACTAAGGGGCATGCGTTCGAAACTCGGTTCTACCCAAGACCGGCGTGTACGTGGGGACTGTCGTGACCTCACGATGGCTTGATATTTCAATTCACACTGGTGCAACGCAACGAGTGAGTGGCCGGGATCGACTCCGAAATGAAGTCTGAGGACCATCATTTTACCACGGTCAGATGACGTGGTCATACCTGAACTGGCACCCCAACACCGCACCAACATCAGGGCATTTGAGTCCTCGACAGATTTAAAGTGCACCGTCCTTGTACACGACGGTCTTTGGTTGGATTCGAACTCGCAACCTTCCGGTTACTAGTTCGTTGCTCTTCCAACCGGGCTACAGCAGCTGAGTGTCGGGATTAACATATCCAAAACCATCCGATCCCTCGGAATTGAGAGTTTTGAACAACGACAAATTCCGAGGGATCGTGCACAAATTGAAAGAACAAAAGGTTAGGGTGGGATTTTCCGTTACACGTCCCAGGAGTGAAAAAGAACTCGTCCATGCTTTATGAAATTTGGCTGGCAGAATGGTTTTGGATATTTGGTTCCCAACATGAGCACATTTCTGTTGATGACGAAACAAAGAGTACATCATAACCAGTTTTCCGGCTTAAGAAAGTCAATTCTCAAGGGGGCAGTTGGGGGGAATTTTCGTCGCACTGAAACAACGCATCAGGTTATTGGCGTCTGTCCGGGATTCATCCCGAAGGAAATGATCTGAAGAAACACCACTTCATTTTGAACCACGGTCAGATGACGACCGCAGAAAGTTGTTTGGCAAGACCATATTTGGACATGCTGTGCTAGACATAAGACATGCAATATCAAGTTCTGACAAAAATCTCCCTTTTCCAGTAGTTTTTTCGCACAGAAAATCTCTCTCACGGTCAATATTTTAGAACATTTGAAAAATAATAAACTTTATTTATCTTCAAAATCAATTTTTAGAGATCAAATCATAAAGCATTGAAAAATGATATAGTCGTTTCAAAGTTATTCGAAACAAAACACTTTTAGAATTAAACAGGCGTCGTGAATTATAAACAAGAATTCACACTCATCCCTAATCTTTTAATTAAAACGAAGATGGGTATAATCGAAGATGGGTATATATTATCCTTAAAATATTAAAAAGTCAGGATGTCAAAACGTTTGGGAGAAACTGCTGTTGAGCAAACCCAGAGCACAAGAACGGCAACAAAGGATTAAATCGAGCGCAACCTAAAGTTACTCGATACTCTCGCGACCATTTTCTTTTTTTCAACAATTCTTGTCACTCTAATTTACGAAGTGGGCGCATAAAAGAGTTGCGTCCCTTGGCTGTTTCGAAATGTTCCTCTTTTTAATTTAATAAAAGAATACATCCTCATATGTATTCAATTACGATAGCGAAAAAACATTTCCCTGTATCTTAACGACTAATATTTTCTTCGAGGGGAAAAAAGGCTAGGAATAGAAAAATCTAATTATTCAAACACGGATTGCTGTGCGATGTTTGAACTGCTGCCAAGAACTGAAACCAGAGCAAAGTTTCAAGACGATAATCAAATAGTAAAGTATAAATGTGAGTCGGATCTTTACTTGGAGGATTGATCTCGGACCGTCGTCAATAGCTCATTGTGTTTACGACGTTAATTAAAATACCTACCTACGATAAATGTAAGAGGGATTTTCAACGTAAGCAAACTTAAGGTTTTATACCTGCTGTCTAGATGATCTTGCATGATACATATAGGGACTACCTTAAAATGTGATTTATCGCCGTATTGGCAATGTTTAGAGTTCATTCTGATGGGTCATCAACATCAGACCAATCGACATTGAATTTCAACTCTAATTATTTTGGGGGTGGAGGGTAAATTAATGTCTCACTGGGACACCACAGCTGGCTTTGGCGACACTTCATAATCAATCCCGAAGAGAAAGATTCGAGGATCTTCAAAATGTGTGACCAACATGTCAACCAGTAGTCACGTGACTCCTATGTGAAAAATGTACCTCGTTTGGCTCATTTGGAACCGTATCGTTTTGCTCGGCGATAACATCTTATATGACAGGGTAGATGTGTGAATATACATTTTTACAGTGACGAAAAAAAATGGTGAAATCGCCAGTCTACTACTACAGTTAAGCGGACTAAAATATTATGATGCGCTCCCGCTTCGTGGATCAATCAGATGATGAATGTTCGTTTCCACCCGATGGATGAAAGTAGTCAAAGGGTTATGTTACTGCTAGTTGTGGTCATACAATCCTGGCCACATAAAGAGGTTACCATGGCTCACTCAAAGCAGAGTTCATTCTTCCTCTATGCATCACCTCGTCTTTTTGAACTACTAGTTAGATCAACCGGTCAACATCTGAGCTAACACTCTACTCTCCAAACTCCATGCCATCGTGAGGATGTTGGAGTCACGACTGATTTTGCGTGCACAAGCCCTAACGCACACGACAGTCTTTTGTTGGACTTGGTTTCGAACTCGCAACTCTCCTGTTGCTAATCCATTTCTCTTCCAACTGGGTTAACGCGAACAGTTAGACAAACGTCAGGAAACAATCTTCTTTGTTCTTTTCTCGAGCTTGTTTGATTGTTGAGATTCTAAACCTGTCTCGTGATGAACCGATTTGCAAAAACAAACACCCAAATTACTGAAAAATTTAAAGGCTTCACTTAATATGAAAAATAGTACTGGGGAAGATCAACAGCCGTGGTTAGATTCTCAAATATAGAAATACATTTATCCAAACGAAGATCTGCACGGGATTAGAATTTAAATAGTTTCGCGTTTATATTTGTCCATTCGATTCAATTTTCAACCATGTAGAAGGCTTTGAACATTTTTCTACTTTTATATTAGATCCGAAAGTAATTCAGTCCTATTTTCAAAAAGCATCTTAGCTCCACACGATTAACTGACGATTCAACAAGTTTATTACAATTCTATATCGACCATCGATCTAGCTGAACGAGATATCTTGTCATCGATGAAATGGTCCGATATTGATGAACGAGATATCTCGTCAAAACTACTTGCTGGGTTAAGGAAGTATTCAAATAGTATTACCTCTCGAATTCACTGATTCCTTTGTCAGTTTTGAAAAGGTATATGAAATGATGCACGTCGGTTATGTCAGTGAAAAAGCTAACTCGTAATCTTCCTACTTTCGCATTACAATATTATTACGAAAGATAATTCTTTGCATAGACACAAAACGTCTAAAGCTTCCACGAGTCGAGTAACCGGAAGAGGAGAGAACACAAGCTCGTAAAGCAAACCAGGTCAAAAAGCTGTTCGCTAAAGCAATGGAACGGAGGGCTACTTGGTGTGTCCGAAGCAGCAGAAATTCAAGAAGCCGCGTAAAAAGGAGAGTGTCATAAATTAGCACTTTCAGGAGGAGGCTTAAGCCCCAAGATCCTCTTACTGGGGACGTCATTGAGAAAAATAACGGGCAACTAACTTAAAAACAACGATTAACTCCAGGCATAAGTGCTGCAAAATACGAAACAAAAACTTTTAATAATTCTTAAAATACCATCAATTTTTGATAAATTTTCTTTCATGAGGCGGGACCCATAGGTAGAGCGTCGAACAGGAGCAACACAAAGGGCAATCGGCGAACGTCAGGGATCGCTCACCCATGGGGAAAATCTCAGGACAACACCACGTAATTTTGAACCACCAAACCCGAAGGGAAATAATCGAGAACAAGTAAGTTGGAACCACGGTCAGATAACGTGGTCACACCTGAGCCGGCATCCCTCCTCTCCAAACTTCAACACCACACCAACGTGAGGACATTAGAGGTCAAGACAGATTTTACATGCACCAACCCCCTTTTGTACACGACGGTGTTTGGTTGAAATCGAACTCGCAACCCACCTGTTATTAATCCGTTACACCTCCAACCGGGCAACCGTGACCCCCCCCCCGACTTACGCTCTTCGGAACTGATCCCTGACTGTCGCCAATAGCCCGTCGTGTTGGCCTACAAGAATGTTGATTCAACTACCTAATCTTGTCTACAGTGAGTTGAGGTCGTGGCCCGTATTTCGTCAACCAAGGCAAACTTTCCAACTTTGAAACCTGTGCATCAGTAAAACTTTTGCGAGAACGCCCTTGCCATAAAACACAACATAAATACATGAATTAATGTGTTTTTGAAATATCCGTTTATGTCACAATAACTAGTACTATTTGCATTTAAAAATCCATTTGTAAGAACTGACATTTTTATCAGCTACAGAAACATTGCAAATCAGTAGTGTTTTAATACCAAACTGACCACTTCTATTTACAAAGTTGTTTCATTTAGTGTTCTATCCAGAAGAGAAGTTTCAGAACAGTTTAATGAAGCTGTAGTAGCTTTTTAGGGTCTTCTTTAATAATTATGCACTGAATTTCTGCTTTAAACAAGGTTTGGGGTTTTTTGTCTTCAACACCAACAAACTTTGTTATGTTCTAAATGAGAGAACGGTTTTCAGTTCGGTTTTTTCTGTGACGCGGCTGAAGATTCTCTCACACTCTGCATTGGAATGGGGGATGAGCAGAATAAGAATAGAAAGCATAAGTTTAGAAGTTCATCAGCATTTCTTATTTTACCTACTTCAACCCACTGCACGTCAATATGGTCATGTCCTTCTATTATCACAGATAAATCTTCCTGCTGAAGACAACGAAACTCCTTTTCCTACTCATCCGTTGCTTCGTCTTTGCGCTCTTTAAGTCCGATAAAAAATTTTAGTGGAAGGTTGCAGAGAATGAAATATTAAAAATCCGTATAAAATGCATAAATCAGTGAAATTAAATGGAAATCCGTAAACATTGCGGATAATCCGTAAAAGTTGGCAAGTATGCCAAGGCAGTCGAGACCTGGCGTCCCTTGTGTGAGTGTTTTGCTGAAACAACTTGTATGTTTTCTCATAATACCCCACACCACGTTTGGGGAGAGCCGGGGGTGCTCCCTCCCGAAACTTGTGGAACGCAGCATTTTCAAAATCGTCTGGCTTCATGAGTGGTCGAGAAATTTCTTATAGTATCGAATGAGAAATGTTCAGGACAATGATTTCTCGCCAAAGCAAAGAGCTATTTTTAAACATTTCATTTGCCATCCGTATGTTAGCGGATTGCCGACCAACCTGTCTATTGGTTAAGGTGTTAACCTCTAGATCGGAAGGTTCCTGGTTCCAATCCGGGTCAATGCATGAACGCTTGTAAGCGCATGGTGTAGAGGCGACTGGTGCATCGTAAATCTGTCGTGTCCGAACGTCCTCACATTGGGTTGACGTGGAAGTTTGTAGAGTGGGGTGCCAGCTCAGGTGTTGCCTCGCCATCTGACCGTGGCTCAAAATGACGTAGTGTTGTCCTGGGATCTTTTCTTGTGAGGGATAGATCCCGGAACGTCGTCAATAGCCCTTTGTGTTGCTCTGGTACGTTAATTAAAAATTATCAAATTGACTCGTGAATGAGATGTGGCTCTTGCTTTGGCGATTCAAGGTCGGCGAAAAATCACGACCCATGCTAAACCATTTATAAGTACATAGCAGGTATCAAATTCTAAGGTAATGTTGCGTTCTATTTATGTCGAAGTGGAATGCTCATTCAAATATCGGTTGGTTCAGCTGACATAGCTGATGTGTCACGAAAGCCAAACACATCTGCAAACGTGATTTTTTTCCCCTTCCGTTTTCTTCTCATGCTGTTGTTTACGTGAGTTTCGGCACGTGGCCGGTTCAAGGCGACGGAAGGTCATTCTTTTTCGAACGGGAAATGTGGGAGAACAGGTTGGGTACGGCCGCACTCGCACATAAACGGCGGGAAAGAATGGCAGAGAGAGAAGAGTTAAGTGAATGGAAAAGAGGGTGTGTCCTTAATTGCCCGCATGTGAGTCGGCCAACTAAGCTGAAACGTATGTCCCCTGTGACGAGGTCACTATAAACAAGATCACGAATGAATCGTTCATGTGGACGTCGTCATTACGGACAGTTATTTCGATAGCAGTTTAAATAACAGTTGAGAAATGTACGAAAGTAACGAATGTTGATGAAACAGTATGAACCTAATCTTAAAAAATTGAAATTTGGTAACTTATAAAACAAAATTGATATTGTTTAAAAAAAAAAAAGTACAAAATATCAAATTTAAACAGTTAATAGCTATTCAAAAATGGGTAGTTGAATTAACGGTGCAGTGGAGCAACAGAATGTATATCGTGGATCCAAGGACATTTCCTAACTTTGAACCATGGCCACAGAGATTACGAGTCGACACCTGAGCTAGCACTCCATACCATGCCAATGCAAGGACATTAGAGGCCACAACAGATATAAAATGCAGCAGTACCACAGGGCAGGGGTGGCCAACCTGTGGCGCATTGGATGATTACAGGCGGTGCATTGCATCCTTGTGCCTACATATTCTTTTGAAATAGGTGCCATAGTTGAATCCATCTTCGTTTTCGCAACACCAGAGTGCTCTTATTTCAATTCATATAGCCTTCTTACTCATGAGTTCGTCTTTATTTTTTGACAGTTTGCAATTGATATTCGTTGTTCGTACATGTGATCTGTTTGTTCTTTTTCAACATTTAGTTTTGTTCATTTTAATGTTTTTTTTTTTTTTAATCTTCCTGTTATCTATCACTGTGCAACAGAAAATGAGCAAAAGAAGCTCTGAAACTGATAGAAAACGTGAATTTAATGAACAGAGGGGAAATGAGTTGTTACTTATAGCAAGTCCTTCAGGAAAACCGTTTTGCATTGTTTGTGAAAGTACTCTTTCACAGAATAGAAGACATGATCTTAATAGACATTATAATAACATCAGACTGACATAGATGAGGAAATGAAGCTTGTTCTTGGGTCAGAGTTACAACTGAAGGACCTTGTCAATTTATTTCTCGAGCTTTGGATGAATCAACGGACATATCGCACCTCGGCTAGAAAAGTGACACAACTCAAAATTGCAGAATTTGAGAAACATCAACTTTAAGGATACTATAAAACTTATATTGAAATAGTATAAACTTCTTTTAAATTTTAGATAGGTATTTACGGTGGTAACTTCTATTATATTCCATAGAATAGTAATATAACACGATGGGGCACCTCATACATATTTTTCAATGACATAACATCAAATTTTTTTTCTTCTGACTTGTGTCACTTTTTTTTTTTTTTGCCTGAGTTTGATATGTGATGTAGCCCAGTTAAGCATTTTTATAACAGGAATTGATGATATTTTAATGTTTTTGAAGAACTTGTAAATCTGAAGCCATTGTATGGTAAAACAAGTGGATCAGAAATAGTTGAAAAGAGAAATCGTGCCTAGAAAATCTAAATTAAATTATAGTAAACTCATCAGTATGTGAACTGACGGTGCGCCGTCAATGGAAGGTAAAGTCAATTGCACTACAACTTTGGTTGGAAATTTATGTAAATCGTCCTTTACTAAAATATCACTACATTATACACCAAGAAGCACTGTGTGGGAAAATTTTTTAAATGCAACATGTTATGTTACCGGTTGTGCAATGTGTGAATAAAATTAGAGCAAGAGTATTAAACTGATGAGAATTCAGAAAATGTTGTGAATTGTTAGATTTAGAATATGGTGTACCTTTTTTTCATTGTGAGGTGGTTGGCTTTTTAGACGACAGGATATTATTAGATTTCGGGAATTGAAAAATCCTGTTTATAATTTTTTAGAACAGGAAATTGAACTATCTGATGAAAGAACCCTTTTATTTGATAACAACTGGATATTTGATTTGGCATTTTTAGTTTATGTTACTAGCCATCTCAATTTTCTAAATTCGAAACTACAAGGCAAGAAGAAATTATTTCCAAGCTTAGTAACTAGCATCAATTAATTTAAAATGAAATTAAAACTATGTTCATCTCTCAGTTAGAAAATTAGGATTTGAGTCGATTTTCGCACTTGAAAGAGGAGAGTGAATGTGCTGCGAATAATAGCAACTTGACCAAGTATATTGAAAAAAAAAACAAGTTATTGCAAGGGTAATTTGAACGTCGTTTTGGT
This sequence comes from Metellina segmentata, assembly GCA_947359465.1. Taxonomy (NCBI): domain Eukaryota; kingdom Metazoa; phylum Arthropoda; class Arachnida; order Araneae; family Tetragnathidae; genus Metellina; species Metellina segmentata. The sequence continues at coordinate 120,743,347 of OX375881.1, forward strand.
AACAGAAGAAAACTGCATGCTCGCATTTATTTACTCATTTTCACTTAGTGAACCAAACGTTATGACGATGCCTAGTAACATACAAATGGTACTTAATGATTTTAAAACACATTCATTATTGAAATGAAATTTGATGAGCTTTATGCAGATTAAAATGTTTCTGACATGATTAATTTCTGGCGTTCATTACCCTGTGAAGAATTTCTGGAACTAAGAAAATTTGTTGGCTCTACGCGTTCGTTTCGTATGATGTGACGGTCTTCTCGACGACTGGTCTGTCGAGTGCGTCCTGAGCCTGGTCGCCGTGTAAATGACGTCTCTTCTGTCCACTGGTCCCAACACCTCCTCACAGTAAAATCAGAACGGCCTACTTGACGAGCTACTCGCCGAGCTTCCATCATCTTGATGATTCTTCTCCTCTCAGGTTCAACGAAGTCCCACCAAAACCTATAAAAGGCTCCGACAAACTCAGATCTGTTCTGTCCAGCTACAAGCAACTTTGCAGGAGATTGAAGGTCTCTATGGCCCAGGTTCTCTAAAACATCCCGGTGATTTGGTGTACTCTAGCATCTATATATACTTTAGAACAAAAATGGACGCACCAAGGAGTTTAGACGTATCTGGAGCAGTGTTGTAAAGGTTGGAAAAAACCTGGTTTATTCCCGGGAATAAACTCGGTTTTTTGGGAAGGAAATTTTGAAAACTTCCGTAAATTTTGACATTTTGGGAATTTTGAAAATTTTTAATGTTTTGTCTGGAAAATTTTAAAACAATAATTTTTTTTTGAAACTCCCTAATAGTTCATAACAGCAACTTCAAACGTGTACTGTTTTGGCGGGCTTTAACAATTGTTTGCATTGACCATTTCAATTTTAGAAAATTTTCGTCTTAAATAAATAGAATATTATTTATGCCTAAATTTTGCCATCTTGTGCAATTTACAAAAATTGAAAGGTAAATATTAATGAGATTTTGTGGATATTACTAGTACTAATAGGCGCATGCGAAAACAATATTTTTGAGCTAAATCTTTTTTCTCAATGAATCATAAGAACAAACTTTTTAAATGAATTCTTGTGTGCATTCAAACTTTTGCATAGTTCTGACTATATATTCTGAACCTTTGAATATAATTCTCTTGATTGGCTGTTTCCTATTTATATTGTCATCTTGGTTTATGCAAATTGATCATCCCTCATAAAAGGCTTACAAGTGCCGGTGCCAAATTGAATCATCAGTAAAGTAGAGAGTAAATTGTAACTGCTTTATATAAAGATAATGTGAAATGTTTACAAAAGTATTGTTTTTGATGCAAACATTCATCTCATTTTTTGCTGCTAGGTCTCGGAACAAAACCATCACATCAACATTCATCTGGATTTGGATGTAAATGCTAATGTTGTTTATACAATAAAAATAAACCGATATTCCCCCCCCCCCAAAAAAAAAATATATATATATATATATATTTAAATTTTATTGAAACAATTTTTCAGGTTGTAGTTTTATATACATAGGGTTTTCTCTTTATAGTTACTTAGCATCAAACCAAAAGAAGCCACACAATGTGAAAAAATGGTTGGTTTAGTTTATTCCCAATGTTCCCCAAAGTTCCGAGTTTATTCCCCAAAATTCCCGTGTTTATTCCACTCTTCCAAAATTCCCGGGTTTTTTGCATCACTAAATTCTAGAGACGTCCAGGGCAGCGTGGGGATCCTGCCCTTACTATCGCACGCCACACATGCCCACAACAGGGGTTAGGATCTGGGGTGCCATCTCCTTTGAGAGCCCTTTGGTAGTCATTTCTGGAACACTTACAGCACAGTGGTACGTAGACGACATTCTACGACCGGTTGTGCTACCGTTCCTTTTGCGACACCCCGGACTTACTTTTATACAAAATAATGCCCGCACGCGGCAAGTGTTGCTATGAATTGTATTCAAGCTTTCCCAACACTTCCTTGGCCAGCTAGATCTCCTGATCGCTCTCCCATAGAGCACGTTATGGGAAGGCGATTGCAACCATCCCGGATTGTTGACCCTTTAGCCCGACAGTTGGAGACGGCAAAAAATTTCGCAGGAAACCATCCGGGAACTTTTTCAGTCTATGCCACGCCGGGTGACGCATCCAGGCTAGAGGGGGACCTACGCCTTATTGACTTCCTCCCTTTGTAAGTCAAACTCTGAAATAAATCATTCAACTGTTCTGAAATTTGAATCGTTTGTTTTCCGATGTATGTTCATCACATACACCCATTTATATCGCAATTAGACAACTCCTTGGTTCGTCGATTTTTTTTGTTGGTGTGTATATATACGAAGGCTGTTCAATAAAGAATGCTCATAATTTTTTTTAAAGGTGGTGAAAAAATCAAGAAAAATAAGTCATATTGAATGTGTAGCGGAATAAGAGGATAATAGATAGCGCAAGTTTCACGGTCATGACGTCATTGCGGCCTTGGCAGCCGATCAAGAATGCCTAGTTTTACTTTCGCTTACGGCAAAAATGGATGCGACACTTTGAAAAACCAATGTCATGTCTGTTCCCCATCCTCCATATAGTCTTGATGTACCACATGCGATTTTGTTTTCTTTTCACGAATTTGAAGAAACGCCTTCGGGAAAAGCGGTTTTCATCATCACAGGCAGTGGTAAAAGTTGCGTAGGCGATTTTGAAGGGCCTGTCAAAAAATGTGTTTGAAGACTGGAAAAATGGAGAGTATTTCGAGAAAGACTATAAAAATTGGGTGGATTAGTACAGGAAAATATTTTTATTAATTTATGATCATTCTTTATTGAACAGCCCTCGTACACACACACATATATATATAAACCTACTTCCTCATTCACTCGCATCTTTTTTCCTGCATTGAATTCTATCTTCCAGATTCCTCCGTGCTTTCTGTCATGAGAGGGCCGAAGAAATTTGTCGGAACGGCATACTCTTTCGAGTGTTTCTGACATCTTTTACAATTTCATAGCAAAATTCATTTCAGATTTAAGGAAATTGCCAAAACCAGCAGTTGATTTGGTCTGGTTCACTTGGCAACACAGGGAAGAATGGCTGGCGGAGGGAAGGATGGATCCTCTAGGGACGCTGTTGGGGGGGGGGGGGCTTGAAAAGTCTCACCTTGACCAGGAGGAAAGGGAAGAAGAGCATTCACAAACAGCGGAGGCCGTGGAAGACGGATTGAAGAGGGACCTCTCTGCTCTTATTGTAATACATATAGAGATGGAGGACAAAATAATACGAACACCTGTGAAAAAGTAGGACGTATTTCACACTTGCAGTACAGCCGCGCCACCTGCAACAGAAGTCTGCCACCTAGTGGGCGTGAAGAGGAAGGTATCAGTCTCTCAACAGCAGTCACCTGCATTGCATGCGTCTATCGAACTGTCTGTGATAAGTTGAAATGTCAGAGTTCCAAAGAGGAATGATTGTTGGAGCGCGTTTAGGTGAAGCATCGGTTACGGAAACAGCAAACCTTTTGGGGTTTGCAAGGAGTACGGTATCAGCCGTTATGACAGCGTACACGAAAAAGGGTAAGACGACGTCATCAAAGCACAACAGTGGCCGAAAGTCAAAGCTTGCTGATAGGGATAGACGGGTCTTGAAGCGCATAGTAGCCGGAAAGCACAAGCAATCGTTATCCGAGATAACATCCGAAATGAACAGTCATCTCCAGGACCCCGTTTCAACAAAAACTGTCAAAAGGGAACTTCATGCTGCGAACATTTATGGCAGAGTGGCAATTCGTAAACCCTTGGTGACAGCAACTAATGCTTTCAAGTGACGCCAATGGTGCAGAGATAAAAAAAACTGGTCCCTACAGCAGTGGCAACAGGTAATATGGTCAGATGAATCGTCATTCACCTTATTTCAGACGACCGGACGCGTTTATGTCTGGAGAATGCCCAGAGAAGAGTTTAATCCTGAATGCCTCTTGCCGACTGAGAAGCATGGGGGGTGGCTCCATTATGGTATGGGTTGCGATATCTTAGGCCACTTGTTATTCTGCATGGGAGGATCACATCCAATCACTATCTAAGCATTCTAGGGGTTCATGTCCATCCTTTTGTCTAGACTGTATTCCCTGGAGAGCGACCGCTTTTTCAAGACGACAACGCCCCTATCCACACTGCTAGGTGTGTTCAAGAATGGTTCGAAGAGCATGATGATGAAGTTAAACATCTCGCCTGGCCCCGTCTCCGGACGAATATTATTGAACATTTATGGGAATATTTGGAGTCCAAACTTCGTTCCCGATTTCCACCTCCATCCAGACTTTCGGAATTAGAGACCGTTCTGCAGGAGGAATGGCTTAATATTCCTTTAAATACTGTCCATGACCTTTATTCATCTATCCCGCATCGCATTAAATCTGTACTTCCCCTATTAATAAAGATTTTTCATTATTTCACAGGTGTTCGTATTATTTTGTCCTCCACTTGTGATAACCAAGACATGTGTAATAAATGTATGCCAATACACCTATGAAGAAGTATGGCCCTCTCCAGTAGATAACACGAACCACACTCACCCTAGGCTGAGAAGAGGCGCTGACGCCATTCTCTAATGTAAAAATAACAGATTTCTCTGACATGCTCTTGTGAGAGAAATACATATAGATTTCAAGCAAACGAAAAGCTTCCAAACACAGGTTTATTTCATTTCACAAGAAACTATCACACAGGCAACATTGTATAAAGTCTTTATTCATATACCTTTCCATTTTTTAAAATAGTCCTTTTAAATAAACAACAAGTCATTAAAACAGATACACTGCTTCAAGATTTGTACTACATAAAACGTACTAAAGCAATGCTGTAAATGTCTAGAGTGGTTGGATAATTTAACATTAAATTCACGTATAAAGAACTCTTGAAATATATAAGCTTTTTTTTCATACATAAATTTGATTCATAATACAAAACATTTTGAAAGGTACCACTGATAGATTTACAATTCATAAATAGATAGAATCAAGGCTAAACCAGTCTAATGCTTTTAAAAATAATAACTAATCATAACTCGAAACTCAACGAAAAGATCCCGATTGTAATCGCTTGGTTTAAATTGTGATTTTAAACAAAGATTTAACAACTACATAACGAATAATTCCCAGTAAATACTATAATACAAAGAGATTTCTAATATTGTGACCTAATGAACAAAGGAATTTTCATTAGACTAAATCGCAATTTTTGATAAAAACGTTGATCACTTTTGAGGGAGCTTCGTGACCGCCTCGTGGATCGCCTTGGCGACATATTCAAGGTTATTTGAATTGAGTCCGCAAACACTGATTCGGGCGTCTTTGGGAAGGTAGATGTGCTTCTCTGCGACGAGGTACTTCACTTGTTCGGCTAAAAAGAAATGTGAAAAAAAATGTTAAGCCTTTTTCAGGAACTAAATGTTACTAGAAATTCCATGCTAACAAACAATTTTTTCCAGCAATAATTAATTTATTATTTACATTAGATAGATGAATACAGTGACGGCCCTAGAACAACTAGAGAACTAGTTGCACCCCCACACCATGAATTTCAGAGCACCTTCTATGCAGTCAGTTAAACGACCCATTAAGTGACAAATTGTGAATTAGTAGGAATTACAAGTGTTTTGGTTAAAAACAACCTTTACTCGAAAAGTAGATTTTTGTTAAACAGCAAACCTCAATTACATAAAAAAATTCAACATACTATATGGGCACCTTACTCGATTTAGCAATGGCAAATTTTTTTACATTAGATCAGAATAATTTATACCAACTTCGTGCAATATCGTTTTCAAAGGATATAAATGCAAGATAAAAAAGCCCTTTCTGACACATAGTCAAATGTCAATAAGTTTAGTAAAAATTACTACAGCTGAATGCACAAATAGCTATACTTTTTTTTGGCGCAGTATTTAATTTCAACCCCCCCTCAAAGCATCACAAAGTGTGGTTGCACAGCTCACACTGCCCTAGGGCTGCTGCTGGCAGGGTAGGGTAAGGACTGGAATAACGCAACGGGCTATGGGTGACGGTCCGGGTCCAACTTTAAAAACTGGGCATCAGTAAAACTTTTATGCCCCTGAATGCCCCTTGCCATAAAACACAACATAAATAGATGAATTAATGTGTATCAGAAATATCTGTAAGTCACAATAACTAGTATTATTTGTATTAAAATGCATAAGTAAAAATTCACATTTTAATCAACTGCAGAAACCTTGCAAAGCATCAGTGTTTTAATACCAAACTGAACACATCCACTGTAAAAAAACATTTACTTTACGAGTACCTACACTTTGCATCCAAAACTGTATGTTACATTGTTACATACAATTTAAACGTGTCCTTTTTTCAGATCATTGGTGTTCACAAAGCTTATTTACAAGTAGATGGAAGATGAAAAATCAAAGTTCTATTAATGTATCATTTAGTGTTTTATCTAGAAGAGGGGATTTGCAGAAAAATTCAATGAAGCTGTAGTAGCTTTTTTGGTCTTTAATAATTATGCACTGGATTTCTGCTCAAAACAAGGTTTGGGGTTTTGTGTCCTTCGACACCAACAAACTTTATAACGTTTAGTTAGAAATGAGAGAACGGTATTCAGTTCATATATTCATATTCAGTTTTCTCATATTCTGCATTGGAATGAGGGATGAGCAGAATAGAAAGTATAATTTTGGCCAATTTTAGAAGTCCATCAGCCTCTCTTATTTTACCTACTTCAACCCACTGCACATCAATACGGACAAGTGCTTTTATTATCACAGATAAATCTACCAGCTGAAGACAACAAAACTCCTTTTCTAACTCATCCATTGCTTTGTCTTTGCGCTCATCAAGTCTGATTGAAAATTTAGTGAATGGTTGCAGAGAATGATATACTTCGATTGCCCGATCGAAATATTAAAAATGCGTAAAAAAAGCAGACCCATCCGTAAATTAGTAAAAGTCCCAGGGCTTATAACAGGTTTAAAGGTGTAAAAAAGTGACTAGTTGTACAAAAAAAGTGACAAATAACAATAATGCCAAAAATGTTTTTAAAAAATTTCTGAAATTATTATTATTTTTTTTTTTTGAAGAGAAGAATGGGCATTTTTTAAAGTCTGTCACTGCTGACCAGCATCATCTGAGACTTTTACCGCCCCTTCAAATATTCACTAAGCAAGTACTGCTTCCTTAAAATCTTTATTTTTTATCATCTTCTTGAGTCTATCATTGGCTTCCTTTAACAATTTTGAAGCACTGTCCAATGCCTCATCCTCTTCTTTCCCAATAATTTTAAGTTTTCGTTCTTCTATCACCTTTCTATTCCTTGCCATCTGCTTTAATTTTTTTTCTCTGTTTCCAGTCTATATTTTTTTTTTCATGTCCTTCTCTAATTTTTCTTGTGCCTTATGTTTTATATCTTCTAAATAGGCATTGTAGGCTTTATATGCAACCCTTCCGATATCCATTAGCTCTGATGTAATCGGCACCAAATGAGGTTGACTGTCAAAATTTGCCAAGTTACTTTTAACCCTCATCAATGCATTCAGTGTCCGTTCTGACATTGATGCTCTGTCTCCTGCCAAAGCTCTTCCTGAGGCTGAGAAGCCACGTTCAATGTCAGCACTACCATGATAAAGTGACAGAGCAGCTTTCACTTGCTTTAACACAACTGGGTATTTAGGACCCTCACCACTAATGTCTTGCAGTCTGAAGAACTGGTTCCAGTAAACATTATTCACTCTGGATCAGGGAAGGCCAACCTTTTACATACCATGCATCAATTTTTTTCACATAGGAGTTCAGATGCGCCATACAATTCAGGCACCTTTTCTACCTTACGTTAATGGTCTTGCCATATCCTTAGTAACTTTTTTAATAAAAGTATGTTTATGTATATAATTAACATTTTTAAATGATTTAACTATATTGTATGTAAAACAATGTCTATTACAGAGAATTCTTAAAATTTGAATCAGTCATTCTCGACCTTGTTTTCCTTTTAATAAATTTCATGGATGAAAATGCTTGATCACATCTGCATGATGTTCCAAAACAACATACATAATTTTTTGCAAATTTTCTTAGTTCCGGAAAGTGTTTACAGTGTAATGAACGCCAGAAATTAATTATGTCAGAAGCATTTTGATCTGAATAATAAAGCTCATGAAACTTCAATTTCAATAATGAATTTGTTTTGAAATCAATAAGTACCATTTGTATGTTACTAGGCATTTTCATTGCGTTTTGTTCACTAAGCGAAAATGCTTTATTAATGCGAGAATGTAGTTTTCTTCTGTAGCCAAATCAAGAAAACGACTTTCAAATGACCCTTGTAATAACTCATTTTAATATATTTGGTCAAATAGTTTTTTTCTGCAGCACATCCCCTCTGCTCTTTCAACTGAAGAAATTGACTCAAATCCTAATTTTCTAACTGAGAGATGAACAAATTTAATGTCATTTTAAATGAATTATACTATTTACTAACCTAGGAAATAATTTCTTCTTACTTTGTAGCGTTGAATTTAGATAATTGCGATAGCTAGTACATCAACAAAAAATGCCAATTCAAATAGCCAGTTGTTATCAAATAATAGGGTTCTTTCATCAGATAGTTCAATTTCCTGTTCTCAAAAATTAAAAATCGCATTTTTTAATTTCTAAAATCTACTTAGAACCTGTCCTATAGAACAGTGCTCCCTAACCTTTTTATCGCCACGGACCAGATCAATGTTTGATAATTTTAACACGGCCCGCTGAGGGGAGGAGGGGATGTTGATTGTGTATATTTTAGATTGTTTTGATTCAATAATTTTAATTTAATTGTATTTAAACATGCCTTCAAAATAAAATACAGTTACACCAAAAGATGAATATAAAGTGATTTAACATTTTAACTCACTAGAACTCTAAATCAATGAGAACCCTGAGTTTGTTTCTTTGCTACGAAATGGTTTTATCTGAGGGTAATAGGAGACAATGACATCCGAAGTGTGTTGCTTAGGTCCAGTTTGTTCCGTTGTTTTGATTTGGTTGCTGTCACTGCAGAAAACCCCGCTTCACAAAGACAGGTTGTCGGAAATGGCAATAGGAATTTAAGTGCTGTGGTGGCAATCTCAGGGTATTCCGCCATGACTTTAATCCAGAACACCGGCAAAGTTGTTGTCTCGAACGTAGTTTTAATTTCGCCTTCATTTTCAATCTACAGCAGTTGATCTTCTTGCACAGACATGCTAGATTCGCCTGATTTATTGACAAATGGGTCGTGGATCCATTCCTTACTAGTTCGTGGGTCTTTTGTGGCTGGGAAGTTGCGCTCGAACTCTTTTGAAAGCAAAGACAGGTGATTGTGCACCAACTGGGAGAATGAACGTTTAGGCTCAGTCTCGCCTAAAATACCCGCTAATGTCTGAAACATGTCCAAAATGCCTCTGTTCACGCGCCGTCCCCACAACTTCAGTTTGGCTTTAAATGCAGCTACTTTGTCTGCCAACTTGAAAACAGTTGTCACATTTGTCAAAATTGGAAAATAGAGACATACAGAATTCAGAAATCATAATTGAAGCTCTAGTAACAGAACAAATTTCAAGTTCTGATTTACTGCCTCCTAATTTGAGTGGTCATTTCATACATGAGAACCGCACAAACCCGAGAGAAATACACCATAGTAAATAAAATGGAAATAATTTAATGTTCCTTCGGCGGCCCGGTACCATTTCATCCACGGACCGGTACTGGCCCGGGGGTTGGGGACCACTGCTCTAGAAAACCAGCGCAACTCACAATAAAGAAAAGGTTCACCATATTCCAAATCGAATAATTTAATATTCTCTGAATTCTCGGCTGCTTAATGCTCTTGTTCTAATTTTAATCACACATTTCACAACCGGTAACAAAACATGCTGCATTTTTTTAAATTTTACACACAGTGCCTCTTGGTGTATAATATATTGATATTTTAGTGCAGTACGATTTAAAAAAATTTTCCAAGCAGAGTTGTAGTGCTATTGACAGCGTATCAGTACACATACTGATTAGTACAATAATCTAATTTAGATTTTCTTGGCATGATTTTACATTTTAAATATCTCTGATCCTCTTGTTTCATCATGCAATAATTCCAGACTGGTAAGTTCTTCAAAGACATTAAAATTATAATCAATTCCTCTTACAAAAATGCTTATAACTGGACTACATCAAAAAGGTCAATTGATTCATCCAAAGTTAGAGAAAAGTCTTCCAGTTGTTGAAATACATCCAGAGACAGTTCCACGATACATCTCGCATTAGTCTGCCTTGGTATACCTATTTCGTCTGATTTCTTTTCAATACCTTTATAACCAAGATGGCATGCAAATATTTGGAAGCAAAGCTTCTCCGTCGGAATAGTTTTTTTCTCCAATGATAAATCAATTCCATAAGACGCTTCTGTCATCGTCTCGTCTTCACAACTTACATTAGCAAAAATATTTTGTCTTCTGATTTCTTACTTTTTTTAGTCATATTCTTTACATAACTCCAACCCAAGCCCTTATTTTATCTCCAAATTAACAACTCTTTGAAAGTTGAGGAGATTTTCAATATCACCAACCTTCTCGGCACCGAAATTAAAATTGAGCGGTATCGAGGCAAGAAGTCCCCATCGCAATGCTACTGTTGCCAGGGGTTCTTCCATTCATCCGAATGTTACACTCTTCCGCAGAAATGCGTTAGGTGTGCCAATGCTCATTCCGCTAAGGATTGCACAAACGGATACAATGCACCACTCAAGTGCACAAACTGTGGTGGCGAACATAGTGCAAATTACAGGCGCTGTCCCCTCATCTGGTGCACGCAATCCCGGCACCGTTAAAAAACCGCAGTTCCAAACTGTCCCCCGACCCAACCAGCGCCAAGCCCAGGCTAACAAAAAGCACTTACCTAGGCAGAATTTGGCCAACTGTCGCACTACGAGCGAAATAAACTCTTACTCCAACGTTGTTACGGGACATATCAAGGAAGCTCCTCCCCCAACCAACCAAACCCACGCAGAAGCAACTTCGACGTCTTCGGCCGAGCATCTGTGTGAAGACACCCTATTGGCTGTCATGGATTTGGTAAAGGTTCCGAGTATTAATACTCAGATACTCCTCCAAGCTTTTAGAAACACAATTCCGCAACTCCGTACGGAGTCGAGCGTGCGTGCTATATCTTCGAGCACTATGTTGCTCTCATAGGAACTCCAATTGGACCACGGTCCCGAACCTAATGTCTGTACAAACTCAGCAGTTCATTTCAATAGGCCTTTGGAATGCCAACGGACTGAGAGGTAAAATTCACGAAGTCCGGCAATTCCTTATACAGAGGAACTTCGACTTATTCTTGGTCTCTGAGACCCATCTTACCCCAGGATATAATCCCCAAATTATATCCTGTATAAAAATGAAAGGCCAATTATGCTTTCCACTAGAACAGCGAAGGGCGGAACTTGTATTTATATCAAGCGGAACATCTCACACAAACTTATTCTAACTCCGCCACTAAACCTCATTGAAGTAACCCTGGTTGAGGTGAACTTGAGAGACTCACCCCCAATCAAAATTATATCAGTCTACGTACATCCTACGGCTAGAGGACGTAGTTTCCCGGAAGCTGATTACTCCAAATTACTAGCAATTTTAAATAACATTATTTTAGCAGGAGATCTTAACTCCCTGCACACAGCCTGGAACAATCATGTTTCCAGTAACTGGGGGACTAAATTAAAAGCTCTGGTAGATCGTATGCCAGGTGTGTCGGTCATGTTTCCGGATGACCCCACACATTTAAATCATCGTGGTGCCACTGACCCTTTTCTTGATTTGGCAATTTTGAAATACATCCCTTTTCAAAATTCGATCAGGGTTACCAATGATCTTAGCTCTGATCACCTTCCAGTGGAAATCACATTAAATACTTCCATTCTTACTGATAAATTACCAGACCTTGTCTCCACAAACTGGGGAGACTTCAACTTTAACTTAGTCAACACCCCTCTTCCGTCTCTTGATGTTAACTCTAACGTCGACATTGACAATTCAATTGCTAATTTAGGCACTAAAATTAAGGAAGCTTTTGATGCAGCTTCCAAACCAAAATTGAAACCTGTCCCTCCTTGTTTCTCTGAGGAGATCAGGTCCAAAATTAAGCATTGTAACCATGTACGGAAAGTTTGGCAACGTTATCGGGATCCCCAATCTTTAGAATTACTCCGTACAGCCAACAGAGGAGTCAAGTCCCTTGTACGTTCTCACGCTCAAGAAAGATGGTCAGAACACATAGAGTCCTTAACGACTGATGATAACTCACCTTTGGAGGAAAACCTCCCAACTGACAAAATCGTACACCTCCATTCCGCCCCTTACTGGCGCAAGCGGTGAAATAGCATCAACGGCAAAAGCCAAGGCTGAAGTTCTTGCAGACAGCCTTCAAGAACAGTTCCTTCCAAATCCAGTCCTGTCAAATCTGTATACACAGAACCACCAGGACATACACACCCAAGTTGAAGAGTTTTTAGGTACTCCCTTCAGACCTGGTATCGAACCTGTGACCTTTTCCGAAGTTTCCCTCTTCATCTCTAACCTTAAAATCAAAAAGGCTCCTGGCATCGATGCAATTTCGAATCGCATGTTGAAAAACCTCCCCATAAAGTTCATTTTATTCATTACGTTTTTAATTAATGTAATGATTAAAAACTCGTACTTCCCTCAAAGCTGGAAATTAGCAATCGTTGTCCCTATTCCAAAACCATCCCAAGACCATAAACTCCCTCAAAATTATCGTCCAATCTCTCTGCTCAGCTCCCTGAGTAAAATCTTTGAATTTATCTTGCTTATACGCATGGATGATTTCGTTCAGGAAAATAATATCATTATTCCTGAACAATTTGGGTCTCGCAAGAAACACAGCACCAACCCCCAACTGTTGCGTGTCACTGAAATTATCCATGATGGTTATCGCAAAAAAGCACACACAGGTGTGCTATTCTTAGATGTTGCCAAAGCATTTGACCGCGTTTGGCATGATGGACTTTTATTCACGCTCATGCGACTTGGTTTTTCGGCCCATTTTAACTCAGTACTTATCAGAGTACTCAGATCAACTCTTATCTCAGTAATCGTATGTTTAGTGTTAGAGTTGATCTAAATAATTTCTCATCCCACCGCCCCATTTGTGCCGGAGTCCCCCAGGGGTCCCCGACTCTTCAACTTATTCGTTAATGATATTCTTAAAACACTGCACACTGAGTTGGCTGTCTACGCCGACGACACCGCTATCCTGATACAGTCCAACAACATTCATCATATTCTATCAAGAATGCGAACGTACATCCGGGGACTTGAGGTCTGGCTCTCTGATTGGAGAATCAAAATCAATGCTTTGAAGTGCGCTCTCATGCTGTTCTCCCGGAAATACGCTCACTTCAAATACGGGTTCAATTTTGCTTGCAAAACAAACAAAAGTACTCTCGCGTTCATAGTAAATCCTCTAAACACAAATACAAATGAGATCAACATTGAGCCATTTGGAATTGATGCTGGATCGCTTCAAATGCAATTGCTAGATTTGAAAACCAAAGACTTGTGGAGTGGCAAGTTCACAGAACTCAAGAGCAAGTTGCAAGAGTTGGAGGTCCAGAAATGCATGCACATAGTTCAGCACAAGTGGACAGGTCTAAAAGAAATTCCGCGAGTTGAGGCCCTCATATCCGGCGCATGGAATAGTCTTCCAGAATGCTACAGTGAGGTGAAGAAGTTGGCATATGGAGTTCTGACGATCTTCGGGTCGATATATTCGTGCAAGCAAGCATTCTCTTGCATGAATATAATAAAAAGTAAAGTTAGAAGTCAACTAACAAATAAAAATCTAGAGTCGTGCTTGAAACTTAAAACAACAAGTTATAAGCCAGATTTAATCAAACTTTCAAAAGATATTCAAAGCCAATGCTCCCATTGATGTAACTATCTATATTTGTGTTTTTAAATGAATAAATATTATTCCGTATTTAAAGCCGTTTATTTTAAATCAAACATCAAATATATATATAAGCAAATACTATAATATTGAAACGAAAATTTATAGTGGCTCTTTAAAAACTGGGAATTTTTGTAAATTGTAACTTTTGGCTCTTCCGCTTTAATAGGTTGCCGACCCCTGCCCTAGTGGGATCAAACAGTGCAGTTTCTTCCAAATGCACAAAACCATCCTGCTGAAAAGGTTGTTCGATTTGTGTTTTATGGAGATAAGTCCAGACAAGCTGTGCCAAATGCAAGATGATGCGAACCAGTAAAAATAAATAAATGGTTGAAACAGTCTATAAACAACAATGAAAATTATAATTGAAATTATATCTTTATTGTACAGATGATATAAAAAGTATGCACGTTGGTCACCATTGCTAAACAAATTGTGAAGGCTAAAAATATAAATGGAGAAAATTGTGATACCTCATCTTCGTCAACTATTCAAATTCTAATTAAATGTAATTTAAAGTGATGGATAACAATGGTAAAATGCAACCAGGTGTTTGTATTGGGTTGATGCAAAAGTTCACCCCGTTTTTGGCGCTACACAGCATTGCATTGCACTGTAAGACCGAAGTGTTATGTGCTTAACGCGTCTGAGGTTTGATATTGTTTGAAAGAAGAATTTCAGAGAGTACTTGGGGAAAAAAATTGTGTTTTTGTATTGATTTTTTAAAAAAATGTTGTGAAACATTAAAAATAGCAGAAATAAGGAGCATTTTTGACCTATCACGGTCTTTCCTTCCCAATGAGGCACGAATGCTTCAGATACAAAAGGAGATACATATTGTGTAGGGTGCAGTCGACGATTCCCCGGGTATGGAAAGTTTTGGCGCCTGGATCAGTTCTTTAGCCAGAAGCCTCGGAACTTCTACGAGCGTGGAATTATGCGGCTAGCGGAGAAAGAGCATCGAACAGGACGGCACATACTGTACTGATTGAATGTAATATTTAGTTCATAATTTTTCTTCAATTTTTGTCAAAATGGGACGAACTTTGCAGCAACCCAATAGCAGAGATGACAACTACTACGGATTCTCCGTAGTTTCTACAGAAGTGAATCGGGAACAACGGATTACGGAATCAAGTTTTTTTTCTACGGAAAAATTCAATTTTATTTATTTTTCACAACACATCAATTAGTTTACTTATTTCTGTATTTTTTTCATTATTATTTTATTATATTTTTTTGGTAAATGGGAGAGAGTGCTTAAATTTAATTAAATGTTTTTTATATATAATTATTTCATACACAATTATTGGTTCTATATGTTTCAAATTTGTAATTAAATATTTGATTTACTGATATATGGTTGTTGTTAAAGCCGATTTCTCAAATTTTTACTTGACAACAGAAAAGTTCTTAAAACTACGGATTTCTTCCTTTGGTACTACGGAAAATGTCCATCGCAGGTTGGCATCTCTGCCCAATAGTATGAATTGGATATTGTGGTGGAATAACAATTATCACTGAGATAATATTCAAACAAGAGGGCTGAAATTGGGTGAGAACGAGGAAATGAAAAGGGTGAAATTAGACAGAATACTGAAGAACTTAAGTGGAATAAAAAGGGTCTTGGGCATGACGAATATCATGAAAGGGGTACTCACGAGAAAGACCAGTGTAGGAAAACATTCCAATTTGACTAGTGATGTGGTCCCATGTTCCTGGCGTGCCCAAGTCACTCAGCTTCTGCTTCAGGGCAGCTCTCATCTTGATGATTCTTCCAGACATTTCCTTGATGTGCCCCTGCCTGAAAAAAGATTATCATCCTTTCAATACCATTGCTATAGGGGAATTAGCAGGGTTAGCAAATTACTGACATTCTCAATACAGGTTAATTACCAGAGTATTCTAGAAACTGTTTCAGAAGTACTTTTTCCTATAAAAAAAGTCACTAACTGGGCGTGAATATCAAAGGTACATTAGGAACTAGTTTCATTCTACGACATTCGATAAAAAAGGGTTGAAATGCGAAAGGCAGTAATTTTCAACTGACACAGGTTTAAAATGCGTTTATTTTGTTTTCGACAGTTTAGATGTGAACTTTTGATGAGTGTGTAAAAAAATTCAAATACCGATACAAATAAATTGTTTTTAAAGATTTTTTAAGCCATTAATAAGATAAAGAGAAAGGTAATTACAATTAATTTTTACATAAATATACATACCTACTTTTTGTCATTTCAAAATTCCAAGTGATACCAGTATAAATAATTTTGAGAACTACTTTTTACTCCAGTATAACAAATAAATTGTTTAAAATTTTTTTTAAAAGCCATAAATAAGCTAAATAGAAAGACAATTGCTTTGTTTTTTTCATAAATCAATTTAAATAATACCTTTTTTTTTTTTGTCAGATCGACAAAAAGTACAATATCTTGTTTGGTGTCGTAGAATTGTAGTTTATTCGTGCATTGATATGAAAACGGTTGAAAATTGCTGTTATAAAGGAATAACATGTCACAATCTTAATGGATTTTGTGTATTGCATTCAGAAGTATTATCATGGCAATATGGTGACATGCCGTCAATATCCAGTTCTTTTCGGGAAGTATGTGTATGCAGCACTTACTTCATTTCTAAACACTGGAATACGCCTGGATACACACCTTTCACATAAATGGAAAACAATAAGAAAAAGAATTCGTTTAGGTGGATGTGGGTTTTCTTAACTGATGTTTCTTTCTTTAAACTTAGATCTTGGAGAAAATTGTTCAGATTAGAATTTTGGTCGTACTAGTTCCCATATTTAAGTTGTTGGCATATAAATTGATTTTGAAAGTAATATCTTAAAAGCCATCAGGCATGTGAACAAAATTTGTAGAAATACTGAGATTCAGAAAAGAATTCAGGGTGGCAACAAAATTCTCAAAAAAAGTTCGCTGATAGTGGCACAAAAATTTCCCCAATTTCCGAATTCCCTAAGAAAAGTTGTGATCCGTAATTGGTATCTATCTAGTGTTCACACAACAATATTTTTAAATATTTAGGGTCAGATGGGTTTAGGTTTAAATGACCACTTTCTCTACCCAAATATTTTGTATTTTTTTCTTCAGATATTTTAATTGTTGTTGTAAGGGTTAGAACCCTAAATGGAACTGTTGAAAAATCTGGAGAAAAAATACAAAATATTTTGATTATGAACTTTTTACACCTGACCCTACATTATCCTACTATACATCAAAACCAAATTTAAATATACATAAAAAATTGGGACAGTTTCAGTCTAAGTTTATAGCGATAGCAACGGTCTTGGCACTTTTTTTGGTGTACTTATAGTAGCGAGTTATGGCAGGTTAGGGTAACCCATTTGTATTCCATTATTGCGCCTTTTATGGCAACCTCAGCAAACGGAAAGTTTAAATTTTCATTTAGAATATTCTAGAAGTTCTTTCAAGATCGTTAAACGGTCATTTGATTTCATTGGTTCATTTGAAATAATAAAAACATCATTAATTAAAAGAAATTTCAAATTGTTTACCATAAGTTGTATCACTAGCCTCACAGCGCCAAAGACACTGCAGCCGCGAAAAAAACGGCAGTGACGGTTTACATGGTGTTTTTTTATTTCAATTACAATTTACTTGATTCTCAAAAGCACTCATAATTGCGCATCTTGAAATAGGAAAAACGATAATACTTGTCGTTAAGGTATAAAAATTTTAAAATTTCACAGATTTTTTGTGAAATTTGAAAATTTTCCCTCAGATTTCCAGAATTAAAAACTTTTCTGAGAATTCCCCGATTTCCTGGTTCTGTTACCACCATGCAGTTAATACTTCAGCAATCTAATTTATCTGATTTAAGTTACATGTGACGCAAATTTAAAATAAACCGAATTCAGTTTTTAAATTAAATTGAAGACCCCTTTAACCTATTTCAGAAATGGTATGAATTCAGGTTTCTCACCAACCTGATGGAGTTGAATGGCCAATGAAAACACATCTGATCCAAAAACTAAAAATTGCAAAATATAAAAAAAAAAAACTGTTCCATTGTTTTATTTTCAGGTAAAAAAAAAATAATGTCCGAAAATGTATACCTACTCAGCAACTGTTATATGCTTGAAGTTTTGCCAAATTTGGAGAATTTTGAGGAGTGCAATATATTTTAGCACTACTACAACATTCAGTGATAGCTACTGCTATCGAAAATAATTTAAGTTAGCTGTTAATGTGCTAAAACAATGGTATTTTAATCGCCATAGGAATAACAGCCCAGCTCTACAATTACTTAGAAAATAGTTAGCAAACAAGAGTGTTACGGGAAAACAGAAATGGCCTTGTCTGTATTAGTTTAAATAATTACCTGATAACACAACTTGTTGAATAACTTCCTACGAGATTGTGAATGAATGAGCCGGCCAATTGCGAATGTCACTGCGACTGCATGCTCGTGTTCAAAGGGACTGGTTAGCCACCCCACTGTTATCTTGTTTATTTGTTTCTTGCGGGGGGACTGCCTGCCGAGAATTGACCTTGCAGTTATGCTCTGTTCTTGTTAATAACCCATTGTTTGTTGATCCTGAGTTCTATTCTGTTAACTCGCAAAGCACAGAATGGGTTTGATCGCTGTGTCCAAACACAACTTAAACAAGAGAGAAACAACCAAGTAGGTAGGTAGTTAATTAATGCCGTTCTGGAGCAACACAGCAGTCTGAGATGAATCCCCAAGGGAAAGATCAAAAGACAATGCCTCGTAATTTTGAAACACGGTTAGATGAGGTCAACACATAAGCTGGCACCCTACAAACTTCCACACCAACGTGAGGACATTTGAGATCACAACAGATTTAACAATCCCCAACCCCTTTGAACACGAGTCTTTGGTTGAATTCAAACTTGCAATGTTCCGGTTTCAAGTCAGTTAATCTTCCAAGCGGGACATTTGAGGTCACAACAGATTTAACAATCCCCAACCCCTTTGAACACGAGTCTTTGGTTGAATTCAAACTTGCAATCTTCCGGTTTCAAGTCAGTTAATCTTCCAAGCGGGATACTGCAGCCCAAGCACAAAATTGAATTAGTATTTTGAGGATCTGTATACATGGAGTATTATCAAACGTGCGTTAGTGATCAGCTCTACATGCATTAATGAATGTACATAGAAGTTCGGGGCTTCCACAGCCCAGAGAAATGACCTACAATTTAAAATGGTGTGTAAAAAACGAGACCTACCATTCTGCAAACAGTGCTGGATCGTTGAGAACCCTAGACACGATGAGCGCACCGTGGCAAGGGGGGTTCGAGTAGTTGCCTCTTACGAGAATGGTGAGCTGCGCTCGGCAGTTGAACAAAACAGATGGGTCGTTTACCACCAGGGTCAAGTTACCTGCTCTCTCGTCTGGAAAGATAAATTGGTGAGCATGCTCATTTAAATACAGAATTTCACATATTCATACCATACAGGTCAACTAGATATGCAAAGTATTTGAGTAATTGTACTACATTTTTTATAAATACAATATTAATTAAGAGTATCGATTGAAATCGGGGCATTTCAAAAATCCAAACACTTGAATCTTTAACCTAAATGTTCGCAAAAGCATATGGTGCTTTTATAAAATGGCACCATTTTGTTTTGGAATAACTTTTAAACATTATTAATTTTTTCACATTGCTTACTCAATTTGTGATAAATAACCAACTCTGGGAGTGCTGCTAATATGGGCACTTTCAATGGCATGATTTATTCAATTTCTTACGATTTCATTTCGATATCAACAGTTAAATAAACAAACACTATCAAGGATCAGAAAATCCAAGGTCAATTCATGATAAATCCTTCATCCATAAAAGTTTCCTACAACACTATTTCTTGGAATATGACACCAGCCAAATGATCATAACTGGAAAATACAGGTATTTTGACCCAATTTGTCATTACATTTCAGGGTGATTTGTTCAATGTCTTTGCAAATGTATCATTCAAGCAGTTAAACCATTATTCGCTTGTAAGCGCACTCATTTTTTTAAGATACTTAGAGAAAAAAGTTGTCACTGTCAAATCAAGGGTACGAGGTGGTCGAAAGAAACAAGATTTTGATATTATTTGGTTAGAAATGCTTCCTTTACATACCCATGGTTGCACAAGGTGTACAACATGCAACCAGAGAGGGTTATTTGTCATTAATTGAGTAAACAATATATAAAAGAATTTAATAAAACGTTTTCATTTGAAAGTTATTCCAAAATAAAAATGATGCCTTTATATAAAAAAGACACTACATTTGCTTACAATCCGAGTGGGAAAGTTTCTATTGGTCAAGATGATTACACCTTGTTAGAAGTTTTATTTAGATAAATGGCAACACTAATTAGTTGTATGGACCGAGAAGCTGACAGAATTTGACGGCTGCAATTTTTGTCCTCAAACAATCAAATTTGATATTTTTAAAAGTGGAATTTTCAAGCTTCAATATAATGAAAAAGTTTATTAATGTTAACAAAGAGGGTTGTTAAAAAATATCTACACTAATCCAATGAATACACTAATAAATATAGCATTCCTTTGATAATTAGTTTTTGAAAAACAGTACATTAAGTGTAACAGTATTAGTCATTCGACACTGGGATGCAATGGGAATGGCACTAAGTTTAGTAAGTGTTTGTAGTATTAGTATCGTTATTATTCATAGAGTAATTGTAGTTATTGCTACGCAAATTTCAAATTTGAACACTATTTCAAACGTATTTTTCAGCAATCGGAGAATTATTATATTTATTATGAAAATGCAAACGATTTGAGAATTACATTATTAGATTAACTATGCAAGTGCAAACGATCCGCGAACTATTATCTGACATTTGTCAAGCGTTTTATAAACTAAAGTTTGTCCCTAAAATTGCAATAATTGGAAAAATTTAACATTGCTCAAAAACTAATTATCGGAAAGAGATGAAATTTTGCATGGCCATACTAGAAGTCCTTCTGAATGGATTCCCATAAAAATACAGTAAAGTTCATATTCATAATTTTTTCAAATATTAATTTAATAATTATTATTGCATACTAAAAACTATTTTTTAAATAAAATACTAGGTGGATTGTGTTTGGGTTGTTTAACAGTAACATGGTACAAAATATCAGCTCTATAGAAAGATTATTTAGGAAGATATCCATAAACGTCAAAGAAACTGATTTAACATTAATACCTCCAATATTTCTGTCCTCATAACTTCGAAACGACATGTCCCAATGACATGAAACTTTGTATCTTAAGTTAAATTGTGATATAGATTCGAAATTGTGTGTCAAAATACAGGTTCCTATTGGAAATTATGAAACTGGATCTCAATTTAATATGAATAGATGGCCCCTTGTACAAATTTTATGAATATGAATTAATAGAAGACGTTAGTTGCTGTCAAACGCCATCTTTGAATTTGCTCAACTGTTAAAATTGGTTGAATGAAGAGGGATGGTTCGGTTTTTTTCCGCGACTGTACATCGTAAAAACTATCTGGATGGGAAGATCCTAATGGTAGCCGACGAGAAGAAAACCTGCAGGTGTCGACCTTGCCCCCAAGCAACTACTATAGATGCAACCAGGGCACCAATTTGTTGACTTTTAGTGATTGCAATGTTTTATCATCCAGTGACATTTTCCGTAGTAATTTCACTATTTACCGGAATGTTGTATGGAAAGTTGGAAATCGATACCGTCTGTGACTTTTTTGTTGTTGTTGAAAGAATTGACTTCATAAATGCAGTTTTAGAGATTTGCAATCCAGCTACTTACTGTATAACCCAAAATTTTTAGCAAAGGATTGAGCCGTCAGGAGTTCGAAACCGCGGCTGACGAAGTATCGCACGACCCAGCTGTCCTTGACCAAATCTCCAGAAGCAAACCCTTGATAGGCACAATCGAAAAAGGGGAATATTTTCTTCCTCTGAAAGAAGTAAATATCAAGCATGGTTTCAGATTGTAAAGCAAGGTCAATTCAACATTGATTGGACAGATTTTACCTCTATTAAATCAGCAATTTCTTTCCACTGCTCTTCAGTGGGATCCACTCCCGTGGGATTGTGAGCACAAGCATGAAGTATAACGGCAGAGTCTTCTGGAGCATTCTGTGTAAAATAGCAGCATTAAAACCATAACAAGTATACACGTTCAGGTAAGCAGAGATGCCAACGTTTGACAACCTGTATCAGTAATGAAATTATTGATTTTCAGAAATGGTAGGTGAGAGTGGGGTAATACAGACACCTTAAGGTAAAATATTTTTTTTTTTTGTTGTCTCAATAAAATTGATTTTGAATAAATACAATCACCTTGTTGTCTTCACACATGCTGCCAGGCAACAAAAAAATTCAAAGAATTAATCTGTCAATTATTCTTGCATTTATTCAACATCAAAGTAAAGCCTGTGTAATGGCAATATTGAACCAAATAATAGATAAATTCTTTGAAATTTTTTTGACATGACCTTGGGGTAATGCTGCCATAGTGGCAGTTTTTTAAATGAAGATAATTTTTTGGGGTCATATAAAAGGTATTTACACACAAAATTAAAAATGTCACATGTATATATTGAAAATTACATGAATGAAAAGACATAGAACACATGAAAAGTAACTTTGGATTACACAGGACAAAATGATGAAAATTAATATAAATCAATCTGAGCAAAAATAACAAACATGTAATTTTCTACTGAATTGCAGCCGCTGTACTCTGTGTGCTCATTTGCTACAAGGAACACATCTGTACTTAAGTTCATTTCACCCAAATTTATTATAAATTATGCATATTTCCGCATTGGTATTAAAGGCATCATCATCTTTGTTGTCATTTAATAAATTTTTCTCGTCAATGTCATCTTCCATTGAAGACGAATCAAAATTGATTTTCCTTGATCAGTTGATATATATATATATATATATATATATATATATATATATATATATATATATATATATATATTTATTCCAATGATATTCATTTCTTGTGTAATTTTTCCTAGTTCACTTTCTTGTTTTCTTTTTACTAATTTATTACTATTTTTCTTTTTCCATTTAGTTTCCTCTTTTAGCTTGTAATTTTCCACCCTTTCCTTTTCCTCTTTTGTATTAACAAGGACTGCCTGCCTTCATAGGTGTCGCTGTCAGTACTGTGAGTGTTATGCGAGTGTCACGGAAATATGGCATACTTGCAAACTTTGAAACCTGCGCATCAGTAAAACTTTTGTGTTGACATTTGTTGTTTTTATTTATAGTATACTTTCGTGTACAAGCCAAGAATTTTTGGAACGTTTTCTAAAGCTTAAGTAATGGAGTCTTCTTATATACGGATCCGCTTATCTCACAAAAAAAGTAGGCAATTTTCCGTTACTCGGGCGCATGCGGTAAATATCGCAATGGGAAGGGAACCTTCAATTAATGTCGTACTAGAGGTCTGGGATAAATCCAGCAGCGATCCATATAAGGATGGATTGTGAAGCAATCCCCTCATTGTTGAAAAGTATAGTTTGCAATCCGAACTAAATATGATTACGTAGCTATCATCGGGGGTTGACGAGCAATAGCGAGCAGGGGGCAAAGCCCCCTAGTAAATCAAAGTAACCATTATTTCTGAGGTTGCCAGATACTGAGTAGCAAAATTACGCTTTTATAATCAATGAGTTTATCGTTTGGGCTATTCGTGTTCCATTACAAAATTTAAGTAAACGTAAAATTAAATGGTCTAAATGTTCTTTCTTCATCAATCAAATATTTATAAATTATTTACGTACATCATAGGAAGTAATAAAAAGTCAGTTCACACATCACACATATATTTCAAAATGTAATTTGTTTTTAAAAATTGTTTTTCGATCAACACTGGTAAAGCAATCTGAGCTGCGAACAGCACTCGTTTTATACTCAATGATGCTTGAGTTTATCGTTTGAGCTTTTCGTGTTCCATTACAAAATGTAAGTTATGTATAATTAAATGCATTAAATATTCTTTCTTCATCAATCAAATATTTATAAATATTATTTTCATCTTGGGAAGAAGTCAAAAGTCAGTTCAAATATGAATATTATAATTTAATTTGTTTTAAAAAATTGTGTTTCTGTCAACACTGTTAAAGCAATCTGAGCTGCGTATAGCAAGTTTCATACTCAATGTTATTTCTATGGCGATTTGCTTTTGGCTTAGGCCTTAAGGTCAATTTTAGGCATCTTCCAAGTCAAAATTTTCAAAATCCTTTCTTAGTGCACCCTACGGTATAATAATCACCCTGCAAAATTTCAGCTTGCTAGGACTTGTAGTTCTTGAGATACAGTGATGAGTGAGTGAGTCAGTCAGTGAGTGAGTGGTATTTTAATTTTATATAGATAGATTTGGCTGAGAAAATTTATGATTAAATATTTTCTTGATATCCGATTGGTGCAATTTCGCTCTAGTGACCTTCAAAAGCATTGTTGCCATTTTTGTTACCAAAGTTATTTAAAAATGGATTTAATGCAAAAAAAAAAATTAAAATAGTTGTATAAAACTTTAAAAAGTCATCTCTTTTGTAAAAATAGTCACTCTTGGGCCTATTTTTGATGAAAAAAGTCGCCATAGTCGTCCAAGGTTAAAAATAGTCGCCTTTTAGTCACCAATGGCAACACTGTACATTTACTACAAGCTTCACACTTCACCAAAATCATATGGAAAACATTGACAAACACATAAGTTGATAAAACTAAACAAAATGACAAGCTAGAGGTGGCTGCTTATGGTAGGTATGCTTGGGACAGTTGCGGCTAGGGTGCAACACTGTCTTGGCGCAATCATATCACAACTGGAGGAAGAGGAGGCGGAATTGTACCATCCTAACCTACACAGTATTTAATATGGTAACATTTTAAAACTAACATTTAATAGACATTGTGGCAGATGGAATAGGATTGTTCATTCAAAAAAAAATACAACTAGTCTTATATTTATGTAGCATAAGACTCAGAAAATGCAACTTATCATTGACATAAGCACAATAGTTTCATTGACATAAACACAATTCTCCATGCTTATGTAAGCTACTTTGCTCATTACCATAATTAATATAAAAAAGTATTACTAAAATATTTTTAATAATTTTGAAAAGCGAAATATTTCCAAAAGACTAGGTATTTTGACAGTAAAAATTAGGTCAGAAAAAGCAGGATCACATTTTTCAAAGGTAACACAAAGTAATTGGCTTATTGGTGCATTGGATCTTGTAATGATACAGCACCTGAAAAAATACTCATTTGCATTAAAATTAAAAAATTATTCAGCCTGAATTTTGGTAAAATCCAAGTTAAAGGAAGTCTTTTCACAATTAAATTTTTTTTATCACCAAGTCACTGTAAAATGGCTTGAAAGTAACGCCAAACCATAATAGGGATAATATATGGATTGCAGTTTTCATATGACTTTATTAGGGGTTAACTTGACGACCTTTCATGGAAAAAGAACAATAGATAGACAACTTGGCAATTTTTGATGATTGTACCTTTCCCCCATCAAATATGATTTCCTGTAACAAATTCTCGATTTGCAGTAGTAAAAGTTGAAAATCTGTAACAATTATGAAAAATCCATACTGGTTGGCATCTTTGGCTATGCATTGCTATATTTAAATTCATTCTGAATTCATCAAGTATAATCACCAAGGTTCCAATAACAATACGAGTTTAACATACTTCCAAATCTTCCTTCATGCCCTTAAAATCAAGGTTCCTTTCAGCAGCATTCCAATATCTGTATGGATGGCAATTTGCGAAACCAGCGTCATTGAAAACTGTCTTGTGGTTAGCTATGGAAGGAAAGGAAACTTTCAAAATGTACATGCTTTGTGACTTATGAATAATTAGATCAGGATAAACAATATTTTATAGATTGAAAATTGTGCATTATTTAATTGTATTTTGTTTTGATCAAAATATTAAAGTTTTTTAATTAAAATTAAAAGTTCTGATGCCTGTACATGCACTGTTACTTATTCAAAGAAATGTTACTATCAGCTCATAATTAATTCCAATTGATGGTTTCATATTGAATTTCCAACCTTATGCCCAACAAATATTCCACTGGATATAATGCCCAAGTAAAAAAAAATTCAACATGACTTAGAAGTTTACACTTTTAGAATTTTTATTTGTGAAAATTATATGTTTATCAGACCCTACTCTTATATGTAACACTTGATTTTTCATTTTTAGTCTAACTTTACATTACTTTGTTTAATTTTACAACAGGTCTGCTTTCATGCCATAAAACCCAATCCACCAAATATATAACTAAAGTTACTGTTTTTTACTTCATTTCAATAGAAGGAGCCCCGAATACTGTAGATTAACAATCATTCAGTCATAATGCTTGTTCAAACCATTCGAAAATGTTTTGCTCTGATACTCTATTACATTACATTGAAAAAAGTCTATCATGAAACGAGAAAACATACTACTCCTACCCTTACTTTTTAAATTTTTTTGTTTATTCCAATCAATCAATTTTCCTGTAAAGCAGGAAGCTCCTCAGAGAAAAAAACAATGAATATGTGATCTTAGCTGCCTATGCTAGCGACTCCTCCAAATGTTCATAAAATAGCAGCATACTTACGCCATGTAGGACTAGAGACATAGAAGTTTTTCAATTTCAGAATTCGAGATAAAAAGTCTGCACCAAGCCTTAGGGCACCAGTCCCACTCAAGGTCTGAACTCCTAATACCTAAATTTCAAACAAATGACGATACATATTTGAAATAATATAGTTATCTAAATGAAAACACAAGCGAGTAACTATTTTATAACTACGTAAAAATGTTAGACTCTTGGAAATAAAATTCTATCGAAAAATATAAAATAACTAGAAGATCATGATAGACTAATTGCTGACTTCAGGATTGTAATATAATTTTGATGGACTTTTTACAATAAAATTTGCAAAAAAAAAAAATCTTACTTTATCTTCTTTGAAAACAGGACTGTCTTCACCAAGCAGCATTTTAGATGCAGCTTTACTAAAAGATTCCAGACCTAATTGTCCAAGATATTCATGGTTTAGTGTCGTATCTTCAGCAATAGCTTTTTCCGTTTTTCGGACGACTGGCAAAACCCAAGGTTTCCCTTCGTCCGTTCTGTAAGCTGTAAATTTAAAAAAAAATTGTAAAGAAAATAATCGGAATCATTACAGAAAAGAAACATTAAACACACTTCATCTCGAATTGAATAATCCAAGATGAAGCATTAAAATAGACATTTGGCACACTTCTAGTAGTGAGTTACAGTAGAATAAGGCAACCTATCTGTCTTTACGGTTATTGTGGTTTTCATGGCAACCTCGGCAGACAGTAACTTTATATTTTCATTTTGAATGTTCTAGAAAGTTCTTCCAAATTTAGGTCCGAAAGCTGAGCCTGAAGAGACATGGAATCTACTTAACTTGTATAGTAATATAAAATATATTTCATGTTAAGAATTGAATTATCTAAATTTAGAATGTATAAATAATAATTATCTAAAGAATCTTTCATTAATATATTATATTAATCAACTTTATATGCACTTAAGTGAGCGAGGTCTGAGAGACCCCTCCACACTAGTTACGAAATGGTTTGTGACACAGCAGTTAAGGGTTAACTAACATTCGAAGCTTAGTTTTTCTGCTGGTTCACAAATGTGTTTAAGCTTACTATTTTTTGTGACATTTTATAAAATACATATTTTTTAAAACGTTCTCAAATGTGTTTAGAGGTTTTCCTTTTGTGTTGTAAAAATAAAAATATTTTTGAAAGAAAAAGAGTTTTGAAATAATTATTTCCTTAGAAACTTTAGAAGTTCGACAAAAAAAAATCACCAAGGCCGTTGCCACTGCTTATGAACGTAGACTGTAGTTGTACACAAGAGATCTTGAATCGTTCCAGAAATAAAAGCAATTTTTGGCAAAAAAATTGCAAGTGAGAAATGGCGTCTGAGGCCCCGTCTTTGGCGGCCACTAACTCGGACCAGGAATTTTTTTGAACAAAACAAAAAAATAGGCATTTCTTACTTTTTCCTGAATTTTAACATATGAATTTATATGGAATATATATCTACCTATACTCTCTGATAAGCCCAAAATTTATAAGTATATCAGATTAATGTTTTTTAGTAAATTTTTAGACCAGACCCATGTATCATAAAAAGACAATTAACAAGCAGTGGTCTCAGTTTTTTGTAGTCAGTTTTTTTAGAAAGAAAGTTTGAGTGCTGTTTTAATGTAATAAAAACTGTTTTAATAATAAAAACTGCACAAATCTGGATTAATCGGATGAGAATATCATAAAATGAGTGGCAAATTATGTTACTTTAGCAACACATATTGATTTGATTAAATAATTGACTATGATCTTTATGATTTTAAAATTTAAATATCTAAAGTTAATATTTAATAATACAAATAACTGGGTACCAATTCAATGTTCTGTGTAGCCATGGGAAAAAGAAGTTTCCCCATGTCTTTATGTTCAGATCTAAGAGTAGATTTTTGACTGATGCATAAATTTCGTGGTTTTAAAACAAACTTTGCATACAATGAAGTTCATAAAACATAAAAATTAAAGAGCACGACATAAACACTTTTCATTTTGGCACTATTTGCAAAATAAAATACAACTTTAGCTATTTTTTGTTTAAACTTTGTGTTGAATTAACAGTTTTGATTGATAAATGATTGAAAAGATGTATGTAACGTCTTTATGTTTCAATACTTAATTTTGTTACACAACTTTGGAATATTTTGAATTGGAAAAAGTACAGTGGCCTACCTAAAACAAACAAAATCCATTGCAAAATATAAAGCAAAATAAATTTATTACAAAACTGTTCTCGGAAGAGAGTTTATTACAACATTTTTTTCTGGAAAAGACAAGACTAAGGAAACAAAAACACAGGAAGTTTATCTTATCTCTAAATTTCATAACTTGAAACAACACTGATATCAATCAACCAAATAAATTTATCATTTTTTATAGATTTCACTATCTACATGAGTACCTACTCAAATATCTAGAATATTCAGGATTAAATAAACCTTGGTGTGCATTTCATAATCTTACACAAGCAAAATATGTTGTTTTCATAAAACTTGTGAAAGAATGTTTGAGAAAATTTTGTATTCAAATAAATGCAATCACTTTATGAAAAAGTTTATGCACATATTTTAAAATAAAATACATGCATAACCATTTTTTAATTTCCATGGTTTTTGTTTTTAAATTTTTTTCAGTTTTAAATGCAAAAAGGTTAAGTTGAAAACACTCTTTCTGCAAACACAGAAATAGCTGTGGTGATAAAATAGCTTGACACATGAATAACTTTTTGTTTCCTATTACACAAATACTCAAATGTAAATTAATTTCTCCATGGAAAGAAATCTGGAATATAGTTCCTCAAACTACATACTTCTCATATGATTTTGCTTAACATTTTATAATTATAGTCATGATACTTGAATATTTATTATTTGTAAACATTAATACTGATATAACTATTTGTTGGTAAATAATGCACTTGGGTATAAGTGTTCATGAAAGTTCTTAAGGGTCACCTTTATTTTTGGTGTTTCCAATTTCAACTAAAAAAAATTCAGGTTGTTCTGGAGCATGGCAAAAGTGCTAGTATCGTTGACAGCACATAGATGATAATTAGTGTAATAAATGATGGGATCATTGGCAGCACGAAGAAGTTTATGACCAATTTTGTGCTCTTGCCCCACAAGATCTCCATTATTTTTTCATCTTAGTTTACAAAACTGCTGCATTTTTGAAAATATTTTATCAGAAGTCTTGCTTACAATACTGCATCTAACCATCTCGGAGTCAAGTTACTTAAAAACTTGTTTAGTACCATGCTTTGGAACTATTCTACATTCAAAAGAAATACATTTGAAAATCGTGACCGCCTACAGTGATTTACTTGGGTCTGTATCTTTGAAATTACAAATTTGCCGGGCACATATAATACATGTATCCACAAAAAGAAATTGATAAATATGTAGTTCCCTCCACATTCATATGCTAGGTGTGCCCATGAGTATAATCAGCATAACTGACCAATTTTGAGTAAAAATTATGCTAATGCTAATCTTTAATCCAGTTTCAAGTAATGGTACACAATCTTTTAAAATTATCAACACTGTAGATAAGAGAAAAAACACTGATGATTAAGCAAATAGTAACATATCTTCTAAATATTGACTGCTCATGACCATGTTTTTAAGGCAATAAGTTAACATTTTGTTAAGAAAATTAGCCAATACTTCCAATTGTAATTTAGCATACAATCTAACTCACACTTTGCGAACGTAACTTCTAGTCATGCACTACATTTTGAGGTCACAGCTTAATTTATTCCTTTGTACCCTTGCCCCCCCCCCTACAACTATCTCTTTCCAACCCCAAAGAACTTCCTTCTGAAAGTAGTGAAACATTTAAAGCAAAAAATGCAGCCAAAAATGTATTTATTTCGTTTGTACATTTTAAGTTCATGCTACAGCAGTGTGGCGCTGACTTTCCTTCTATTGTTCCAGAAATCATAAAATTTCCGAAGCACATCGTAATATTTTTAGAAAATAACACTGCACACATGCATTTGACATAAGAAAGGAGAACTTGTAAATCCCTATTATCTTCTAAAATTTTACAGAATATTTTTTAAGATTCAGAAAACTAAACCGCACCTCTTAAAAAGGCAACTCAAAAGTTGCAAAAAAAAAAAATATTACCTGAAAATAACAAGTTTTACTGCACAAAAAAAATTTAATTAAAATATAAATCGCCGATTTATTCCCATAAGTTAAAGCTACCACCAATTCAAAAATAAACAAACTTACCGCCAATTCCCAAGTCGACTTTATTAGGAAAAGAATCCTCTTTATACGCTTTATTCAAAGCAAAGATTTCAACAGGGGGTGCAGCTGGTACATTTGCAAAACGGGACATATTTTCAATTTTAAACTAGTTCGTTTACAACGCGAAATCAAGACTGTTTTTACCAGACGAGTCGAGCACGAACGTAGGCACGAGCACGTCTCCTTATTCCGACCTTGGCGATAAATCTACAGCTCAATGTCAGTTCGGCTTTCCTTTTCACTGACGGCACTAGGTCACTGAGGCGCGCGATAAAAGAGAGATATTGGAATTCTAATCCTTTCTCTAAGCGGAGAAAAATTGAACGTAATACTATAAGGACGCTTGTCAGAGGGCGTGAACTCCTGATGTAACCTTATTTTGATCCGATAATAAGGAAAACGAAGGCATTTGAGTACGAACGCAAACGTGTAGTGCCGAAGAGCGATAATGTGACATTTTAGATTTGCCGGCAGCTACTTTCCTGCTGTTATGGTTACTGCATCGTGAGTTCTGTTTTCAAGTTTGGCGATTAATGGGAGTTTTTGTTCAGCTCATATTAGATTGGTAATTTTTTTATTCGGCGACCCTCCGGTTACCAATCCGATGCTCTTCAACCGACCTCATTTCAGAAATATTGTTGTTAAATTTATTTTTGATAAATTTTAGGGGGATTGTTGTGTTTTTAGAGAATGGCCCATACGGCGAATAATCTTTATCAAGGGTACGTCCTATTTTAGAGGCAGTGAAATAAATTAGGGAAAAAGTGCAGCAATTTTTTTTAGCCCCCTGCTAAAACAAATTAGAGCTGATTGCTTTTTCTAATTTCATACTTTCTAGATTTTAGAAAAGGTGTGAGGTAGTTAAGTTAACATCGCAATGGAAAACACAACAGGATATTATTTTTAGAATAAGTGAATTCAATTGTAAAATAAAAACTTTACAGCATCTTCATATTTATCATATAAAATAAAAATGGTTAGTTAGGGGGTTCTGCCATACAAGCACATTAGCAATTTAGGTACCTATTTAAGGGACAAATGTTAAAACTTAATTTAGTAAAAGGTTCTAGTCAAAGATTTTAGCAACTGATATCAAAATAATTTCCTTCAAATTCTTAGATTATTATATTTTATTTTTGTTCTTTACTTTCCCTAACTGAAAGTACAAAAAAAAATTACAAAACATGTTTAAACTTTAAAAGTAAAACAAGACTCAGATAAAATCTTACTTTAAATTGTATATATGGGTATCCTGTTGCAGTACATATAAATGACTGTAGAGCAACGAATCAAATCAACCCTATAAAAAACTTGTTCACATTCTTTCTGTTTTTTCATGAAATCGCAAGACTTGTTTTTTTTTTATTATTAAATAAGATTGGATGAAATCATTGCTATATTTTATGCTTATAGGATACTGAATTTGGACATGCTGCCTTCTCTCCATCAACTTTCTAAGTTTAACATCAAATTAGAAATATTATATGAATTTACTAATTATTTTTAAATTTTCAGGAAGAATTTGTAGATTTTAAATTCAATTAATATGATAATAAAACATACATAAATTAAATTAGCAACATAAAATGCTTTAATATATATACCTTACTTACATAATTATTATTTAATATTCATATATTTTACTTACAATAATACTTATTTAATACGCATACTTTACTTACACACATACTTTTTTAATACATATACTTTACTTACATAATACTTATGTAATACACAGTACAAAATCTTCCGGGCGTAGGTCATTCCGGGTTTTGGACTTTTCCGGATATCAGATTATTTGCCAAAAAAAACCTTAATCTAACACACACACCCGCGAATTTTACGTTTGCAATAGTAAAATAGCAGATATATAAGTAGGAATAATTTTTTTTTTAAAAAGGAAACAAATTTTTTAATACAATGCAACAAATTTTACTTGCAAATCTTCACATTTTTCGGTGTGGTATTTACTCTGAACATGTCCATTATTTAATCAATTAGGTCCAGGTTTAACTCCTTTTTCTTTAAAAATTGTCAGAAAGATGGGGAATAAAGTGAGAAAAAAAACGCCAGTTAGCAAAACGTCCTGATTTGGGAATTTGTACTGTATATACTTGCATTTAATATATTAGTGATGTTAAATAATTGACATCTCATGACTCAGAAGGGTCGAACTGTAAGCAACACAGGGAAGATGGATTGATATTTCATTGTGGCTTTCAACCCATAAACACAATTTTTGCATATTTTATTTTGATGTATACAGGAATTGTTTGCTGCCCTGTTGTCATTTTTTGCATAAGGAAGAAAATA
This sequence comes from Metellina segmentata, assembly GCA_947359465.1. Taxonomy (NCBI): domain Eukaryota; kingdom Metazoa; phylum Arthropoda; class Arachnida; order Araneae; family Tetragnathidae; genus Metellina; species Metellina segmentata. Next base: position 120,776,543 of record OX375881.1, read on the forward strand.
AGATTTTAACAGATGCTCTAGCTAGACTAACTTGAAAAAGGAAGGAATTTTAATACAATTCCAAAGTATATTCTGAAAAATACTACACTAAATTTAAACTGTTGCTCCAAAAAATAGTTCTTCAAAATGTAATGGTTATTCCCGATTTGCAATTCAGAAATAAGAAGCATTTATAAAAATGACAGTTTTTACAGTTATTAATTTTTGGTTTAGGTATGAAGTTTTTCAGAGATTTGAAGCATTGAAGGCTGTATCAATTAATTCATCAATTCCTTTTTAATATTTCTACCAGTATTAGTAACTTAAATTATAAGAGTAAGAAATGAAACAAAGCTGTCATACAAATGAGAAGATAATCCTAATGATCTTATCAAAGGCTTCTGGTAATTTAAGGAGTGAGGAAAAATTTTGTAAAAATGATTATACTAAGAACAATTATTTATGTGAAAATTAAACATTGTTTTAATATCTCAAATTTAGAAAATGGGGAAATAACCTATGCATACAAGCTTGGTGAAATTTAAAAATTTCTGGAGATTTGTAACAAATCAACTGACATGCAGTCTGTTTTAGCATTTGTTTTTAGAAGTTAAAGGTACTAAATCTAAAGTTCACTTAAATTACCTCAATCAGACCTCCTTACTTCTGTATAGAGTCTTTTTTGGATCAGTAGCAAATGACAAGAAAAGTGTCAACTAAAGTATTAAAAATACAAAAAAAAATATTTGTCTGAAGTTTAAAAAAAAATGAGTGTCTTAACTTTTAGTTGAACAGATATAATTTACAATAACCTGAAAAATACTTCACATATCAAATGCTAAAAGCTGCTGCACAACAGAGTATGTAAGTTTTTAATCAAACTTTCAAGAAAAGACCTGTTCCTTAGAAAGAACATGACCATACATAAAAAATACTAACATGTTGCTAAATGTTAAGTATTGGGCAAAATAGAAAAAAATTCATTGATTTTGTGTCACTATTTTTTGTTGAAAATTTAGATTCCAGCTTATTATCATCAATCTCAAAAGGCTACTTAACACACTTAGTTATGTACATTAACCAATTTACATCCTAAACTTGATCTTGTTTTTGTTCAATAACAGCTTATTTCATTCATATTTTCAAGCAAAATTAACTAAGATAGTGTTTTTTATCCTATACTTAGCCTATATAAATTGTTTTTAATAAATAGCATCAATTATCAAAAAATATTTCAAATTTTCAGACATTTATGTAAATTTATGAGAATCTTTAAGGGGAAAATCTAGCCGAATTCTTGACAGATTAATGTATTGTTTTATTTAAAGCCATGCAATAAAAATGCAAATTGAAGTAACTAGTATTTTCAATGTGCTTTCTATCAAGTTCCAAAAATGTCACCATCTTAAATGTATTTAATTAGACCTTTAAATCATTTAAGTAAAATTTCAGATATTCTCATGGGAAATCTAATAAAAAATTAATCTACAGTCAGTACCTGTTATATGGTCAGCTCAGCAGTCCAGAAAAATCCGACCATATATGTGGAACAATACTACACTATTTGTTTTATTTAAAGCCATGCAATAAAAATGCAAATTGAAGTAACTAGTATTTTCAATGTGCTTTCTATCAAGTTCCAAAAATGTCACCATCTTAAATGTATTTAATTAGACCTTTAAATCATTTAAGTAAAATTTCAGATATTCTCATGGGAAATCTAATAAAAAATTAATCTACAGTCAGTACCTGTTATATGGTCAGCTCAGCAGTCCAGAAAAATCCGACCATATATGTGGAACAATACTACACTATTTAATTATGGCAAGATTATATTCACCTATCACAATATAGTGCTCATAAACAAATAATTAAAATTTTAGGAACATTTTAAAAATTAATTCGCAAAGTAAAAACTACAGTAAGAAATATGCAATACTTTTTTAGTGAAATTTATTAGCTTACTTTACCAATCTAAGTACAGTATGCATGCGTACGTGCATCCATTTTCAATACATTTTTCTCTACTATTATAAAAGGAAGTGTTTGTTTTTCTTTATCACACAGTCCTGACAAATCTACAGTACTTACAATAATGGGATTTGACACATAGGTAGTCCAAATTTTTTGCAATTTTTGGGTCACAGCAAATTTTAAAATTTAATCTGGAACATTTTTAAAAGAATTTAATTAATATTTTCTTTGGAATGGCAACAGCATGAAAGATCGCATATTCTAAATTTATTTTTTAGGAACAATTTGTCAGCAGACTAAAAAAAAAATACAAATTTTTAGCATAAATGAGAACCTTTTTATTCGTCACATATGATCCAAATGAAACAAAATTTTCCTTTACTCTTTTTGTTTCAATTTCAACGTACTTTTCAAACAGGGAAAGATAACTTCAACCAATAAAGAGACACATGTCCACCAGTTGTGCTTGGTGAGTAAGATAATTGAGGGGTGCGTGGGTTACGCCGACGATGATTCAACATAAAAGAGAAATAGGGGGAAGGGGAGGGAAGTAAAGGTGTAAATTCAGGTCTTCTCCGGTGTCGCAAAGACTTTTTTTCTTCAGGTCATTCCCTGTGTTGTTCTTTGCCTCCAGAAATGTTACAACAATTACTATTTTTTGAAAAAAAAAAAAAAACGGTAGCCTCATTGAAAAGATGAAAAAACTGACCATATAACCGATAACCAGGAAAATAAAATGACTATAGAAACAGTGCGCTTTAACACATGTTTCCTATTAAGTTAAACAGGACTTTAGAAAACTGACCATATAAGAGGGTGACCATATAGCCGGTACTGACTGTATTTCATATCAAGAAAACATAGTGAGTTTACACTTCACAATATCAAAAGATAATTAATGACGAGTTCACAAAATTTAAAAGTGAGAATTTATAACCTATATATTGAATGAATTACACATCACATATTTTTATCAGCTGGTTGATTGGTTTGGATTTCATGGCACAAGATCCAAAAACGGACAACCTGGACCAAACACAAAAGGCATTACGTAAAATAATAAAAATTGCTATATTAAAAGTCTAATCAACAGCAAAAAGTAAATTAAAAAGATAAGTTAATTATACTGACGATAGGGATGTTGTAGTTTAAGTGATATAACAGCTGCAGGGTAAAACATGCAATGTATTAAAAAAGTAAGTCACCCTTGAAGAAACAAATAATGGGGTATTAATAACATGGGAACTTGATTATTAAAATTAAAAATCAGATGTAATTGAAACTATCGATTATAAATATGATGGTAATCCCGAGTGATGCAAAAAGGAAAAAAGTGATGAATGCAAAACAAGTCTAATAAAATTGGGTATAAGTATAAAAAAAAGGGTTGTAAAAAATATCTAAGATTTGTACAAGAAGTTAAAATAGGATTGATGAAGAATCCTGGCAAAGCTGGCAGGGTGGAGTGGTTCATATTTTTATTGGAATTTCTATCTGTTGGCAAAGAAAGCTGCTTTAAGAAAATAATGTAACCAATCATGTTTTCTGTATTCAAATGTAAAACAATTATCTTTGAACAAACTTAGTAGTGACAATTAAAAGATAAATTTTCTATGCAAATAACACATTTTATTACAATTTAACAGTACCAACACAAATAGTAAAATTGCATTTTATTATTTTCTACAAAAATTTTCAGCAACTAACATAACACTATAATTGATTAACTTCCAATCAACTCATTAACAAAGCTTTCAATCTGATCATCGTCTCGTACTCCAGTGAAACTTTTATGTGGCAAACCATTCCTGAATCCTACTACATGAGGCACAGCTTGCACCTGGTGGAGAAATAAAAACATAGATTACATATTTCTTGAGTTTTACAGTATTTCAGACAAAACCAAACTAAATGTGGTACAGTTTCCATACAAAAACTTTTTATGACATTGCTTTTTGTAGCGAGTTATGGCAGGCAAAGGGAACATTGTTTTTTAAGTTTATGAAAAATTCATGATTATTTGAATCCTATTAACTTTTGGAAAAAATTACTATCTCCCAAAGCTGACGTAGCATTCGCTAGTTTCTCACAAGAGGTACTTTCCATCGAAAATTTAGAAATTTCTCTCGCACTCCTGGAAATGCTTTCTCACATCCACAGGTGTGCATGCACCACAGGTTAAAAGCCACTGCATTAGACTGAAAGTAATAAATTAGTTGTCTGGACAAAAGTGAGGATTTTTCAAAAATTTACCTAGAAAAAAGAATATTCAGTTGAGTGAATTTGTTTATATTTCTAAATTCTTTTAATTTTTTTTTTCTAAGCCTAAAAAATGTAGTTTTTACTAATTCTTCCACGGTGAGATAAAAAAACGCCAAAAGCATTGCCATACAAAATCTGTATTCTCTGTATATAAATATCTTCACATAGAATCTGTATCCTACATATTAATAGAACTACTAAAATTAAAATTGTAACACACATAATCACTTGTTTTTAATGTCTAAAAACCTGCATAAACGAACATTGGAGATGTATGCAAATGATTAAAGTTAAGTAGCAATCCCACAGAAGATGTAGTTCAAATGAGGTGAAACTTGGAGAGTTTTGTGAAAGTTTTATGCAGCTGTATCAAATGACAAGCATATTAAAGAAAAACTGGTTCCTGAAGGACGATTAAGTTGTTCATTATGTTTCAATGTTGTTTATGGTTTCAAAATCAGCAGGCATTATGCATATTATTTTGCATATCGATTTAATTTAGTTGCTTATTTGGAACAGATTCTGATTGACCAAGTGTTTGTCCCTTGTCCTCAAACAAATTTTATCTCTACTACTATAAAAGGAAGTGTTTGTCTGTTTCTTGCCGCAAAATCCTGACAATTCTATAGCACTTACAGCAATGAGATTTGGCACACAGGTAGTCTGAATTTTTTGCAATTTTGGGGTTGCGGCAAAATTTTAAAATTCAATCTAGAAGATTTTTAAATGAATTTAATAGTTTTATTCTCTTTGTGGTTCTTCTTCGGACGAAAGAAGGAACAGCCCCAATCTTGACTTTTCTCCCCTACATGACCTTGGATCTATGCCAAATTTTTTACATCGCTTCGGAGAAGCTCAGAAAATTATTAGTTTTTGTTTCTGCTTTGATTTTTCACGCAAAAATCACTTTCACCACACGCACGCCCTTTCCATTGAAAAAAATAAACAGATTACATTTCCAGTCCCATTCCATTTCTGCTTCCATTCTCATTTTCCATGAGAGCAAAAAATAAAAAAACATATTGAAATAAAAAACATATTGACTGGGATTAAGTTGTTTTTTGTAAAATCGGAATCGCTAAAGATAGATTAAAATTTTTAATAGATTTGAAATCTGAGGAAAATTTTACTTTAGATTGATACCTTAAAATATGTTTTTCTTTAAATAAATAATTTTTAAATTGAATATATCTTCAACGGATTTGAAATCTGCAGATTAATACCTTACATCACTGCGTTGAACTGGCACATATTCTTACTTCATTACTTTCATTACCATTTTGGTTTTGATTGGAGGAATAAATTTTCAGCCAGACGATAAAAACAGACAATCTCTTAACTGGAGTCAATTAGTTATTTTTTTATCTCCTAGACCGTTAAAGATAGAGTAAAAATTTCAGAGGATTTGAAATCTGTGGAAAATTTCACATCAGACCCATACCTAAAAATATGATTTTTTTATATAAATAACTTTTTAATTGAATATATCTTTTATATTTTCACGCGAGATTGTGACATCACCGTAACTTTCCCTTTCCAAAAATAAACAAATTGTATTTTGTGCTGTTTGCTTTAAAAAAATTTCCGCATTTCCGCAAATGAGAGCAAGAAATAAAAAAACCTACTGACTGGGATTGTTAAGTTCTTTTTTCGTAAAATCGGAATCACTAAAGATAGATTAAAAATTTCAACGGATTTGAAATCTGCAGAAAATTTCACTTTAGATTGATACCTAAAAATATGATTTTCTTTAAATAAATAATTTTTAAATTGAATACATCTTCACCGGATTTGAAATCTGTGGAAAATTTTACACCACATTAATACCTTACATCACAGTGTTGCCTGTGGTGTTGGTTTACGCGCCAAGGTCACAGGCAACACCAGGCTAGTCACGCAGAGGCTAGTCTTTTATACAGGGGGATCAACTTTCAGCCATGAATTTAAGATATTTTAGTCATGACAAGTTTTGTGAATTTTTAATGGAGTGAAATCACTCCAGCAAATGTTCATGGAATAGATAATATTAACAAAAGCAATAACTTACATTGTATATAATACGCAGGTAATGTTGAATACAAATTTGCATGCTTCTTAGTCCTAAACTGATTATATTTCTCCACTAAAATGCTGTAGATTTAAGCATTTTTATTTTTATTTAATGGAAATTTCGAAAACTGTAACTATTATTGTTAATTTATTGATATCCTTAGCTGACTCAATTAGTTAGAAGCTGCTTTTATTTCTCTGATCAGTTCACTTATTGCTCCTCAATGAAAAAATTCTTTCAGTCTATGCATTTGAGTCAAGGATGCTTAGAACAAAACCTAAGATTTTATAAAGATTTGGCAAATCACAATTTGTGTGTTTCTTAAATCACTGATAACATTGAACCAACCTAGTTCTATAATTCTTGGTTTTAATTATAAATATAAGGGCCTTACAGTGTCAATCTCTCCAACTGTCAGCACCATCACAGGCATGTGGGTTGGTGATAGAAGTTTAAAATCCAGAAACAGATATTCCACAAACAATTAATATACGCTGTTATGTTATGATTTTTGGTGGTTCCTTGCTTGCTCCTATGTAAAGAGAACTTAGAGATTTCTGCAGGATTGGTGAGAGTCTAGGTGTAGAGCCTTGCCCAAACGAAGACAGAAAAGGAGAGAGCGATCAGAGGAGAACTGGACTGGATTGTTGTAGAAAGGCAAGAGTGACCCGAATGTTGACTTATGTCGTTAGCCAGTATCCATGTCGACGCCAATCCTCAGGTGAGATAACAAGATTCATAAACAAGACTTCCGAAATTCAACATTCAACCTCTTGCAAACGTTTAGCAAATATAAGGGTAAAGCTCATTTAACTTTAAACTGGACACTAACAGCAAACAAGAATGAATGGAAACGGTTTTGCAATTAACTGCAGTCTTTTATAAACCTTAATAACACCAGAACAATGTTAAACTTTCAATAAATTATTTAAGATAATTTTGTTATATTTATGAATGAGTACCTCCAAGTCTAAAGTGTCAGTAATAATAGCAGTTTATATCTGAATGTATTTGGTGAGAATGACTTTTACCATCTAAATTTCGAAATCTTTATTGTTAATAAAATATACGTGAGAAATGGTAGGTCAATGTGTGAACTGAGAGTATTCAAAAGAAAGCTGTGGTACGTGCATTCCCAGGAAATATGGGAGAATTGGTGATTGTGTGAGCGTAATTGTATAGTTGGAAAGCTAAACTAAACTGAAATTTCTTTGGAAAATTGTGACGCTTCATACTTAAAAAGTATTTTAAACATAAGTGCAAATCAATACAACACTATTGACAGCTATTATTCTTACACTGTGGATATTATTATTCTTACCTTCTTGCAACGAAGTACACATTAGAATGTGTTTAAGTTTTACTAAGATAACTAAACCATCTTTTTGTTTAAAGGGTTGCTATAAAGTCAGACTTGGCCTTCTTAATTTAACTAAACTTTCACTGTTTAAAATTTAAAAACTTTTCAACATCTATCACTCCTGTGTGTAGCATTACATGAATATTTGCAAATACTAATGAAATAAGTTAAACCAAAATTTGGCATGCCCCTCTCAGGCTACATATTAGGATACTGTGAATTGACAGTGAAAATATATAATTAACATAAGTTCAAACCTCAAAGTCAGATACATTGCTTTCTATGTTTATAATCAGAATCTGTCAAATTTTGACCAAAAATTTCCTGTCACTTTGACAGAAAACAAATTGAGAGGTTTATAAACAGGAAGCAGTGCAGTAATTTTTGACAGCATGTTAGTAGTTAGTACAAAGTAACCAAAGTGTAAAGATCTTATAAACTTACGTCATATTTCATAGCTAGTTCTCCATTTGAATCTATATCCACCTTCGCTAAATGCACCTTGTCGGGATGTTTTCCAACAGCTACTTCTAGTCTTGGTTCAAGGATTTTACATGGACCACACCAACTGAAATCAATAAGTAAAAAGAATACATATCATATGCAGTAAATCCTCTCTTAAGTGATCGTTTGACTGTAGTGCTCACTCAGAGGAATTGTCATTCAAAATTTTACAGACACATTTTTAATTACTAATAAAAACTAATCATTCAGGAAAATCCACTACCTGACAGTATGAATGAATTGCTATGGTTTGTACTACCAAATTGAATATAATACATGTGATTATGCAAAGAAGTGCTAGTTCCAAAGAAAATCATTTTCTTGTGATTTGCATTCTCTAAAAACACTCAATGGATAAATATTAATCAACACAAAGGCACATAAAAACTAAATAGTAAAAGGTGCATTTGGTATTTCATACCTGAAACCATTCATTGAATTTGAAATGTAAAAGATGCAGTGTTTTGAAAACATCTGGCCAAATTATAGAGGTCCCAAATAAACACCTTTTGTCAAAGAATGTGAATTTAGAAATGCCCCATTAAGTGGTAGAAGGTACTGTTTAGGTCAGTCAATAACATCTCTTGGTGGAGTTGGCCATCATTCTTCACTCCGATTTTCAATACCAAGCTCCAAATATCAGTAGTGATGCATGGCGTTGAAAATCTGACCTGCAAATGATGCCCTACTTCTCAGAAAACTTTATAGACTGAAACGAACAGCGTCCTCTACCACTTAAATGCGGCATATCTGGACGCATTTTTGACAAGAATGTTTATTTGGGGCTCTCTACAATTCAGTTAGATATTTTCGAAACTTGTCTGCAATAAATAAACTGAAAACAAATTTGAATAGTAAATAATTAATTTTTCTCCCGCTCAAGTTCTAAATTATTTAAAACAATGCTGGTTGGAAATATATTTTTCTCTGATCGTGTTGTTTTATTTGTATTGATGTAAGCATGTTTAAAATGAGCTGTAAATAGAAATAAACATATCTAGTAAATTTTCATGAATAGACTCTCGGATTAGGATTTATAACGTCTCGCCTCATCAATTTATCACCAACAATTTCGATATTAGAACCAAAATTTGTACTGTGCAAATGAAGAGATTTTCAAACCTTGCTTGAAAATCAATCACAACAGGTATGTCCCTTTTCACAACTCTTTCTTCAAAATCCGCTTCGTCTTGCACTTTAAATATTTTTCTTTTTATACTAGATGTAGCAATAGTTTTAACACAGATTCTCGTTCGAGAATAAGCTGTTTTAAAAAGATTGCACGAGGCCCGAGAAATAAGAAAAGACATTTTGAAATTTTAAATTGCGAACAATATAAGCAACTGTCTAGCAGTTTCGATATAAGGCGATACTTGCAAATAATCCAAGATCTAAAATGTAAATAAACACAAAATCACGGTTAACAGTTTTAAATGTGCAAAAGAAACTTCAAGTTGTTATATAATAATCTTTTAACCAAAAACAGTAAATATGTCCTCAATATTATGATTTCTCTCACAGAAAAACATTTTGTTCAGTAAATCAAGAAAACCCAACATTATAACCCGCTCTAAATTTTTGAAATTATTAACTTAATTTTATCTTTAATATTGGCAACATGGCTATTCTAATGTTTGTTTTGGATTGTTCGAGTCTTGGAAATTTTATTCGTAGGTTCCGAGACGGTTTCCCGTTTTTAAATATGTTAAACAAAGATTTTGCTCTTTCTTAAACATTTATTTTTTGCTGGATGCATGCAATCACCTTTGTGAACTAACTCATCAAAAGAAAATGTCTTCCAAAACTCCAATATCTTTAGCAAGCTTTTTTGTATTTAATTCCTCATACTGTCGTTACGAAGATGACGTAAGTTAAAAATGCTGCATTTTCTTTGAATTTTCCAAAGCTGAAATCTTTTTGGAAAGATAAATAAAGCGATACAATTGGCGATTGGATTACTAAATATTAGGAATGTTATGTAGTCATTGCATATAGCCTACTTAACAAGAAAATCTTGTTGAAAATATTGCAAGAAATTGAGTGTGCTCAAAATTATATTTGAACTGTCCAAAAAAATAATTTCAAAAATAAAGTTGCATAATGATTTAGGTACACACCTGAACAGTGTGACTTCGTGGGTGCATATTTCCTACAATTCCTATCACACTTAATAGCATTGCTCACCGAATAGCACATGACAGTTCACCAACTGAGACTCAGCCACAATTTACAAATTGCGCCACCTTGACAACCTATTGTTTTCGTAGGTGAGCGACATGGCCATCGTGGTTCACTGCTCTAGCAACCTTAGAGTTATATGGGAAGCAGGTTTGATTTTCCTGTCAGGTGCATTCTTCCCTGGATGTATTTCTCTCTTCTGTATCAATAAAACCTACATTGTGTGTGTGTTTATTACTTGATGTTTTATGTCTGGCGCAGCACAGCAGAATGTGGCCCTTGCACCATAAAACCCCAAACCAACTAACTCATGTGAGTGACACACAAGATAACCTGATCAGTGCAACCCGAGTTCATCTTTTCTTCCTGAAAAAGTGAAGAATATCTGCTTAACTGATCATACGCAGAACCCAGATTGTCTTGGGTCACCAACCATTGTTATTCACGTTCCACCAGTAAAAATTAAATCAAAATGAATAATGAAGCCAATCTAAAGATTTGAATGCAAAATTTCCTAGTTTTCAATTTGTTTTCATCCATTCATTTGTAAAATATGATTCAATTGTTTTGTCAAAAGGTAGTATACTTTTATACAAGTGTACTGAAGAACACCAAGATACATTTGTTGAATCTTTAAAAAAGTAAAGTCCTGGTTAAAAAATATTGAGTGGTATGTAGTATCCGATATGTAACAACTTATGGTGATTTATTGTATTAATCGTCATAATTTGCATGTCATTTTACCCTTAGATCTTGAAACATTTTCTATTTTGTTGTGAAATAAGGTTGTTTTTATACTTACTGCACAACAAAAGACATTAAATGCTGTATTCAAGTACATATCATTCTAAATTTTAATCAGGCTTAGTACAGCATTTGTAATGATTTAATAACTATACATTCTGATGATTATTTTCTATTTAGTTAATTGTACAATAAAGGGTACAGGTGCACTGAAGGGTGTGTTCAATTCTGAAAGTAATTTGCTGCTAATTTTGGTAATCTATCTTGTTTTATAATTTTGGTTGTTTCAATCCCATGGAATTGGAGACATCTCCTACAATGCATCTTTACCCAAAAATTATTTCCTTGTGCTCTAGAAAATATTTTTGTTTTATTCTCATTTGCAGGAAGAAAATAAGATATTGTATTTCTATCCTCCTGAATTGGACTTGAATAGCAAAAAAAAATCTGTTGGTTTATGTGAAGCTGTAATTAAATTTACAGAGTAAGTAATATGCTGAAACTATTTATAGCATTTTAAATAAAAATATCATATGCATTTTTGTTTTTGTTAAATTTTAAATTTAAAAAATCCTACATTTTTCTGTTTTAAAATTTAAAACTAAGGTGTTTGAGGATTGCTGATAAATTTAAGCTTCAAGCAGAAAATACATATGGATAAGGCTAGCCTATCCATATGTATTTTCCAGGCAGCCCCAAAGTCACTGCTCCTCAAAAACAGTGTGGAATGTCACAATGTGCTTGAAAACCTGGCTGAGAGAAACAAAGCCTCTCTTGCCTGGGTCACTGTGGCATTAAGGGTAATGAAACAGCGGACCAATTAGCAAAACATGGATCTAAAACACCATTTATTAGATCAGAGCCTGTTTGGGGTCTGCCTCACATTGAGGTTAGAGGGACTATAAGGGATTTGCTTCGTGCTGAGTCCTACCATGCATGGCTTCAATTTAATGAACAAAGACAAGCCAAAGAGCTCAATCAGTGATCTCCTTGGGATAGATCAAGATAACTGCTGAATTTCGGTAGTAAAGAATTCAGGATAGCTACTGGCCACTGTACCCTGAATAGACACCTCAACATTATGGGTGTTATAGATGACCCATTATGTAGAGGTAAGTTCTGTAGACGTTCTATGTGAATGTGACCATTACTCTGGACAACGATTTGAATATGTGGGATACCACTATCAAACCCTGGGAACTGTCAAGGCTCATTCCATAGATTTTGAAACCAAGGGCCAAAATTTTTTTTTTTTAATAAAGTTGATTGTGGCACATATTTTTAATGAAAAATATATGATCTTTCTTGTAATTGACTTTATTTTTGCTTAAAAATAAGAGTATATCGTAAGTAGTCTTATTAGTATGTTTCTTAAAGGCTTCTGCAATTCCTTCACTTTTAATATAGGTACCTATCGTATTTTAATTTTCAATTACTAATATATTTTTAGTAAGAATATATCAAAACATAACAAAATAATGTCCATTTTGGTATTTTTTAAACAATCAAAACATATCAATGTTGTGGGGAGTCGCATACATGACCATCAATACATGTTTTTTATTTCCTACGTCATTAAATTAACAGAAAAATTCTAAATTATTATTTACAAAATATAATCATACTAATTGATGAAATAATGTCCACAAATTAAAAAAATATTATATTTAAATTATAATTTTCAATGGTCATGTATGTGACATGAAATAGTAAAATGCAAAGATTGCTATTGTATTGCAAGTAGATTTTGCTATGAGTTGTTCATGTGAGTGGCAAAACAAAATACAATCTGCACTTTGGAGCATGGAAAATGTAACTTTGTTTACATCTGCGTTGTTTGAAAGTAATAAAAAAACACACTGTTATCTTATTGTAAGTGATACCAAAGATAAATCTAAGCTATCTGTATCTGCTTTCATTTTAAAACTTCTTGAAATTATTAAATTTCAGGCAAATGAACCAAAGTTGATCATCTGGAGTGATGACCCATCCAGCGAGTTTAAAAACAAATTTATTTGTTACTTTCTTTTTTTGTTATCCAAATACAAAAGCGTTTTTCAGGTTTTTAATGGAAATATTCCGCAACTTCCTATGGAAAGGGAGTTGTTGATGGTATAGGTGGTACCGTTAAGTCGCGATTATATGCAGAAGTGAAGGCAAGAAGATTCATAGTACAGAATGCAATCAACTTTCAATATAATATTTAGTAAATAAAATAATTGTTATTCCATTTTGGTCAAAAAACTAGGACGAACTTTTGTGTCAACCCAATATATAGTATATATAGAACCAAAAAATGTATATAAATCTGCTTCTAAAAATTTTCAACATAGCTAGTTGCAAAATAGCACATGCCATATCTGGACTGCTGGCCAGGAAAACTTAATCAGAGAACCACATCTAAACTGCAGACAGGTTAAAACTATTCTATGGGCCTGTAAATATTTGGAAACCTGTATCTGGACTGCAAGCTTGATTAAAATCATTTGAGTCTAAAATTGAGAATCTAAACTAGACCTTATAAAAATATTTGGAGGACTGTATTTAGTCTGATCCAAGATAAATTTATTCGCTACACCTGATTTTTGTATGGGTTTAGTTTTTTATTGTATGCATACAATATTTTTTTGTGGACAGACTGTTTAGCCTCATCCTGATGAGAACAGCTATTTCTCAAATAGCTGCAGTTCAATATTTGTGTAGATATAGCTGAATAATTTATTGTATATTTATTTGTAGGACTTTTGGAACATCACCATGTGAAGCTTTGCATACACAAAAAACAAAACAAGTATTCTTGGAACCTGAACCTGGTTTTTGGATGGTCATGGTATATACAAAATATATTATAAAGTATTTTATGTGTGAATTTCTTCAGTAATAAGAAAAAACCATCTATCATTCAATTCAAGCATTTACAAGTAATTTAAGAAAGGTCACTTAAAATTAAGGTGACAATTACCGACCCCACACACTCAATCCAATCAATGGATACTAGACTTATTTCTCACTTGGTTAATTTCTGGTATACAGTACAGTCCTTAAAGGTTGTAAGCTTGGTGCCAGAGTAGCAATTCAAGAACCCCAATCTATATCGCCAACCAATCAGTTTAGTGGTCAGTGCTTACATCTTGCTTTTTGGCTTTGATAGTCGTGTTTTAAAATTCTTTTATTCTATTGATGCCTAATTTCTCTAAATTTTGTTTGCTTGTAAGACACTTTTATAAATTTCTCTTTAATGGTGTTACATTGGATGTTGAGGACGTTCAATCTTGAGTTAAAAATCACAGAACAAAAGTTACAAAAGCGCTACGTTTATTTATCCATTTTACAGAAAAACGGAACACGAAACACATCTTGAGAACATTTTATTCTAATGCTTCAATTTTCAGAAATAAAACTAATCGACTGCAGCATTTTCTTCAAATCGTTGCCATTCTTAAAAATCTCATTGAATAAATGTAAACACAAATAGTTGGAGCTGCTTAAAACTGAATCTAGCATTGGGTCTCTTAATCCTGGTTCTGAGTGCTGTGATATGAAAGCATAATTTATAGAAAATATTTTACTTTTATTAAATAAAATGACAAAATGCACTTCAAACATTAAGTTCCCATTGGAGAACAAAGCCACAAATGCAAATATTCAATACAGATGTTTGTGCTTGCATTACATGCTTATAACATCCACGCAAACCAAATAAATTTGATATTGTACTATTGGTAAAACATTTTGGCAATTGATGGAAGATGTTTTGGTCCCAATGACACCTTACTTTCCATTCCTAACTTCCAACTCTGCCAGTGAACAAGGATGTTTCAACAACTCGGTAAAACTAAGGTGTTAGTAACTGGAACTTTACCGTCTCTTAAAATAAAAATATGAAGAATATAATTTGCACTAGTCTGTATTGCCTGTGTGTGGATTTTGTATCTTCTAGGGACCTTTTTTTTTACACTAGTAGTCTTTGGATTGAGGCAGAGAACCTCGAAACAAAAAGGGAATGTGGCATTTTCTTCACATGTTTAGGGGTCTGTGAAAGTGAGCAAAATGTAGGCAGTGCAGGTTGAATTCCTTTCTCGGCATATTTCTCCCTTCTGGGTCAGTAAAGCTTTTTTTGTGTACATGTTGTGATGTTGTCTGTCATGTGACCAAATATGGCCCTTGCACCATAACCCCCCCCCCATAAACCTTTCCTGCTTAAAAGATTAGAATCTAAAATTTTAAATTTCCAATAAATATATTCTTAGTTTTTGTTTATAGTTGGGAATCAGTGTAGTTCATCAGTAAGTCTGGGAAGGGCCACTTCTAAATTTTTCATGGTTTATTTCATGTTTTACAAATTTTAAGTATTGAAAGTGCAATACAAAGTCCAAAATCATGAATCCTTAGGATCTCGACCTTTCCAGATTTCAGATTATTTGCATTTTTTGTCAAAAAAAACTTTAATCTACAATGCACAAATTTTGAGTTTCCAATAGCAAATGTATAAATAGGAATAATTTTTTAAAAAGGAAAAAAAACCTTTTTAATACAATGCAACAAGTTTTACTTGCAAATCTTCAAAATTTTCTGTGTGGTATTTACTTTGAATATGTCCGTTATTTTGCATTGTTTTATCAATTAGGTCCAGATTTAACTCCTTGTTCTATAAAAATTGTAAAAAAGTGAGAGAAAAAAATGTTATTTAGCAAAATGTCCAGATTTGGAAATTTTTGTACTTACGTTAAGATATGTACTTGTTTGTGATAAAGATTTTCATTTGTGAAAATGAAATTTGTTTTGTCATAATTTTTTGTTTCTTCGTTGGAATGTATCTCAAGATATTTTATACTTCTGAATAAAAAGATAAAATGTGTAAAACAATACACACACACACACATATTTGCATGAAACATTCATATTTATTTTTTTATGTGCTACAGATATTAAGTGTACCATGTCAGCAGAAAAGTAGAGACAGCCAAGTATACATGGAATATTTTACCGATGAAATTCAAGACCACATTTACCAATCTCTTTTGTTGAAATCCTACAGAATGTTCACAGTAAGAACTTTTTCTGATTCCTGAATACTTAGCTTAATTTGTTATATTTTTATCTCTACTATTATAAAAGGTGCTTGTGTGTGTGGAAACTTTTTGAAAGTACAGCGCTATTTAAGTTTTATCATTTATGCAATTTTTTATTTATTACTGTTTTATTTGGTTTCGTCGGAATCAGTGAGGTTGACTTTATAAAAGCATAACTTTGTCATGGACGATGCCATGTGGGTACTGCTAGTGCTGTATATAGCTAGCTGGCTTACAAACAAAGCACACTAAGTCAAAAAACATAGTTCTGAGAAAATGAAGAGGGGGAAATAATTTTAATTTTCAATCAATATAAAAATTGTAATTTTATCCTTCAAACAATGATTTATTATGCTTTTTAATTACTCTGTGATTTAGAGAAGAGTACTTAAATAATGTTTATATATATTCATATAGCAAGTTAATAAAATTTTAGTACTTAATATACATCTATTCATTCCACCCCCACTTTCTTGGTATCCAGCAAAGTGCCCTGGTTTGTTGTTGCATTTTAAAGGTTCAAGACTGTGCCATACTAGTTCCAGTTACTTGGGAGGACGCTTCCCTCCATGTCACCCCGTGTTGGAGTATATAAGATTTTAGCACCGAAGCGAGAAGGTCTCTGAATGGAAAATAAAAGGGGAAAATGTGTCCCTGTCCTAGCTCATTAATATGAATCAACATGGGATTTGAAAATGCTCAAGGCCCAAAATCTCCTCATGCCTGTTGGCAAGGATGGTCAGAAGGGACCTCTTCATTGTGCGACAAGCCCAAATCATAAGTCAAGCTGGGTATTTGTTCTCATCATCGAGTGGCGAGTACGTACTCATGATGGAAGCTCAAACGCCTCCCGGAGGCATCTACTAGGAGCGCGCCCCCTCCTCAGTAGCCCAGCAGAACATAAGTCTGTTCCCATAATGTGGGCGGTAGTAACGGTACCATCATCTCTGGTGCATTGCACACCCTGCCGTCTACCATATAGCCTGGAATTCGTAATCAGGCAGGTATTAGCCCACAGCAGCTAGGTTGTGATCCAATTGGTATCGCTAGTTACCAAGTGGCACCTCAACGAGGTCCTGCCACTACTTGACAGGAGTGACATCTAGCTTTCCCGGTAACCATCCTGAGGTGCAGACGCTCCAGCCCGAACCAATAACCGGTCGTCGGACACTACGATCGGAATCGCCCAAGCATTTACAGACAGCCTGCCTGCATAGATGACCAGGTACCTACGGTAAAAATCGACCAGCTTCTCCTGTCCCGCTCAGTGGACTGCGCCATACTGCTCTAGCAAGACTTGGAAGCAGGCACACGAGATATGACGCATGGAATTAAAATAAAGAGCTTTACAACCAGTCCGTGCTCAGAAATCATTGTATTTCCCATATTTTGGATTCCTCCCTGATCTGAGATCTCTCCTCAGTGTCATTAAAACTTTCACTGTGTGTGTATGTCAATCACCTGATCTTGTATCTGGCGCAGCATGGCCTTTGTGCCACAAGACCCCAAAACGAACCAATCCATATTTTGGACTCAGTGTCTCTGGGACAGCTTCTAAATGAACTAGAGTTGGTTGCTATGTAACTTGAGAGACAGTCTTCCAGACTTGATGTAGGTGATACCCCCCCTTGCTTTAAAAAAATTAGAAACAGAAATCTAACCTTTGCAAAAATAAAAAATGACTTGTTGGACTTCACCAGTCTAAAGATCACCACATTCCCTGGTTTAGAAAAACGAAAATGTCATTTGAAAATTTTGATTTAATTAATTTTGCTTGTGAGCCAATGATACATATAGTATGGCTGCAGTTTAAAGTCAGGTGACGTTGAGAAGTCTACAAAGTCGGTTAAGCTCACAAGTGGAAAGGGCTGCAATTTGTACGATCATGCATGGTGACTGTCGTAGGTGGTTATTTTTTTTACCAACTTGTAGTCACTGCTGTTGGCATGAACAGTGAACGATTCATTCTGAACCAGAATGTGCAATAAAGATGACGATTGTTGAAATGCATCATTTATACCTAACTCGCCCATATTGAATGAGTAGAATCGTCCAAAACCACATGACTCAAATACCAATTTTCTGAAACTGGATTCTGATGTATTATGTTATAAACTATTGAATTTGAATTTCTTCAATTTTCTATGCTCTTTACTTAATTATTACCTTTTATTTACCTTCATTACATGAAATCAAGAAAATTAACTCTTCATTGCAGCTTATGAATGGTACATTTAGAAGCATTGTGGAAGAAAAAGGAAATGCTGCAGTGTTGAGGAAGAGCTTGAATCAATTCTACGAGAATGTATGTTTTTATTTTTTTCAATCATTAATATCTTTAAAAATCAATCAAAAATGTTTGCCGGATCCTTAAAATGTGTTAAATTTTGTTTGTTTTCTGCACTTTAGAAGTTGATCACAAAACCTTTTGCTTTTGTGGGCAAAGTCTATTTACTAACTGGAGAGCTTAAAAGTTCCTGTAACTTTGCACTAAAAAGCTTGAAGAAACATTTCATTCTGAAAATGTTCTTGTGAAATACATTTTTTTACTAACAGATACAGTTTTCATGTTTTCGAATTATATGAAGTGCTACAAAAACATCGTCTGCGCTAAGCTCCAAGTAAATGCAAAATTTGGTTGTATATTAATTTTGGTGCCTAAATAATATATTTTTATTTACGTGTTTGCTGACACAATTATTTGAGCTAAGAATCAATCTGGAAAATTCAGGACTTTTCAGTAAAGGTTAAGAAAGCAAATCCCTTCCTGTTGGGCTACCTTCTGGGGCTTCTTTCCTTTAGGTGTGTATGGGATTTACTGTCTTTGCACTCCTGTGTGATACCCAAGCGATCCTACTACTATGTTCCCCAATCTTTCTTTCCCCCTTTTACAACATATTTTACTTGATGTTGTCTTGTGTTTGGCACAGCTTGATCCAAAAACTCTTGTACCATAAAACCCCAAACCAACCGACTGTTGGGTATTGAGAGATTACAGAAATGTATCGCAAAATAAAATACTAAAATTAACCAGTCTATTTTTGAATTTCAAATGTGTAATGAAACCTTGTGTTTTGATTGTTTTCCATAATTTTAATCACTGAAAGATTCATTGAGGTATAATTTGTCTTTTGAGACACAACTAGGATAAAAGCACATAAGATGAAAACATCTCTTTTATTATGTGTATACATGCCTTGGATAGGAAATTATACAAATACAAATATTGACGACCATCTACAGGCTCAAGCCCAACAAGGCTGGTCCTTTGTTTATGAATTCCCCAATTCCCACTGACTATCCAATTGTATCTTAAATTCATACACTCCCTTTGAATTAACTATATTTTCTGGCAACTCGTTCCAACTGTCTATTACCCTATTAAAGTAGTAGTTTTTCCTTGAATCCCGATTAAAATGTGTCTTATTCAATTTATACCCATGGCCCCTTGTTCTGTTATCCCTATTGAAATTTTAAGCCCTCTGTGTCCCCTTGTTTTACAAACTTGAAAAGCTGAATCAAACCCCCCTCCTTCTTCTTCTTTCCGGTGTATACATGTTTAGCTTACTTAAACGTTCATTATAGTCGAAATTTGCTAGCCTCTTTATGTGATGCTTAATACAACCACTGTTATCGAACCGAAAGCCAGTGATTCTGCATCCTATGAAAGAGAATATTTGTTTTTCAACAAGTGAATATTTCCATTTTTTATTTAAAAGATTTTCAAACCTCACAACCATGGGTTCCAAGGACTAGAATTTTTTCTGGGCACTAGTCCACAGTTATCAGTTTGAAAACTAATTTAAGAATTATTGGTTGAAGATTGAATAGGTGGAAAGAATTCAGCATTTTTTAATTTTTTGCTGAAAATACGACTGAAACACTTTCATCTAAAAGTTATGAGAAGCCTTTACCCGTGAACTTGACATTGTAGTACTTCGTCCAATCAATTTTCATTTTTTAAATCATTTATTGTGGTTGCTTCCTTTTTTAAAAGGCTGTATTTTAATTGTTAATTTAAATATTAACTGACTGCACAGTAGAGTTGAAAATATACCTGTAATTGTACCTGAAATGCACACAAATGTTTCTCAAATTTTGAGTGTTAAAAAATTGTGATTGTAAAAAAAATTGTAAAAATTGAAATTGTAAATTGAAAAAAGTGTTTGTAAGTTTCAATAGCTAATATTTACAACCAACTTAAAGTGATCAGATAAGGTGCAAGTCGTCTTCAATTATTTGCATACATAATCTTAAATTTCATGTGGTTTCTTGAGTAAAGTTAGTTGTGAAGCTGTGACAGGCACAAGTAACTACCAACAAAATTTTTTGGGAATTTTTATAACCATGATTAATTTTTAAAGTGTAAATGTCTCTTGATGTGAACTTTCATAATTTTTGAAGTAAAGATTGCTCCATATAGGAAAAAGACATTTTAATTTTCTGCAGGTACATACTTATTTCTCTTTGCTTGGGTTGTCCTTTGTGTTTCTGCTTTGTACAAAGGATATTAGAAAGTCTATCATTTTCATAGGCTTTTTTACATTTTATAAACTTTTTATTTACACAAATTTCATCAATATTTTTTTCCGCCATGAATAAAGACTACTTCATTTGCAGCATTCTCAAAGAGTTCTTAAACCATTCTTCAGTTATTAGCGATACAGTAATTTGAAATTAAATTTTTTGTATAATGTAGTGTCTATGGTATAATCTCTCAGACTTTTCAAAGTGATCAACTTATATGTAATTATTTCCAATCACATTAGTCAATCCAATCGGTGTTTTACATGATCCCCATAAATCTCTTCCTCAAGAAATAAGTACAGACTGGTTTAAAATATGAAATTAGATATTTCTCATCGCAAAATTAAAACATTTTTGCTGTACATTTTTTCATCCTTTGTTATACATTCTTTTTTACTTGTCCAATTAATTTTTGTTTTGCAAACGGCAAAATAAATCTCTGTTTCTGTAAAACTGGGCGTTCAAAGGTCATTGTTTCAAGCAGTTATTTTAAACTGAATCGGTATAAAATATTTAAGCGTCTTGAAGGAATGAATGAAAACATGAGCTTGGTTTATCGCTTTATTGTTTTGTCACCGTATGTAGCCAAGAAGGTATTTAAAAAATTATTCTACCATATTGAAAAGGATAGTATCTTAATATTTTGTGTTTAACTGGTATTACATCATTTTAATTTAAAATGTGTAATTTAATGTATAATTCATGTTTTATTTTTAACATCCATGTTTCTTGACTCTCACTATATTGCACTCTTGTCCCCCGAGATGCGAGGGCTGCTGTAGCCCAGTTGAAAGAGTAGCTGATTAGCAACTCGAGCGTTGCAAGTTCTAAATTTAGTCCAACCAAAGACAGTCATGCATGTGGGTGCTGGTCATGTTAAATATGTTGGGGCTTCAAATGTCTTCACGTTGGCTTGGTGGGAAAGTTTGGAGAGTGGGGTGGCAGTTCAAGGGTTCACCTCTTCACCTGACTGGTTGAAAATGATGAGGTGTTGTCTATGTATTTGTCCAATCGGAATTGATCCTGGACCATCACTAATAGCCCATTGTGTTGCTCCAGTGCAACGTTAACCCATTAACGCCCAAATTATTTTTTTCTTGAAGAAATGGAATAAAAATCTTGAAATTGGGGTATTTTATCTTCCTTATGAATATTATAATCGAATTTTATTGAAGCTGACATTAGTTTTTTAAAAAAATGACATACTAAAAATAGATTGCTGGGCGTTGGCACGAAAATTTTTTAGCAGATAGCTGACAAATATTAGTACTTCAATAAAATGTTTAAAAAGGATAAAACAGATGAAAACAAAAATACACCACTTTAAAATACATGCATATATTTCGAAATACTTAGAAATATGTTAGAAACTTATACAATAATAATAAAACACAATAATTTATTCAGGATTTACTCCAAAATTATAAAAAGCATTACAATTCTTTTGAAGATTCTACAGTGAATTTCTCAGTTCTATTGTCTCTTATAGTCCCAGTAGCTCTGAAACCTTTTTCTTGTAGATTATGCAGTAAAAGATGGCTAGTGAAAAAGTTGTAAAAAAAAAAACTATATGGCGTGATGGATTTTCTATACTATGGACAACATATTCATTACAACTCTTTCTCCCAGTGATTCTAAAGCACGATTCTCTGATTGTTCTTTCCCACAATACAATGAAAATTTGTAGCAGTATCCACTATCGCCACACATTGCCCATAATTTGTAACCAAAGCGTATTGGCTTAGCTCTTATGAACTGTTTTAAAGAATGATGCCCATAATACCTTACAATCATCTCGTCGATCGACAGGCGTTTTTTAAAAATTCCCCACTGGTTAAAATTTTTATTGACTTTTTCCAAAAGGGGTCTTATCTTGAATGATTTATCATTCTTATTTTCAGATGCTTTGGAATTGTCCTGGAAATGAATGTATAATTTGATTTTTAGGTAAGCATTTCTACTGAAAGCGTTCTGAACTAGATGAATTCCTAAGTCTTCTGCTTCACTCCAATAATCTCTTTCACTAGGGAGAGCATGGTAGCCAGAAAATATTAAAAACCCTATGAATATCTTTATATCTTCTGTAGTGATATTAAAATCATGATCGTTTTTTACATTTTTAGCATAGCGAACTGTCTCCTCAACAATTAAATCATATATTTCATCGGAAAAAAGTTTTTCAAATATATCAACTGGAGATGCATTTCCTATGCCAGTTTCCATTGCCACAAGACAATCCTTGAAGGTTTTCTCTGCATCCGACCATTTGGTGTACTTCGGTGTTTTCGTTTTCCAGACTACTTCCAGCTTTTCAGTTTTTAGCTTTTTATTTTTTCTCTCAGAAGTTGAAGGCAAATCTGTTTCATCACATTCATCATCTACTGATATTACTTCTATTTTCCCAGCAATATCCTTTATAACTGGAGCATCTAACTTCTCATCATTTATTTCCTCTTCGTCCGTCAGTTCATCAACATCAGGTGGTATAGCAATAACATCATCTTCAATTTCTTTAGAAAACAGATATTCGACCGCATCCTGAACATTACTGAATATTTTCCGATTCATTTTTCCAATCTGAAGAAAAACAAAACCGAAATTATCGTACTGCCTGCAATAAGTGGAAAAAAGAACGCTTGAACGTCCACAATCTATTTATAGTACATCAACATTTCGGCACGATTTTCTACTAATTAAATTTATTTTGAACAAATACCGCATTATATCGAAATAGCTACATCTATAACCATAAAATAAAACCACATAAAGTTTCACTTACTGTGATCACTTTACTGTTTTCTCAAGAAATGTGAATGAAGATCGAAAACCTGCGTTACGAAATAAAAAGATAAACTTTCGTCTATCACTGCCAGATACCAACTACAGCAAATGAAAAAAGCACATGACATTTGAACTCTGGAATGTTTCTTCTTGCCACGTGTACAGTTCCACTGCCCTGGAGTGAATTGAAGATCATTCAAAAGTGCGTTACTTGAACTTCGTCTAGCAGTCTAAAATTATACCGCTGGGCGTTAATGGGTTAACTTAACTACCTACCTGCCTCCTAGAATTACAATTTACTGAGGCTTATTGTGGTTTCAATGTCTAGGAACATAAATATTTTCTTAACTACCACTGTTGTTTTATTTGGTATAAAATTGATTAGATAACCTACTCTGAGGCACATTGCAGTTAAGTTGGTTCTTAAAAGTGAAAAATAGAGTGTTGAAGTGAATTAAATAAACCTTAAATCTGTTTTTGACAACGGTATAATGCTATAATAAACCATAAATAATTTCTTAACCATATAAATAAGTATTCTTAACCATATATATGTTAATTACCACTGTTAGGTTTTTTGCTATAAAATTGATTAAATAATTACTCTGGAGCATACTTTAATTAAGTTTATTCTAATATGAGAAATCTAGAGTTTTAAAGTGAATAAAATAAAGCATAAATCTGTTCTTAACCAAGTAAATAAAACGTATCATGTAATTAAACTATAATTCTGTTCTTAGCAAAGTAAATATACCTTACATAAATCTGTTCTTAGCAAAGTAAATATACCTTACATAAATCTGTTCTTTACCAAGTAAATAAATGAAACCTGTTCTTAATTAAGTAAATATACAGTGAATCTGTTCTTAACCACTGCTGTTATTTAAATTAATAAATATCTTCAATTCATGTCCTATTATCGTCCATTTCTATTCTCTATTGGCAATGCCCAATTCTTGATTATGCTTTGTTTTTGTGGGCTACTTTTACTTTTATTATTTTGCTTTTAATTATTGCTATGTTTTATGTTTGCTGCTTATGCTTTTATTGTTTGCCATTTGTGTTACATTACCATGTGGTGCATAATTATGACACAAATATGTCATAGCCATGTAGTGCACACATTTGTGACTACAGATTCAGACAAAAGCACAATGTACCAGATTTCATCTAAATTATTGCAGGTGCAATATTCACACTCTTAGTTTGGAATTTTAAGAATTGAGATTAGTAAGGTAAAATAGTTCTTTAATTTCTGAATTTAAATTTGTATATTAAATATATATTACTATACTATTTTTAAGCTATTTTAACTTGTGTTCACAAACCATTAAGGTTAGAAATTTATACATAATATAGTTTTTCCATAATGTAGCATTTTTTTTTCTATTTCCTTCAGTATCTAATGAATTTAAAGTCCAGTGATGCTGACCTTTTGGACATTTTTCAAGGGATCCATTTTTTACCCCTTGAACGGTATTCCTTTCTCAAAATTCTCTGTTTTATAAATCAAGTTGAAGAAAAATTTAGGTAATAACTCTTTTGTAATTTTTTTTTATTCTGTATTTTTAAAAAATACATATTTTTAAAAGAAATTTTGTGATCATTATAAACAGTTTTAAAATTATTGGCAAATACATATAAATTTAAGTACTTCAAATTACTCAATGTTTAAACTTTGTGAGAGCCATATTGACAAGAGACTGGCAATGTAATGGCTCAGGGAACTGAAAAGGTTACTTTTACAAAATTATGTAACAAATACTTTAAATCAATCAATTTGAAATGAGCAATGTTACTTTAAATTGATTCGGGAACTAAATCTCATAGTTTTCAAACATCAATTTTTTTGCTGAATATCAGGTCGATGATTTTTTGACTTGTCATCTCTTTGTTAGTGCTTTGTAGACAGTACCTGAAAAAATTTATTTTTAAAATTTTCAGATTTTAGATAGAGTTTTTATTTTTTTGTTTTAAAGTTTTTAGCTCATTTGAGATATGTAAGAAATTTTTTTGAGGTTTTTAGCATAATTATCTTTGGATTTAATGAGATATTTTTAAAAATATTCCCAAGTTACAATTTTTAACCACAGTTTAGTATTTATTACAAACACCTGACAAATGACCAAAATATGTTAATTTCTTAGTGCCTAAAACAATCCTTTATGTATCCTTCAATGCAAAACAAATAATTTTATGATATTTGATTAGTGGGTGAATCATGACACTCAAAAGCAAGTTCTTGAGGGGTTTTTTGTAGTCTTAGATAGAAGAAAACGAAAGATCGCATACTTCTGCATCTTTGTGTTGTTAATATAGAAGTGTTCATAATGCCACCATCTAAAACACCATTTTCGAAATTGTGACCAGCAGGCCTATACTAGAACAAAAAACAATCATTCAAAAATCAATCTTTTAAAGTACGATTTTTTGAATGTTTTACTATCTGAGCTGTCCTAAATCTGACGTGTTTACATCAAATCTGCATGCAGAAATCAAACAAATGTTGTAAAAAGGAAGGTATGCATGAAAATTATTTTCAGTTTGTACTGTGTTGGTGAAGATTAATTGATTTTCTAATCAAAATAGTTCATAAAACTTTTATAAATTTTGTAACTTATACTGTGTATTTTGAATTATTTAAATTTGAAGTTCAAGTTTTTAAAAAAATACTTATTAGTTTTGCAAACTTTCCTAAATGATTGTTAAAAATACATCAACATATTTGTTCGAAATATTTTTTTAATGCATCCAAACAAATCACTCAATTTCTACTACTAAGACTTAACATAGTTTTTATTATACCTAAGATTTTTTAGGAATCCTAAAAGAAAATAGCATTGATATTAGAAATTACTGTTAAGACTGTTTTAGAACCTGAAATATTTAAATTGTTGTTCAACATTTTACACCATAATTTATATCCTGTTCTGATCGATTTAATTCTAAGATAATTTATTGAGGAGAAAGAGTTATTTTAATTAAGTTTAACCTAAGAGCTTTTTAAAATCAGAGTGTAAAAATTACAGATTTGTTACAGGTTAATTAACTAGATTCTTTATATGTTAATAAATCATATGATAAATTCCAGAAAAGTATTCCTTTACATATTACCAATGGTATATAATTTTTAAAAATCGCAGAATGGCAGCTAATAATTTTTGTGATCTTTTAGCAATATTGTAATAAGTAGTTTGTCTGAAGTATTATATATATTAAAATTAGACTATACAAGTTTCAACTAAAAATGTTGCATCAAACTGTTCATAGCACAGAACAAAGTAAGCAAAAGACCTTTTAATCTTTCGTGTGGTCAATGAACTAAATTTACAGCAAAAAATAAAATTTTTGAAGTATGTACCTTAACAAGCAAGATTTCATTAAAAGTAATTTCTGTGCTGTTGCCCCTTGGTCTAGGTTTAACCTAGACTAACCAATCCTCGGTATAGACTTTGGATTAGTAAATAATCAAAAGAACATCTTTTACAAGTCGTAAAACCACCAAATCCTCTTCATCCAAGAGCTGTCTTAAGATTGTTAAAACTACCTGCTATGAAAATTCGTTTTGGCTTAAATATGTTTGTTTTGCTTTAACTGTTTCTTATTTTCACAATTACAATTTTTAATTTAGTTCTTAAATTACACAGGTCTTTTGAAAAAGTTTTTGTTTCTCTTTATGTGATTTTAATGTAATTTGGAGAGCAAGATTCAAAATAGCCATATTTCTACACCATATCAAGATTTTTCACTTTAAGGAAAATATTATTTAAATACTATGTACTAATTGAATGCGTAACTCAAAAGCAGTTTTGTGCAAAAATGTGACGTGATAAAAATATCCAAAAAGCATTTTTTATTATATTCTTGTGTATAAGAAAAATATTAAAACAATTTCAAACAACTTCTCTGAAGTTGAGTTTTGCAGACCTGTGTTATACCTATTTAGTCCCATTTGTCCAGAAATTGTATTGTAATCATGAATAAAAACAATAGATGAAAAGTATACAAATTTCATTTTTAGAAGGACGTTTTGGAATTTTGGGACAAGAAAATAAGTTTTTTATATTTTCTAAAACGAACTTGTTCAAAACAGTTTTACTTCTTCTGAACTGTAGTGAATATTAAGAATGAGTGAAACTAGTTGAATGAATATATTGTATTTCAAAATGTCAATACCGAAATAATAAATTTAAAGCTAATGGATAGTTAAAGATGGATAATTTTCTAGATAATAAGATACAGTGCTTTCATAAAAAAAGTGAGTTGTTTCAGTTAATGAGTAATATAAAAAGTACTATTTGATATGCAAATAAATTATTTAATATTTTTAGTTTGCTATTGTCCAGCAAATCTTGTTAATCTGAGAATGCAAATATGGACAAAAATGGACTGATAAGCATGTTGTTTTCTGGATTGGTTAATGTCTTTAAATTCGTTCTTATGGGTAGTGTACTATTATTACACTGCATAGTATTACTTTTAATATTCCAAGAGTAAATGGTTTGTTTCCAATGATGATTATATATTTCTTATGGACAGAATTATATATATAGTACAAAAAATTTGTTTAATTTTTCTCTCCTGCAGTTAAATTAACACAAGTTTTGTGAAAAAACGCTTAGTTAAATTACTTTTCTAACCAACTGCTTTAATTTCCAAAATAAATTATTGCATTTCATAAAATTGAACTTTTTTAGCAATTATATTTTTGTATAAATGTTGTTCGAAAAGAGTTCTAACAAATATATCCCAATCTTTTGAAGAAATAACAATTATAAATCGTACTTTTATTAAAAAAAAGTGTTCGCATTTTCTTTCCCTTTATTCCTTTTGCTCTTTTTCTGCAAATTTGTTCTAAAAAATATTCCAAATATATTCTTGTAAAAAATATTTAGAATTGTAAATTCACAAACACTACAACCTACAGCGAAAATTGATGTGTTACATAAATTATTTGCTTGGTCATTAAAATGTGTTGTAAAAATCCTTAAGATTCTGTAATTTTATTCTTTCATTTTCACATACAGTAGTAAACCTAATTGGTAAAACAAAAATGAAATTTTTTCTAGATAACAGACATCGGACACATCTTTTTGTGAAAAACATAAAAATATACTTAATTCAATATTGTGAAATGAAGTTTAGTCAATACTGCTAAAACTAATACCCAGAAGTAACAAGATTTTTATGATTTATTAATTTTTTGTCTGTTTATCATCCAAAAATGACTAATTTTCAACCGAAAGCATCGTATTTAAAATAAGAATATTGCTACAATGGAGATTTTCTCACTTTTTATGGGGATGTGTATTTTGTTTTTTATGTCTACACATTTATTAAATCCTAGCCATCTTAAAACCTGCTCTGCAGTGTTTTAAATATTCAGAACTGCAACTTTTTGGTTTATTTTATTAAAAAATACTGAATATTTGAAAACAAAATTGAAAATATACTAAAGTAATTAATTAAAGCTAATATCTCTGGCATCTTATAAAAGCAGGCGGATCAAACTCGTAGTATAGTAGATGAACATGTTTGACACATAGTTTGTTTATCAGATTTAAAATAGGAGTGTCAAAGAGTTTATATCAGCCTACTGCTGACCGGGAGATTCTTCCTGCACCTTACAACTTGCTTTTCATAAATAAATTTTCCTCCTTATTGACACAAAATCCATTGTTGGTTTCATCAATTTCTTGACTCTAATAAAATATGCATGCGTATTGTACACAAAATCAACACTCAAACCAGTATTACTCAATTCATTCAAACTCATTTTTTTACATACTTGTGACTTCGTGCTTTAACAAAGATTACCATTGTCGTGCAACTGAGTGTGGGCGTTGGAGGTCACTATAGGGCTTATTCATTTTTATAGGATCACTGATCAGTGTCTTAATGTATTTTGGGCAAATGTTGTCTAGAAGGCAGAAGTTTACTTACAGTATAGATCTAGGCAACTAATAAAATTTGTGACAAATATATTTTCAATTTGTATAAAATATACCATTGGGACATACTCGAGTTCATTTTTTCAAGTAAAGTTCTGTTTCTATGGCAACCGACCGGTAAATACAATGTGTCAGGAGCAGTTCCTGTGGTTGATAGACAAACAGTCTCTTCCATACAGAGTATAAACCAGTTTATTCTGTCAACAGGGACTTTATAAATATGTGTATTTTGTTTTGAAAATGGTGCTATGATATGTCCTCTGTTGTTTTGAACAAATTTCATGTGTACACAATCCTGTATTCCCTGATATTGCTACTGGCAGGCCAGCCCATAAATTTCCTGGGCCCCCCTACAAAATTTTCGCGCAGGCTCCTAAGTTTTTTCCTTGTGTAGGAAGTTTTTATTTTCCCAAGTATCCATATATTTACAAATACCCAACTTCAGAAATGTACAAGCAAACCCACAGTAAATTAATAATCAACTGGCAAGTTATTATGGAATTAAATATGTATACGCCTAAAGCCCGAAGTGTGGCAACTTTGCGATCGAGCAGCCGACCAATTGGTATAGTGGTTAAAGTGTTAGCCTCTAGATCGGAAGGTTCCTGTTTCGAATCCAGGTCCAGGCATGGATGTTTGTAAGAGTATCGTGTAGAGGCGGCTGGTGCACCTTAAATCTGTTGTGACCGAATATCCTCACGTTGGGTTGGCGTGGAAGTTTGGAGAGTGGGGTGTTACTTCGTCATCTGACCGTGGTTCAAAATTACGAGGTGTTGTCCTCGGATCTTTCCCCTGGTGGGATTGATTCTGGACCGTCGTCAATAGCCCGTTGTGTTGCTATAGTTCGATGTTAATTACAAATTAAAATTGCGATCGAGCAGGACTTCGATAAGTATAATGAGAAAACTATAATAAATATCGCTATAGAAAGATTGTAAGAATCCCATGCAAAAACCTTGCTTGGGTCTTCAGCCTTGGAGGCTAAAGACTAGTCAAAACTCCGAAACCTTTTGCAGTACTGAGGAGGGAGCAGTAAATCTTCTATTCGAATTAATGAATTTATCGATGCCGTTAAAAAAGGAAGCTCATTTTGCACGCCAGTTCATGCTCAGTTGAAAATATTCTAAGATGATTCAAATTTGTCTTGGCCCAAAGTAGATTGTAAATGATATTGTATTATAGATTGTTTACTGAATCCTTTTGCCAGAAGCCACAGTGATGAGAAGAGAAAAAAAATTCTTAAAGCTATGCAAAGTTCTGGATAAATAGATTGCAATTTTAATATATAGATATCGTTTAAAGGGAGAGTTGAAGACCTTTATTTTCTAACTTATCTTAATGTGAAAAAGTGCTTCGCGAATGGTCTTGTACAGCCGTCAAAACAAAATTTAAGGTCAACAAAATTTAAGGCAGATTTGAGGAAAAAATAATGTTAAACGGCGTAAAATTGACGGAGAAAAACCATTGAGGGAGCATATAAATTTTCGGAGTTCAATCACATTATAAATATTAATAAAGACGTGTAGCGGCCGTTGCAGTCAAAGACCTGTTGCAGGTGCCTTGGTATGGTGTCCATTAAGATGGTAACAAAGTCAGAATCCATTCTGATCGAATCTCAGGTTCTGTTGACCGGAGACTGGTGAAATTGTGACACCACCTTGACGGGGCCATTTCAAGGACTCAGAAAAAATTTCTGTTCGATATTTTTTTGTCCAATTTGGAAAATAACCCTAAAATGAGGCAGATAATTTCGTGAACAAACCTTGGGGCTGAGGGCCCCTAAACGTCCGGGCCCCCCGACATTTGTCGAGTTTGTCCCCCCTTATGGGCGGCCCTGCTACTGGTGATTGACGCGTTTCTTCCAATTGACTTGTTTCTCTCATTGGATCATATGACACTTATAAAACTGTTCTTTGACAGTTATAAACCTGTGCATTTTTTATGAATGATAAATGCAAGAAAAATAGGATGTTATGGAATGTTTTCAAGCAGCTGGTTGGCTTAAAGGGGGTAGGAATTTTTTGTGGGTTTCATGCAATACATTTTCTTTTAAATGACATTGCTTGTTGCATGGGTAAATATTGTATTAATATGGAATTTTTCTTGTTATCTGAGATGAGAGGTATGATACAAGATCACTATTCATTGATCCTTGCTCTGTTTTCGAAGATTGTGAAACTTTGAAAATAGAAGTCTTTACCAAACCAAGTTATCACAGTTTCAGCATCTTTGAAAATTTTGGTGACTGGTTTAAAGTTTGTCAAAGGTTAATGGAAATTAAATGTCCTGTTTTAATCAATAGCACAAATTCTTGCTTTCTTCATCATTGTTGAAAATGTTTTTATGACCCACTGCTCTCCAATGGTATTAAAATTGTTTGGTAAATGTAAACAGTGATCACTTCAATGAGGCAAAACAGTGAAGAAATTTTTGAACTGTTATCTAAGTGCCAAGCTACTCCAAACTCTTTCTTCCTACTTGTCTACACAATGTTTTTTTGAAGACTCAAGGATATAGACTAATTTTGCTATTCCTAAAAATTTGTTGCAAAGCTACAGTTACAGTTGCTCCACAAGTGCTTGTAAAGCATTCATTGAATGTCTATTTCTTATGCATCCCAAATGTTTTAAAGTAAGGAATTATCTATCCATAAAAGTACTGCATCTTAGTTGATCCCTATAGAATTAGTTTAAAATACTGAATTAGATTACAGAATTAGTTTAAAAAACTGTTGTACATCTGCTCTTGTGTATGGCAATACCTATTCAAACCTTTTTTCTCTTTAGTCATTTTTTATTACCCTGTCAATTTTTAACCATTAATAGGATGGATGTATAAGCAAGATAAGGTAGTTATGTCAGTTAAAAATAAATCATTTTAATTTAATATCCTGGTTAGTTATTAATTCAATGCTACTAATTAATTTTACGGATACTATTTTATTTTACTGTCAAACAAGTATTTTCTGCTCTTTTTAAAATTTTGTTTAAAAGAAATAAAAGTAAGAAAACCCTGTTTTGGAGTTTGGACATTGTAACCCTCCTTTGATTTTGCCACTAATAAAAAAATTGACTTGGTGTCCATGTTATATTTGGTGTAATATGACATAATTTTGTATGTTTACTTGTATACTTGGGAGAGGTGTTAAATAAACTTCACTTCATGTTTTGCTGTACCTTTTTAACTCTAATCAATCTAGGATACCTCCTTGATGCTATTAAAGTGTTTTGCAATTTGTGTTCCATTTCAAGATTGTTGAAAATTAGAATTATACAATCTCAAATTTTTTTTCAGGTGCGTCAAACATTCCATTTTCCTGTATAATGACCAGCTAGTTTGGTAAGTTAAAAATTTAGACTACATACAAACACATTGAATTAATTTCTGTTGGAAATCAAATCATTTAAAAAATTTCTTCATACCTGAAATTATCGAACCTTTAAGCTTCTATTTTTAATTGGGGTGCCATCATGGCTCAGGCGTTGACCACGTTACTTGACCGTGGCTCAAAATGACAAAGCATTGCCCTCTGCTATTTCCCTTTGGGATCGATCCTGGCCTGTCGGCTATAGCCAGTTGTGTTGCTCCAGTGAGACATTGATTCAACTACCTACCTAAGTGAATTATTCAAACATCAGTTACAAAGGTTCTTAAATTGTTACGTAATTATTGACCCTCCGAGTGGAATGCTCGAATACAGTTCAAAAGAGTTTCTGCATGGCTGGCAACATAATTGAAATATTTTGAAGAGTGTAAAGTCCAGGGTTCAGGCAAAATGTCTGAATATTTCGAGTGCCACTGGAGGAATCTTTCAGAGCTGTATTCAAACTGAGTTTTCCAAGCTGTCTTTGTGCATGATGCTTGGAGGGTTGTTATTCAGTTTTCATTAACAAAGGTCTGGTATTTTTATTTTTCAGGAGTGGATTAGAGCCTGAAGATATGCAGATACTGTATCAACACCTTTCCTTGGATTTGATCCCATCATTTATTGATTCTGAGTTGAAAGGTGGTGTCTTCTCCCCTTCAAAATGCAGTCCATTTGGATCTGGAACTCATTTTGGAAGGTTGGATAGTTTATCTTATTTTCTCCTGATTTGAAACACTATTGGTGAATTATCTGTTCCTACCTTCTGTTAGGGCAGCAGTAGCCCAGTTGGAAGAGTAATGGATTTGCTACCAGAGAGTTGCGAGTTCGAATCCAACCAAAGACCGTCAGGGGACAAGGGGTCTGGTGCATGTTAAATCTGTCGTGGTTTCAAATTTCCTCACATTGGTGTGGTGTGGTAGTTTGGAGACTGGGATGCCAGCTCAAATGTTTCCTCATAATCTGACCTTGATTCAAAATGACTATTTATTAAAACTACATACTCGCCTTCTATTATATTCAAAGAACCAAGTGTCCTTCAAATTTCCTAAGTGGACTGTATTGGAATTAAAACTGCCTTTTAAGCAAAAACATTTAATCTGATTACATATTTACGTGGCACCAGTCAATGAACCAACGCTTCCATTCTGAAAACCTGTTTTCCAAAATTTCGATACCGGTTGAAGTTGGTAACAAATTTGCGCGAGACAGTTGCGCATGTGATAAATACAAAAATATACCAAATCGCAAGTGTTTGAACTCGAATGCTCAAACAATAGTCTTACTCATTGTCAGTATTTTAATGTCTATGTAAGCCTAGAAATCTGGCATTCTCTGATAAATACTTAAAATGTACAAAGATGGAAACGAATAAAACCTGAAGCTAAGCCGACACTGTTTTAATTTAAACCTGAACGAGCTCACTCGGATGTCAGTTTCGATTTTTAACGTCCTTGATTTTCGACCAAGCAGGGAATATGGACACACGATAATTTCAGCTTAGTATGATTGATTAATGCGTTTGTCTTACAAAATGGGTATCATCACCTCCAGCCATTCCACTCTTCCCCCTGCTTCCAATGGAGGCTAGCTTCCATAATATTTGTACTTCGTTCTTGCATTCAATCTATCAAGTTAAGAAATCATGAAATGATGCTGGTTTTATGAACAGTTCATTTTAAAGGAAATGAACGGATAAGTTACTTGAAAATCATGCTAGTTGGTGCGAAAAATCTGAGTTTACATTCCAACTGCAGAATATAAACCTTGTAGTAAAAGTATATGTTGCCATGGACCGCGATATCCCTGCCAGAAGAGTATGGGACTAGTTTCCAGAGAGTTGCAACTTCGAATCAATTCCAACCAAAGACTGTTGTGTACAAAGGGGGCTGGTGCAAGTTAAATCTGTCATGCCCTCGCATTGCGCCATGGTGTGGAAGCTTGGAGAGTGGGGTTCCAGCTTAGGTGTGACAACATTATCTGACCATGATTCAAATTTACATGACATCCTCGAATCTTTACCTTCAGGATCGATCCCAAACTGTCGCCGATAGCCGTTTGTGTTGCTCCAGTGTGACATTGTTTTTAAAAAATACCAAATTCTCTTTAAGCACATGTTTTACTTGACTTTGTCCTGTGTTTGCAGCTTGGCCAAATATGGCTCTTGCACCATAAAACCTAAAACCAACTTCCCCATTTGTCCCAAAATAACTGAATTCGGGCGATACCCAACATCCTCTACTCAATCCTTTTACCATCTTTCTAAAAGACTGCCTCAAGCTTTAAGACAATGTTGGATCATCCATAGAGTAGCCAACATTGCATGCACTTATGTCTTTTGGGGCTCTTTTTAACCTAGGAATAAAGGGTATTGTATAGTCCTTGCAGGAAAGAAACAATAGCAAATGGAATTGATTGATTAGATTGTGTAAGCACAATTTTTCTTTTAATCCAATCTTGGCTTCATCAACGTTACACTACTGCTCATTGTGACCACAAGTCCTCCAAATTTCCTATTAATGCTAATTATTTTCTTATCCCAGTGTGTAGTATGTTCCTTTTCAGTTTCCTTTTGTATGTAAAATCAAAAGATTTTTCAATCCATGCGTGTTTAATCCCAAATGAAAAATTGTTTAAATTTCTGATCGTATCAAGGAGGGTGTCATTTATGCTTGTGAAACACAAAGCAAATAGAAGTTTTAATCTCGTATGTTCATTCAATGACTAATCTTGAAGGTAAAAATTGACATAGATTTTTTTTTCATCAAGTTTTAGTTTAGAAGAACTTTAAAATCAGGATCTGACTAATTATTTAGGGTGAATGGTTATGTTGTATGATTTTTATGTCTTGACTTCAGGGAAACTCAGCCAAAAAAAAGTTGAGATTTCTTATTAAAATAAGCTTCTGCTAATAGTATCAAAATTAAAATGAAAATAACTGTTATATTAATCTATTTGGAGTGCTGTTTGTGCAAAAAAAAATTATGTTTGAGGTTTTGTGACTTGTTTGCAAATTCTGATAAATATTCTGGTCCAATTTTCTTTTTCTTTTTTTAGTTTTATGATGGCTTGTTTGCAAATTCAAATGAATAAATCTTCTGACACATAATATTTTGTCTTTTTAGATTCATGACTGGACCCAAGTCCCCGGAAGATGAATCTGGGTTAAAGAGTATTCCAAAGATCTATTTAAGTTCATCTAAATCTCATTGCTATCTCATCGCGTATCGTGCACTGAATGCAACAATATGCCTCTTAGTGGAAGGTGAGTGAGCTTTGCATGAAAACTTTTATTTTCTGAATTCAAAAGTTTTAAGCATCTCAGTAATGCTCCTTCTGATAGCAGTTCAAAATCCTGTGGTGTTGTTCTCGGATCTTTTATTTCGAGTTTGATCCCAGACTGTCGCTAATAGCCCACTGTGTTGCTCCACAGTTCGACTATAATTCAAATTTATACATATAGTAATGCTCATATGACTGGAATTGTGCCTGTGTCTAACAAAAAGGTACTTGTAAAGATCAACTGGTGCCAAGATTATGAAAAGCTTTCGAATCCATCAAGCTTTTGTCTTAAAGTGTCATTTTTAACTTGCGCTGCATGATTTTAAGATATCTTGCCCAATTATCTGAATTTTTAATAATTTTAAACTTGATGTAAAAAATTAAGATGGAAGAGGACATGTTTTCAATTTCTATTCACTCATCAATTTATACAACTTTTAAACCTTCATAGTAAAAATATTTTTAAATTTAGATTCAACAAGAATGTTTTATCTGTTTTGGAAAAAAGGCCTTATAATATTTCATGCTATTTCTGCAAATAGAAAACAGCAGAAGTCTAATCTCTTGCAGAATAGATGCTCCTTTATTTAAATTTATACCAACTCTGTCAAAGCATTTATAGAATTTATAATGTTTGGAAGCCATAGTATAGCAAAAGTAGTAATATAATGTTAAAGGTTTTGTTTCTTCAGGTATATAAGGATTACATTTGTCATGCAATATAATATTATACTTGTAATGCAGAATACTACCTTTTATAAATTTGTATAAATTGCTAAGCAGATGAAAATAAGTTTTCTACTGTTTTGTTTTTCTAAAAAATATTTATATTGCAGATGCTATTGATTTAAAAATTGAGTTGTTCAAAAATCTGGATGCAGAATTAGGAAATCATTTATCAAACTTGGCATCAGAGATTGGAGACCAGTATTCAAAAACAATTAGTCAGTAAGTATTTTGTTACTTATTTTAAATTAACAATTTGGCATAAGTTCAAAGGTTGATTTTTTTTCACATAATTTTGTTTTTCTTCATATGTTAG
The DNA here is from genome assembly GCA_947359465.1 of Metellina segmentata. NCBI lineage: Eukaryota > Metazoa > Arthropoda > Arachnida > Araneae > Tetragnathidae > Metellina > Metellina segmentata. The sequence goes on from OX375881.1 coordinate 120,813,613, forward strand.
TTTGTAATAAATGTCCTTTTTACATTTTGTGGACATTAAAGTAAAGTGTGATTGCAGTTAAACTGATCTTTGAACCTGTTTGGGTTTCCCAACTCAAATTTCATTTTCAGGAGGCATTTTATTTTTATGACTTAAATCTATTCCTTGGGTTGCTTTACTGCTTTCTTTTTGAATTAACAAGTAATGAATAATAAGGTGAGCACTGTGAGGTGGTACCTTATGGATATGACACTATTTTATTTATTTTGGCTTACAGCATCTCCCGCCATGTATATGCATGAATTGGTATGCACATACAGGTCATTGGCTGCACTGTATTTTTTAATTTCCTTGAAATAATGATAAAAGCAGCAGTCCTTACTGAAATTTTATAAAAACTTGTGTTTAATTCATTTATATGATAAAATAAATTTAGTATTTAATTTCAGTTGATAAATAAGGCAATTATGTGTGAGCACCAGAATGGACCATACCACAGTTTTTTATTTACTAGTTAAAGGCTGTTTCTACTCCGTTTTGTTAAAACCATTCACGCCAGAATAAACCAAATGTGGTTTCTCTAATATCATAAAAGGAAGTGTTTGTATGTTTGTTTCTTGCACGCAAAGTCCTGACGAATCTATGCCACTTGCAGCAAAGGGATTTGGTACACAAGTAGTCCATTCCACTAAGTTTTAACTTTAGTTATGTAGTTCTTTTTTCTATCTCCTAGACTGTTGAAGATAGAGTAAAAATTTCAATGGATTTGAAATATGCGGAAAATTTAAAATTATAAATTGAATATCTTTTATATTTTTGCAAGAGAATGTGACGTCATGCCAACATTTGTGTTCCAAAAATAAACAGATTACATTTCTTGCCCTCGTACGATTTCAGCAAAAGAAAGCAAGGAAAATAAAAAACACTTTGGCTAGCATTATTTAGTTATTTTTTGTAAAATCGGGATCGTTAAAGACAGATTGAAAATTTCAACGATTTTGAAACCTGCGGAAAATTTGGTACCAAATAGATACCTTATACATTTGATTTTCTTTTAATAGATTATTTTTCAATTAAATATTTATATATTTTTGGTTTGCGAAGCAAATCAACACCACGGTCAACTCCGTTATGGCTGTTATCCAATACTCTACGAAATATGCTATGAACTCTGTTATCGAATAACTCCACAAAAGCAACTGCCACGGGAAACACCGAGCTAGCCACACAGTGGCTAGTATCTAATATAAACCACATTTCGTCCGTTCTGGCATGAATGGTTTTTACAAAAACGGAGTAGAAACAGCCTTCTCCTAGTAAAATAAAAAAATGTGGGATGGTCTGTTCTGATGCTAAATACCTCAAATGAAGTGCTGTAATGTATTTGAAACTTTTTCAGAGTCCATTTGAAACTTTTTGTTTTATGTTTTAGTTTAACTAGTGAGCAACAGACTAAGTTTATGTATATGTACTTCAACCACATGAATTTGGCTGAGAAGACTACTATGCATGCTGATATGAAGAGTACTGGTCATTCTCTAGTTCCTACTGATATTATGAAACTCTTTGCTGACTTTTCTACTGATCTTTCAAAGTAAGTTTTTAGTTGGATGCATTATTTATATAAATTTCATCTAATCAAAAATAATTTTGATGGGTCATTAATCAAAAAATACTTTTAAAATTGTATGTGAGTAAAAATATTGCATTTTACTGAAGTTTTTCAAAACTTAGTATTTTGCATTACTGTGGTTTATTCAGGGGGCAATTAACTATTGTCGAGTGTTCACTCAAATAAATTTTAACAAAATAAGTTTTTTGTTTATTAAATTGCAGCTGTCTAACTTATAACAGTACCTGGAACTAAGCACTTGACTAATGCTGCCATGTGTTAGTTGTAGGATTTAGTAAAAACAAAATTGTGACACTTATGTTTAATCATGTTTGTATTGGGTTGATGAAAAGTTCGTCCCATTTTTGACTCTAGGTGGCATTGCATTGCAAAAGACGAAGTGTAATCTACTTCACACATGTTAAGTTTCAATGTTGTTTGAAAGAAGGAATTTCACAAGCACAAGGGGGGGGGTTGTGTTGTTGTGTTGTGTTTTTTAAATTTGTTAAGAATTAAAAATGGCAGAAAATAAGGAGCATTTTCGACATATGCTTTTATTTTTGAAAATACCTAATATATATACTCTATTTCCTGAAACACTTCAACCAATTCAAAAAATTAATATTCAAATTCTACAAAATACTTACAATATCAAAATTATATATGTATTGAAAAATAAGTTTCTGAAAGTTAGTGTTACCAGCATGGCAACAGTTGTGAGAGATGTTTACTCAGAACTTTATTCACAGGATGACAGATTTTGGTGAAATTATTGGAAAGACCTTAAGCGATTGTTGGGTGGTTGGGAAATTATCTGATGAAAGAGAACTCTATGTGATTCTACAGCAGAAGAATGCAAATATAGTGGACGTGAATGGTATGTTTGAATATAATAAATTATATCAATTTAGAATGTAAAAATGTATATGATAATCAGAAAATGGGGTTTCCAAGGTCCTTAAAAATATTTAAATTTTATTATATTCCAAGGCCCTTGATAAAAAATTCCAAAATTTAATATTGTCCTTAAAATGTCCGGAATTTTACTTTTAATAAATTTAAAAAAAAAACAGCAACCTTAAACTTTTTTTCAAATTCAAATGTTTTCTTTATTTTTTCCTCTTTTTTTATTGTTTGATAGAAATTTAAATGTATACTTCTTTTGTATACGGTTTTTTAAATATTCACCTTAGTTCAAGAAAGGTCTCTGTACACCAGTATTTCACAAAATGTCTCACTTTTACTGAAATTTCAATAGGATGCATACCTCTAAGGTACAGGCTTCACTGATCCGAAATACCCGAGTGATCTTTTTTTTTCCTGTGGGGTTTACTGTCTAGTAAACATGAGAACTCCACTCCCAGGATGCCCAATCGATCCTTTTCTGCTTTCAACCCATGACTCTGTTCCCCGATCCCTTTTTTTTTCTGTCACATTGGCGTAGTATGGAAGTTTGAAATGGTAGGGTGCCAGCTCATATGTCACTTTGTCATCTGACTGTAGTTCCAAATGACAATGCGTTGTTTTTGACTATTCCCCACTTATTTTTTCACTATTGAGACATTGTTTACTTGACCTTGTATTTGGCACAGCTTGGACAAATACGGCTTTTGTACCATAAAACCTAAAAGCAGCTAATCAACCTTTGGCTGTAATTACACTAAGAAAATCTTTAATACATACCTTAAATGCTAAATATTGTTAAAAACATCTAGCATTTTCCACCATTCGTCCTTTAATGTGGTAGTTGTCACACAGAAATGGATGTTTAGTAAAGGCTCCCAACTAGTGTTTGAGTTCATCACAAAGGTTTGCATTAGATTCACAGGCATGAGAATCTTCCGCGTTTCCGCGGATTTCCGCTTTTTTAGAATTTTTCATGTTTTTCCGCTTTTTAGTAATTTTCCGCGTTTTCTAACGTGATTTAGGCCGTTTTTAAGCATATGACGTATCAGTGTTCCTAACCAATGAGAGTATATTTCAAGCTTTGAAGAACCGGATGTCCTAGTGAGGTTTTTATGTACTAGTGGGTATACCTGGGCGATGTATCGATATATCGTGAAAAACCGGTGTGAGGACGACAACCACATCAGTTTCACGATGGCGATGCATCGTGACATCGCGATTTTTTCCGATCTTACTCAGCCATCTTTAGCTAGCGCAAATCTCGCGGTCATCGTTAAATCGCGATTTTTTTCCGATCTTACACAGGCATCCCTTAGCTAGCTCAGATCTCGCGGTCATCGTGACATCCCGATTTTTTCCGATCTTACACGGGCATCCCTTAACTAGCGCAAATCTCGCGGTCATCGTTAAATCGCGATTTTTTCCGATCTTACACAGGCATCCCTTAGCTCTCGCGGTCATCGTGACATCGCGATTTTTTCCGATCTTACACGGGCATCCCTTAACTAGCGCAAATCTCGCGGTCATCGTTAAATCGCGATTTTTTCCGATCTTACACAGGCTTCCCTTAGCTAGCGCAAATCTCTCGGTCATCGTGACATCGCGATTTTTTCCGATCTTACACGGGCATCCCTTAACTAGCGCAAATCTCGCGGTCATCGTTAAATCGCGATTTTTTCCGATCTTATTCAGTCATCCCTTAGCTAGCGCAGATCTCGCGGTCATCGTGACATCGCGATTTTCCCCGATCTCACGGTTTTCCGGTGTCGCGATGTTATCGCTCAGCGCCAAATTAATGAGGAATTTCTCAAAGTCATTTGAGTCCTGAAGATGACTTTCGATTCCAAATTACTTTTTTTAGCGAAATTGTAATTCAGTATAATTTAAAAAAAATGATTTTACACAATGAAGTTGAATTCTAAAAACCCATTCTTGTTTCTTGATGTTACAATCAATCCGTTTGCATCCTTTTTTGTTGCGAATTTCTGTGGCAATTTAGGTCACATATGCCGTCGTCATTACTTAGAGGAATCAAATGCCCCTTAATTTCTATTTATGCTGAAGTTTTTCTTAAAAGCTAATTTTTAATCTCTACTTGAGCATATATGGTGTGTGGGGGGACGCACACGCACACATATATTAGGGTTTGTCCCCAATCTCAAATGTTCCATTTCCCATAAAAAGTTACCATACCAATTCTTTCTGTTCTTTCAAACAGTTTTAAGGGGTCCACGACAACTTTGAAATTTTAGATTTTCTGTATCAGCATCATCAATTACAACCAAGATAAAGTTGTTGCCAAAACCATGTGGTAACACTGACTAGGCTAGTGACTGCAGCTTTAACTTTGTTTACAATACATTTCCTGTTAATTTCAACTTGTGGTTTTCATTATGAACTGATTTTCAACTTTTGTTTATTGCTAGTTTGATTCTGATTTGGACAGTGTACACTGGCCTAACTTTAACTGAACTTTTTGTTCTGATTTCCCTATGGAAACCAGACTGACTTCAAATATTTTTGGTCTTGGATGATAACTTGTGATGATTCACAAATAAATGGCTCCAAACTTCCAGCTAATTTGCAAGTTTTCAGGTGTATGATGTATCATATTAAAGAAGGTGTCCAAGAAAATAGGACTAAATGGGAGTCTGCAAAACTAGTCCTTTCCCAAGCAAAGCTGTTTCATGAAAAAGCAAATATCCCAATAATCAGTGAACGAAAAGCTTGTGAAAAACTTAAAAAACTTCTTGATGACAGCGTAAAATTAAGAGGGATACCCCTTTAAAAAATAAGCTAATGCTATGCTAGCTACAAAACCAAATTCCATCAATACTGCTTTTAAATTGCAAGGTAGATATGGCATGGATTTTGGAAAACCCAAATTTCCTAAAAAATCTCACTCTAAATGCAACTCTTTCTGATTTACTTGGATCATATTATTGGTTTTTATTTTATCTGCTTGAACTAGACTCAAATTTTTAAATAGAAGATGTTTCAGAATGGTCAAATTCTGTATCCTATACCACATCATTCACAAAGTTACAAGCATTGAATGTTGTCAATGACTGCAGAAAGAGGGATCAAGCTAAGTACTGATTTCATACAGTCAGCAAAATGTGAAAATCGTTACCAAAATATTCTGCAGGTTGTCGAACAAGATCGACAAAAACAGAGAAATCTGCGAAAACGACCAAAATTGACTGATTCTTAAATTGAGTGTACTTGTATGAATTTAAAATGAAATTAAAAAATTAATAGCATAGGATAATATATTATTTTATTATATCACAAAACAATCTTAATTGCATTATTTCATGAGAATATATGTTGAAAAAATTTGTTTTACTCACGATGCTTTGTGTATCAGAATTTCCACTTTTATTGTACATTCCTAGTACAGGTGGACCACATGGATGTTATACAATTTTTCAAAACTTTTATGTATAATATTTTTTTGTATTTCGAACAAAAATAACAATGACAGACCATTTCCATGAATTTTTTAAAAAGATGGGGCATTTGATGCACACACACCCTAACAGATATATATGCAAAATCTTGTGATTAAATCATGCGTGTTTCTTAAATGTACAACGTAGATCTATACTTGTTATTATTTTTTTTTTCCTACCACGATTTTTAATAACCAATAGAAAAAGAACTTAATAATAATTATATATATGGTGATATAGGAACAAGGTTTTGCTTTTACTATATATAAAATGCATGGTTAGCATCACGATATTGCAATGTTAGAATGTCGATGTATCGCAATGTAAAAATTTGAACATCGCCCAGGTTTACTAGGGGGTCCGCCCACTGCTCACCAACTCCATAGTGTACAAATTGTTCCTCGAGCATGTTCGAGTTGTTAATTTTAATTTTTACTGTTGCGAAATCCTGTGCACACAGACCTGACTCGCATGTATTTAATTTCACATTTTGGTTTTCCTCTTTTTTGAAATTTTGCATTCTCATGCCTGGATTCAGGTTGGTGCTCTGTAAAGACCAGGGCATATTCTCCACACCTGATTCGTTAAACCGCTGCTGGATGGACCTTGCAGTAAATCGCTCAGTCTGCTATCGTTAAGGTATAGCTGCACTCTCTCCATTGTGTGCAATGTTAATCTAGGAATTGTGTAGGAACATAATTTCCCAGACTTTTTTGGATCAATTCCTTTTCCAAGATAATTTTCTTTGGTGAGCCCCTAAAGAGAACTGTATCGTTGCTCTGCCCTTAACTTTTGAATTTCACCAAAATATTGATAGAGCTATGAGTAACTTTAGAATTTCCAAATCTAGTTTGGCAACTATACTTGGAACCGAAGTTATATATTAAAATTAAATTAAATATGAATTGGTTACATAAACACTAGATTTCTAATGTATTGATTTTAAATATCAGTCAAATCTTTAAAATTATAAATACCAGGAAATGTAATCTGTTTTTTTTTATTTATTTATTTATTTATTATTTTTTATTATTATTATTTTAATGCAAACAGCAAGAAATGAATTTGTTTATTTTTGGAAAGGGAAAGTTACTGTGACGTCACAATCTCGTGAGAAAATATAAAAGATATGTTCAATTGAAAAGTTATTTATATAAAAAAAATCATTTTTTAAGTATGGATTTAATGTGAAATTTTCCTCAGATTTTAAAACTGCTGAAATTTTTACTCTATCTTTAATGGTCTAGGAGATAGAAAAAGAACTAATTGACTCTAGTTAAGATATTGTTTGTTTTTAGCGTCTGGCTGAAAAATTATTCCTCCGATCAAAATCAAAACGGAAATGAAAGCAATAAATTAAGAATATGTGGTCTCTTCTATGCTGTAGCATTCAATAATGATTAAATTTCATTCAATTCATTTTTAAATGTTCTAGATTGAATTTTAAAATTCGCCTTGACCCAAAAATTGCAAAATATTTGGACTACCTGTGTGCCAAATCTCATTGCTGGAAGTCCCATAGAATAGTCAAGATTTTACAACAAAAAGACAGACAAACACTTCCTTTTACAGTAGTAGAGATAACTAATAAGGAGAATGAGCCATGTGTTGTACTGTCAATTTATATATATTAGTTGTCAATAGAATCCTTAAGCATCCAGTCAATCAATTAATCAGTTCCTCTTTTATATTTGAAAGACTCATTACTGCACTAGAGCCACGTTCAACAGAGCAAGAAAATGGGAACGTAATCTAAATTTAACTTGCCAATGTGTATAAAGTAGTATTGCTAACACTTGCTTGTTAAGGTCTGTCTTGATTTTAAATCGATCAGTTGTAACTTGCATTTTGCATGGTATAGTGCTCGCTACAATGCATTTCAGTAGTGGGTGTGTCAATCCTTTTTAACAGTTTTTATAGTCTGCTTGACCCTTTGTTGACTATGGTCTTTTATGCTCCTATTTATAGTTGACATCCTGAACTATAAATCAGGCCTCCCAGAGGCGACTAAAAAAGCGACTAGTTTCAAGGCAAGGCGACTATGGCAACTTTTTTCAGAAAATTAACATTGAAAAACGTCAAAAGCAACTATTTTGGGGGGAAAAGGCAACTATTTTCATCGCAAGGCGAGTTTTTCTTAGAAACTCGATATTTGCGCTACATTTATTGATTTATCAATTTATGATCGTTCAATATCATCGAGGCATAATAATCGATTATAGCCGTGCATGAATATTAGAGCAAATCTATATAATACGGACAATCGATTTTTACCATTATTTTCTGCGATATTTTGTGACAGTTCTTTTTGTGGGGTCAGGTGTGACCACTGCTCGCTAACCCCCGGTAATTGCTACGAATTCCTTCCCAAACCAAATGGTTTGCTTTGCAAACCAAATTCCAATTGTGAAGAGATCCAATCGGCGTGACGTCACAATCTCTTACAAAAATACAAATATTTGATTGAAAATATTATTAATAAAAAGAAAATCAAATGCAAGGTATCGATCTGTTGTAAAATTTTCCGCTGATTTCAAATCAGTTGAAATTTTTAACCTATCTTTAACGATACCGATTTTACAAAGAAGAACAAAGCAATACCAGTCAAAATGTTTTTTATTTGTTTTGCTAAGCGCAGGAAATGAAATCTTATTCATGTAATCTCGAATTAAATGAAAGTCATTCTGCGCAGGGGCGTTCGTATTGGAAAAAATATAAAATGACAATTTAAAAATTCTTTTTTTAGAGAAAATCATATTATTATAGATATAGATGTAATGTGAAATTTTCCGCAGATTTCAAATCCGTTGAAATTTTTACTATATCTTTAACGGTCTAGGAGATAGAAAAAATAACTACATAACTAAAGTTAAAACTTATTTGTTTTGTCTGCCTGTTAAAATCGTTGTTGTTGTTGTGTCCAATCCTTCAGGATCTAGCAGCAGCTAGATCAAATCCATGAGACCATGAACTCGAGCAAAGTCAAGCACCAGGAGTGGGCAATCAAGGACATCCGCTAAGGTGAGCCCCAAGCAATCGAGCATATGTTTGGGGGAAGCCTGTAACAATTGGCACTTGGTACACATTGGGAAAACCTTGCGGCCAGAATCGAAGGTCATGCATCTTAGGTGCCCACTGATAAGTCTCGAGACAGCCGTTTGATCCTGTCTGTCTTCGTCAAAATCCAATACGCCTCCTGGTCTTTTCCTACCGTACCAGGGATGGGCAGGGGGGGGGAGCCAAACCTGCCGGTCACTATTTTTCGCCATGGAGAAAATCCCTTGAAAAGTAAGATCATAGTCTGTAGTTTCCGTTGCTGAACAGCCATTTTTTGCCAAGATATCCGCAACTTTGTTGCCAGGGACGTCGACGTGGGAGGAGATCCACTGAAAGTGAACCTCCCTACGCTTTGTAATAATTTTAAGGTTATTGAGGATCTGAATGCCTACGAGGTCATTAACCCGTCTCCAGTCCTGTAGATGTTGGATCGAGCTGCGGCTATCTGTAAGAATCCATATATCGTTTGAGTCTGCGGAGTGGAGGATGGTCTTTAATCCCTCCCCAATGGCAATCAATTCACTCCTAAAGACCGAGCAGTTATCTGGGTTTCGTCTGGAGAGTCGAATAAAAAGATTCTCAATATAGATACCGCTCCCGGTGTGATTTGACTTGTCTTTACTGCCATCGGTATATATCAAAGCGTCATCACTAGGAATACAATTAATAACCTCGAGAGCCAGCTGTTGTAGGTATTCAGGGACATCCGATTTTTTGTTTGTGTGGGGCAGAAGTTCAGAGTGGAAGTGAATTCCGGGTAAACCCTCAATCGGACTAACACAAGGTGTTAGAGATGAGTTCTCCACCGGTTGCAAAATAATCTTCATTTTAACGGCCAGACCAAATGGGCTATTCCTTTTGAGTCTCTGGTTATTGCTCCAGTTAGATAGATATTCAGAGGTTCTGTTCTGATTTTCATAGCTTCTCAATTTGTTGAAATATTTTACCAAATTCGAGTTTCCAACAAGATTAAGGGGTGGAAGATTGGCCTCGTAAAGTACTATATCATTTGGGCAGCTGTTTCTCAGGCCCGTTATAATGCGAGCTGCACTCAATTGCACTCTCTCTAATTTGAGGAGGTTAGATGTTGAGGCACAGACGTACACTGGGAACCCATACTCATGGATGGGGGGCCTGATAAGCGCTCTGTATGTAGCCCTGAGTGTATTAGCATCAGCGCCCCAGTCTCTACCAGAGATGTACTTGAGAATATTCAGTCTCTTACAACTCTTGTTAACTAGATTTAGTATGTGCGCGTTACTTGAGATCTCCTGATCCAAGACAAAGCCCAAGTACTTTGGGTGTTTAATATAGGAAAGGGGCTGGTCCTGAAAGAGGACCTGTGGGTGATACGAGTACACGTGTTTATTGGTGGTTCCTCTGCAAAACCAAACGGAAACGAAAAAAATAAATTTAGAATATGTAATCTTTCATGCTGTTGCCATTCCAAAAAATAAAACAATAATAATTAAATTTCCATTGAGATCAAGTGATGAGTCATCCACCATCTGCTTTCGAGTTATTTCCACGCAAACGATCTGTCGTGGTTTATTTTATTCCAGAAACAAAACAAAAGTGCTTTTTTATTCTCCAGGCCAAGTTTGTATGTTCGCGATCGTTAAAGATTATGTAAAAATTACAACGGATTTGAAATCTACGGAAAATTTTACACCAGTTTGATACCTTAAATGTGATTTTCTATAAATAAATAATTTTTCAATTGTAACTTTTGTATTTTCGCTTATTAAACTGTTCATCAGTTTCTATTGAAATGTGTGAATAAAAACGGATTCAACATTTTTAGATCAACTATAATCGGTCAATTGAACTTGATTCGTGAGAACGCGCCTAAAAGAACACTTGCGTCGTAATTTTCGAATTTTTTTTATGAAACATTAGCATTTTATTTTAATTGTTTGTAAAGGTTCCATTTGTTGTTGCCCTACAGCAGCTTTCTGTGTCTAATATAGTGCTAAGTTTTACAAAATTATAAGGAGACTATTTTAGCTACTATTTTTCACATATGAGGCAACTAAAGCGACTATTTTCAAAGGTAAGAACCACTGGGAGGCCTGATAAATTGACTGGGAATGCTGTAATTTGACTGCAATCATAGTCAAAATTATATCTAAATTTTGATGAAACATAAAATTGTACATTTTAACAAATTACTCTCAAACCTGTCAGTATATATTCGTGGGGTATTAATTTTTCAAATAGAAAATTATATTTATTCGTTTTAATTTTTCTTGATATTCCAATGCATTTTTTTTTTGTATGTGCAAATTGATTGATATTCATTAAAACATTTTCATTTTCAGATGAACTGAAAAAATTGAGTTCTTCTAATTTCCAAAACATTTTTATCATGGACTAGTGATAAAAATATGTGATTCTGTTTCAATGTGATATTTTATTAAAAAATACTCTACTGTTTTCTGAGCTGTTAATATGTTTTCTTCAAAGTTTGTAAAAAGGAATTTTTTCTTTGTATTATATAAATTAGCCTAATGTTTCAGCTGTAATTTATTTCATCTGATATGTAAATAAAATTGCTTGGAACAAATACAAATGTGTCCATTTCGTTTTTATTTGCAAGTATTAGTATAATAAAGGAATTATCTCTCAAATATAAAAATTATATTCATGTCAAGTAGTCATTTCTATATAATTCAATTGTTTACTAGCTTTGGTTATTAAAAACCCTTTTCATGTCATCAATTTATTATTATGAGTGATCAATAATTTGAAGATAATGACTTGAAAGTATATCAACTGATTCAAACAAGTACTAGATACAGAAAATGAATCTGCTTATAGTTTCCGTCTTCAATTTCAGTTTGTTTTATGCTTATGTTTTAGCACATAAGAATTATTTAGATCATTTAAATTTGCAACCAAATATTTTTTGTAGAACTAATGTGCTTTAAATGCTGTAGTTTTCCATAAGCAAGATTTCTAGAATTTCGTGAGGGTATAGAATTCATATGAAAGCAAAACTTAAAGTAAAATGTGGTATTCTAAATTTTATATCTCTTTCAATCTACATTAGAGGTGTTTATGTTAAAAATATTATTTATGCCCTACAATTCCATATATTTGTTTCTGCTACAAGCCTTTAAATACAAATATTACAGGTATCAAGTTGTTCATTTTAAGTAATGTGCTTATTTTGCAGATATTGGAATGTATGTAAAGAACTGCGTATCTGTATCATCATAATTTTTAATCAATGAAGAGATATTGACCTTAGTGAGTGTATAATACCTGGGTAGTGAACTTTTGTGTTGATGCTGGCATGTGTGTTCAGAAAGCAACTGGTAGTGACAGCAGGGCTTATAACACTTTACTTACTGTCACTTTTTTGTTCTTTTGTCACCTTTTTGACATTTTATCACTTTTTGAGGTGTTTTAAATTTTACTTAGACAAGGACAATTTTTAATGCGCAATTTTAAAAAATCCCTTTTTTCTCCAAAAAAATCAAATGTCAATTAAATTTGAAAAATTGGAATTTTTTGTGCTCATGCATTTATTTTTTCTATGCAAAAAAGGAAGGGAAAAAAATAGATTTTTTAAAATTGCCAGCAATTTTTTTCGGTGTTTTAATTTGCTTTCAATGATGATGACCTAAGGCAGGGTCCCTACTGTCTTTTAAAAGTCCTTGAAAATTATGGAACTTGGTGTGAAAGAGGGAATTATTAACTGGTGTAAAATATTGGTCAGATCGATATGGTAAAATCGTTTGTGAACACTTAAATACATATATGTATATATAATAATATTTTATGTGACGAGATTTTGCAAGCTCTGAGTGAGTTATCCCTTCCACAATCTCAACTGCTCATGATGGTCCCAATGTCAACAAGTCAGTTTTTAAAAAGTGACTTGTTGGCGTGATGTCACATTCAGGGCTGTAGTGGAGTGTATACAGGGCTCCTAACACGTCACCTTTTTGACATTTTGTCACCTTTTCAGGGGTTTTAAATTCTATTTGGAGAAGAAAAATTTTTGGTGCGCAATTAAAAAAATTCATATTTCTCAAAAAAACAGGTTTTGCACGAATTCAATTTTGAAATGCGCGCTACGTTCCACCGCAAGAATGGATTAAGAAACGTACCGTTTCAGTTGTAAAAGGATACTTTAAGTTGCCTGCGGTATATTAGCAGCAAGTTCTGGAAATTTTCCCACGGGAAAAGGCTATTGGTAAAACGAAACGCCGAAATTTATGGGAAGCAGGGCCATCTGCATTTCCGACTCCTCTTACCTAATTACATAACTTGAGCGATAGAACCTTGTGTGGCATTTACGACTGACGCTTTCCTTTCATAGTATTGTGTGGCATATCATTTGGCGCGAGAGAGATATCACCGGTCGATAGGGTCGAACAAAGAAGGAACCCTCTAGGAGGTCAGACGCTGACAGCTCGTAAATGGTGATCGATGCCAGTGGTCACTTAAAAGGGGGGATAACATCCTCCATACACAGATATGAGGGCGGTTTCAACAAACCCTTTTTATTTTCGGATTCTGGAATAAAACGAGACTGGAGAGGTCAAGAGACCGGACTGATCAAGTTGATATTAACTCAACGTTAAACCTGGAGGAGAGGTGATGAGTTAAGTTCCTTTGTCATCCCCTTCTGTGGAATCTTGTGGCGGACGGCTTTTTAGACCTCATTGGCGTGCCCAACAGAGGCTTACGCGGTGATATGATTGCTTACGCGGATGATTTCGTCCTTGTGGTCAAAGGACGAAGCACCCAACGCTGACATCAGGCGGATTGTTGAGCATGGGCCTTCTTACAAGCTTAAGTTCAACCCGACAAAGATCAAAGCGATAAGCTACTTTCTTGGGCGAAGGGTATGCAGAACTGAGCCCAAGTTCTGCTGTGAAAATGTGGAGATTGAGAACGTGAAGGAGCTCAAAATTTTGGGACCACTCCCTTAACTTCACAACACATTTTCGGCTGGTGCGTACCAAGATCACTAAACTGGTCTTCACCCTGAGAAGGGTGGCGAGGAGGCTGTACTCTGAACGTCCGTGGTTGTTGAAAAAACTGTACCGCACAGTTATAGAGCCGACTGTTCTATACGGTATAGGAGCTTGGGGAGACCGCCTTAGCACCAAGCTATTGGGCAAAACTCTCGAACACATTCAGCGTCAAGCTCTCACCTTAATGACCAGGTGCTACAGGACTGTAGCCACCCGGACAATGCAGGTACCTTGCCGCTTGACTTAAGGGCTGGGTTACGTTATTGCCAATTCAACCTGTTCAAGGCTGGACGAGAGTTGGAGTTCAATGGGGAAGTCTTTTTCCCACATGACATGGAGCAGAAGGTGAATGTCTTCACTCACCCAGTCGATCACATATCTATTCCTTATGACAGCAGGAAGCCGAACTGTGCAGAAATGGAGATTTACACTGACGGGTCTGGGCTGAATGAGAGAGAGAGAGAGAGAGAGATAGGTACGGAGCAGCTTTCGTGGTAATGTACTTTGGTTGTACTGTCGAAGAAACGTACCGGCTGGAGTGGAGAAGTGGTAGGCAGAGAAACTTATAAGTATCTCCCCAGCCCTGATCTCAGAAGACACGTATACCACCCGATTGCGACTCAGCTGCTCACAGGTCATGGTCGCTTCCCGAAATACTTCCAAAGTATTCTGCGACAAGGATCAGGCTTGTGTCAGTGTGGAGAGGTGGGGGATGTTTCTCACTATCTCCTCGACTGCGAACTTGTCAGACCTCTTAACCAGTACCTTGGCTGGTTGCGCTTCCGACCCCAAGACTTCACTACTCGCCCAGAGTGGTTCCCAGCAATCCTCCGCTTGGGAAACTATGTGACGAAAAGGATAACTCCTCAATTTCCCCATGGAAGGTTCCCTCTCCCACCCTAGAGGTAATATAAACTTCATTACTCTGTTTCTCCTACCGCCTTGGTGAACAGGCATGAATCGAAGGCACCTGTGCTGGAAGTCTGTGGCAACCTTTTCCTCGGAGGTTCCCTTGGCAATGCCGGAAACTCCTTTCTCTTTATTTTCTTTTCCTACTATGCATGCGAATAAGCAACTAATGAAAGTCTCGTGCTAGAAGTTACGGAAATGTATACTCTGTGATGTATAACTCTATGTCTATAAGCAACAAATGAAAGTCTTGTACTGGAAGTTGCGAAAATGCATAAATCTATGGGGCAAATCTGTTATCTATGTAGCCAAACTGTATCTTTGTGTGGTACTTGTACCAAATGCCGCCTAGGCATAATACGCCCTGGGAAGGTGTACACACTACTGTCTGTTGGGGAAGCAGACGTGGGTCAACCCGGACGGAAAGCTGATGGCGGCTTTTAATGACCGGGAAGAAGGATGATAGCAAGATGATGGGGCTAAGGACCCAAGATCCGGTGAAAAGGATCGGGGGAGGGCTCTGCGCACTTTGGGCGGTGTGCATCCTGAACCAAGTAACGATAACTTGTTATCAGTTTACGTAGACAATGCTTGGGGTCCAACTTAGCAGCGAGATAGCATGTGTGCGCTTTTTATAGCTCCTGGAAAAATCGACATAAAAACGTTTTTAATGCACCAAGGTTTTTAAGGATTATATCACTGGAAAGCCCTTGTGTTTGTCCGTTACGAAAGATAAGTTTTATTTTATTCTTTTAACTTTTGTGTTCTCTGTGAATATTTTAAGGATTTGTGTTGTTTTGTTTTGTTGATTTGCCGGAACTTTTGGAGGTCGATAGCGGACCCCCTCTGCTGTGACCTGCTCTTTTTGTATTTCGAATAGTCCAATCTTTCATAGAACTGCAATCTGGAATTGGTTTGGATTCGATAGAGCAATTATTAATGAAATTAGCCTATTTTCTACTTTTTGTTTATTGCATTGCTGTGGTGGCCATTGGAAACGGCCATTGAAAGGTCGTGCTCGCCCGCTTCACGAGCCTCTTGCGTGGCGTAACTGAGCGATCACTTCTGCTCAGGTGGAGCCATTCTGTCCACATACACCTGGACTTGAGAAATTTCCATGCATCACGCTTCTTCTTTTTGACTCTGCCTTGAATTGCAGGGTGGCTGATTCACAACAAACAACTTTCCGGGACGTCGTCCAATCCTAGTGGAGATCTATCTCCCCGAATCAGCATTCTAATACAATCAACCGGCACACCCTACTTCAGTGGCTCGTCATCCGGCCCACCCAACTTCAGCGGCCTGTCATCCGGCCCAACCTACTCCACGGCTCTGGGAACTGCGGACGGAACTACATACAGTTACCGCGTCGATCTATCTCCTGAAGATCTATCGGCAATCAACTGCTTGTAAAACAACTGGCCCACCCAACACCTCGACTCGTGACTGAGGGTGTGATCACGACCTGGACTCTTGATCGCTAGGTTGCTGTTGGTATTTGATTCATTATTTTGTGTACAATACATTTGAATATTTTTAATATTGGGCACTATTAAAATTAACGAAATTTGTGTTTTGGGGGGCCATATTAAAATTAAAAATTAAAACTGATCGGAATAAATTTTAAATATAATTTTTGAAACGTATACACTTTGGAGAGTTGTTTTCTGGAAAAAAATTTTTAAGGGGTTGTATAAAAATTAATTTTTTTTTGTATTTTATGCCATATCGTTCTCCTTGCTGCTTGGAGTTGATTTGCGAATACCCGAGCCTTTTCCTCGCTCTGGCACTGGTGGTTTTTAACCCGTGGTGGCGGGTGACACCCGTGTTTTTTCGGGAAACAATACCTCAAATAGCTGGAACCTCTCCCAAGTTTGGGCGTCGCCGATGATCTCGTCGACCCCTAAGCCGGCCGGTGGGGGCACATCATCAATACCCATCACGTGGCCGGCAGACCCGAATTCTGTCTGCCTGGGCCTGGACAGGTTGGTCGGGTCCTTCCCGGATGAAATTTTAAACCATCCAAAAATCATAGCTTGCCGGGAGGGCCTGATCGAGCTGTCCAAATTCGTTAATGAAAAGAAGAGTAGCAGGTTGGAGACCCAGGCGGTTCAGAAGGGGCTCCTTAAAACCATTAGATCATTGGTGGACCCGATAAAGGAGCTGGTGACGGCTGAGGTCTGCCCTACACCCGAGGGCATGACATACGATGAAAGCACTAAAAACGCAAAAGAAAACTCAATCTCCCAGGATTTTGAAACTTTTAATACATTAAATAAAATGGTTGCAGGTCTGGAAGTCCAGAAATCCAGTCTTGAACCTGCAACCAAAAACTGGAGGCTCTCCTGGGAGATGAGAGAGCAAAATTGAGAATTATCGAGCTCCAACTTGCCAATGTAACCGGGGTCATGGCTGAGAGGGAGGCCCACATTGATAGTCTGAAGGAAGGTATGCGAGAAAGAGCGAGGGAAACCCTCAGACTGGTCAGGGAGATAAGGGAAATGGGGCAGGCGACTGCAGAAGATGAAGGGGATAGGAACATATTACTTGAAGAGATTCGGGAGTTCAAAAAATCATGCGTTGCCCCAACGTAAGCTCAAAAGGCCTCCTCCGGCCAGTTCAGACCGCCCCCCAATAGACCTGAGCAGCGACTAAAGAAGTTTACGATATTGCTAAAAACTATAAGGTGGACTGCGATTTTATCACTAATCGCAACAAAGTGCAGTCCACCTTAAGGGAATTAAAGGCCAGGACGGTAATGTTGCGCAGGCTCAGGGGAGGGGGAGTTGCGGTCGACGTTGGCTCCCAGGGGGAGGCCGACAACCTAACCACAAAACTTCAAGCTGTAAAATCAATAACTAATCTGTTTGTGGTCGACCGGCCCAGACTCCTGAAACCCCGGGTGATCATTCTGGGGGTGGACTCGGATATAGATAAATCTAATCTCCCCTCTGCCATGGCCGAGTGCATCGAGAGCGAGGAATCGGTCTCGGTGGAATTTGAGATCAAGGCGGGCAGAGGAAGCCACTGGGTGGTCTCAATGGGCCCTGAGGTTTAAAAAAGTAATGCAGGAGGGGCATATTTATCTGGGCTTCCGCAGATGCCGGGTGGAAGAGTTTAAGAGCGTTAGGCAGTGCACCGGCTGTGGCAGATTTGGACACAGCCGGGGGCGCTGCACTCATAGTTCCATAGAGAAGCCCATCTGCCTCAAATGTGCAGGTGGACACTCGACGGAGTCGTGCCAAGCAAATGAAAAATGCTGTATTAATTGTAAGGAGTCAAACAGCCAATATAACACCAAATACAACGCAGGCCATGACGTTAAGTCGAAGGCCTGCCCAAACTACAAAAGGCAGCTTGCCATGTTAGAAGCCAATATCGATTACGGCAACTAAATGGCAGATCGGAGAGTAGGAATTCTGCAACTGAACACTAACCACAGCTATGCTTCACACAGCCTGGCTCTGGCCACTGCAAGTCTGATTAAAGCTGATTTTCTTTTAATACAAGATCCTTACGTAAGGGATAAAAAAACCCGTGGCACCATTCCCTGGCCACCGACAAATTATTTCCTCAAACAGTAAAAGCATGATAATATGTCTAAACCCCAATTTATCTTTTAATTTGAGTTTTGTAACTCGAAATTGTGTTTTTGCTGAGGTCCTTTTGCGGGCCGGCCCCTTGTTGCTGGGAAGTGTCTACTCCCCCCCCCCTGATAATATCGAAGATCAAATAGAGGAGCTATCAGTCCTCGATTTTAATCGAGGCAGGCTCCTCATCATGGGGGACTTTAATGCTCGTTCCCCCATTTGGGGGTACGGTCATGAGGACATCAGGGGCAGGCGCGTAATGGACCTCTGCAATACAAACTCCCTCACTATTCTAAATTTGCCCGAGAAGGGGCCTACCTTCATTTCTCCAGTCAGGAGGAGGGGATGGCCCGAATTAACTCTTGCGAGTCCAGAGGTCGCTGGCCAAATAGAAAACTGGAACGTGTTGCCACAGGCTACTTGCAGTGATCATCGCTACGTTGTACTGGAGCTAATTACTTCTACCACTAACACCCAGGGATACTTCCTTAGGACGAAATTCGGACTGGGTCGTTTCCCTGGATTATTCCACAGACTAACACCGAATTTGGAACTCCAGGCAACTAACATTAACAACATCAGTGAACTCGAAAATTATTTTATTTCTTTAATAGGAAAAGTAAAATCAATAGCAAATAAAACCCTTAAAAAAAACAAGAAAAACCAATAATTTAAACCCTAGAGTGCACTGGTGGAACAGAGAACTGGCGGCTTCAAGAAACAGGGTCACTGCTCTCTATCAGAAAATAACAATAATGAAAAGATTCAATTTACCAGTTGATGAGGTTCGGGCCTCGGAGCTGAGATACCGTTCCAAGAGGGCGTCCTTTAAAAAATTGATTCTCAATTCTAAAAGGGCGTCATGGAGGGAACATTGTACGGGTCATGGATCAAAATATGGATCTTTATTTAAATTAACGTATAACAAAAAACAAAAGAATAACTTAAATTTATTCCTCCCTAATCAACCCAATTTAACTCAAATAGAAAAAAAATAAATCTCTTAATGAACCACTTTTTTGATGACAATAATAATATCCCTGCCCCCCTTAGCTATAATGATGAAATAACCCAAACAGAAGAAATTGGTATTACTAAACATGACCTGGACCATGTCTTCTCCAGACTCAAGGACGGTAAGGCCCCGGGGCCTTACCTCATCGATTATAAAATATGGAAATTTATCTATAAAAAATACCCTAAATTATTATATGAACCCTTCAATAGTTGTATTAAATTCTCTTTTTTTCCTATGTGCCTCAGGAATGGGGGGGGATGGTTCGCTTTCTGCTGAAACCAGGCCGCGACCCCTCCACCTGTGGTGCATATAGACCGATATGTTTATTGCCCACTCTGGGAAAGATCCTAGAGAGGGCATTCTGCCTCAAACAACTTTTGGATTGCAAAAAATGATGCCATACACAGATTCCAATACGGTTTTAGGGAGCGGCGATCCTGCGAAGACGCCTTGTTCAAAATGTTACAACTAAATTAAAATCTCTCAAAAGATCTAGCCATGCCGCAGTAGTCACGTTGGACATCAATGCCGCCTTCAATAACATGGACTGGCGCTTGGTTTGTTGATAGACTGATTTTTCAAAAATTCCTCCCTTATTTTATAAAATTTATTTGCAGTTATTTAAACAATAGAGAAATAGTTTATAATTTCAATAAAGAACAGATTAAACGTAAATTAACCAAAGGCTGTCCACAGGGATCGGTGCTCGCACCGACCCTGTGGAACATATATTTTAATGCCATACTAAATTTAAATTCAAATCTTATTTATCTCCAGGCCTTCGCAGACGACCTGGCGCTGATAACGTCAGGGAGGACGCGTGAGGAACTGGAGAGTAACACTAATAATTCACTTAAACTCATTTATAACAAACTTAGCTAATCCAAGCTAAGCCTGTCTGCCGACAAGTGCCAGTCCATAACAGTATCAAAAATAGTCAATCTTAAAGACGAATTAACCTTTCTAATAAATGACAAAAATATAATAATAGATCATAATTTAAAATATTTAGGCCTTTATATCGACAGCCGGCTCACATGGTGCTAACACATCCAGATGCTCAGAGACCGCTGCATGGAGATGGGCGGCTCTCTGAGCAAAATAAGAGGCGGGGGTTGGGGTGTCGGTAGCCAGCTCCAGAAGACATGGTATCTTACTGTAACGGAAAAGATCCTTACCTACGGAGCTGGCATATGGGGAGGCAACTTAACAAAGGCCCAGAAGGCAAGATTAGCTACTATACAAAGACCTTTTTTAATAAAATTACTGGGAGCATATAAGACCTCCCCTACCGACTCCCTCAACATATTGAGTGGAATTCCTCCGCTCCATGTGACCCTTCTGTCGTTATTCAAAAAATGTAATGTTATCAGGAGACGGCAACCCGACCCAGAGCTGAGATTGTCACCCCTTCATTATGATTTCATTGTCCCAATAGCTGGGGTCCCGATGTCTAGCCTTAGGCTGGACATCAAGGATACCATTAAAAAACCAGACTACGAGGTGTACACCGACGGTTTGGGCATTGATGGCAATGTCGGGGCCGCGGTGTGCATCTTAAAAAACAACCAACCAATAGAAATTTTAAAATTTAAACTCCACGCTGGCAACTCGGTGTTTCAAGCCGAGTTGTCGGCAATTTATAAAGCAATAGAATGGTCAGAAATAAATAGTAAAAGCATAAATATTTATACTGACAGTCTCAGCTCAATCCAGGCCTTAAAATCAGCTGAAAATAAATCTAATTACCTCTGCACAATTAAACAAAGAATATTTAACCTTACTAATAACTTTGGCCTGAGTTGGGTTTGGGCACATGCGGGGATTGCCGGAAACGAACTGACAGACGAACAGGCCAAGCTTGCCTCGGTCGACGGTGAGGCTTTGGACGTCCCTTTTCCTGTCAGCCTTCTTAAAAAGAAAATTAAGAACTTTATGATTAAAGGCTGGCAGGAACATTATAAAAATTCTACAAAAGGGCTAAGATTAAAGGATTACATTACAGAAGTAAAAACAGAAACCCTCATCGTCGATCGTTGGCTTGTTTGGTTCCTTACAGGGCACGGCCCGTTCTGGGCCTACCTGCACAGATTCAAAATAAAAGACACCAATAAATGCAACTGTGTGTGGGGGGGGGGGATGCTGACCACTACCTCTTCGACTGTTCACTCACGCAGGCATATCACATTAAGAGACCGACAAACGAAAATAAGCCGATTTGGTTACAAAATGTAATGAAAAACAAGATCTCAATTTCAAAAATCAAGTCCTGTGTAATGGTGGCGATGGGGATGGTGGCGGCTTCCTCTTCCCCCTAGGGTACGGACCTGGTGGCTCCCCTGCCTGCTATGATTAATTTTTAAGATTTTAACCTTTTAAACCATTCTTCACCTTTTAAATAAAAAATAAAAATAAAAAAATTTAATTATCACATTTCACCTTTTACTGAATTTTAAACTAAATCATTGTATATATGCATCGCTTTAAATATCATCACATGCATCTCTCTCATCACCACATAATTATTTATTTCACAACTCATCTGTAAATAAACACTTCATTTATTTTCGCACATACCCATTTATCACCAACCATTTTCTCATATTCACCTTTTATCAGACCTTTTAAAAACCTGTTCTTTCTTTTCGTGTTAATGTGTTGTGTTTATGTGTTTTTATTTTTTTGTGTTTTGTTGTGTGTTTTGCTTCTTGTTTCGTATTTATGCATCACGTGTTCCCGGTGTGCCACCGGTATTTAATTTATTCTGTTTCCGGTGTGCCACCGGTTTTTAAAATTTTGTATTCACCGGTTTAACGGATTTTTCTATTTATGTTTATTTTTAATGCCGGTTTTTAACTGAGCACGCTATGTAACGAAAAGAAGGGGACATGTAACCAACCCCTCATCTATTTTTTGAAACAAATAAATGATCAATCGGCTGGCGTGTGACCCCTCGGGGTCTCCTTTGTGCTGAGGTGGAAGTCACCCCCTTCCCCCCCCCCTCCCCGGAACATATAACACTCTACACCTAACGGTGAGGGGTTCCTGGGCGGGTCTATAATGCTTGGGGTCCCAAGGTGAAGGTTCAGATCGTTCCAAGGAATGAAGAGTGATGGCCCCCACCACTCGGACCGCGGCTCATCAAGAAATCGAGGGACCCATAACTCCGCAGATCATGGGTCTATCCGTGTAGGAGGAATATGTCAGTCTCTAACGTGGCGAAGCCGCTCTAGCCAGCAGGCTATCGGTTTGGGTCGTAGGAACTGGCACAGGGCGATGGCGCTGTTCCTGCGATCAAGTAGCGACAGGAACCTCTTTAGGTGCCACACGGAAACTAGCGGTGTCAGGACCACTCACTACTAATACCTGTACGCTAACGAAAGAAGGCTATCTGGCGGACGGCAAGGGTCTGTATAACTCCATAGATGATGGTGCCGGTTCTGCCCACGGTACTGGATAAACAGGGAAGTTATGGCAGCCTGCTGGTCCGTTGGGCTACTCAGGAATATCGACTGGTTCCTAGGAGATGCATGGGTGTGCGTCTCTGATCACACGTCGACACGAATCTATGAAGAAAACTTTTCCAGCTGAATTCGGACCTAATGTTGACTGATAATAAAGAGCCGGACCATCTTCAGCGCGCACAATCACGGGTCGACTACGTCTACTCCCCGTCGCGCCCACCCAGGGTAGACGAGGGCCTTTCGGACGGCGCGTCACAGGGCCTACAAATCATGTTTCTCATTAGAGGCGTTCCCTGGATTCGGCTAATCCGCTGTGGGTTTTAAATAACTCGGTACGGCGGGATCTGCTTCCATTCGAAGAAGAAGTTCCTTTGTCATCACATGTTGCAGTTTCTATTGTGCGTCTGATTATTTCTAGAAGGTGTAGATATGTCTCGGGTAAACTCTGAAAGGACGGTGGAATCTTCAATATGTATGATAATTTACGCTCGAAGGTGTCTTCGGCAAAGGTTTCAAGGAGAAAGATAATCAACCTCTCACACATTCTAAACGCTCGAAGCTCCCCATCGAGAACCCCGACATTCTTGTCTACGGAACGGAGGCTATTTACTCGCTACTCTCTTTGTGGCACAAAAATGAGGGCATGGAAATCTTAATGGACCAGCCGTTTCTTCAGGAGTTTGAGATTTGAAAGATTCTGAACCCTCCTTAACCAGAGAATAAAAAAATTTCGGCCGTCTGTATCCAGAGGGTTAAATATTGAAGGAGCGTTGCGAAGGTATTGAAAATCGCTATCTGTTATCATCGAAGTTGATTATTACAAATTCTTGAGGGTTTTTGTTTCGTGAAAGTCAGTTTTTTAAAAGATTAAAGATTCATTACTTTTTACCCCCCCCCAAAAAAAAAGGACTAATTAACACTGGGACATGTAATACTCACACAATACATAATGCTTTTCTTAAAGGTCTAAAAGAGTTAAGGGAAGATTTATCTGAACAAGTTTTTACTATTCACAGATTATTTTAAATTAATGGCCTAAGCGTTGGTCAACATACAAACAAATTCGAAGACTTGAAACTCCTCCCTCACAATTTCATCAAGCATTGTTCAAGCAGGTGGCTAAGCCTAAAACCAGCTGCTGAAAGGTTGCTTGAACATTGGATTGCAGTGCGAAAGTATTTCCTTGACTACATTCCAATAAAGAAGTCAAACATGATACAAAGACCAGGCTACAAAAAAATTGTTCAATTACTTAGAAGAGAAACTATGAAGGCTGGGGTGATATTTGTCGTATCAAGTACAAGTATATTTAATCATGTGACCTAATTTCTTTAGAAAAAGGAACCTCTAATACATAACCTTCATTCTCAACTTTAATTGTTGACAAGAACAATTTTGGGTAGGATCTACGAAGAGGAATTTATTCGAGATTTGAAAATGGATGAATTGGAAGATATATGTCCTCACAGAAACTGTTGCCTCTGGCTGATATTGTGATTGGAGATAAAATTTCTAGAGCGCTTCAGAATGTGAAAGAGAAGGTAAGGAATTTCTTTTTCTAAAGGCTCAGAGAGAAGCATTACATTGCCAGTGTTAAATATCTTTTGAAGAAGTCCTACTTCAGTTCATCTCCTTAAAAGTTTATCCTGTCTTGATCCTCTTGAGAGACTCAGTCGCGAGAGTGTGCGACAAGTATTAGAAGTTGCAAGAGCAATGCCCTGGGATGTCCCGACAGACATACTACTGGATGAGTGGATATTATTCCAAAGATAATTTGAGGAAGAAGGATCTAGAATGAAGCCTATTGATGTTTACTGGAACCAGTTCTTCAGACTGCGAGACATTAGTGGTGTGGATCCTAAGTACCCAGTTGTATCAAAGCTAGTGAAGGCTGTTCTGTCACTTCCTCGTGGTAGTGCTGACATTGAACGTGGCTTCTCAGCCTCAGGAAGAGCTTTGGCAGGAGACAGAGCATCAATGTCAGAACGGACACTCAATGCATTGATGAGGGTTAAAAGTAACTTGGCAAATTTTGACAATCAATCTCATTTGGTGCCGATTACATCAAAGCTACTGGATATCGGAAGGGTTGCATATAAAGCCTACAATGCCTATTTAGAATATATAAAACATAAGGCACAAGAAAAATTAGAGAAGGACATGAAAAAAAAATTTATAGACTGTAAGCAGAGAAAAAAAAATTAAAGCAGATGGCAAAGAATAGAAAGGTGATAGAGGAAGAACGAAAACTTAAAATTATGCTTAAGAAAGAGGATGTCCTTCAAAATTATTAAAGGAAGCCAATGATAGGCTCAAGAAGGCGATAAAAAATAAAGATTTTAAGAAAGCAGCACTTGCTTAGGCAATGATTGAAGGAACGGCAAAAGTCTCAGATGATGCTGGTCAGCAAAGCCAGACTTTAAAAAATGCACATTCTTCTATTGAGAAGAAAAATACAAAATTAATTTCACTTTTTCAAGAACAAGAAAAAAATGAGACATAATCTTTCAAAGAAAAGGAAGAAATTCTTTAAGCTGTGTCAAAAATGAACAAATTAAAAAATCACAATTACGATTTTCTTTTATTTTTATGCTAATATTTTAAAATGATGTACTTTTTAAATCTATATAAATAAGAGTGTTTGTTTGTGCATTGAATATTTTCGACCCATTTGAAGTTTTCTATCCGTTTTGAACCCTACTGATGCCGAATCCGCTTCTTTTACGTTTGGTGTCTGTCTGTCTGTCCATCTTGTCTGTATGTTGTGCCCTATACACGTCCACACGATTTAATATATTTTCATGGAAATTTGCATACAGTGAGTACTTATCTTCATTTAGTGAGTGGAATTGGTTGCGAAAGTCTGTATGTCCGTCTTTCTGTTCTACGTTCGATTTTGTGTTTGTGTGTTTGAGCAGGCATCACATATATTTTATTCCAGATATTTGATTGCAATGTAATTTATTTTATACATTATTTATTAGTTTAGTGAATGAAATATTAAACATTTCTTTATTGTTATATTTAATTGAGTTTAATGCTAAAACACCTGAGTAAGTATATTTAAATCAACCATAATTTGGTAGTATTGGAAAAATTGGAATGTATATTGAATATTACGATTACTTCGATTGCATTACCAGTACTGCTAAAAAAGTAATTATTCTTCAAAAAAATATTTTTTTATGGAATTTCAGCTATAATATTTCATTTATTTCGAGACTTATTTTTGTTCTGTGCGCAATGAAAACGATTTCCGAATATTTGGGACAAACGATATTTTTCAACGAACGGGAATGAACAAGATCGCGCGAGCAGTGATTTTCTGCTTCTTTCGCTCTGAATTATTTTCACATTTCTAATTTTGTGCACTTTTAGTTGTAAGTTGTGGCAACTGTGCGAGATCAAGAGATAGAAATGAATCACAAATTAATATCTTTAGAACAATTTTTTCCGACACCTTTTATTTTGTTTTATTTCGCTGTTTTCTGTTTTAAATATTTATTATTTTAATAAACGTGTTTTCCTTCTCATGACACGCAACAGCACCACAAAGTATTCGACATAAAAATAGCAGGTAAGTCAGAATAATTTTTCAGTAAATTTTAAATGTAGTTATGCCACTATTGAAAGAATAATGCCGTTATTGAAAGAATAATGGCGTTTTTGAAAGAATAAAAATGTTTTATAAATCCGAACTAGAACTTTTCAAACATTAAAAAATTCGTTGTCATAATCACAGGAGAAGATTGCAAAATTTCACTATGTCACATACCGGATGCAAGAGTGCCAGAAGTTAAAAAATATTGTTTCGTTGACTATGAGTGCGAGAGCACTCGCCGTTAATCATAATTTTTATTAATTGAGTTGAACATGAAATTAACTTAAGAAAGGGAATTCCAAATCTCCCTCAAAATCGTCTTTTGTAGTAGTAACCTTAGTGTCACCTTTCGTCATTTTGTAGCTTTGTCATACAGCAAGGGTGCGTTGTATGTGAAATGTATTACATGAATGGATATGCATGTGTAGGATTTATGTCCAAAGTAAGTTGTAGAAATTATAAAAATGGAAAAAGGTATTCAAATAAATTTTTACTCTACAAAAAAACGTAAGTCATTATATATTTTGATTATCTCTTCAATTTAGAGTAAACCAATTTAAACCGAGTAAGGTCGGGTATTTTGCTAGTGAAGAAAATAAAAATATCTTTCCAAAGAAGGAAAAGATAGGGGTGGCTGGGGAGGATCTTATTATTTTCTATCTTTATACTTGAATGTATTTAGCATTATTGTTATTTGTCACTTTTTTTTGCTTGATTAGTCACTTTTTATCACTTTTTTGGTTCAATTAGTCACTTTTGTCACCTTTTTAGACATTGAAATCTGTTAGGAGCCCTGTGTATACGGCGGTATACGCGCCTTTTACCCTCTGGTTTTTACAGCAAATTCCGTATACCTTCTGCTTTTTCTTAAAAACTACTTACACGCTTTGCTTTTCCTAGAAAACATCGCGTGAAACCCAGATTGCTGAAGAAGCAAAAGAAAAATTTCTATTTCAAGATATCATCTTGGTACATTATTCCAAAATCGTACCTATTAAACAAAGGCAATTCATTCAAAGTACTGTCAATAAAATGAAATCGAGACTTTGTTTTGATGTTATTAAAGAAAATTGTCAACTTTTGAAGGATATATTCATGCTTGATCTAGAAAAGAAATACAGGGGATATTCGCCATGGAGAAAAGAAGGTAAAAAGGATCTGTCGAAGTTTTGGTATAGATGAAATGTGCACTACTCTGGGTTTGAGGGACCAATGAAAACGCCCAAGTTGTTCCACAAAAATTAAAGCCTCTGTTAAGAACAATTGAAATATTACCATGTTCCACGGCCGAGTGCGAGCGTGGGTTTAGTTTAATGAATGACATTGTGTAACAGATTTGATACCGTCTTTATTGATTTCAAACATCTATCTAATGTTCATTGATGCAAATGGACCACCTATAGATCACTTTTAAACGGAAAAATTTGTGAATTCTTGGTTTGCCAACCATCGGTCTTCAGTAGACAAGTAGCATTAACATTTGTCACAAAAAATTACGTCCCACTTTATATGTGTTTAAATATTTTTCTGTTAACATTTCCTGTAATTATTTTATATCATAGTTAAATATTAATATAATGATATTTTCAAATTTGAATATCACTCGATGCTAGTCTGCATAAATACAATAAACTCTCAATAACTCGAACCTTGTGAACACGAATTTTTACTTAAGTCAAAGTTTCGTCAAAGTTCCACAATTCCTTTCCTATAATATAAAATTCCTTTTGGCTTTTTCCTCAAGATAATTTAAACTTCGACTAATTCGAACATATTATCCGGGTCCTTTGAGTATACCCATGGGCGCCCGGAGACAGTCAATCACCTGGCTCATGAATTTCCTATATTTATACATGAATGTGCGTGTGTAACCGTGGAAAGTGTGTGTGGGTAAGTAGTAAGTACATGTTTCGCCTCCTCATGAAAAAAATTCTATGGGCGCCCATGGTATACAATCTGTTTTTCTTTACGACTACAACACTGGTCACATTCTCTTGCTAAAATATAAAAGACTGTTTTTTGTTCAATTAGTCACTTTTTTACAAATTAAAACCAGTTATAACGCATGTAGTGAGTCTTCTCTGAGCTTCCCATTCCTAGCGAAGAGTTACAATGTTGAATGAGTTGGCGTGGATTTTTCAGATGGTGTGCTTTTTACTAATGCAACTCCGATTAAGCTAGAGTCTTCAGCCACACGTACCAATATGGCGTGTCCTATTAGTGTTTGCTTTATTCATCTGGTCTTCTACCTTTAACATTTGCAAATGATGTGGCTAGATAACTGAAAGTGAGTTCACAGGATGCTCTTTCAAAACTAAGACGAGTCAGTTCCAATATGTACTGGGATATATGTTCGGAAACTTGTGAAAAAAAACTTGTCACGTGGTGTATACTTCTGGTCGATATAGCATTACTCAATAAGAGTACAATTATAAGATTAGATTCAAGCTCATGTTTCGTGCGTTTCTCGATGATGAAAACTGCAATCCAACGCGGGCCATCGTAGAACAGCTTAAAAGCTGGATTACATTATGCTGCCAGTTGGATAACTTTTAAATTTTGTCACCGTTTATCTCGATCTGACTCAAAATGCTAGCATGTCATGATTTTGACATCATCGTACATTTGTTAGCCATTGCTTGGCGTGGTTGTGGAAGTTTGGAGAATGGATGCCAGCTCAGGTGTGACTTCATTATACATGACCGTTTTTTTAAATGACGGTAGGTAGGTAT
This sequence comes from Metellina segmentata, assembly GCA_947359465.1. Classification (NCBI taxonomy): domain Eukaryota; kingdom Metazoa; phylum Arthropoda; class Arachnida; order Araneae; family Tetragnathidae; genus Metellina; species Metellina segmentata. Next base: position 120,842,927 of record OX375881.1, read on the forward strand.
TTTAATAAACTTCGTACCGGGAGCAACGTGCTATTAGCGTCGATCCGGGAAACTGGCAGGGAAAGATCCTAGGACTACATTACGTAATTTTCAACCAAGGTCAGATAACGAGGTCACCTGAGCTGGCACCCCACTCCAAATATCCAGACCAGACCAATGTGAGGACTTTCGGCCAATACAGATTTAACGTGTACCATCCCCTGTGTAGACGTATTTGGATGGATTGAACTCGCAACCTTGCGGTTACTAATCTGTTACTCTTCCAACTGGGTCGTAGCCTTGTTGTCTTCGGATTAAATCCTTCGGGATTCATCCCGGACCGTCACCGTTCATTGTGATTGCTCCAGTGCCACGCTAATAAAACTAAGTGAGTAATCCATTGTACAACGTACTACATAAACTGCTCAGTACTCAATTTTAAGAAATGCCACTCACCTAAATGGTAGAGGGAATTCTTTTCCAGAGACATGTAATCTACCTTTTTAAGAATACCCAGTGGCTTGGAAAATTCTTTTGTCGGTGGAACAGGAATCAGTTTGGAAGCGTATTTCTCCCGTTAAATTTGGGTCATCGACAGCCCGCTGTGTCGCTCCAATACGACTTTACTTAAAATATCAACCTACCTACCCGTTAACTTTCGGGTTAGTCATCAACCTGCGAGTCGTTGGGAGCACAAGTTCAATACCTCCCTGTGTGTACGCGCGTTCTTCTGTGTTTGTAAAACTTTCATTGGGGGAGCATATCATGCATTAAAAAGATCAAATGAAAATGTTCAGTAACTTTTCTGATTCGGTTAGTGCAAAGAGAGGATTAATCACACTAAAGAAAAACTACATGTGTTCAGTGGCGGATAAAGTCAAATGGGGGCCCCAAGCGGTTAAATTTTCGGGGCTATCAATCTCAAGTTAGAATAAAAAGTTTCAAGAAAACTCTCATCAAATTATTAAAAAAAAGAAAACTCTAGTCAAAATTTTCATACTACAACCCATTAAATAAATTTATAAAAAAAACATTTTTGTATGAATTTCTGTCTGGCTTTATTTTTTTGCAAATTCCTCAATGATGTAGGAAGTGTCAATTCGGTTTATGATTTTTTGCTCTATATACAGAATGGTCATATTAATTAATCTTTCTTCTCCCATAGAACTCCTTAAATAATTTTTGACACGCTTTAAAACAGGAAACAATCTTTCTACTGTTGCATTAGATAAGGGAATTGTTAAACAAATTTTCAATACTGTTTCAGCATTCGGAAATGTGCAAGACATTTCTTTGACGGCTCGATAGATGACTGATGTGGTTTTTATGGTGTCCTCGTTTTCTTTAAGAAATACTAAAAAATGGTCAAATTCGTCTTCAAAAGTTCAAACACCAATGTAATTTTTGTAAATTTCCTTCAACTTTTTTTATCGTGTTCTTTTTATTTTCTACTGATAAATTCTAATAAAAAAATATTCGAAAAGGCTCCACACAAATTTAAAATTCTGAGTTCTTTGAGATAATTCTGCCTTGGTGTTCTCACATGTAACATAAAAGGAATTAATTGACAATGAAATTTTCTCTTATTGTAAATTCATGCCCAACTCCTTTGTTTTAAATAAAAAACATTTTTTTCTCATTTGTTGTCTGCGAGTTTGTTCATCTTTCACATTAAATGACAGCCCTGATAAATCAGCTGGCCTCTTTTTCAATTTCTCTGAAATTATTGATAAAATTTTCTAGTGACTTAAGGTTAGATCTTTTCAATAGTTCGCAATCCACTGATTGCAGTGATTTACTAGTGATTTATTCTTTGTAACATAGTATTCCAAATAACTGTCATTAGGGCGGTTTCATATTCGTCCATTTCCCTCAGAAGTGAAGTCGCCTCCAATATGGTAACTTTGTTTATTCGGAATTACGAATAAACAAAAACCAGTTAAAGCCTCATTTATATGGGTGAAACCCAGTTTTATATTTAATACAGCGTCTGCTTTTGCTGACCATCTTATATTTGGAACTCTTTTCACTGCACATAAGGACTCACATTGTAAAGACACACACACGCTGTTACAACTTTTCTCGAACCTTAATGAGAAGACATTTTGAGACCCCGGGGCCCCTTCGGTATTTCGGGGCCCAACGCGGCCGCTTAGTCCGCTTACCTCTTAATCCGCCACTAATGTGTGTTGAACAGTTGGCTGAAAAAAAGTTTTTATTTTAAGGAACTATCCATTAATATAGTAGGACATTTTAAATCTATTTTTTTATTTAATGTTATAAAATTAATGCGTAAACTTCTATCACACAGCATGGAAAGAATTTAAAGATAAAAATTGAAGTACCTGAGAGACAACACATCAGATTCTATTTTATTTAACACAAGTTATAAGTTTAACTTTTTTCTTTTTCTTGTTAATTTTCATGAAAACAATTTCAATAAGTTGTGAACATAAAAATTTCGGGACATAAACACTCGCCAAAAGAATGAGTGAGGAGAAAATGTGGGAAACAGATGGAAGAAACATATTCGCCCAGCAACCTGCTTGGAGACGATTCTTCATAGTTGCCGCGCATGTGCATTGAGCCAAATTTGGTCCATTGTCGCCACTCTTATTATATAGGCACTCTAGTTTTACGTAGAGTGCCTATATAATAAGAGTGGCGACATACGGGAAACACTTTCTGATTGGCTTAGAGACCTTTTCTACCGCCCGAAGCGGTATTTTTCCAGCTCCCGTAGACTTAACATGGGAACTTTTTGTGTGTTCGAGAAAAACGTGTGTTTTTTCAATTAAAAAGAAAATATAGCTTATTCGTATTCCATTTTGTGTTCTAGAATGTTTATTTATAATTATTTTAGTGTTTTGTCAGTGTAAATTTGAAGACTTTTTAAGTAAATAGCTTTTTTTGAACAACATGCTGTTTCCCGCTACTTTGGCGATGTAAACATCGCGCCAAAGGCAGTTAGCAAGTTTTAAACTTTTGATAATGCGTTTTTTTTTTATAGCTGTTTCCTTATTATAGGTTTTCAATAACCTAAGCCTAATTGAATCATCAGAAAAGCAGAGAGTAAATTGTAGCAATGCTTTATATAAAAAGAATAAAAGAAATGTTTATATTAAAGTGTTATTTTTGATGCAAATTTTCATCTTTATTTTGCTGCTAGATCTCGGAACAAAACCACCACATCAACATTTATCTGTGAATTTGGATATAAATGCGTACAAATGCTGTTAACTATTTTTTATCTTGAGATTATTCTTGTATGTTTAGGCCAATATTTGCTCATAATTTAGTTTCAATCTGTTAATTCTATTTTTCATATGAAAATGTGGTAGTGTTTTTAACAAATGTGTACTGATGGTGTTGATTATTTTTGAAATTACATGTCTTTTGACTTGTATAAATAGATGAAACTTAAAATTAAATTTAAGTGGGTTAAAATTTTGTGTTATGCATTAAAAAGGTCAAATAAAAATGTTCAGTATCTTTTCTGGTTCGGTTAATGTAAGGAAAGGATTAATCACGCTAAAAAAAACTACATGTGTTGAACAGTTGGTCGAAAGAAAGTTTTATTTTAAGGAACTATCCATTAATAGTAGGACATTTCAAATCTATTTTTTATTTAATGTTATAAAATTAATGCGTAAACTTCTATCACACAGCATGGAAAGAATTTAAAGAAAAAACTTGTGCCTGAGAGAAACAATACATCAGATCTTATTTTATTTAACACTGAAGTTATAAGCTTAACTTTATTCATTTTCTTGTTAATATTCACGAAAACAAGTTCAATTAATCGTGAGCATAAAAATTACGGGACATAAACACTATCGCCAAAAGAAAGAGAGAGGAGGAAATGTGGGAAACCGATGGAAGAAACATATTCGCCCAGCAGCCGATTCTGGTAGAAAAATGGCTGCCGCGCATGTGCATTAAGCCAAATTTGGTCCCTTGTCGCCACTCTTATTATATAGGCACTCTAGTTTTACGCAGCGCAGCCAAATATTAACCATCCTCCATACAATCGAACCAGTTACCCATTCAAATGGCAATTGGTTGAATTGTATGGAGGAATTCATCGATCGAGCAATTGTGGAACGAAAAATGAGCAAAACAGAATATGCCGAAATATAGATCATGCAACATCTGTTTTTTTGGGAAACTTGCATATGTTATCATCCCGTAAGGGTTTTCTCAATGTCGCACTGAAGAAAATCAACGGGTTATTGACATGTAAGAGGTGTTGATCGAACACAAAATAAAAAATCCGAGGACAACATCTCGTAAATTTGAATCATGGTCAGATTACGAGGTCACACCTGAGCTAGCTCTCTACTTTCCAAACAGGAAGCAGAACAGAAAAAAGTGTCTTAAGTAAAAACAACTACAAACTATCGCGCAAACCATAAATGCCACAATATCTCAACTTTGTCACATATGAAGTGAACTGAAGGGAGCCTCCAGAGTGAATGCAAACAATAAATAGTGAAGCGGTTTTTATGGTTTCGCGTTACTTTTTTAAACGCGTGTGAATTTGAAATTGCTACTTTTGAACCGCAAAAAAGTTGGGCTCCTTAAAAGTTTTGCCAATTTCCCAAATTAACTTATCAAAAATAATTCCTAAAAGCCTTGATTTTTTTACTTTAATCGGTTACAAAAATTGAAATATTGGCACACATGTGCTTTTTAAGATTTAATGTAAACAATGTGTATTGGTATTTTGAGGGAAGAATAGATAATTTTCCAACAATGTAATCCTTATGTATGTGAAGTGAATGGCATTTGTTGACAAAGGTGGTGAAAATAAGAGTAAGTTAATTTTGAATGCCATTAATCTGAAATATATTGCTTAAAGTATCTTTTGTTATCGAAATTAAATTTTTTGGTTTATTAATTTTACGCATGCTTGTTTTGAAAGGACATGTAGAGTCTAGCATTAATACCACATTTTTTAATGTACTAAAATGATCATGTAATTAAAAATATCAAAGAATTTTTCAATTAAATTATAAAAATTTGTTATGAGATTTGTTGCAGTTCTATTCGTTTTTTACAATTCAATTATGTATTGTAAAGCTGTGGAACTAAGGATGGACCCCTACACCATCCATATTTTATAGCTCCTTTTGAGCTAGTAATTTCCAATCTTAGCAAATAGGTTTATTCTTCCTTTTACATTTACACTACATTTTAGTTAGATACGTTTGACATGACATAGAGTTGTCTATGTTTTATTTTAATCTACACTGAAAGGGATTAAACTTTAACTTACGAGACCTTAAGATGTTTAGAAAGGCAAGTCATGACTTTTGGTTGTCTTTTAACTGTTGAAATTTTAGTTTTGAGAACAAGAAACTAATTTGAATTTTACTCATGTGCTATTAATTTCACAAAGAAATAATGCAAAAGCCATCTATACATTTAAGTATAATATTAGAGTTATGGCAATCGAAAGTTTATGCAGTTGAAGAAAAGTCAAAGTAAGTTCATAATGGGACACAAAAGATGTATTTAATTCTCATGGTCAAACTCTTTTGTATTATATACACATGATTTTTATCTATCAAAAATGGGACATAAAATTTTCCAAAGATATACTTCTCACAGTCAAACACATAACTTTATCTATCATACAATTGCATTGAGGCGAGTAGAATTATCCTGATGAACATTTGCATATGAGGTTTCTGCTGTTATAGTAAATTTAAAGCACTATATAGTATTCCATGTTTTCAGTAATTTCTAGAATAAGAGATACATTTTCCATTTAGGTTTTAGGGGCCTTAAAGAGTTTTAATATTTGCTTTAAACCTTTTCAAAATCTCTAACTTTTTTACAAAAACTATATATTTTATTTTACTTGTGTTCAAAGTCAAGATTCATGGTACTTAACCAAGATAAAATGTCCTTGATTTTGGTTTTAGTGGGTTTTACAAAAGAGGTGTTTAAACAGTGAGAAAAAATATTGTTTTTGTGGGTGTTACAAAATAGTTGTTTAAAGTGAGTAAATAACAAAGTTGGTTTGGGGTAAAGTCTTTTGGTAGAAGTACATATTCCTGATTTATGAAATTATGGTAACATACTGAGATACATTTGTGATTAGACTGAAGAGGCCAGAAAGCAATCTTCAGAAGCCATTGTATCTAATACTTGTCTGGGAACTGATTTCTTAAAATTCAATATATGCTAGAATTCTGGTTACATTGTTTCAATGTTTTTTAATCCACTTTGACCTCTAATCCATATAGCCTTATAAAAATCTAAGCCTTAGATAGGTGGCTCGGGTGTGTAAATATGTATTCATTCCTGTCACATTGGGTAGTGCTGCTTGCAGATTGCCTACATCAGTTGCAACGGCAACCTTGCTTTCTTAGGTGACAAACAGAGCAGCTTGGACATCAAGACCCAGGTTTGCTTTTTCTTCCTAACCAGACATGGTGATTGAACCAATTGGATCATGTAACTCTGGTCCCAATGGAAAGAAGTAGCATGACAGTGGTCACCCTGTCTGACACTGGCCTCAAAAACCCTTATTTTTTTCTTTTGATTGGAAAGTGGGAACTTTGATACAAGGTATTTGATGTTATGAATAAATTTTGTATGAGCTTAGAAAATTTTCAATTGTTTCTCATCACTTTATGTATTTTTCTATTTTCAGTTTCCATCTTTTCTAAAATGTTCCAGTTTCAAAAAATAAGTGCTAGTAAGGCAATTTTTGCTGCACTAAGGGTGAAGCAACTTAGCCACTGCAAACACATTTCTTTTAAACCTCTACAGTTAATTAAGCTGAGACGTAAGTAGAAAACTGCTTTAAAGTTCAATTAAAATAAATAAGTGTTTAGGTATTGTAAAACCAAGTTTTCTAAAAATATGTGTTCCTTCTGCTTGAAAATGTAAAGTGTAGTTTGAAATATGTAATTACTGTGTTGCTTTTTTTTCTTTTTTTAAATGTAAAATTTTTTTATATTTTTGAAGTATTTTGTTGATTACTTAAAGTTTTTCCATCTGAAATAATATTTGTGAACTTTTTTATAGTTTTTTTGAAGAAACACCCTGCTTTTACTGATTATTCAATTACATCCTCAGCAAGCTATGAAAAAAGGTTTGTCTATACGTTTTACTAAATAGAGAATTGATTGACCTCATCCTCATATAAAGTGTTTAACCAGATTAACTAATTCAAGTAATATTTAACCCTATTTTCTGTAAAAGAATTTGCAACACCTCCTGAGTATGATTGATTAGTACATTATACAGTAAATCATTCGAGGTGGAATGAAATGTTACACTGTACAATCAATCATTTTCAATATGGAAATGGGATAAAATATGGCAATTTCCTGAACCATTTGGCTTATGTGAAGGTATGATTGAACATATTTTTTTAAAAATCAAAGTATGAAACATACTTAAAAACTGTATTACATAGAATCCATATCAAATGTGATTCAGGTTTATTTGCTGTAATCAATAATCTAAATTAAACTAGATTGCAAGATAGAATATTCACACACACAAAGCATAATAAATTAATTTTACTCATTAAAATGTGAATCTGATAGTTGGTGAATCAAATACTCAATTTGTTTGAAATTTCAGATTCTGCTCAAGCATGGTGCATAATCAGCTGGAAGAAAAGTATGTCCTCCAAAGCATATCCCATAGCTTAGATCAAGGTGTTTTACTGGATGATTTGGAAACATCAGATTTGATATTGGTTACCGAAAAGTTCCATTTAAAGGTATTATCTATTGTTATGGTGTCAAACTTGTGTGCCTTTAGACTTTTAAAAGTGTTGGCTTTAAATTTTCAACTGGTACATTTTTTGTGTGATATAGTAATCTCTATGTATCCAAGTATTTAAGTCAAGAAAACTCACAATATACTGGGGAGTGAAAGTAGTCTTAAAAGTTATTAGAATTTAAAAGGCATAAATTGTACTGAATATTATGGGTTTTTTACTACATTTGTGTAAAACTTGAAATTAAATACAAAATAAGCATTAAACCTTCCAAAATAATGCAGAACAGTGTTGAGAATGTTTTAAAATTGTCATTCTGATCTAATTGTTTAGACCTGTGGAAAGTTATATATAGATGGGACTGACAAGCTGTATCGGATGAATTTGTACACTCTTTTTTTATCACTTTGTATTTGAATTTGGCCTATAGCAGGACATCTTTAGGTGTGTATGGGCATTACAATACCGATTGATCTGTCGTCCCCTCTGTTTTATCGTGGTCTACCCTTCTATAATATTTTTTACTTTTCCCCCTTTGTCATTGTTGTCTTATGTTTTGCACAGCTTGTCCAAATACACTATATGGACAAAAGTATTTGGACAGTGCATGTTTTTCAGAAAAAGTGCTTTATTCTATTTAGTAACAGGTAAGCCCTCCTTTTGCTTGTATTACAGCTGCAACATGTCAGGCATACTTTCCACAAATTCTCTGTAAGTCTGGGCAGGAATAGCTCACCATGCCTCTTGGAAGGCTGTGAGAAGAGATTGTTGTGAAAATGGGAGTGCTCATACTCGTTGCTCCAGTTAGTCCTACAGGTGCTTGATTGGATTGATCGGGCCTCGAAACAGCCCAGTCGAGCAAATTCACCTCATTTTCAAGAAACCAGTCCAGCACATGTTTTGCTGTATGACATGGAGCTCGATCCTGTTGGAAGAAACAACCATCATACCTTAAATAATTGTGCTTGACAGTGTGTGTTTATAAATGTTTCTTAATTTTTATTTCATTACTTAATGTGGTCACAACTGTCCTTTAGACTGGACTATTCTCCTCTAGTAGATGCCTGATAGTAAATTCATTTTACAATTGTATATTTACTTACTTTTCGAATTTTATTATTTTGCTTTTAAATGACTGCAAAGCATGAAGTAATGAATAAATTGTCACGAAAGGTCTCATAGGTGGATAGGATGTAAATAAAAGTTTTACTGATATCTGTATTAATATGAAAATAAGAACAAATTGGTTTGGTGTCGAACAAGTTTCTACCCTTTCATTAGCATTCTTGTGTAAAGTTTGTAAAAAGTTTTATCCATATGCTGTTGCAGGGTCTAAATGTTCAATACGTTCATAAATATGACATCAAAGTCTCAGCAGATTTGAATTCTCTGATCATCCCATTTGATTCCACAAAGAAGGAGGTTGCTGCTGTTCAGTATTTTACATATAAAAAAGATGTTGTGGGAGAAAGGCTTGTGCACAATTCCACTCAAAAGTAAGTCACATTTCAGGTTGTACTAAGAAAGTTTTTCATGTACAATTCAACGAATGTTCTAAAATTTACAGGTTGTTTTATGGGAAAGTTATTTGTTTTGTCACATGCTTATCAGGGCTCCAAATTAGTTTTTAGTCATGTTTTGCACGTATAAATTGGGATTTAATGCCAACCAATCAGTCAGGGTGCTAGCTTTTGGTTTGAAAGGTTCCTGGTTCGAATGCAGGGTTCATCTGGAATATATACGTATGTGTCCTCTTTGTAAATGAGTGATTCCTAGAATATGTGGTACATATCTTAGGTGTAATGGGAACCCCCCAGCTCCAGGGAAACGTAAAGTGGTTTACAAATTTGCCCTTGTAGTGCTATGGTAACTAATGACCAATCATTAGGAAAACAATTAGGTTATGAGGATCACACATGTTTAGGCAAGTAGTTTATTTACGTTTCACTGGAGCAACACAACAGGCTGTTGGTGATAGTCTGGGATCCATCCTGAAGGGAAAGATTCGAGGACACCATGTAATTTTGAACTATGTTCAGGTGATGAAGTCGACATCTCAGCGGACACCCCATTCTCTAAACTTCCACACCACACCAACATGAGGATGTTTTAGACCACAACAAATTTAATGTGCACCAGCTTCCATGTGCACGACAGGGTTTGGTTAGACCAAGTTTTGAACACTCGCAACCCTCTGGTAGCTAATCCATTACTTCCAACTGAGCACACATGTTTAGACCCCCGTTGTCATTGTGATGCTTAGTTTGTCTTAACTTTTTCGATTTTATGCTTTATAAAATTTACTATCATCTGCTAAAAGAAGAAAACCCTAAAAATTACCTCCAAAAGTGGAGAGTAAATTCTTTCCCTTAAAATAGGGAACAGCAGAGGAATTCCAGAGGACTTCCCCAAAATGATGTACTATTCAATGGTATTACTGTGGCCATCTGTTGATTCTGGTTTTGAGTATTTCAATTTCAAAGCATAATCAAAAGAATTTTACTTTGAAAAGATGACCTCAAACAACAAATTCCCTTAAAAGAAAAAATTTCCCCAAATTGTAAGTGTTTGATGCAAGTCCTAATCTTTACATAGTGTGTTTATTGCATCCACTTAATCAAAATAAATTTGAAATGGCAGCATAGTGAAACATTTACAACCAAGAAAAAATGTTTATATGCCTATGTGACTGGACTTTCTGCGTTTAATACCTAATTGACTTTCTGCGTATAATACCTAACCATGATGTTTATACAAATTTGTATTGTAGGTCATGCAAAGACATACTGTTTGGTTGGTCTTTAGTGGGATTGAATCAGAAAAAAATTGTCGTAACATCAGATCCTTTAGATGCAGTTGCAGTGAACCAAGAAACTGACATCCCAGCTATTTCCTTGCCTTGTGATTTCAATAAATTTTCTATAGAGGTAAGATGTTCTAGTAAATATCTAGTTATATCCAGTGACCCCTTGTCGAATTGAAGCAAAGAACCATCCCGTGTGTATATATTTCAACTTCAATGTTTTTAACGTCGCCTTTTTATAATATTCGAAAAATACTTACTTGTAGACTTCTATTGTAACTTGTAGACTACTATTTCACTACCTTGGCTGACTGTTTGACCTGTTTTTATTGTGTATATTTATTCTTACGTTTGGCACAGCTTATCCTCTAACAGGCCTCATGCCATAAAACCCAAACTAAACCTTGTCAAATTACGCCTTAATATATCATTGGAAAATGTGTAAAACCCTAAGCTATTACACCAAGTCCAAAAAATTACATTTCGGGTTAGTCTGTCAAATTTTTTGGACTTGCATGGTTTCACATTTTGACCGACTATATCACTCAGTGTCAACTACACCAGCGGTCCGCGGATCAAATGGTACCGGGCCGCCCAAAGAACATTAAATTATTTTTATTTTATTTACTGTGGTGTATTTATCTCTGGTTTGTGCAGTTCTTATCTATGAAATGTCCACTCAAATTAGTAGGCGGTAAATCAGAACTTGAAATTTGTTCTGTTACTAGAGCTTCAATTATGATTTCTGAATTCTGTATGTCTCTATTTTCCAATTTTATCCTAACCACATCGAATGTCTTTCTAATGGGAGTGTCATTTCCGAAAGTAAATACTGAGAGCGTTTATTTTCAAATAACAGGAAACCTTAATTTATCTGCAATTTCTTGTTTTAAAATTCTTTTTTCTTGTTTTACCCTTGTCAAAAACAATCTTATCGGAATCGACTGCACTTTAGTTTTTAACACCACACAACAGGTGTGAAGCAAAATGACATTACGTTTGTCAAGAGAATGTGCTGAAAGAACATCTTTCGATTCCTTTCCGCTATTCTTTTTTTTCATTTTGTTTTTTATCAGTCCGAAAACAAATACGATTATGCCTGCATAAAAAACAACTACCCTATTTATGCGATAAATTTCTTTTTTCTTCCACAATTAAATACTTACAAAGTTCTGAATCATGCTTCGCTTTGCAAAAGATGCAACTTTCGTTATAAACACCCTTTTTGTTTATATTCGCGAGCGAGTTCTCATTCCCTGATGCCAAAATCTCAACAGCAGACGCAACATTTCCTCCTTGCCACTTCCGAGGGGAATGCTTGGTGAATAGTTTCAGTTCGCAAACCAGATGTTAAAAAATAATTTTTACCTATAGTTTATCTCCTTATGAATGAATTCTTACAGTTTATCGATATCAAAAAAGGATGTTTCGTTCATTTCACGATTAAAGTCTTCAGTTAAATTAAAGTTCAATTACTATATTAAGAAGGTAAAGTTAGTTAAGAGAAGGTGTGTATTGCTCTTCTCTCTGTTCACTGGAACTTTCTCATGTTTAACAGTGCTTGATGTACGTAAATATTGTGTTTCCTCCAATTTAACCCACAAATTAGCAAAAATGAGTATGAAACAGACGTTGTTAGAAAGTTTCATTGGGAAAAAGAAAAGACACAGTGAAGAGACAGAAGAAGAGCCTTCAACATCAAAGAAACATGTAACTTTTAACAGACAATACCATGAGTCCTACTTGAAATATGGATTTATCGCGACAGGTGATTTCCACACACCAAAATCGCTCTGCATAGTTTGCGGTGACCAGCTCTCTAATGAGGCAATGAAACCTTCAAAATTGTTTCACCATTTGAACGTTAAACACCCTGGATTAGAAGACAAGCCCCTGGAGTATTTTGAAAGAAAAAAACGGGAACACGAAGGACAGAAGAAATTTATGAGGGCCACCACATCAATAAAGGAGAATGCACTGAGAGCATCATATTTGGTGGCTAACCGTATTGCTAAGGCTAAAAAGCCATTCACTGTGGGTGAAGAATTGATCTTGCCCTCCACTAAAGACATTTGCCGTGAATTTCTAGGAGAGGCTGCTGTGGAAAAGATAGCACACGTGCCTTTGTCGGCTAGCACTGTGACTAGGCGCATTGAGGAAATAGCCGAAGACATTGAGACACAATTGTTGGAGAGGATTAATACGTCACCGTGGTACGCACTACAGGTTGACGAATCTACAGATATCGACAACAATGCAATACTACTTGTTTATATGTTATATCTATATCAGGAGGATGTGCATGAGGATTTTTTATGTGCACTATCTTTGCCAACCAACACCACAGGAGCAGAACTGTTCAAGTCACTGGATGGTTATATATCAGGACAATTAAAATGGTCCTTTTGTGTCGGCATTTGCACAGATGGAGCTGCTGCAATGACCAGACGACTGTCTGGTTTAACTGCTCGGATTAAGGAGGTTGAACCTGAGAGTGAATCTACGCATTGTCTCATTCACAGGGAAATGCTGGCAAGCCGAAAAATGTCACCGGATTTTAACAGCGCATTGATTGATGTCGTTAAAGTTATTAACCACATCAAAGCACACGCCCTTAACTCGCACCTGTTTGAGATGGACGCAGAGTACAGATGCCTTCTTTTATACACAGAAATAAGATGGTTATCCAGAGGAAAATCGCTAATCAGAGTATTTGAATTACGAGAGCCATTACTAAGATTTCTCTCAGAAAAGAAGTCACAGCTGGCAGGACATTTCAGTGACAAGGTATGGGTCGCAAAACTGGCTTACCTGTGTGACATATTCAACTTGCTCAATGAAAATCTGACTCAATGAAAATGACAACTGTTTTCAAGTTGGCAGACAAAGTAGCTGCATTTAAAGCCAAACTGGAGTTGTGGGGACGGTGCGTGAACAGGCATTTTGGACATGTTTCACACATTAGCGGGGATTTTAGGCGAGACTGAGCCTGAACATTAATTCTCCCAGTTGGTGCACGATGATCTGTCTTTGCTTTTAAAAGAGTTCGAGCGCTACTTCCTAACCACTAAAGACCCACGAACTGGTAAGGAATGGATCTGCGACCCATTTGTCAACAAATCAGGCGAATCTATCATGTCTGTGCAAGAAGAAGATCAACTGCTGGAGATTGCAAATGACGGTGGCCTTAAAACTACGTTCGAGACAACAACTCTGCCGGTGTTCTGGATTAAAGTCATGGCGGAATACCCTGAGATTGCCACCACAGCACTTAAAACCCTATTGCCATTTCCGACAACCTATCTGTGTGAAGCGGGGTTTTCTGCAGTGACAGCAACCAAAACAAAACAACGGAATAAACTGGACATAAGCAGCACACTTCGGGTGTCATTGTCTCCTATTACCCCCAGATGGAACCGTCTCGTTGCAAAGAAACAAGCTCAGTGTTTTCATTGATTTATCGTTCTAGTGAATTAAAATGTTAAATCACTTTATATTCAATTTTGGTGAAACTGTATTTATTTTAGAAAGCATGTTTAAATACAATTAAATTAAAATTATTAAATCAAAACAATCTAAAATATAAACAATCAACGTGCCCCCCCCCCTTCCCTCAGAGGGCCGCGGTAAAATTATCAAACATTGAGGGTCCGCGGCGATAAAAAGGTTGGGGAGCACTGAACTACACCATTCTTTTTTGCTTGACAAAAGCCTGGGTGGGTTTTCTGGGCTGGGCCCAATCTGCCATCTTTCATCTACATATCTGTACATTAAATATATTTTAAATTAATACTTAAGACTTTTTTAATCTTTTATTTATTTTAGTGGTTTGCATCATCTTGTGTTTGACCTTGGACCTTCTGCCATAAAACCTAAACAATCTTTCATCTTCATGCTGAACTATAAATTTAAAACATTTTCAGGCATTGATATTTTCAAGTTGATCTTTACCATGTAAATCTGGGTCTAAATTTCCCTCTCTTTCTCTTAGCATGTATGTTCATTTCGAATGTTTCGTAATTCTTGACTTGATTTCTAAAGAACAAGTGAAAATATTCTTTGGTTTGACTTTCATAATAGAAATTTGTTATTAGAATTCTCCTCGAGTGGTCATCGATAGTCTGACATGCAACATGGCGAATATATGGAGTAATATAAATAACTGGGTTAAGCTTTAAAAAAAAAAAAAAAAAAAAGCAAAAGTACGGATAACTTTTTTAGGAAGCGAGAACAGGTTTGTTTTCACTTCTGTTCTAATTTCTGTGGAACAATTAAAAGTTAAGACTTGAAATAATTTGGTATTTCTTTACTGTATAAATAATAAATGCTGTCATTTCTATTCTATAATTAGACCACGACTCATAACTTCATATTCCAGGTTCTCATGTGCTTAAAATCATTTTCAAAAGTCATATTTTGGTTAAAGCCTCATTTACATGATTGGGACACTCATAAGTTGCTTGGAAGCCATCTGGGAAAAAGTGCCTTTTTCATTAGGTGAGTTCAAATGCAAACAATTATACTTCATTAGATCACTGGTTCCAGTTAACATAGAACCGTAAAAGGTGACCATTTTTGTAACAGCTTAATTGGATAGATGAATTATGTGTATGATATGCATCAATTGGCCACTGTTGCCTATTGAAATTAGGCTTTTGACTTTTTATGTTAAACCAAAAGGGTATTTTATGTACTGCCTAGTCAATTTATTCTTACTCTTAATTGGTTGGTTATAGTGACATTGAAAACTATTTTAATAAAACTGTCAAGTTAATCTTTAGAACTTAATCTTCCTAACTGAAAATAAAATAATAATGAATGTATGTGAAAGTTTGGAGAGTATGGGTACATGCTCAAGTGTCGACCTCGGCACCTGACTGTGATTGAAAATGAGGTTTTGTCCTCTGGCTTGATCCGATACCTTTGCAAATACCTTTGTATTGCTCGAATGCGATTTTAGTTAATTACCTACCTTGAACTCTTCTGGAATCTGAATAATATAGCAAATTTGCTCATAATTTTCATTGAGCATAATTTAAAAGTAGTAGCATGCAGTATGGGTGCCACTTTTCATCCCATCAGAAATCTATTCAAACAATTTTTTAAAGTTGCTTTAATAGTTAATTACTTCCTGCTGCATGGGATTCTTCAATGTACTTATAGTTGTTAGAAATAAGGATCTATTAGATATCAGCCTCATCCAACTGTATCTTTGTTAAATTAATATTTGTTGAAGTGGCAAAAGTAATATTTGTTTAATTTGGAATGATATTTAGTGTCTAAAACTTTTTTCTTCCATCTTTCATACTCCAAGCATGTTGTGATAATATAATGTAATATTTAAATATGTAAAAAATAAATGTATTCGCTCAAATGTAGAATGATTTTATTTCCTTCAAACCATCAAAATCCGACAATAGTCACAATACCTATATAAAGACAGTCAATTTGATATTTATTGCAAACTTATGTGTATTATAGTCAAAATATAAATTGATTCTTATTTACTGTCATATGTTTAGACCACAAGACTTTCCTTCTGCTTTATCCTGTGTGCAATGTGATACTTCCAATATCAAGCATATACTGATGGAAGCATATCCCATGTACGACGAAGACTTGGAGACATTCGACTCTTACATAGACACCATTCATGATGAAATTAAAGGCTACGAGAAAAGTTCTGGTCTTAAGGTATATTATTTTTCCTGAGTCATTTTAAACTTATACTACGGCCAGTACGACAGTTGTACAGCGAGACTCTCTCCCGTCCGCCCCTTTAAGTGATCGTGACATCGATCACCATTTACGAGCTGTTGCCGACTGTCCCTCTAGGGCAGGGGTGACCAACCTATGGCGCATGTGCCAAACTTGGCACATTGGATGATTACAAGTGACGCATTGCATCCTTCCATTTACTTATTCTTTTCAAAAGTAGTGTTCATAACTGAATCCATCTTCATATTTTCAACACCAGAGTATTCGTATTTCAATTCATACGGCCTTCTTACTCATCAGTTTGTAGCAATTTTTGAAAGTTTACAATTGATATTCTGTGTGATACGACGTACGTAGTTGTGTAGTTGTAATATGTTTGTTCTTTTTCTACATTTTTGTTCTTTTTAATGTTTATTTTTTCATTCCATGTTTATTTTTTATCTATCACTGTGGAAAAGAAAATGAGCAAAAGAAGTGCAAAAAAGTGAGAGAAGGCATGAATTTAATGGACAGTAGGAAAATGAGTTGCTCTATAGCAAGTCCATCAGGAAAACTGTTTTGCATTGCTTGTGAAACTACTCTTTCACTTAATAGAAGACATGATCTTAATAAACACTATAAAACACAGCATCAGGCTGACTTAAAAGGAAAAATGAAGCTAGTTCTTGGGTCAAAATTACGTAAATAATATGTGAATAAGAAAAAGGAAGAAATCAGAAGACAAAATATTTTTTCTAAAGTAAGTTGTGAAGACGAGGCGATTACAGAAGCGTCCTATGAAATTGTTTTAGCATTGTCGAAAAAAAACCTATTCTGACTGAGAAGCCTTGTCTACAAATACTTGCACGCCATCTTGGTTATAAAGGTATTGAAAGGAAATCAGACGAAATTGTTATACCAGGGAAGACTGTTATGAGATGTATCGTTTAAATCTCTCTGGATGTTTTTCAACAACTAGAAGACGTTGTCCATTCTTTTCTCTAGCTTTGGATGAATCAATGGATATATTTGATGTAGTCCAGTTATAAGCATTTTTGTAAGAGTAATTGATTATAGTTTTAATGTCTTTGATGAACTTGCCAGTCTGGAGTCATTGCACAATGAAACAAGAGGATCAGAGATATTTAAAATGTAAAGTCATGCCTAGAAAATCTAAATTAGATTATTGTACTCATCAGTATGTGTACTGACGGTACGCCGTCAATGGCACTAAAACTTTGGTTGGAAACTTTTAAAAATCGTTTTACTAAAATATCAATGTATTTGACACTAAAAGGCACTGCGTGGAAAAACTTTAAAAATGCAGCATGTTATGTTACCGGTTGTGAAATGTGTGTTTAAAATTAGAGCAAGAGCATTAAACAGACGAGAATTCAAAGAATATTGAATTATTAGATTTGGAATATGGTTCTTTTCCTTATGGTGAGGTGCACTGGCTTTCTAGAGGACAAGTTATGAGTAGATTTTGAATTTAATCATCATCGTTGCAGATATTTTAACAGCTCTATTTTAACTATGCAGGATTTGATAGCGGAAAAACCACACCCGAATCTTTTTCCTTTTATAAATACAATTGGTTTTTTAAATGCTCTTTAAATGTTTATATATATTGCACACATGAATTTTACATTTTATTGCAATTGACTTCTTGCACTTGATTCTTTTAAACACTACTTTTTAATGTTTCTCTATATATAATGTGTGTATATACTGATTTTATTATTTTACCTTGCATTTGGCACAACTTGTCCTTTTTTTGGACCTTGGGCCATAAAACCCTACCATACATCAATCAATCAATCTGAGTAGATTTTGGAAATAGAAAAATTATATTTATAATTTTTTTAGAACAGGAAATTTTTTAGAAAGTCTCATTAATGGTAAGTAATGTGTATGTGCTGTAATAGACATTGTTTTACGTATAATAGTTAAATAATCTTAAAATGTTAATTATAAACATACTTTTATTAAAAACGTTATTAAGGATATGGCAGGACTATGAACGTAAGGTAGAAAAGGTGCTTGAGTTGTATGGCACATCTGAATTCGTATATGAAAAAAATTGGCGCGTAGTATGTAAAAGGTCGGCCACCCCTGCTCTAGGGGGTCTGTCCTTTGGTTCGAAGCATAGACAAAGGGGTAAGATACTACCTCATTTATGTTTTATAAATTTCAAGACTTCATTCTGAGCTCATTTTAATTTAAAAGATTTATTTAATGTACAAAGATGTATTGGTGAAAGTAAAGATGATTCACATTCAATAGTCTGTGATGGTTAAATGGATATTCCTGGTGCAAGACTGCCATAAGTAAAGAGTTAGTTATGCGCGTCTCTTGTCATGTCCATCTTCTGTAAAATTTCTGCAACTAAAATCTGAAAAATTATGAATTCCTATAGCAAATAAGAATTGTGCACCTACCATATTATCTTATTATTTGTTCTATTTTTCAAATACCTCTTCTGGAAAACACTTAATTATTTAACAATGGTGGTGCATATAGTTTTACATTTGCCATCTTAATTTAAATTCCCGACATATTTTGTAGAGAGCATTTTATATTTCTTTAATTTTATATTTAAGAGACTTAAACCTGTTTTTTATTTAGAATATGGACTATGCATGCAGAATTCCCTTTCTTGTAAAACAAATTAATTTTAAGTTTCCTTTATATGTGTAGTGGAAGAGGTTTCCTGTTTTGAACGAGCTTTTGAAAGGTCACCGTAGAGGCGAACTGACTGTATTTTCAGGACAAACTGGTACTGGTAAAACGACTTTCATGAGCGAATACAGTCTAGATTTGTGCTCACAAGGGGTAAGCATATATGTGTATAGTGGATTTTTCTTTTCTTTTGATTTGTTTTAAGTTAATGTATGAATTAATCTGATTTCAGCTTCCTACCTTGTGGGCCAGTTTTGAAATCTCCAACACTAGGCTGATGAAAACAATGCTCTTGCAGTACTCTCGGTATGTTGTGTGCGGTTTGTGTATTTTCTTAAAACTTAACTAGATATTTCTTGCACTGTCTATTTTACTTTTGCTTAATTATCACAGTATTTGATATTAGCAATCTTTAGTCATATTTTGTACCATTAAATTTTGTTTTGATGACTGAGTTTTTTTTCTGTCATCACTTTTGATATCTTTTTAAAAGCATATATAGTGTAAATTCTTATATAGTGTATATAAAGTCTTATATAGTGTAAATTCTGTACAATCAACCATTTATTCTTTCTTTTAACTATCTTTACTGCTAATTGGACAGTGATATCCCAGTCGTTAGAGTCATGGTTTAGCAACCAGAAAGTTGTGAGTTTGTAAATCAATCTAACCGAAGACTTGTAATGTGTGGACTGGTGCATGTTAAATCTGTCATGGTTTCAAATCTCCACATAACATGGTGTGGAAGTTTGAAGAGTAGGGTGCCAGCTCAGGTGTTGACCTTGTCATCTGACAGTTCAAATTACAAGTAGTTTGCAGATCTTTATCTTGGTTATTGATCCTAGACCCTTGTCAATAGTTGATTGTGTTGCTCCAGTGTGATTCAATTCAACTACCTAACCACACTGTTACTGTTTATCTAAACAAAAAGTTCTGAAGAGAAAAAATGTGTTAAATGCAAATTTGTCAGCCCGAGTCACAAATTACACTGTTTATGATAAAGTTTTTCTGTAAAGCTAAGTGCAGAGCATTTGTGTTTTGGTAACCTCTTTTGTAACTTGTGGTGTGAGTTGGCATGTTACTCGAATGCAAATTCAGCATATTGGTGGTATGAAAAATAAGCACCGGATATCTACAAAATGGTGATAAATCACTGCTTCTAACTGGAATTATTTTTCAACTGAAGGCATTTGCTTTAAACTCCTATTGAGAGAGATCACACCCAATTGCAAGTCATACTCTTTTTCTGTTGACCATATTTGCATTGTCTGTCCAGTCTTTTATCATCATCGTATCAAAGTTTTTAAAACTATAATTTTGAATCTGTGAGATTGGGTTGGGAAAAATCCCCATTCAAGGCCTTTCGCAATTTTACATGCAGTTGGTTTTTTGTCTCATCTATTAGTTTTTCCAAATTCAAAATGTACTTTTCATGTTTTACATCATGTTGCTATATAATCAACATGTTTCAAATAATTACTTTTGTACATTAATTTATAATTCAAATATTTTTTAGCATGATTTTGGCCAACTTTTATTCTGGTTAAAAAATTATTGTGCTTGATTTATCCCTCACTTCCTTTTAAATCTTTTTATGTATGCAAAATGTTTATTGTTTTGCTGGTGCTGCTTTTTTGGACCTTGTGCAATAAAGCCTCAATTTCCAATCCAACCCTTGCTTTAAACTCTGGAACTGTGAATGTCCTGATCTAATTATACTGTGCTAAGTCGATTTTATTATGTTTTTGCATTATCTTGACTACTTATATTATAACTGGTATAAAATAAAAAGTCATATATATAGAGTGTTTTAGTAAGCTATACCTTTTGACTAGGGACTTTTTATTCACCATCAGCAATTCAATTACTTTTGAAGAAAAAAAAGAAATCCTCCATCCAACAACTTTTGCTTACAAAAAGCTTAAAGATTGAATAGGATATGCATGCTTCACTGCATTTCGCTCCATTAGAGTTCCCACAGGTCAGGAAAAACCTCAAATTGTCAGAGAATTTAATTTTGTTAAAAAAAATCAGGGAAAATTACGAATTTTCATCTGAAACCTGGAAAATTGCCTCAATGAACTTGGAAATGATTGATCATGGCTTCTCATATGCTTTGGAGAAAAGTAGCCAGTAAGATTCATACAAAGTTTCGAATCACTTTATTTTATGAACTGAATTTTTCAACCGATTTTAAAAGAAACAGCTAATATTAAACAGGTCCACTGGGTTAGATTAAAGAATTTCATTCTTATGATACATTAAATCACAAATTGATTTTGTCAAAGATTTGGATTGTTTGAATAAGTTATTTAAATGAAAAATTATTTGTGCTATGTGTATTAATTTTTACAGTGTATAATTCTTAAATTGGTTTTTATTATTGGCTATTGAATGTTAAATTAGTTCTTGGTTTCAAACCTTAAAAAGGTCGTGAATTGCTCAAGTATGACCTGGAATTTTATAAAAATTTGTCAGAAAAACCTGGAAAAGTCAGGGAATTTTATTTCTGAAAGAGAATGGGAACCCTGTTCCATATTATTACAAAATTCTATTTATTTAAGGTAGTATGTCCAAAATATTTTTTGGTGCAAGTTTGTCTTTCATTACATCTCATCATTGCCATAAATTCCAAAATTCAATCCAACTGTTTTTATGAAGGTAGTGTATATTATATTCTATAATATTATGTATGAAGGTATTCAGTAATACAAGTTTATATGGTAACAGCTTGTACAGAAAAATCCACCCCTGTTATAATGTTATCAAACACGTAAAAAATTTAAAAATATGTTTTTGCATTCAAATTTGTATCTTTTTTACTCTACCTTTCAAATTGTTGAAATTTTATCTTTTATAGGCTTCCTTTGGTAGAAAATATGGAAGGTTTTCGGTACTGGTCAGAAGAATTTTGTAAAATTCCCATGTTTTTTCTAAGTTTCCATGGTGCTAGATCACTGAAACGAATATTGAAGGTCAGTCAGTTTTGTCTTGTTGGAAAATGCAGTAATATCGATTTAGAAATTGCTCATGATGAGAACACTTTTAAAAGATGTTTAAAATTGTTTAGTTTAAATGTCCAAATAATTTTAGAATTTTACTTCTGGTTTTGATTGTTTTTTTGTTAGTTCTTGTGTTTTTAAAAATACGCAAATTTTCTATTGTGTTCCTCTATGTAGGCCATGACCAATGCTGTTATTGTCTACAATGTGCAACATATAGTCATCGATAATCTCCAGTTCATGATGAACATGGAAGACTACAACTCTACTCTAGATCAGTACAGGAGACAAGATCAAATATTTGGAGCTTTTCGAGATTTCGCTAACCGATGGAATTGTCACATCACAGTGGTGATACACCCTAAAAAGGTTAGGATTTTAAAATTTGAGTTAAAGAAGAAGTTTTTGTTACTTTTTTGTTATCTCTTGTCGTATTTTCTTGTCTGCGAAGAGACATCCTCAGCACCATTTGTATTTACTTATGCCTTCTGTGCTTTTTTCCATGGCTTCACTTAGTCCTTTTTTAAAATTTCTAATAGTATAAAAGGAAGTGTTTCTCTGTGCCTCCACAAGTAGTGACATGACGAATCTATGGCACTCACAATAATGAAATTTTGCACACAGAATGAAATTTTCCTAATTTTTTGCAGTTTTTATGTTTAGCCCAAAATTTTAAAATTTAATTTAGAAATTTTTTTTAAATTCATCTATTAGTTTTTCCTTTGTTAACAATAATTTACAAATGCTGAATTTTTTTTACAAACAAATGGGCACGGTAAGAAAGGAAAAACTGTTTTCAGGACGTTGTACTTTTGAACAATTATTTTCTTTTTTAATATTTAATACAATTATTATTATTGTTAATTTAATAATAATTATTGTTAATATAATAATAACACTGCTCTGCATGAAAAAAAGCCCCAACACCATTACTGCTGATTCTTATGTAAAATGACCTCCTGAATTCGAATATGACTTTTCAATATAATTTTATGGACATAAATTTGATTTGGAGTGAGGGTAAAGGCTTATTTTAACCATTAAATTTCTTCTGAGGGGCTAGAAAGGTGAAAAGCTCTAAAACATGAACATTTGTAGCAAGGAGGGGGATTTGTACCCTTAAATTGTAAAAAAATATCATTAAAAATAATTGTTTTTTCTGGATTTTTTTTGCAATTTTTTCATTTATTTTCTACATATTCCAGCTTTTAGTCCCCCTTTCTTCTCCCCCAAGCACCCCCAACTAATCTCTACTATTATAAAAGGAAGTGTTTCTTTGTCTGTCTGTTTGTTTTGCGTCCGCAAATCCTGACGATCTATTGCACTTACAGCAATGAATTTGGCACACATGTAGTCTGAATTTTTTGCAATTTTTGGGTCGTTGCGAATTTTAAAATTCAATCTAGAATATTTTAAAATGAATTTAATAGTTTTATTCTCTACCTGGTTCTTCAAACGGGTTTCTTTCGCAAAAGAAGAAAATCACTAATCTTGACTGTTTCTACACACGTGACCTTGCAATCAGCCTTTGGATACATACCAAGTTTTTTTCATCGCAGGGAACCAACACCTACTATAGAAAAAATTATTTTTTTCATTTCCGCTTTGATTTTTACATTTCCTGTCCCATTTCCGCGTGAATGAGAGCAAGAAATAAAAACCATATTGACTGATATTGTTAAGTTTTTTTTTGTAATATCGGAATTGCTAAAAATAGATTAAAAATTTCAACAGATTTGAAATCTGCGAAAAGTTTTACTTTAGATTGATACCTAAAAATATGATTTTCTGTAAGTAAATAATTTTTCAATTGAATATATCTTCAACGGATTTGATATTTGTGCAAAATTTTGCACCAGATTAATACCTTATACCATGGGCACGGGCTAGCCATACAGTGGCTAGTAAAAATATATAGCAACAATTTTGGCTAAAAGCGGGTGAGGGGGGAGAAGTCCTGAATCCCTCACAAGAAAGTTTGAAAGGTTCACTGTACGATGGTGTTGCTCTCAATAACTCGCGCGCTTCATGGTTTCCGCAGGAATTTTCATGCTTTGACAAGCTTAAACTTGCATTGCCTTTATCACTATAGTTGTGAACTGTAATCATTATCGTCCCCCATTACATCTTTCACGATCGTAGAGTCAACTTTTCGGTATTCTAGGCGAGGATTCTGTGTTTCTAAGTTGTTTAAATTATGTAAAACGGTCCAAATTTTTTTGCTCCTGCTTTTTTAAAGTGAATTACAGTACGTGAGTGTAAGTTGTGATTAATACTGAGCATTGATTTACTGTTTAATTATGCCATGCGAGTGTAAAAATCACATCCCAATAGCTTTTGCTATGACTTATGACTTGTAAAGGGGTGACTCCGAAGAGTGCCAGCACCACAACTAATAGTCTATTGTACTGATAGCTTCTGCTATGTATGCGGTGAAATGACTTTAAAGCACAACAAAAACCCCTTTCTCAGCCTCTTAAAACTACTTATCAACTTTACTTTGATTGCCAAGTTTTCACCGCAAACATAGCAGAAGCTATCGGGATGTGATTTTTACACTCGCGTGGCATAATTAAACAGTAAATCAATGCTCGATATTAATTACAACTTACACTCGCGTATAATTCACTTTGAAAAGGGGGGGGGGGGCTAAAAGCTGGAATAGGTAGAAAATAAGTGAAAAAATTGCGAAAAACCTTTTCACCTTTCTAGCCCCTCAGAAGAAATTTAATGGTTAAAATAAGCCTTTACCCCACTCCAAAACAAATTTGTGTCCATAAAATTGTGTCGAAAAGTGATAAACATAGGGGTTGGGGTGGGGTGCATCCACAGAAAACGGTTCGTGATGGGGAAAAACTTTTTTTCCTATCCAATGGCGGGCATTGTGGATTTGTAATCATTAACGGAAAAACGGGGGTCATATTGGGATTCAGGAGGGCAGTTTAGATAAGAATCAGCAGGAATGGTGTCAGGGCTCGAAAATAAATAGTTTTTTGCAGAGCAGTGTAATTATTATTGTTAATATAATAATTATTATTATTGTTAATGTAATAATAACTATTATTGTTAATATCTGTGTTTAAAAAGCTGTTTAGATTAAAAAAAAACACTGCTCATTTCAAAACTATGTTGAGAAATGATTTAAATTACCAGACTGGTTTTAATATCCAAACTGATTTTAATAACCATTGCATTTAAAAATTTCTTATTTTAAGCTTTAATTGTTCTTGTAGGATGTAATCACAGGAATTTGAAATCATAACTTATCTCTAGTGAATTATTTTTCAAACAAAAACCTGGAACAAAATAAAATTGGTATTCATGTTCAAAAGGAAGCCATGGAGAAAAGCATGGAAAGCGTAATAGAATGCAAAGGATATCTCTTGGTGTCAATAAAGTCGCTACAAAAATGTTCCTGGAGTGAACCGTACAGTATCAGTTTTTTAATTTATTTTTGCATTGCAATTCCAATAAATTATTTTAAAGTAAAATGTATGTTTCGCATAAAATATGTTTTGTTTGGTCAATAATTGAATTTTAAATATAATATTTTGCATATTTTTAGGAACCTGAATTTAGTGAATTAAACAACACTTCTATATCTGGAACTGCTAAAGCAACCCAAGAAGCTGATAATATTCTTATATTACAGACTACCAAATCTAGACAGTACCTGCAGGTAAACCAAAATAAACATATTAATCATTGAAATACTAAACATTAAATTAATTCACTATTCCAACCAATTCTATTGCATGTTTTTTTTGCCTAATTAAGGGTATGAATGTGATACTTGTAAGCACTTGCAAGTATTCCATGAATTTTATTTTTTATACACGCGTAACTGCTACTAGCAGACATGTAAACATTGTTGTGTCTTGATATTATGTTTATTAAGCACGTGCATGCTATGATATTAGTGAATGTGTTCTGAACTATGCTCATGCAAACTGTAACCATGATTCCAACTACTTAATGCAATGTTACTGATACCCTGACCTACTAAAAAAGGAAGTCTTATCTCCAGGTGAATTATGCATCTTCTTGGGATCACCATATTGTATATTCTTCATATAAATATCTTTCTTAGTACTCTTGTATCCTCAATATTAAATCATATTCTTAGTCAGGTATAGATATTTTTTCTCTTCCATATCATTCATAAATTTACATCATGTGATCTATAAATAAAAATGAGTTGCAAAGTTCTATCACATTCAAACATATAATTATTTACTCTTCCAGATAGTTTGTTATGATTATGATTTAATTTTCATTTCCATTAGTTTTCAAAACAAAGAAAAGTTTTGTGTTTAGTTTTGTAAATTGGAAAAAGCACATTGCTTAATTATTTTACAACAAAATATTGTTTCCTTACAAACTGACTGATCTCACAATAATTTTGAACACTGTTAAATAATCAGAATAGAGTGCCTGATGCAGCATGATATTTTGTTAACAAATTTTAAAACGATAATAATTTAATATAGTACAATAACTACATATCATTGACTTAGAGTGGAAACTCATTAATTGATAAAACAAATTGTAGTACAATCTGTTTTAAAATAATTTTTTTTAAAGTCAAAAATAAATATAAACGTTTTGATGGTGTTATATTTTTTCAAGTATCACAAAATAGCAATGTATTTTTCATCATTATGAATTTAGTGTCCCCGAAAGAATGTCGGTTTATGAGTTTCTATTCTAGGCGGAAGATAGTTTAAAAAAATTAGTTTAGTTTTTCTTCAAAATAAGGCTTTATCATCCTGCAATCGTGGAACCTTTTGCTGCTAGCAGTATAGTCAGGAATTAATTTCATAAGCAATCCAAAGTCGGAAATGAAGGGACTACTGTAAGAATAAAATAGGATGCATTTCGGTAAATCCGAATGCATAATTGGTTCATCAGGATAATTATTGATGGGAAATTTTGTGAAATGTATACCCGTAGGAGTTATGGTTAGTTGAGCTTAGTTAATTAAGTCACATCCAATAATTAAAGCAAAAGACATGAAGTTATTGGGAACCACACGAACAGCAGTTGTGAAGGCATGATGATCAATTTCAACATTACTGCGAAATGATCCAATAGCAGTTATTCGGGAAAATACAAATCCAGTGAGAAAGCCATCGACAGCAACAAGTTCTGGGCTACAAATCGTTTGCCATTCATCTTCTCTGAGAAGAGTTACTTGCAAGCCTGTGTCTACAAGTCCTATTAACTGTGTCCCTAAAATTTTTACGGATTTACACATGGTTTGACAGGACTGAACCTGTGCGACATTGTTTACTTCATTACCAGTGAGTTTAGTTCTCAAATTGTTTGGGCAATCGTGACTTTTGTGACCATATTTGTTGCAAACAAAGCAACTGGGTCCCTTTTCTTGGTGTTCACAGTTGCGAGAAATATGATTTTTACCACCACATAAGTATCACCTTAGATAACTCTGATTCAGTTGTTTTGGTTGAGTGATTCGTTCGATAATTTGACTGTTGTCTTGACGTTACAGTATGTTCATCAAAATTCTTTGAAATTATAAAAAATAAACGTTCGTAAAAGCAAAATTTTTCGAAAATTTTGATTTTTTCCCCTTAAGTCAGCAATTTTTCTAAATTCATACAGTATTGTTTTATTGTCTCGCTGTTCAGGAATACCATTGATGACATAATCACAGAGGGCAGATGCCTTGATATTACACTTAGAAACGATTTCACGCATCACAATTAAATATTCAAGCAATGTTACGCCATTGCGTAAGTGTCGCGTACATAAGAGCTTATGAACATCAGTACTGTTCAACCGCTCACCAAATTTGGATAATAATTGGTCTTTCAAAGCATTCCACATATGGATTCCAATTAAAGAAAACAATAGTTTAGCTGCAGGTCCTCTTAAAACTCTTTTAGCTTAGGTTAAAGTTGCCAGATTGGAGACATTTGATATAAGAGCTTGAACACTGTAAATGCCTTAACCAAAAAATGGTTTAAGAGAGTCGAAAATTTCACGCATAAAGTACACTGCATTATTCATTTTGGGTAATAAACACTGATCGTTACTTGAGCGCACTTGAAATGGATTACTGTTTATAGTTTTTGTTTTGTCTGTGTTCGTTTCGAGAGAGTGGGAAAGAAACTGTTGGGTTGGCGCTGAAACAGCAATTTGTTTTTGTTTTCTTCCTCCTCAGCCAAGGAAATGTCGGATTTCTGCCGACTCAAATGCAGGAACCCTTGTTAGAAACATTCGTCTATAATTTTCAACAGCTTTACACTATTCTGAGTGTGGTCGATATCAATTTGAAGGATACCATCACAAATTAATATTAAATCAGAAGTGGGGAATGCAAGAATCTGTTTTTCCCACTCGGAAGAACGAGCCAAAGAACGAGCACTGAACAATCTTAAATTTAACCTATTTTTTCGTTGCTGGTCGTTTCCAAAAAAAAAATGAAATGTAAATTCTTAATTGTTTTTGATGAAGAAGATTTTAATATATGTAGCATCTGAGGGATTTTACTTAGAGTCAACATCTTAAGAAGTTAACAGTTCACAATTGCAAAGAATAGTAATCAGTTGAAATAGCTCCAATGAAGTACTGTTGACTTATATTCATCAAAAGGAGAAAGAAAAAGCGTGTTGCAAAATTTCTCACGATCGCATGAGTTGATAGGTATCCATTTTATCGCAGACACAGAAATAGTTGAAAAGTCTGTTTCGTTTCAGTGAAACCCACACACAGTTCACTTCCAACAACAAAATCAGCACACATCTTGTTGCTTTTGATCAGCACACAACATCAGCACAGCTCTGCTAGGGGTTTAATTTAAATAAACTATCTTAGCTCATCAGAGGGGAAACCAAATGGTTAAAGGGAACCCGGAGGCTAAGCCCCCATAAGTGTAGAAATGTTCAAGCAGAACACTGTATTAGTTAATTATAAACGTTTATTAGTACATTGAGGACAGTTACACGGTTGGGACAAACATTTAAAGTTAAGGAAAACATTAAATAACATCTGAGAGTTACTTCTTAGCTAGAAACATCTGAACTCATCTTATCACCGTGACATCTTAGCAGCTATTTATGAGGAAGTAACTTCTATATAGAGTGCTCTTTAGGAGGAAACTCCTATTGGGCGAGAGGGGTTTTGATGGAAACCAATCATGCAATAGTTATATTCGCAAAATGTATAATAGGATAACACATAACATTGAATAAAAATTAGACTTTCACCCAAAAATCCTGTTTGATCTTTATCCCTCTGAATTGATCATGCGATTATAGGTAATTGAATACGTGAGGTAATTTTGATAAGGTCTTATAATTTTAAGTTCAGCATAAAATGCTGTTATTTGTACTATATTAGTCATGTTTTTTTTAGGGCAATGCTATTGTAATTTTTAAGCATACCTCTAAATTGTGTATAAAATTCTTTAAACTGTTTTTCAGGTAACTAAAAATCGATTTGATGGCCACAAAGGATGTGTCGTCATAGAGTTCGATAAAAAGAATCAAACTTTTCATGTTAAAAATGTGAGCTCTAAACAGAAAGACAGTGAACAGACAGCAATTTTATGACATCATTAGTTTCTATAAGTCATTTCCAATTCATATGCATTTGTTTCAATTTCATACTTTTCAGCATTTGAAACAGTTTTTTACCAATGGCATTTATTTTGGTATACCTTTAAATACTATTATTCTGGTTACATTCTCATGTATGTATGCATTTCATAGTGAATGCAACAAGTGCAGCTACATCAATTGTGAAGAAAATGGTATGGATTTATATTAGTTTAAAGATCACTAATATTTAAAAAATTTAACAGTGGGTGCTGTATTTTTGAATCTCAAACAAAACGGCAATGCACTTTAGATAAATAATAAGTGTTGCAAACAAACCACAATGGTTGCATCATATTTTGTTACTGCAGTCAAACCCTGTGGTATCGAACCCTCAACAGACTGGTCCAAAAGTTCGCTATAACCGAAGGTTTGCTTTATCCGATTTTTCAAATATTAGCACAATACAAAATTTTCTAAAATCCTTAAAAACATTTCTGTGCTGAACAAATTTATTACACTGGATTGCAATTAGTAATGGACTATAATAATGTAAAATAAATATTTATTCTTAAAAATATTTAAACAATGAAATTATTTTGTACTTACATTTACTTCTTTAAAGTATGAAAATAAGTAGTGATTTTTTGTTGAAAGCATCTAGATTTCAGATACATTTCACCTATCTTTTAATCAATAATTAAAAAAGAGTCTATTGCATTCTTATCCACAGTTTTTGTTGCAAAAAAATTATGCAAAATGTTCACAGCTGCCTTCACATCAGAAATTGTAGGACCTAAACTTGCATCCTGTGAGCAAAATTCCCATGAAAAACCTGAAACTAAGCTTGAAAAGTGGGTATTTTGGTTCACTCTATCCAAATTCCTTGCTTTTGAAGATCGTTACAAGCATTTGAAAATGTACATTAGTGACATAGGAGTTTGGTTGGGACCATTTGAAAAGTTCGTTATATCGGGGGTTGACTGTATTTTAATAGCATTTCAGTAAGTCAATTTGAATAAGACTGACTTGTAATTGAAAAAAAAACACGGCCGGATAATTTGAAGAACTAAATGAATGTTCTATATGAACATTTAAAACTAATTAAAAAATTATTTCTTATGTGTTGAAATAAAACAGCATAAGGTGGGATTTGTGCCCATATATATATATATATATATTTATTTTCAATAAATTGAGAGGCATAAAAAAAATTTATACAAGAGGTTCTATTTTGCTTTCATTCCTTTCTGGTCTAAATTTCTCATAGCACACTAGCTACCCAATGAAAGCAGTGAAGTGTGGGTGAAATGCTTTAATTTGTACTCTTTATAAACCTTGAGGAAAACACCTCCAAATGGAATGTTTTTGCTTTTTCAGTTTCTATTGTTAACTTTGCATTTTTAATGCATTTATGAAAGATTGAGCTTTATAAAAATATTACTTTTGCAGTTGTGTCTGAGTACCATGAACTTTTAGCATGGTATTCTTACAGTAATCTTTAAAGTAAAATCTAGAGACATCTGCAGTTCTCATATTCTGATTATGGCTGATTCTTTTCTGTTCAAAGGTCTTTTGACAGATAACAAATGCAAGACATTTCAGTTTAATTTAAGTAATGAATAATTATAAGAGTGGTTGCAATGGGGCATTAAAATTATTTTATATTTAAATGGAGCATAAACTATTTAATTTATGTTTATAATATTTATATTTCAAAATATTTCCATGATATTTTAGTGCCTTTTCCAAGTTTCTACCTTAATGTCATTTCACTCCAAGCGTGTTCAATTTTTTCATCTGGTTTCCCTCTTCAGTCCTTCCGGGCAATTTTTCTTGTCCTGTGTTTGAAATTTGTTTTTCATCTGCTCAGAGTTCATAGAATTTTTTTTCCATCTTAATTTCACGTATGTAAAATAAATTTCAACTAATTTGTTTAGTTCCTGGTGATTTAGTTGAGGCTCAGTGGTTATGTCCACTGCACCAACAATCTGTGAGTTGTAGGTGGTACACGTTTAATACCTCCCTGGGTGTATTTTTCTCCTTTGTAGCAAAACTTTCCTTGTCTGTCTTGTGTTTGGCCCAGCGTGGCTAAATACAGCCCCTGCGCCTTTAAAACAAACCGGAAGAATTATAATAAATCAAATTAAATCACTCGTTCTAATGTGCAAACACAAAAATGGTTGAGTGTTAATCTTATTAAATATATTTATTGTTTCTGTGCTGATTTTCAATCCAAATCCACAATTTTGTTGCTGGAAAATTTGAACCATTGACTGTTTTCTTTTGTCATCAGATTTGATATCTTCATAATTGTGTTTCATCATCAGTATATCATTCAATCATTGACTGCCATTTTTTTCTTGTATATTGTTCAAATGTGTAGAGATCCAGTTTTGCATTTGTTGACTTGTTATTTCAATATGATTAAATAGAACACACTTTTACATGATTTATTTCACTGAGAAATTTTTAATATTTTTTTTTATTGTAAAATTATTTGCATGTTCAATGTCATTTAGACAGATTTTGTAGTATAGAGATAATCATGAATATAAATTTTATTATTTAAATTTGCAATACTTTTCTTATCCAGTAGATTTCGATTTTGTGTTTGAAGAAACTTGTGTGCATTATGTATTTTTTTTGGTATATGTTTGTGTTCATAGTTTGGATTTTGTTTTCAAAAGAGGAGGCCTTGAGAAAATGTGTCAGAAATTTCTTTATTATATATCCATTGTTAAATTCTTGTCTTGGAGTAATATATTAATGAAATAAAAATGTAAACATAATCGTTTTTTAATAATTGTAAACATAATCATTTAAATTTATTTTCATACATCAGTATTTCCACTTTTTCAAAACTCCATTTTCTGTTTTCCTTTTCGTATTCTTGGGGTTTTTCTAAAAAATACTGAGTGATTCATTGTGTTCAGAATTACATTCTCTGTAACGTCCTTAAAAATTAATTATTTTCATGGCTAACAATAACTCTCTTGAAGTTTCTGAAACAATTAAAGCTCTTGGATTGCCATCATTTATAATTAAATGCTGAGGAAATGATTGAAATTAAACAAGGACAGGCAAATGATTGAAACTGAAGAAAGACAGTTTTTTTATAATGTTCAAGGATTTCATGTTTTAAGTAAATTTAAAATGTACATATGTTTACAATAAAATATAGGGAATTTTTTTTTCAAATGCTCAAATGTTGGAAAGTTGTATGAGCTCACTTTATTAGCAACTCATCAATTGGATCCTTTAAATTTTGTTCAGGAGTTAAAAAAGTGTTATTACCAACTAACAGCTATATCAAAAATATATATAGTTGTCGATAAACATTAAAAAGTAGCTTTTAAACTGTTACAAAAATTAATTAATTAAATTAATATTAAAATTTATTACTCTTGGTTGGCCTAACTAAATCTTGAAATTGCCAAACTTTAAGCAGATACTGACTGTTGAAATTAATGGTTATTGTCTATTGTTAATAATTTAAATTTCATCACCTGTCA
The DNA here is from genome assembly GCA_947359465.1 of Metellina segmentata. NCBI lineage: Eukaryota > Metazoa > Arthropoda > Arachnida > Araneae > Tetragnathidae > Metellina > Metellina segmentata. Next base: position 120,875,914 of record OX375881.1, read on the forward strand.
GTTATTAACTGGTATTGCAAATTAGCAATAACTGTTAAGACTCATAAAATAACAGTTTAGACCATCTCTACTAGATCTCTAGTAGTTAATGAATAATTTTAATGAGAATGAAATGAATTTTTGTTGAGAGTGAGGACTGAATTTAACATTTTGCTGGCAAGAGGTTTCCAAAGTGCATTCTGGATCCCAGGAGAGACATCGCTATCTGTCAATGGAGCCATTGAAATGTGACTTTATTTAACCTGTTTCATGAAAGATATCACACAAAAAAAAATTGTAATCATTTTGTCATTGAGATTATTCATAAATATTCTGCATTTAGTTATGAATAGATTCAGATCACTGTCAAAATAAACTGAGGCAGATAATGGCTGAGGTACTTGCCATGTAAAACTAGAGGGCTTGAGCTGCGTGTGATAGTGGTGATGATACATTTAGATTTAAGATAAGAAGCAAATTATATTAAAAAAAAATAAATATTATAGATTTGGCTTATTCTATTGTCATGTTTTGATGCAAGAGGCTAATTAGATCAACCATTACAGGCAGGAAAAAAATAAAAGTTTCTTTTACTTCAGGAAACAGTAGATCTATGTTACTGCCAAACTGTAAGGTCTTATATTAATATGCTTTTGAAGAGGTACTGCAAATTATAATTTTTCTTTGAACATATTTAATAATTAAAGTGATACAATTTCAGTGTAATCCGGTCATATATTTGATTTAACAAAAATAAAGTGTATTCAAGTACAATTTCTTTCCCCAAAAGACGCTAAAATTTATGTCCTTTCAGCTGTGAATGCTCCAAAAAGTCCTGGATATACCAAAATCTGATATCTCCATTCCCCATCTGATTGCAGATGGGATGTGTATGAGGATTTTTGCCATGCTCTCTGTTATTTTTGCTAAATCACGTTTTGATGTATTTCACATCTAAAGCACTAATTGTAGTTCATTTTGTGCAATGCATTTGATTTAAAAGTGCTCTTTCACCACCAAATCCTCATAATTTGATGGTTCTCGTTATTTCAGGATGCAGCATTCAGCTTATTTGTAATATGTCCCTTCTAAGAATGAAATTTGCTTCAATAGTTCATAATTTCAATGAAATCGTGAAACATACTTCCATTTCATGTACTGTCTGTCTACCGTGACAACTGCTACCACTAAGCCTGCAGTAGAAACAGTCCTTATTCTGTTTTCCATAGGGGCCGTGGTAGCTCGGTTGGAAGAGACGTTAAATCTGCCGTGGCCTCAAATGTCATCACGTTGGCGTGGTGTGGAAATTTGGAGAGGTGGGGTGCCAGCTCAGGTAGTGACCTCGTTAAAATTACGTGGTGTTCTTGGATATTTCCCTGCTGTGTGTGTGTGATCCCAGTCCATCGCCAATAGCCCATCGTTTTGCTTCTTTGCGATGTTATTTAAATACCTACCTGTTTTTCATAGGGGATAAGGAAATAAAATTAAGCCATCCTCCTACTCCGAGTGTAGAACTCTTTTCTGTCACCAAGACTAAATGGCTGAAGCAGTTTACACAGTAGGTTACTCTTATCAATTGATAACAAAAGCTATTGGTGAAATGTTGATTATGTTTTACTGTTTCGTAATTAAGTATTATGTACAGGCAATATTTTTATTTATGACAGCTCATTGTAATTATGATTATGTATTGTTTAATTACATGTTTCATGTTCTTTCTTTGTTTAGTAATAAACATTTTCAGTGAATCAAATGATTTATTTCTGTCTACTTACTCTGAAAAAATTGTAAGGTTTTGCAATTTCACTGTAGCTGTTAGAGTAAACGTCGCGATTCGTTTCAATTTGGAAATGAGGCTGAACTTGTGAAAGGATACATTAGACATTTCAGAACTCGATCCAATCTTTTACAGTGTCCGTTTTGAAGGAACTTTTTGTCTTTCTAATATATGATAGATCGAGTACTTTCAGAAGTTTTAAACACGTACTCAACGACTTTGCTCACCACAAAGGTTTGTGCACCTTGAAGCAGAGGTTTCGTTTTCAGCCACGGAGCAACTTTGAAATTGGAAATTCAACGTGTAGCACTAAATTTTATCTCGCAGCTATATACTGTATTTAGTAAATAGAACAACAAAATAGCATCGACGGTACAAGGTAGTTTCGTCATTTAAGCTTGCAGGACATTACATTTCACCGTTTAATTAATTTCTGCAGAAATTTCCCATTGCAAACGGAAAACGCGCATACGAGGAAAAAAAAAACATTTGAAAATAAATTCAGGGCAAATATTGCAGATCCACAATTTGTTATATTATTAATTTGGTATTATTACATTTGTTAAAATTTTTTATTTGGTTTCCTGAAACAGAAATTTACTGAGAAGGATGAGGCTGTTTTGATTTGCACAATGAGATTATATCTGGTTGAATTTTGGATGGTTGCAACTGAATATATTGCTCTGCATTGAGACGTGATCTGTATTTTGTTTTAGTAGCGGCTTATGCGGAGAATCCTGTTTCGCATCAATAAGTGGTTGAGAAGAGCATGAGAATAAGTTTCGCTTTATCTGATAGGATTTTAAATACATCTTTTAGCGTACACCAAAAATCTGAGATTGATTTCTCATTTTCAAACTTTAATCTCATCGCTGTATCTGATGTAAAATCAAGCAATCACATTCATATTCCTGTGATGTCAGAGGATGTTTTTTGGATATAGAGTATGGTGTTACAACCCAAACTAACTGGTGATATCATGTGGCGCCACCCGGCAAACTCTTCACGTTGCGATTTCTCTTGGTTCGAGTGGCATCGGAATAAGTGGTACGAAAAAAATAAAAATTGATATTTTGTTCTTTTTGCTTTGAAGTTTACCTATTGCTCAACGCATATCTATTTCGTTAACAAAAGCATTTAAAGAAGTTTGTTTTATATAGTATATCCGGCTTTATTCAACGGACTTCATATGCTAATGGCTCTTCAGGACTTAGAATCCTACATTAGATTGGCGACATGAATGGTGAAATCACCAAAGAAAGTTTGCGCATTGTACTCGAGGCCCCCCCCCCAATGTTTTAAGAGGAGGGACTGAGCCAACACCTCCTATAGATAAGAAAGCCTGACAACGGGAGAAATGACGTCACAACAGTTAGGCTCCAGCCAGTGTGAAACGTATCCTCGCTACTTTTGGAAAGGATAAACTGTAGTTGACTAAACTTAATCTTTGCTTTCCGTAAGGTTAATCAATCAGGTGCATTCTATTTCGTGTTTTTTACGGACTCTATACATTTTAAGTGATTATATTTGCTGCAAAAATCTAGATTATTTACCATCGAAATGTAAATATTTGAAGCATTTATAATCGTTTAATTGATAACATAACAAAATTTCCCTGGTTTTTTTTTTGAGTAAGCGAAAAAACACTGCAGTTAGAGAAAAAAGAAATGAGAATGACTGAAATATAATTATTAAGGGGGTTAGTATTAAAAACTAACTATCCATCATCACAAACAAGGTGGATAAAAATCAAATCTATATCTGTTTTTTTTAATCAATTCTCTAAACATTTATTTTAATACAAAACTATAAAATTACTGTTTGGACAAATACAAGAACAAATGTAATTTAAATTACATTTGTTGATTTAATGGCATAAGTGTAAAATGTCAACAAAATTGTCTCATCTTCCCCTAAAATGTTTACGAATCAAAAAATGCCAATGAAAAATTAAATTGCAGATTCAAAAGTTGTTTAATTTATTAATTATTAGACTCTTCTGGTGTTATAAGACACACTTATAAATTGGTACTGACTTTGTCCGTTTATGGTAAATGTTAACTTGCAAATACAAAATTATAAAAATGTATTAAAAATTTATATTAAATAAATTTTTAGAAAACCAAATGCACCCTCTTGTTAGGAGTATTCTTGATTTAATCATTTATATTAAGGGGATAATAAATCGACCAACCCTGCAAAGAAATCATGACAGAAAATAAAAATACACATAACAGATTTCAGTGAAACAATATCTTTATTCAGTGGTTCGTAAGATTTGAATGCTTACAAGAAATATTTGAATGATTATGATTAACACCAAAGCTTTGATATATTTTCAAGCTGATTTAAAAGTATGTTCAGAAACATTTCAAAATGAAACTACTAAGATATTGGTTAGACAATACAGATAAAAATAAAACTATATACATAAAATGTTAAAAAATCTGATTTTAACTAACTTTGAAAATTATGAAACATTTTAGCACTTTTAATTTCCAAATATGCATAAAAAAACTCATTTTATGAGAGACAAGCTCATTATTCATTACTCTCATTTTAATAATAGAAAGTAATCAAGCTGCACCAAAATTTTAAAACATCACCAGTACCCGAATAAAATATTTATATTTTCCAATAAAAGGACACTTTAATTTTCAATATCAAAAATAAATATAATTGGGCATAAGCAAAGTAATAATGCAATGAAAAGATAAAGGTATGGTTACATGACATGACAAATTTTATTAATTCTCTATACTTTAAATACAATTTCAAATACAACATCAATCATATAAATTTTACATTTATGATGTCAAACCAATTAACAATAATTTTTATGTAACCTGCAGTATCGAGAATATTTCAAATGTTATTATTGAGAATAACAAGTTTTAAACTTTCACACACACTTAAATTACAAACATTTAAAAGCCAGACAAAGATTTTGCCATTCAAGACTAGTGGGACATATTGATTTAGCACTAAGAGTGTGAGCATACTTAACTATCCCATCTTTTTCTAAATCATCCAATTTTAAAGTTTATCTGCTCACTTAAAATATCTATCACATTGTGTTTATTTTCACGGACCATTTGTTTAAGTTCACGAAAAGCACTTATTAAGGATTTTAAATTGCTTAATTTATTGGATTCAGAGTCTTTATAATTATCCAATTACTGTATGAGAGACACAAGTTTATTTATAATATTTACATGCAATGAAAATTTAAAACTATTGTAATTATTCAGGTATATTACCGTAAAATACACTTACCTTTAAATTAACATCAATTACAATAGAAAATGACAATTCAGGTACTGGTGAAATGGAAATTTTTAAAAACATTATTGCACATTCTATAACAAAGATATCGACGCACCAAGGAGTTGTCCAGTTGTAAAGAAATTTCGTACACTAAGACATTTTGAACAAACATGCAAATGATTAAAATTTGGTCTCCAATGAAGGAATAATGGGAGTTCCAGCACATCTGAATTGCGCATTCAACAGGTCAAAACATTCGTGCTCATTACAAGTTCATGTCAGAGTTTGCAAGACGTTGTGCTTTCGGATTGAAGGAGGCTGGTTGAATGAATCGAAGAATCACTCGACATGTGGGTCGAAGCGATGGGGCGATTAGACGATGATGAAAGAGTGGGGTCGAGAACGGCAGATGTCAGCGTCAGGACGGCAGCTGTCAACCTAGGGCCACAACAGAACGGGAAGACAGAGCAGCTGTCACAGCACCGGATTTGCCGTTAGCAACTATCTAACAAGTGACCGCACACATGTGTCCAACCTGACCCTCTGCAGACAACTGGGGACGTATAGTCTTTAGTGATAGTCCTGACAACAATCGCAGACTTGTCTGGAGATGTCCAAAGCAGCGTGGGGGGTTTCAAACCTAAAATGAAAAGTTTTTACTGATTAACAAACAGCCCTACCAGAACAAAAAGTTACAAGTAGTTTTATAAAAATATTTTTGAATTATTTTCAAGCTATTATTTTCAGTGATAATAATTAAAATATACTAAGGATCAGCATACACAAAATTTTACAAAAATCAAGATTATATAATTTGGGCTAGAAATATCCTACTAAAATTAAAAACCCTCTATTTTAAACACACTTTTAAATTTTCTAACATCTTTCATTATTTTATTTAAATCTCTTTTTATGCATCCATTTAATATTATTAGTGATGTACACAGAAATAAATTTTTAGTCCATTTTGACCAAGAAATAAATTTTGGAAGAGCATATAGCTTGCAAGTTCAAAATTTCCACAAAACACAAGTTGTTCAGACATAATTTGAGGAAGAAAATATAATTTCGGGGTTGCAGAACAAGTCCCTTTGCATACCACTTCTCGGTACACTCTTGAACAATTAATCATAGCGACAATTGATTAAAATTAAGTGGGACAAATTTTTACCATCTCAAAACAACGATTCGTTAAAAGAACGAACTTCCAAAAAACCAAATATAATTTGGTGCTTACAGACAATTCATAAAATGGATAGATAAATAAATTTAAAATTTGGTGATTACAGTCAATTTACAAAATGGATAAGTAAATAAATTTAACATGCATATTTTATTTTCTCAAAAAAGAAACACCTTGAAATTCTTTGTACCGCCATTTTTTGAATTCATCTTCCTTTGGAAGAGTTCAGACGGAAAGTTTTGGACCAACAAGATAATTCCTTTTTCTAGATGGTACTGAACACTTAAACACGATAATTCCCCGATAATAAAAGGCAAACGCTACCATTTTCTTTACAAATGAAATATGATAATATGATACAACAGAAAGCCCTGCCTAAGCAACGGCTATCCCCATCCACTGAAAACTTCAAAATAAACAAAAACATCGCCAACTGGTTTTGTTTGCAGTGGAGAAATAAGCTGAGAGCAAGCGAAACAAATAGTTCCCAGCGCCTTGTCCAATATTTGAGCAAACTTTCACAAAAAGTATTAAGCTTAAGCACATTTGTGAACCAGCAGAAAAAGCTGCGAATGTTGAGTAAAAATACCCTAAAACTTACCAATTACATTAAATACAATAGGCTGTTTGAAAAGAAAAAGATTTAAAAAAGAAAAAAAAGCAAGAAATAATACAACCTGATACCACAGAACTGTACCGGGAAAAAGTAATACAAAACGAAAATTCCACAAATTGTAAAAAACAAAACTTTTAAACGTTTCGTGAAAAATATTACCAATAAAATAAAAATTCCACAACTGTAGAAATGCAAATAAACGAACCAATGGTATCACAGAAAAAAATTTAAAAAGGACCAATGTAATCAAATGATATTTTAAAAATAAAAATAACCAATGGAAGCAAAGAAAAATTTCAAACAAACCAATGAAATCAAACGACTTTAAAGGATTTTGAAAGAAGTTTCTAGAATATTCAAAATGAAAATTGAAAGTTACAGTTTGCCGAGGTTGCCATGAAAACCACAATAACCGTAAAGACAAAAGGGTTGTCTTAATCTACCTTTACTCGCTACTAGAAGTGCGCCAAAAAAATTGACAATGCCGATGCCCCCTCTCATAAACGTAGAGTGTAGCTGTACATATGAGTACTGAAAACATATATATATGTATTGAACATACATATATGTACTGAAAACACTTGAGCTGTTGATTTCTTCTAAGATGGAAAGTGGCTCGACGATTCTGGAAGGGATTTAAAAATCTGTAAGTGTTTACCAAATTACTTTAAGTTTTGTCTTTGAGCATTTGGAGTTTAAAATGTCTGATTTAATTGACAGAAATGTGATTGCTTTGAGTGTATTTTGACTTTCTTTTCTTCCTAACGTATATCACTATCTTCGTAACGTGTGAAATAACACTAAATGTACAAATGACCTACAATTTGATTACAAATTTAAGAACTTTACATTTAATTAAATTAGAAATTTAAAATTATCAAGCCTGTAACGTTAATTAAAAACGTTACAGTTATAAATATCACCGCATCTTCACGATATCTCAAAATTACCCAGACAACACAATTTTTAATAGGTTGATCCCCCAAAACTTACAGAAACGAACGCTTTCAGAAAATGCTTTTCCGTCCCATCTAGGAATTAGAAAAGCCCTGTGCTATTCTAATTACTAGCTGAGATTCCGATATACTGAAGCGATAGAAAAGACCTTTTCCAATAAAAACCTAGTCGAATTAGGGGTCCTTGACAAAATTTTTTCGATGATTCATTTATAAAAAAGGGAATTATTTTCATCATTTTTCATCTTACGGCTACGGGACTTCTATCGAATTATACATTAAGATCTTATGATAACTTTGATGGTTGTTCCCAGTCGGTGAGATGGATGGATTATGTTATATCTAATTGTTGCAAAAGCATTCACTTGTACCAAAAGAGGACCCGGAGTGGGGTTACCAGTTGTTGGGTTTCGCCGAAGTTTCAGATGGAGAGAAACTATCAAATATGGTATTTTGGCGGCCCAATTGGCGAGAAAATCTGAAATTATGCCCACTATACAAAACCCAACGCATGCGTGAATTCGACACTCTTTCAAATGATTTCACGCGGGAGCTTCGAAAGAGTCGGTTCGGTTTTTCTTTGGGGTGACTGTGCGAAATCTTCGTGTAAGAATCTTCATCTCACAAGGGATTGGAATTTTGCGGTTCAGCTGTCCTTACGGGTTATTCCATTCCAAATATTAACGAATGTATACTACTACCCTCTCTTTTCTCATGTAATATTACTACAATCTTGAGGAGGTCAACCGATAAGGATGTATTGGACCTGATATGGAGATCTGCCATCTTCAATCCAGAAATAAAGATCCTATTTTTCTCGACATGACCTGTATTTTTCATCTCCATCTGCAATTCACGAGTCAACTTTCCAGATCAATTAAATCGTAATTCTTGGAGCATCGGAACCTAATCCGACTTCATTGATTTATCAACAATACAGCTTCACCTTCAATACATCAATCTGAACTGGACAATAATCTTCTAAAGATATAACCATATTCAAGAGGAGTAGCCGTCGATTCCACTTCTCTCTCAACTATCATTTTATTCCTACTAAGGCAGCGGTCCTCGGCTTCCTGGTTCGAGTCTCGTATTTCCTCATCATTAGCAGAAACTACACAAGAGAATTGTGATTTGCTCCTTGTTAACTTGCACGAATCTTTTTTTCTGAAGTCTCCTGTAAATATCATCTTAGAACTATAGGTTGTATTCCCTTTTGTTATTTACGATTTTTCATTTAAGCAATCACCTTTCTTTAATGATAGGAGATCTCAGGTTATTGCTCCAGAAGTCCTCTTCCTACATTTAGAAAATCAGGAATCAACTTCTAACAATAACAAGCACAAATGCAATTTACTACCACTACTTCAAGAAGTGATAAAATTTAATCCCATCCCAACTTCTTGTTACTATATCTACTACATCATCATCATCAACATCTATCATAAAAATAAAATAATAAATATTACAACGCCAGTGCACGTGAAGGACTCGAACTGAAACATTAAGTGAATGGTATTTTATTTTATACCGCATTTTGGGGATTTTGTACTGACAAAGCTATGAAATCAAATAATCTTTCGTTCAGTTACTCATAATTTTATTACAGAGAATTAGTTTCAGTGGACAATCGCTCTTTGAAAGGGGTTTCTATACCACACTTGTACTCACAGAAATCTCACTTTGTCATTTATTTATTAACACTTACTTATTTTTATTTATTTACTATTTTTGCCTTTAAATTAAGTACCAAGGACTGCTCATACAACTGATTTGGGATGGGATGTAGTATACGGTGTAACGATGATTTTTCGCCAAACAAGGTGACCTTGATACTACATATAGATTTATGGCAACCCTATGTAAAGGTAGGAAACGAACTGAATCGCCAAAATGGCTGCAATACTGACTTCGGAGGCCATCTTGTTAGGCGAGAAAAATTGCTTGGCGACAAACATGCCCCGTATATTACATATTTACCCTTATTTATCCCACAACTGTGGTTGTGTCTGGTTATTACTGATTTCCCTTGTTCAAAAGGTTCAAATGTATTCTCTTTAGTCTCTCATAGTCAGGTCAGTTTCACTGCGTATGACATTTGTCTTTGTTTCAGTTTCACCACCAACGTCTGAAACAGTTCTATGTAGAGAGCTCGTTAGTTGTAAGCTAATAAAATGAAAAATAACCCTGTTTTAGTTGGAAAGAGAGGAAAAATTCTTGAATCGTGCTCTTCTCAATACAATCAATCCTCCTAATTAATTGAAAGTAAAGCTAAAATTTTGAATCATTTTCAAACTAAATGCACTGAAAAGAAACAAATCATTAAAATAATTTTTTTTAATAACATAATGTACGTGAGTGCTTTGTGAAGAACCAATCAACCATTATGAGTTTGATCACAAAAGAAAGTATTGTAAAGGAGTCAAAAGTTAATCAATATCCTTCAGAAATTAAATTATCATTTATTTGAGAGTATTATTTCTAAATTATTACTTGCATTTCAAAAGCTCTAAGTAAAATGAATTTCATTGATTATGGAAATTTAAAAATGTTGAATTATAAAAGACAATTTTCTTTGTATAGATAATGGTTGCACAAAATAGCGACACAAATCTTCTCGGAAAAGCAATCTCCTGAAAACGCATGAAAGGCACAATTATCACAAAGTGTTTGTTATAGAATTCGTGAAATACTTTCTACGATTCAAAAGAAAATGTTTTTTTTTTTTTTTTTTTTTTTCTAGCTAGTCTAGTTAGATTTTTTGCCAACTGGTCAAATTGATTTGTTCTGTGCATTTGGAAAGTTTCCAGGAGATACCGATATTCATTAGTTGTAATTGCTAGAGCAGAATTTAAATAATCTACTTGATATTTGAATGAAAACGGAACAATTACGAAGGTCTCAAGCAGACCAGAGAACGGGCTGAATTGATTCAAGCTTGATTTCTGCAAAAAAGTTGAAACTAAAACTATACAAGAGGATTTCTAAAATATGAAATGATCAGGAATATCTAGAAATGACGATTGCAAGATTAAACGCAAAAGCCATTGAAAGAAAAGGAAGAAGTCGTAAGACAAATAGCAACTGTGGAACTTTTATTGTAAAATTAATTGTCTTTCTTCTGGCTACAATTGGAATAGCCAGAGGTAATAAATTCATTTGCGTCTTGATGGCGGTAACATTCCAGATAGCATTGTTCATTCCTGCAGCTAGTGTAATAAGAGCTGGAAAATTTGTATCGTTCTCTATAATCTCAACAGTTAAGGCTGGTATAGAACTCGGTCTTTGGTGGAACATGTTCAATAACAACAAAGAGCTCTGTGCCGTTGTCGCATCTTTGGCGAAGGAGAAAAAAAAGTCGAAGCGCAGAGTTGCAGTTTTTATGATCGCATCTTTTCTACTCTGCCCGACAATTACCTACATGTGCCGGCTTTTGTACCAACGCATTATACCAAGCCCAATTAATATTAGTTTCAGTTGCATGTGGTTTAAAGCCCTCTGTCATAGCAAGTACACGGCTGTTGCTGTAATAATGGATACGCTGATTTTTCATTCGTCTGACGGGGTTTTTTTCATAACCGTTTATTTATATACTTTAATCTGCATACTCATTTGTGAGCGTAGCGTTCGATTCAATAAGCATTTGATTGCTTTTGAAACCCTTAAGGCTTGGAAGACATGTCAAAAGCAGGTTTCGGTAATCAGAAACATCGAAGAATTGTTGTCACTCTCTGTTTTCTTAGTTTTTCTCAAAATATCGATACAGGTGTTCACCACAGTCATTTTCCTGTCGAACGAAAAAGCATTCTACACTGAAAAAGATGGACCGATAGCGTCTGTTGTTCTTACCACACAGCTTTCGGTGTGGTTCCTGCTTATTGTGCTCACAGCAGATTTGGCTCAGAAGCGATGTCTCCGCAACATCGACGCCATATTCTTCACCACGAGGGAGTTCAAGGATTTGGGAAGGCGCTTGGACTACTTCGATTACGTGGAGTTGAAAAAATTGAATACATTGACCTGTTGGAAAATGTTAAAACTCAACCGCAAGTTGACGTTGACTGCTGTGGCTTCGGGTGTGACGTATGGCGTAATTATAGCGCAGATGAATAAACGCTAAAGTTCGTACTTTCTGGCTTTAACTCTGTGAATGCTCCAATTAAAAATTGGGTTAGTTTAGACTCACAGCATCTTTTAAAAATTTATGAGTCATGGGTGAGAGCGATGTAAAAATAGGCTTATTCTCAGATGTTTATTAGGATTGCTTTCCTATATGTATATTTATCTTTAAGGTTCTCATACATGTTATTTATCTCTATTATAAAAGGAAGTGTCTGTGTATTGTACGTAGTGTCCTGACGAATCTATGGCACTTACAGTAATGAAATTGTCACACAGGTAGTCCTAATTTCTTGCGATTTTGTGTTGAGCCCGAATTTTAAAATTTTACCTAAAACATTTTTAAATTAGTTTATTAGCATTTAATTATTATTACTTTTCTTAGAATGGCAACAGTATAAAGAGATCACAGATTCTAAATTATTTTTTCCGTTTCATTTTCCGAGTGACGATTTCAACAGACGAACAAAACAAATAAGCAGTTTTAACTGGAGTTATGTAGTTTTTTTTTCTATCTCCTAGATCGTAAAAGATAGAGTAAAAACTTCAACGGATTTGAAATCTGCGGAAAATTGCATATGAAATCGATACCTTATACATTTTTATTTTCTTCTAAAACTTAACTTCTCAATTGAATATCTTTTATATTTTTGCAAGATATAGTGACGTCACGCACGGCAAGATATAGTGACTATTGACGCACATCGCTCGCGTTTTCCCTTCTCACCTGGTTCAAGGACCCCCCCCCCCTATCACCACGACACTCTGGGAACAAATGGATCCTTCCGGCCAACATTCCTCGGGCTCGGGGGCTCATTTGGAAGAGTAACGGATTAGTAAACGGTGGGTTGGGAGTTCGAAACTAGGTTCAACCAAAGCCAGACGTGTACACGGGGGTTGAAGCACGTTAAATCTGCCGTGGCCTCAAATATTTCCACGTTGGCGTGGTGTGGAAGTTTGGAGAGTGGGGTGACTCCTGATTCGGTGACACTATTAAAGGAAACACATTGAAAAAAATAGCGCTAAATTTCGTCGCATGCGTATCCTAAAAATATGGCTCGTTTACAGCGAAAAATAGCTGAAGAAAAAAAAAGGTGTTACATACAGTGCTGGTTTATTTTACAATAGTACTGATCCAATAAAATATTTTACTTCAGTTTATTAAACAAGAAATGTATAATTTTTCAGTGAATTATCACAAATCCCTCAATTGTCATCAGAGACAAAACTGGCTTTAAAAAGTATATACGAGGTTATACTGTAAAAACACCTGCTTTGACAAGAATCTTAATATAATAGAAATAACCCAAAAAAAAAATTATATTTGCAAAAAGTAAGTTGTTTTTATTGACCTCTGGTTGTATTTTGTACTTAAAATGCAATTATCTCAAAATCAGTTTTTTTTTTGCAATTTTGCCAAAGTTCCAAGTACTAAGGCTTTTTGATATATGCACTTAGAGTTAAACTGTTTAAATTTTTTAGATCTTTAATAACTGTTTAACAAACAAAGAAGAGCTTTTTTTTGTATAAATAGTTCAAAAAAATTAATAAACATAAAAAATTGGATTTAAAAAAAAAATTTAACACACAACGAGTAAAATCTTTTTTTTAATGAAAACTCGTAAATAAATTTTAGAAAATCTCTCCCTAGGAATTTCGCATATAGTATAACGATAATGTAGAAATTTATTTTAAACAAAAATATCGAAAATCGACAGAGGAGTAGGGTTTATAAAAAGTGTGTATATTGGCTTAAAAAACATATTACAATCGTAATATAAATATATTTGCAAATAAAAACGAATTTTTTATTGATCATTGCTTTAAAATTAATTATCACTAAAAAATAAGTTATGCAAAATAAATAATAAGAATTTTGGATTTTTCCTTATGGGTTGTTTCGCGCTTTAGAATGTCTTAAAAGAACTATTTGTCACAGTTGTGTACGTATCATTTTTAACACTCTTTTTCGGCAAACAATTAGAATGAAAAATCTTTTTCCATAACTTTTCTACATTTTTAGCAGCAACTTCAGACGTTTTAGACACTTACTTCTAAATACTTTACATGAACTCAATTTGACCTCCCTGTATCCCCTTTAAAACGCTAAATAGTTTCCATCCATTTCAAGTTATTTATTCAATTTGGGTCATTCTCATTAAAAATGAGTGGTTTCAACGTTTTGCGTACGTCTGTCTGTATATACCTGCATGTGTGTATCTGTACTACGTTTAATTGGATAGATTCATAATTTCATGAAACATCGCATCTTGTCAGTACTTACATTCATTTAGCAATTGTAAAAATATAGTAGTTTAAAGTTTAGCTGCGAGAAAAGGTTAGATCGACTCTAGAAACTACACAATATAGATTTAGATGAACTTTTTATCTTTCTTTAAAAATGTTCTAAGCGACGTGTTGAGTTGGGAGGGTTGAGCGCGAAGTATTGTTAGTACTGCAAAACAAATGATAACATTTTGTGTGTTTATGTTACATAGAATTTTAGAGAAGAGAAACATACTGACATTTCAGAAAATTTTTTATTCAGTCAAGATGAAAAAGATAGTTAAATCTTTCATAAGGATTTCGTCAAAGAGAAAAATTAAATTCCGATTCTTTATGTGTAGTCTTCTCTGTCCGCGATTCTTTTCAAATGCATTGCAGCACACAATAAATTATAATGTGACACTATGATGGTTATGATAAAGCATTCGGTCCTGGAACAATATTACATCCTTCAATTGATTTGGCATTAGAAGTTGTCGTCAATCAAATGCCAGCATCAAGTGCCGACCAACCGGTATAGTGGTTAAGGTGTTAGCCTCTAGATTGGAAGGTTCCTGGTTCGAATCCGGGCCAGGGCATGGATGTTTGTAAGCGTATGGTGTAGAGGCGGCTGGTGCACCTTAAATCTGTCGTGGCCGAAAGTCCTCACGTTGGGTTGGCGTGGAAGTTTGGAGAGTGGGGTGCCAGCTCAGGTGTTGCTTCGTCATCTGACCGTGGTTCAAAATTACGAGGTGTTGTCCTCGAATCTTTCCCTTAAGGGACTGATTCCGGACCGTCGTCAATAGCCCGTTGTGTTGCTCTAGTACGACGTTAACTAAAAATTACCAAAAATTACCATTGCCAGCATCAAGTGGTATCAATGAATCTTTCTTAGGACCATGGGGTGGAAGTAACGCGTCTCTTCTAATGTCCGAAACTTTGGAGACACCTGTCAAGGAAGTTATCGTTTGTTACATAGCAGTAAAACACAAAGACTCTGTAATACCGTAAGTACTCCAACATTGGATGAAAATCCCCAAGAGTGAAAATGATATGTTTTTCCCCTACCCGAAGGAGAGATTACATTGAGAACGGATATTGAAGATTAAGGATGTGCTTTATTATTGATTCGGCAACCCACCGAGTAATTCTTTGTGTTTTTGTGTGCATGTAAATAAATTTTTAACGTCAATTTGGATGGATTTCCCAGCGATGAAAACAGTCACTTGATTTGGGTTTTGGTAGGTGATGCGAAATTACCTCGAAAATTTTGGAAACTAGCTAGAGTGACGGACATTCACAAAGGTCATGATGACAAAGTAAGGAGCTTTACTTTGAAACATCTTCAGGAATAGTTAAACGACTGGTACGACTGTTATACTCCATAGATGGATTAATAGCAGGTACATCCTTACTCTCCAATATCTGCTCTTGATATATCCCCATCGGAGAGAGGATGATCATTTCAGCTTTTTCTCTTTTGGGGATTTTCATCCCAAGTTGGAACATTCTCCCTCGATAAAAACTTTCATCGTTTATCCAAATTAATAAACATTTTAACATTCAACGCACCTCACCCTCTCTATATATAATTCTCTTACGAGGCACACAAAAAAGCCGTTGTTTGTTATCGCGTTTTGGCAACACTGTACGATTGTTTGTTTACCACGAAACCTCGCACCTCAATTGAATTTATAGCGTTATCGGCCATTTTAAAGGCCAACAACTATAGTTCAACAAGACGTTTGTTCTTCAACTTCGACTACAAACTCAATGAAAATGTGTATGGGTAGCACGAGTGCTGTGAAAATGTACACGCAAAGAACACGCCGGGTATTAGATTCCCAAAGTAGCGCTCACATTTTAAGTCAAAATTTGCTCAGTTCTCATTTGAATTCGAAATTGTTTGATTTCTGATTCCAGAGGTACTGTATAATCTTTCTGTGTTACAAAAGAATTATATTAAAAAAATATTCTCTTGGAATATCATATTTTGTATACAATTTTTTCTGCTGGGATACATGTCTTTATAGATACGAGAGAAGCGAGCAAGTTCGCGCAGCGAGCCAATGAGGATTGCAAAGTAATCCTCTGGGGGTTGGCAAGCGTCAGCGAGCAGGGGGCGTGCCCCCTAGTTGAATATATAACATTAATTGAAGAAATTGTACTGAAATAATTTCACAAAAGAAATGTAACTCACAAATACTATCAGGTAAGACAAATGTGAAACGTGCTTTCAAAATATACAAATACACAAAAAGTACGAGTATAATACAATAAATCTAACTAGTAAGTACTGATAAAGTATAAACAGATCAATGTTGCTAGTATATAAAATGCTACAAAACTATATGAATAAAAATGCAATACCAGACATGAGTTTCAAACAAACCTTATGTTCTAAATACAAAATTAATTCGGTAACCAGTCGTGTATTTCTTTGTGTTGTTGTATGTTTGTAAATAAATGCTTTTTACGTTCAATTAGGACGGATTTTTGCGTGATAAAAACAGCCACTCGATGGATGATTTTGCCACCATCTGTCGCGCTTCTCAAGTGAGACGAGAAAAAGCGTGCTGAGTCGAAGAGCAAGAATAACGTGATTTAAAAACTAAAAGTGCTTACATTTTACATTCAATTACGTTAGTTTAAGTTTACCAAAATGAAAATTACGTAACACTAGGTGCTTTTCTGCAAGGGCACCGGTTGGCTTTGGAACCACTTTTAAATGCTATAGGGGCTGCGTTAGTCCAATTAGTAGAGTATTGGATTAGAAATCGAAGAGATGGATCGAGTTTCGAACCCAATTCAACCAAAGTCCGTTGTATACGTGTGGACTGCAACACGCTAAATCAGTCGTGGCCTTAGATATTCTAACATTGTAGACCTTTAGAGAGCGGGGTATCAGCTCAGGCGGTGATCTTGTTTGCCCGCATTTCAAAATTACGGGATGTTATCACCGGATTTTTCCTTTCGAAATGATTCCGGACAATCGCCATTAGCTCTAGTGCACGACGAAAATTCTTCTTCTCATCAATGGATAAAACTTTCTAACTTAATTATTCTTTTCTTAATTACTGATTGTTGGCAGTTGGGTAGTATGGTATGGTATTTTTTAATTAATGTCCCACTGGAGCAACGTCTTATTGGTGATGTTCCAGGATCAAACCCAGGAGGGAAAGATCCGAGGACACCACCACGTAATTTTTAATCACTGTTAGTTGATGTGGTCACACCTGAGCTGACACCCCACTCTCCAAACTTCCACGCCAATGTGAGGACATTTGAGGCCACGAAAGATTGAACGTGCATCATTCTCTTTTGTACACGACGGTCTTTGGTTAGATTCGAACTCGCAACCCTCTCCGATTGGCAGTCAGTTACTCTTGCAATCGGGCTACAGCGCCTTTATTGGAAGTTGCCTCATTATTGAACCATTTTTTTCGTAATGAAAATTAACGTGGATTGCGAATGAGATATCAATATGATATTGCAAAACTTCTTTCTGCTGAAATGGATCTCCTTTGTTTACAGCGCGTGGCCTCAACAAGATGGAGCTACGTGTCTCCCAACTGGTGCAATCGTGGACATTTTAAAGGACGCGTTTCCACTTTACTTTTAGCTTTTGTAAGATTCTTGAAAAGAAACATTCTTTCCAAGAATATTGATAGTTATCAAATGTTTGGAAACTGATATGAAAGGTGAATCAATATGTAATGAATTAAAAAGATTTTTTGATTTAAAAGCTATTCCATTGAGTAATATCCTTTCCGTTGCTAATGACGGTGCTCCGTCAATGGTAGGACGACTCCGAAGCCTTCTGGCATACTTAAAACAAACTATACTGAATGTATTATCTGTACATTGTGTCTACAGTATTTAGTCACCAAAAATCTGAGTGAACGCTTTCATGGCTTACTAGATTATCTCATAAAGGAGTTAGTAAAATCAAAAGGAATGCCTTAAAATAGAGATTATTTGTTCAACTTTGCTTAGAAAATGGTGAAGATTATAATTGTTAACTACTTAGCATGGAAGTTCGTTGGTTATCTAAAAGTGCATATTTGGATAGATTTTATGCACTCTTAGATTCAGTGTTGGAATTCCTGGATAGTAAAGACAATAATTTGCGGCTCAATTTAATTCAAAAAATGACATAGCTTATATTACTCACTTATTTTCCAAATTTAACGTAACCAATTTAAAGCTATAAGGTGATCAATTAAATTTAATAAAAATTAAAAGTATAACATCTGCGTTTGTTACAAAACTTTTTCTATACAACTTGGGGATAGAAGAATGCTCTCTGTTTCCATATCTTTCAAAATTTGAAAAACGAGATGTCAACACTTAACGGTTCTTTATTCTGGCCTCAGCCAAAGATTTGAAGATATTTTTCACATGGTTATATCCGATTGGGTTTTGGACCCTTTTGAAAGTAGACCCACAAACTCAGATGAATCCATACTAATACACAGGAGCAATATCTTAAATTATTCACAAATGAGGAGTCGAAACCAATGTTTGAATAAGGATACCACAAATTCTGATTATAAAACAGATACCAATTTTATATCCTGCATTATGGGTTAATGTACAGAAGCTGTTAATTGCTTTCCTGTCTTCCTATTTAGCAGAACGTGGATTTAGTGCAGCTATGAGCTTCATCACGACAAAAACGAAACCGACAGGAAATTAGTGCTCGTGGAGACTTACGAATGTTAATCACAAACAAAGAGTCTAATAAAAATAATCGCATATCACCCCATCAGGTTCCTCCATCTCATTTAAAAAAATGTATTTTGTATTTTAAAACAAAAGTAATAATTTTAATAACTACTATTACTACTACTATATATTGTAGTATTTTAGTAAATATTACTTTTTTCAATAAAAACTACAGTAAAAAATATGTACAGAATTTATATTTCAATAAAAATAAATACCATTCAAGACATAAAAGTCAAATTTGTAATTTTTCTATTATGCAGTTCTGTAGTTATTTTACTTGGGGGTTCATGGTTAGGTTTTTGCTATAAGAAGGGGTCCATGGACATACTAAGTTTGTGAGCCACTGATCTAAACCTTAGCTAGGGAGAGCATAATCCTACGGATTGGGGTTTGATGCAAAAGTTCGTCCCGTTTTTGCCACTCGATGTCATTACATCACAAAACCGAAGTGTTATCTCCAGCATACGTTTAAAGTTTGGATGTTGTTTGAAAGAAGGAATTTCGACGAGTACTTGGGAAAAACATTGTGTTACTGGGTTGAGTTTTAAAAATTTTGTGAAACATTAAAAACGTCAGAAAATGAGGAGCCTTTTCGACATAGCGTCACTCAAAGTGCAAAATGTTTTATGTCGTATGCTGCATTTTTCAGGAGAGCAGAAAATTAATTATTTTCCTTATGATTTGGTTCTATACATTGGGTTGTAACTTTTATTGGATGAGCTGATGACATAAGAGATTTTGCCACTGGTGGATATCACAAAATGTCATGTCTCGTCATTAGCGAAAACTGTCATATCTGGATGGACGATATATCTAGTCGAAACTATGGACTTGAAGGGTTAAAAAGGTCTTGTGTGATTTTTGGATTCCAACCATAAAGAGAATCCTACTATCTCTACTACTATAAAAGGAAGCGTCTGTTTGTCTGTTTGTTTGGCGGCAGCAAAATCCTGACGATCTATGGCACTTACAGCAATGAGATTTGGCACACAGGTAGTCCAAATTTTTTGCAATTTTTGGGTTGCGGCGAAATTTTAAAATTCAATCTAGAAGATTTTTTAATGAATTTAATAGTTTTACTCTCCAACGGGTTCTTCAAACGCGAAAGACTTTTCTACCCACGTTGGCCTTGGAACCATGCCAAGTTTTTTTTTATCTTTTATATTTTCACAAAAGATTGTGACGTCACGTAAACTTTAAAAAAAAATTAAAAAAAAAAAAAAAAAAAAAAAAAAAAAAAAACCAGATTGCATCTTTTGCCCGTTGCGTTCAAAAAAGAAAACAGATTACATTTCTTGTCCCATTCCATTTCCACTTCCATTCTCATTTTCAATGAGAGCAAGAAACAAAAAACATATTAACTAGGATTGTTAAGTTCTTTTTCGTAAAATCGGAATTGCTAAAGATATATTGAAAATTTCAACGGATTTTAAATTTGCGGAAAATTTTACTTTAGATTGTTACCTAAAAATATGATTTTCTTTAAATAAATAAATTTTTAAATTGAATATATCTACAACGGATTTGAAATCTGCGGAAGATTTTACACCAGATTAATACCTTACACCATGGGCACGGGCAACGACGGGCTATCCACGCAGTGGCTAGTAAGTGTATAAAAAGGATATACAAAACCTTTCTCGGATGTTTACAAAAGAATATAGCATTAATAACGCATCAACACTTTATTTTTGGATGGTAGGTAGGTATTTAATTAACGTCGCAGTGAAGCAACGCGACGTCCTATTCTTTATTTTTGAAAGTTATTCGCTTAAGTGGCGTAGTGGTTATAGCGTTTGTCTGCCAACAGCATGTCCCGGGTTCGAATCCAGTTATATGAGCGTATGGATGTTAGTGATTGTCCCCGAGAGGAGACCGTTGCGTTGCTCCAGTGCGACGTCAATTAAAATATCCGCCTACTTATCTGAGGGGAGAAACGGCGGCTAACAGGCAAGACGCTCTTTCTCAACTGTCAGTTGTAGTACCTAAGGTCCCATCAAGTTCAGATGTCAGCACCTGAGAATCCCAACTCTTTTAACTTCCACACCACGCCTACGTGAGGACATTTGAGGCGGATTGAACGTGCAGCAACCCTCACGTCTTTGGTTGGGTCGAGCCTGGAACACGACACCCTCCCGTTGCTAATCCGTTACATTTCCAACTGGACTACTTTTCCAAGGAAACAGAAAGTGGGAACCTGTGGAATGTATCTAACCCGATAGTATTCCCTTGGCAATTATGCGCAACCTCGTCAGACCTTTCAACCACGCCGTGTCTCTGAATGTGACGGATGCATCGAGAGATATTTCTCTGAACCCCAAATTCACTGACCTGAAATATGGACAAAACAATGGGGCACGAAGCATTGAGTAGGAGTCATGAAAGCTCAATTGAGCACGAGAACATGAAATCAAACTTTTTGATTCTTAAGTCCTCATTAAATTACTCCGGAATGTAATGCTAATTCTGAACACGCATTCCATATGGAATAGATATTCCAATAGAGATTAAGAACAGGGAGTGCCTCTTTCTGTATTACTTTTCCGCATTGGCGTTTATGACAGTCCTAAATGCCCACTCTGCAAAAAGGATGAAATTATGGACAGGTCCCATATCCAAGAATGTCCAGCTCTGTGTGGGGTCTCAGAGGTGAAACGCTACTGGAGTGCTAGAGCCTCGCCGATGAGATCTTAACTTTTTTTCTCTTACTGTTTTGTATTATTGTGATCGTTTTGTAAGATATTGTCATTTTCTCTTGCCATTAGAAATAAAAAAAAAAGGTATTTTAATTAACGTCACACCACAGCGGGCTATTGGCGACGATTCGGGATCAATACCTAAGGGAAAGATCCTAGGAAAACAACCTGTAATTTTGAAACACGGTCGGATGACCACCTGAGACAGGGACCCCACTCACCAAACTTCCAGATCTAACGTGAGGACATTTGAGGCCACGGCAGATTTAGCCATCGCCATGTACTTTATTTCATTAGAAGGTCAACGGAGTTTAACATCGACCTGTTAGTGAAATAGACGAAGCATATGCTCACGCCTTCACGTTATTTCCCTCGACTACTCACTTTGTACACCTTAGAGCGAAATCCCGTGATTTTGGGAGTTAGTTGCCATTTTTCTCTCAACAGTTGCTTTTGCAGATACAAAAGTGCGTCCCGATTTCGGCTCTAAAAGGCATTGCATCGCACAACCCAAATGTTGTCTACTCCACACGTGTAAAGTTTCGACGTTGTTTGAGAGAAGGAATTTCTACGAGTACTTGGGAAAAACATTTGTGTTTTTTAAATTTTGTCAAGCATTCAAAATGGCAGAAAACGAAGAACATTTTCAGTACACTATGTCTTTCCATTTCCGAAAAGACTTGAATGCTTCGCAGACTTAAAAGGAGTTTTTTAGGGTGAGGATGCCGTTGACGATCCCTCGTGCCGTAAGTGGTTCGGGCAGTTTCGTCACATGGATCCGTACTTTAGCCAGAAACTTCGGAACTTTTATGAGCGCGGGATGATGTGGCTACAAGAGAGACGGAGAAAGGTCCTCGAACAGGACGGCCCATACATCTATACGGATTCAATGTAATTTTCGCCGACCATCCGGTCTGGTGGTTAAGGTGTCATTCTCTAGATCGGAAGGTTCCTGGTTCGAATCAGGGTCAGTGCATGGATATTTGTACGCGTATGGTGTAGAGGCGGCTGGTGCAACTTAAATCTATCTGTCATGGCCGAAAGTCCTCGCGTTGGGTTGGTGTGGAAGTTTGGAAAGGTGGGGTGCCAGCTCAGGTGTTGCCTCGTCATCTGAACGTAGTTCGAAATGACGTGGCGTTGTCCATGGTTCTTTCTCTTATGGGATAGATCCCGGACTGTCTTCAAAAACCCGTTGTGTTGCTCTGGTATGACGTTAATTAAAATCACCTTACCTTACCTTGTAATTTTCAGTCAATGAAATAATTTTTCTTAATATAAAAGAACTTGGGACGAATTATGCCTCAACCTAATAGTATATCCGTGCCCAAGTAGACCACCAAGCTCCTAGGTGCCCTACGTCTTACCTCGCTTACATGATGCGTATAGTTAGTTTGAAAGGCAACAACGAAGCAATACCCCCCCCCCTCCTCACCGCTGTCTCGACATCTGTCTCATTAGCGGTTCCTTCCTGAAGTAGCTCCCAATGGGATCAGAGCCAACGCATGTTCGTGGACGAATCTATTTTGCACCGCAGGTAGGTCGGTAGATATTAAACTCGTGAAAAGTGAATAGATTCTACGATTCGATTCACTTTCGGGGGGTGACATGATTCCACAGTTTTTTACTGTGATTATTTATTTACTTTGTCTGGTAGTCTTTTTCGTATCTTCAATGATTTTCAAGCAGATTTCTTGTTAGAAATGTAAATCTATGTACATAACAAGTTATGAAAGTGAATCGAATGGAAGAACTTTTCACGAGTTTAATATCTGCCGACCCACCCTGCGGTGAAAAATTGAATCGTCCACGAACATGAGTTGGCTCTGATCCCATTCGGAGCCACTTCAGGAAAGACGCGCCATTCGTCTTGTCTTATCTTATCCAACTCCCGGTGGAATCGGACGTTCTTGAGTGTTGCAGGGGAGCGTGAAGTCCACGTTCAAGTCGCAGGTCAGGACGATCACCTTGAAGCTGCTGCTGTCCTCCCTGCGGATGATTCCGAGGGTGGTGCTGCTGTCAGTGAAGATGTACAACTGCATCCACAAATGCACCTGGTCGTTAGCCGCCACGTCCTCGATGAGGGTGGATGTCAGGCTGCTGACGATCATGACGGTCCGCATAGTAGAAACACCTGCGAGATAGGAAAGTATTTGAGTTAAAATTGCACTGGGAGAGCAACGCAGTGGGCCATTGGAGATGGATTTTTTTGACGTGACAGTCATATTTTGCGACATAAGATATGCCATATCTAGTAATAGACATACACAGATAATGAAAGTTTGACTGACACAGAAGATAGAATTACACCAAGGAAGGAATACACCTGACAGGAATTGAATCTTATCCGCCTACAACTCGTAGTTTGCGGCTTGAGCAATTCCGGAGGATACCGAGTTCGTAACTCGATTTAACCAGATCGTCGTACACGAGGGATGCTGGTACAAGTTAAATATGTCGTGGTCTCATATTTCCTCGTGTTGGCTTGCTGTGAAAGAATGCGGAATGTGATTTCAGCTCACTTGTGGACCTTGTCTGTTCAAAATGACGTAATGTTGTCCACGAATCTTTCCCAACAGGATTGATCCCAGAGAGTCGCCAATAGCCCGTTGTGTTGCTCCAGTGCGATGTCAATTTGATTCCTATCCTTCCCTTACAATACGTAAATTGGTCCGTGCGACATTAGTTCGTGGTTCTAAAAAGTCTAATCGTCATTTGACCGTGGTTCAAAATTACGTGAGATTGTTCTCGGATCTTTACTAGGGGAATTGATCCCGGGCACTTGGACAACTCCCTTATACCACTGTGTTAGGTTGGGATTTTTTGAGGTTTTGCAACAGACGGTGCTATACAAGTCAAAGTGTTTTCCAATCACAAATATACCTCCTCCATGCAGTTACTGAGGCCAAATCTTAACCTGATGATTATCTCGATGATGTATCTCGATATTAGAAGAAACCTGACCTGATCTTGATGCACGATATGCATCGTCATCAGAAAAAAAGCTTAACATCTTGAAATCGTTCAAAAATGACAATGTCTTCAGGATCCAGAATTCAATCGGCCTTCTTGATGACATTTCGTCATTAGCAGAATTGGTCAGATATATTAGCGGACGATATACCTTGACGAAACCATTTTTATTGGGAAGGTCAAGGGCAAGCCACTCATTTGGATTTTTATTGGAATACAAATGACTTTTTTAGCGAGAGGTGGGGAATTTGGGGAAAGAAATTACCTGCAACCGTAGCCTTTTCTCCTTCGGAAAGGACAAGTCTATGCCAGGTCACGTGAGAAAGTCCAACCGGAAAGTCCATCTTCAGCCCTAGGACCGTGGTGTCGATGCTGTTCTTGGACACCTCTCTCAGCATCGGGCTGTATCCTGATACTGAAAAGTACAAAAAGGGAACAAGACCAAATCGCAACTACTGTTTAACTTGTTTTAATTTGTGCAATCATGCAATCGACTCTTCTAACGATGATGGCTTGAGGATAGCTAATTATAATCAAGGTATAGTGCAGACAAGGTACGGTAATTTGTCACGTCTTCTTTCGACCCAAACTAGGTGCTCGGGATCTAAAAAGCAGAAGCTTCATGGGAACGAAAACAACCCAATTTTTAATGAACAAGAGTGGGTAATGGTAGTTAATTAACGTCGCGCACTGGAGCAACACGGGCTATTGCCCACAGTCCCGGATCAATCCAAAAATGGAAGGACCACACCACCCCATCTTAAACCACCGTCAACAAGAGTGGCATTCCGCGTGTTAGTTGAATCAACGTCTCAGTGGAACGGGCTTTTCGTGACGGTCCGGGATTGATTCGGAAGGAAAAGATACGATGACACCTTGTGATTTTGCTGGCACCCCCTCTTCAAACTTCCACACCACGCCAACATGAGAACATTCGAGGCCATGATGGATTTAACGTGCAACAGCCCCTTTTGTACGCAACGATGTTAGGCTAGGTTCGAACTATCTAATACTCGAACTAATCTAATACTCTTCCAAGGTACCGTTGCCCCACAAAACTTTTGCAAAGGAGGGAATGGCTGTTTCGAATCTCAAGCAATTTATGCAAAAATCATCGAAAACAGCTGAAAATACTAGATACGAATAACTAAAACTAGTATTACCTCAGTACAACTATATATAATCGTCATTGACATTAATACGCTGATCCCAGCACGTAGGAAGGGAGCTTCAGTGTAGAACTTCTGGGTTACTGACGGATCCAGTTTTGCACGGTGTCCTGCACTTCCTTGTCACAGGTAAACCTCTGACCTTTCAGAGATTTTTTTTAAGGGGCCGAAGATATGGGAATCACGAGGGGAGATAACGGGGCTGTAAGGTGGATGTTGCAGGACCTCCATCGAAATTTTTCTAGGAGCTAGAGGGTCTTCTTGGCCACACGCGGCCTAGCGTCGTCCTGGAGAAGCACTATCTCATCCTGCTATAAAATTGCGAATCATGCATTGCGATAAAATTGTGAAGCAGTTGTGAAGCCCTATCTACGCGAAGAAATTAGATAACTGCTCTTTGTGCTGATCTGGAGGAATCATTACGCAACGAACTGCGGAAACAACTCTCCAGAAATGAGCATATTGATGTGAAGCCGTTAACTACGCATGTGCAACTTTGAATACCACCACGCCTTCTATCGGCTAACACATTAACTCATGGTATTTGATACAACATCACTACAGCTAAGGTCTCCTTTTCATTTGAGCACACCTTATAGTAACGGGTTAGCAACAGGTAGTCGTAAAAAAACCCAGAGGGTATACCATGGGCGCCTGCAGATTTTCTTCGAGGGGGAGGCGAAACATGTACTTACACTTTCCACAAGTGGATGGGGGGGGGGGACAAAAAACGCGCACATACATGCAGAGGAGAGGAGATATAATGGAATAGTCGGGAAATATGGAATACCGAGGTTTCGGCTCTGATTGGTGCTGTTATCACGTGGGAATACCATGAACTACTCAAGAAAGACCCCCATGATGCAGTGCAGTGAAAGTTGACCACATGTTGTTGTCGTACCACTCGTTACAGAACAAAGTGTGTTTTGTGATTTTCAAGAGTTTTTATAGGTAAGTTTTCAAACATTTTAACCTACTAGTACACATGTGACTTGAACATTGATGAAAAGCATAATGCACACTAAAAGAATTGTGGTTTGAAATACTGTGGTCGATTTTTACCTCAGAATGTTTTGTCCATCAGTTTAAAGGTTCATTTTCCAAGATGGCGTGTCGGATATTATGGAATACTAGGTATTCCATAATACTCGACATGACAATTCCAGTTCACACTAACATACCCCATACATTTAAGGACGAAACTGCTGGCAAAGACTGGTTCTACGCTTTTATAAAAAGGAAACAAACTTTCAGTCCGTAAACCCATTGGTACATCTTTTGCCAGAGCCAGGGAATTTAATAAAGTAGCCAAATTTTTTGACTTGATCGATGTTGTTTTCAAAAAACAGCTATCCTCCTAACATGATAATTAATGTGGACAAAATTGGTTTGTCTGTGGTTCAAAGTGGTTAAAGATACAAATTGGGTCCCTTACTACAGCTGTTTTTCAATGGTTTAAACCACCTATTCCATATTACCCGACTACTATTTCATATTAACCTCCATTTGAAACTTTTTTTAAATAAATTTTTTTTATAACAAAATAAATAGTATTTTTTTTACAAGTGACAGTTTATACCAATTAGTTATAGTATGTACTCATGATGATTTTGGCGATTTTTATTCCAAACTAGTAAAGTTTTTTTTTTTAGAAATGTAAATGGTATTTCCATAATACCCTCCTTCTCTCTATATATACGAAATCCACAAGCCTGGGTGTTAACTGCCCTCTTGCCCCTTCCTCCGAACGCCCATGGACCGGGGAATATGTTCGAATTAATCGAAGTTAAAAGTATCGAGAGAAAAAAAGCCTATATTAATTTTATGTTTCATGAAAGGGGGAGAGTTGTGGAACTTTGAAGAAACTTCGACCTAAGCACAAATTCGTGTTCACAAGGTTCGTGTTATTAGAGTTTATTGTATTGGGTCATCCGGAAAGTTCGTGTTTTCAAATCGAAGCTAGCTTTGTTATTATTACGGTCTTATCTGCTTACACTTCATAATTATAGCATGTGTTGTGGCATAATTTTTGTTTCACTGCAGTGCTAAGAATGGGGAACCAGAAAGTTCATTTTCGTCATAGTATGCTCTTTTATTTTAAGGAAGGAAAAAATGCTAGTCAGACTGCTCCTAAAATGTGTGCTGTATATGGAAAAAGTGCTGTTTCTGAGGCCACAGTTCGAAGGTGGTTTGTTAAATTGAATCGTAGAAATTTCAGCCTCAAAGATGATGCCCGCTCTGGACGAACATCCTTTGTAAACGAGGACCTATTAAAAGATGCTATCGCTGAAAATACACGTTACACAGTTCAGGAACTATCACACAGTCTCATGATCATCCGAAGAAGATTGTATATGCAAGCCGGTACGATGTATGGGTAACCCATACTTTAACACAGCAAAGACTGTCAAACAGCACCTCGATAACTTCTTTATAAATAAGCCAAATGATTTATTTAAAAAAGGAATTTTCCAGCTGCCAGAAAGAAGGCAAAAAGTCAAAGAACAAAATGGGACTTACGTGATTCAGTAAAACGTTCTTATGATTTTGTACTGCTTCGTTGTTATTTAGCTTAAGAAAAAAACGCGCAGAAATTTCCGGATGACCCAATATTTATGCCAAGCAAAATATGCAGACTAGCATCGAGTGATATTCAAATTTGAAAAATATCACTATATTAATATTTAACTATGATATAAAATAATTACAGGAAATGTTAAGAGAAAAATATTTAAACACATAAATTAGGATGTAATTTTTTAAAAACAAATTTTAAGGTCTACCGCTATCATTTTCATTAAAATATTTTCCAAACTGCTTGTCTCTGTCTTTTTTTATAGTGCCTTCTCATGATCTATTGTCTACTGAAGAGCGATAGTTGGCCAAGCAGAAATTTACAAATTTTTTCCGGTTGAAAGTGTTCTATAGGTGGTCCATTTGCATTAATAAACATTTAAAATCAATGAAGATTATCTCAAATCTGTTACACTATGTTATTCACTATACTAAACCCGCGCAAGCATCGGACGTGGAACATGGTAACATTTCAATTGTGCTTAAAAGAGGCTTTTTTTTCTGGAACTTGGACGTTTTCATGGGTCCCTCAAAACCTGAATAGTGCACATTTCATCTATACCAAAACGTCGACAGATCTTTTTACCTCCTTTTCTCTATGGCAAATATCTCCTGTATTTATATTTTCGGGATCAAACACGGATATATCCTTCAAAAGATGACAATTTTCTTCATTAACATCAGAAGAAAGTATGGATTTTTCTCATTCTATCGACAATACTTTGAATGAATTGCTTTTGATTAGTAAGTACGATTTTTGAATTATATACCAAGGTGATATCTTAAAATAGAAACTTTTCTTTTGCTTCTACAGCTATCTGCGTTTCACGTGATGTTTCACGCGTTGCTTTCTAGGAAAAGCAAAGCGTGTACGTCGTTTTCAAGAAAAAGCAGAGGGTATACGGAATTTGCTGGAAATACAAGAGGGTATACGGCGCATACCCTCCACTACAGCCTTGGTTAGCACCCTCGCCATCTATCGGCTAACATATTAACTCACTGGGATTTGATACAGCGCCGCTACAGCTAAGGTGTCTTTTTAATTTGGGCAAACCTTATAGCAACGGGTTAGCAACCAGATGGTTGCGAGTTCGAATCCAATCAAACACCCTCGCGTACAAAGGGTGCTGGCACAAATCTATCGTGGCCTCGAATGTCCTCACTTTGGCTTGGTGTTGAAGTTAGATGAGTGGGGTGACAACTCAGGCGTGACCTCGTCCTCTGACCGTGTTTCAAAATTACTTGATGTTGTCCTCCTATCTTTCACCTTGGGTTTGATCCTAATATCCCGTTGCTCCAGCGCGTAGTTAATTCAAATACCTACCCTTCAGATTGCATTTAGAAAGTATCTCTGAAGTTTTTAAATTTTCATAGAGTCCAGTGTTCGATTAAAACTGAAGAAAATAACGCAGCATTGCTGTTTAGTTTATCTCTCAATATTAAAAAAAAAATTACCGCCGCCGCCGCAGGATTGAAAACTGTGCTGTTTAGCTCGATTCTTAGACGGTTTCCCTAGAAAGTTCGGATCAGAAAAATATGAAATTAACATTGTTTGTTCTTCATCATGTTCCCTGGAGAACTGTACAGATCTTTTACCGATGCGGTTATTAGTTTAGGGTTTATTAAGTGTCAAAGTTTGAAAAGCGAAATTTCTTCCGCGAGTGAGCAAAACACATACAAATTTTCAGTCTTGGAGAGCGAAAGCGAGCAGGGGGCGGAGCCCCCTAGTCCATTAAAAAATAGATGTCGCCACTACAAGTTTGACTAAGCACAGCCATTCAGTATATGTTATACAGGGTGTTCCAAAAAAAATCAGAACAACTTCAAAAATGTATTAAAAAAAACAGGCCTACAGCAAAACTAGTTACAGCAATAGATAGAATAAGTCAAAAAGTTTTTTCTGCTACCTTAGTAAATTTCCGCAATAGATCCTTTCGTAGCACGAAGAATAGCAAGACAATATTCCAATTCAATCCACGAAGGTTTCAGCATGCCAACATCAACAGTAGCTACAGCTGTTTGGATCTTTTATTTCAATTCCACGACACTGTTAACTTTTGCCAGGTACACAGCATCTTTTTTTACCTAACCCCAAAGTAAATGTCAAGTGGAGTAACATCAGGAGACCGGGGCGGCTATGCTATGGGGCCTACCACTCGACGCATTGAACTTTCTTCACGAGATCCGCCGTTTTGAATAACTGAATTCGTTAATAATCGTTTGTGTGTTGTGCAGCGCTATCTATAATCAGAAACATACTGTAGAAGAAAAACTTTTTGAGTTATTCTATCTATTGTTGTAACTAGTTTTGCTGTACGCCTATTCTTTATTTTTAAAATAAATTTTTGAAACC
The DNA here is from genome assembly GCA_947359465.1 of Metellina segmentata. Taxonomy (NCBI): domain Eukaryota; kingdom Metazoa; phylum Arthropoda; class Arachnida; order Araneae; family Tetragnathidae; genus Metellina; species Metellina segmentata. Next base: position 120,906,569 of record OX375881.1, read on the forward strand.
GTACTGATCTTTTTGGGACACCCTGTACTTTGGTCCGATTAACCGTTAATGAACGCATATATAGTAAATTCTGGATCACTGGCCAGTCCAAATTTGTAGTGGTGACATCTATTTTTCATTTTATAAATTAAATAGAACTGATACGTCATTTTCCTCAATTTTAATCGAGTTCGATACGTTAATTTCAAGCTTTTAAATGAGTAAATTTAAGAGCTTGAGATGAACGTATCAAACAGCGCGCCACATAACATTTGAGAAGGAGGTAAGCCAAGAGGGAAAAGATGCTGACCTGACGAAGATTAATTTTTGTCTCACGGGCTCATTAAGTTCTTTACTGTCAAGAAATTACATCAAGAATAATCAAGAAAACACGACTGGACAGGATCGCACTTAGAAATCTTCGAAACTTTTGCATTTGCATGGAATCCAGTGGTCGATTAAAACTGAGGAATGCTATTTAGTTTATCAAATGAAAACTAGACGTCACCACCACAAATTGCGACTTTGCACAGCCGTTCCGAATACACTGTTTTGGGTACCTTGACCCTTATCGAAGAGCGTACTACACAAAATTTGAGAGGTACCAGTACCAGTTTCGTTTATCATACGAAAAATAGATGTCGCTACTGCAAATTTCACCAAACCACAAATTTCCGAAAAGACTATCGGGTCTAAAAGAAATCGAAACTTGCTTAAATGGGCTTTGAATAGGTCAAGAACTTGTCTAAATAAAATCATAAATGATCGTTCGTTGGTTCATTCTGTGCCTCTACTTTGAGATCAGAGTCAACAGTTAGGGCCAAAGTAACCTGGTTGGAAGAACAACCGGAGGATTACGATTTCGAATCCAACCAAAGACCATCGTGTACAAAGGGGGCTGGTGCACGTTAAATATGTCATGACCTAAAATGTCGTGGTGTTAAAGTTTGGAAAGTGGGGTTACAGGTCAGGTGTGACATCAAAACTACATAGTGGCTCAAAATAATTAAGTGTTGTCCTCGGAACACCTCCTTCGGGGGTTGATCCTGGACCGTTACCAATAGCCCGCTGTGTTGCTCCAGTGTGACGTTAATTAAAGAAACACCAAATATATTAGAGTCAGCAGTTCAACATAACTCGTCTAATTGGATGGTTTCATTGCTTTATCTAAGATATTAGTTTCAATCTTCGCTCATAGATGGCTGCACAAGCAAATTCAACTTGTTGAATTTTGTAAGCAAGAACGGGAACTCACACGATGTGTGTGGCGACGCAGTGTTCGTAGTTTGGGAATTTGAACGACTCTGTAAACGAGTTTATTTTGGGCTGTATACACGTTATTTGGTATTTGTGAGTGTTAACGAGAGTTTGTGTCTCTTGTTCATCAGCGACAAGAAGAGATTTTCTACATCATTAAATTTATACATTTAGTTTTCATACTTCTATATTACTTGTCATATGCATCTTTGTTGTCCTTGTAAGATGTACCCCTTCCAGCAATGCTAGGAAATAGTTCCTGACATTGAGTTCAAGCCTCGTCGGAGCGCATCTGTCGAAGTCTTCTACGGTCATGAAAGTGGAGCTAAAATGAAAAATATTGAAGCTCTTTTCGCAGATAATTTTAATTTGTTGGTGCAGGAGACATAACTTTTTTTAATATAGAGAGATATAAGACAAAAAAAAGGTTTGGGTTGCTTCTGGTGTTCACTGAAATTATTCTCCTTCCGCAAAGCGTGCCGCGGGAGCCACAAGATCAACTAGGTTCAACCCAAACCCGTTGTCTAATATGGGGGCTAGTACACGTTAAAGTTGTGGTGTTGCAAATGTCTCCACGTTGGGTTGGTGTGGAAGTTAGGAGAGTGTGGGGTGCCAGCTCGGGTGTTGTCTCGTCATCTGACCGTAGTTCAAGATTACGAGGCGTTATCCTTCGATCCATTTCCCTCCGGAATGGATCCCGGACAGTCGCCAATAGCCCGTTGAGTTTCTCAATAGAGACGTTTTTAATGAAGTATTTTAATCAATGATTCAATCAATGATCAACTTTCAATGAAGTATTTTACAATTCATACAGTATAATATGTGGGTCAAGTTGAAGCAAAGTGCGGATGGAAGAAAATAAGATTAAAGATAAAATATTTATTTTGTACTTTGAATGTTTACAGATTAGCAGTCTGCTAATTTACATAAAATAAATATAACTGACATAAATAATCTAACCAGATCCCCAGGGATTGCAATCCGATCCGGCGGATCCGGCAACACATCTATCGGATCCAATCCGGATCCAATAAACCCGAATTTAAAAAATTAAATAATCGATTATTCAAACCTAACTTAAAAGACGCGAAATCGTTTATTAAGCAATCGATTGTGAATTAATCGATTTCATATTTTTCAATCATCAGTTTGGATAATTCTAGCAAAATAATAAATTAAATTATCAACAATATTTTTTTGATAAAGAGGAATTAGAAAAGCAAATTCTGCAAGAAAATGAAGACTATTACAAAAAGACAAACTTTAGTTTACTTAGTCTAGTTCTAGCAACTTAGTTCTATTGGTTAGTTGTCTATTGGTTTTAGAAAAAAATGAAGAAAGAAATATATAACTATATATATATATGAATGGAGTCAAAGGAAAATATTTGTCTCTTATGTACGACTACTTAATGACGGTTAAACCAACTAGCGTTGAAGCTGAGAAGGCCTTCTTCTCGGCCGCTGGTTATATTTACGTTATTAGTTATTAGTTTATTAGTTCATTGAGAAGTAGGTTGGGAGATGACACAGTTAATACAATTTGTTTCCTTAGATCGTTTTTTCAAACTCAAAAGTGATTTTCATTACTAAATAACTTCGATTTAAGCAACTAAGAAGATATAAGAGTTCCCTTGTTTGTTATGTTGACCAAATACATCCAAAGTTTAGATTTGTGTGTTAGTATAAGGCAAGGTTAGGTACAATTTATATGTCATTTGCTCAACGACATTAGAGAGAGACTATTTAGTTTTAGATAAATAGAAAAGTACTACGTATAAAACAAGATGATGTTTTTTTTTGGGTGGAAACTAGTGAAACTGATCATTAATCAATCGTTTAATACTTACTACTAGCAGCACTAATAGTTACTATAATAAATTGTTGGTGACTGATTTCCTACCTATGGATAATTATTAATAAAGTTAATTCTCTAATGCTAAAATAAACGTTTTGTTCGTCAATTTGGAATATCCTTTTTACCTACTTTCACTCAGTCGATTTTGGAAAAATACATACTGGTTAGATAGACGTATTAACAAAATTCCAATGCGGCCGGATCCGACCGGATTGCAATCCCTACAGATCCCGATCTATCTCTATACAGATCTAACCAAATCTCGCAAATCTCTTATATAGCCGGTAATTTTCATTTCATGACGTCAAAATTGGAACAGCCCTTCTCTTTCATTCTCGAAGTCGAACAGAATACAGCGGTACTCTTATCTTGAACTTGGCATTTCGACTCAGTTGTTTAGGCACAAATAGTTTCTAAAGTACATATAACAACCTTTGGATTTTTAACTGATACAATATGTAAAACTTAAAACCTTTCAACTATCGTTCAGGAAATCGTGGTGGCGTTATGAAGTCGTGACAGGAATAGAAGTGGTGTTTGTTGTAATAGGGCTTCACACAGTTGTCAGATATGAATTGAATCTACCTACTTGACAATTCAATTGTCCATCCATCGAAGCGCTAGCCGACTGTGGCGAGTGCGATTTGTCAGAACCACTATCTGGTTAGTTTGAAAGCGTGGGGCTAAATCCCGTCTACCTGATCACCAATAAGATAGAACGTCAAATCAAGTGTACCAAAAATCACTTAATGGTTCAGATTCGTTGTTGTACTGCAAAAGAATGTTTTAATGAATGCTAATTTTTGCTGTGGTAGATAAGTTACCAACGTATCAATATCTTTAGAACACTAGTTGAGATTCTATACTTTTTGCAAGCCTTTTGCAACTTATTCACGTATATTTAACATCACTTAATCCGTTAATATAACATTATTAACGAATAACCCGACACGTGTACTTAATATAATTGCTACAGAAAACACCAACTGCGTTTCAAACGGTGTAAAGACGCACAGTTTGAAAACGTACAATTTTTAAAAAATCAACACAAACTGTAAGAATGGAATTACATTTACTTTGTTTTCCGGTATGTATACTTGATCGCAGTGGACATGTGTATCAAGATAAAGAAGCTGTACTGAATTTTGTGTACTACATTTATCTCGTTTTTAACAAGAAATAGTCAATTCATTTGGTATTTTGGGTGTACCAAAACAAAAAAATGTCATCAGAAATGAACTCGTGTTACCTAAGGGGTCTGATTTTGTGTAGAGGAATCAATATATTTGATTCGTTGCCACAATGCATTGGTGTTAGCATCATCTAGTTAACAAACAAACGGTTTTGATGCAAACATCAATTGAAGGACTGTTTTTGTATTGAACATTCATTTCCAAACCAATTTTAGAAATTCAAACTTTTATCTACAGTTACACTTGAAATGGATTGTCAGCTGTTATAGAATTTTTCATGATGGCGAGAGCGTCGGAAAAGTTGTCTTTTATAAAAGGGCGTAGATTAAAAAATATTAGGTAACTATTTTTGATTAAAGCTAAGAATTTTATACAGTCAACTCTGATTAAAAGTCACATACTTACGTTGAGCCACACGTCGTCTCTACCCAAAGATGCTCTTAACATACACACCCTATAACAGGGCTCGAAATACCCGGGTGCACAGGTGCACTGTGCACGTGAAAATAAAATTGTGCACCTAATTTTTTCCCGCTAGGCGCACCTGTGCACCTAATTTAAAAACTTAGGTGCACCTTGTGCACCTGTATTAAAAAAATACATTTCAAGGCCTGCCCTATAAGCACTAAAGGTAATAGTAGCGACTTTGAATCAAACATTTCTGTTAATTATTGAACGTCAGCTCTTGCTACCCTTATATCGATAGAGACAAAATCGAAGTAATCACGCCCGCACAGGATTTCAGGTTACGGTCAAGATTGATTTCTCCTCAACCAACAAAGGGCAGACTCCGATCTGAAAGAACAAATAGTACATACTCAGAGTGTTTCTAATTCAACAAGGGGGAGGTACTTAGAGCTTTGTGTAGAAAAACTATTAGACCAATATCAATAAAATTCGGTTCGATAATGTTTCGATGAATTTCCCTGACCATATGATTTTGAATTTCACAATTCATCTGAGAATTGCCGACCAACCGGTATAATGGTTAAGGTGTTAGCCGCTACATCGGAAGGTTTCTGGTTCGAATCCGGGTCCGGGCATGGATATTTGTAAGCGTATGGTGTAGAGGCGGCTGATGCACCTTAAATCTGTCGTGGCCGAAAGTCCTCACGTTGGGTTGGTGTGGAAGTTTGGAGAGTGGGGGTTCCAGCTCAGGTGTTGCTTCGTCATCTGATCGTGGTTCCAAATTACGAGGTGTTGTCCTCGGTTCTTTCCCTTCTGGGACTGATCCCGGACCGTCGTCAATAGCCCGTTGTGTTTCTCTAGTACGACGTTAACTAAAAATTACAAATTACATATTACCTCTGAGAATAAGGAATTCCCCCCGATACACCTATTTTATATGTTTTCCCCCTCTTTTATACGTCTCGGCCTGTGAATCGACACAATCCATACCAATAGTAACGAAGTGAAAAAATATGGTTTAAAAATGGGATAAATAGGTAATTGGTAATTGGTAATTTTTTATTTACGTCTTACTAGAGCAACACAAAGGGCTATTGACGACGGTCCGGGATCAGTCCCTTAAGGGAAAGATCCGAGGACAACACCTCGTAATTTTGAACCACGGTCAGATGACGAGGGATAAATAGAGGATGCCACTAAGGTAAATTGGTAATTTTTTAGTTAACGTCGTACTAGAGCAACACAACGGGCTATTGACGACGGTCCGGGATCAGTCCCTTAAGGGAAAGATCCGAGGACAACACCTCGTAATTTTGAACCTCGGTCAGATGACGAAGCAACACCTGAGCTGGCACCCCACTCTCCAAACTTCCACGCCAACCCAACGTGACCACTAAGGTGGCATGTTTGTCGTGAAAGATAGCATATTACATGTATACATTCTTACATCTATCCCATCGTAATGTATTACATCGCAATTATTATTCTTGACTTTCGACTCTCGCCTTAGACAGAGAATTCCCTATTTGCATTTCAATCTTTGTTTGAAAGTGACGAAATACGCTGCTTTGAATTTGTTCAGCAAAGACTCTAGCCCATGCTGTGCGATATGAAAACGAAAGAGCAAGTTGCAGTGTCCCAGTAGGAATCGTGACATGTCGACACGTAACGACAATTCTACGAAAGATCTGTTTACTGTGCAAGCCAATGCTGCCAAGTGTTTTTCTAACTCAACGACTCTCTTTTAATACTTTGCCTAAATAGCATTTGTCATTCTGTATAATGTCTAGTTGTTACATACAATGCCTAGGGAAAGTAAATGTAATATTAAAATATACTTTATAACAAAAAATATCGACGCACCAAGAAGGAGTTGATTCTAGAGGATGTAAAGAACATACATAGAAAAACAAACGATTCAAATTTCATAACAATTCAATGATTTATTTCAGAGTTTCATCGTTACAAAGTTAGGAAATAAATAAGGCGTAAATCCACCTCTGGCCTGGATGCGTCATCCGGAGTGGCATAGACTAAAAACGTTCCCGGATGGTGTCCTGCGGAACTTCTAGCCGTGACCAACTGTCGTGCTAAAGGGTCAACATTCCGGGATGGTTGCAATCGCCTTCCCATAACGTACCAAATGTGCTCTATGGGAGAGAGATCAGGAGACCTAGATCGCCAAGGAAGTGTTGGGAAAGCTCGAAGACAATTCATAGCAACACGTGCCGTGTTCAGCCGGGGATTATCTTGATGAAAAGTAAGTCCGGAGTGTCGCAAAAGGAACGGTAACACAACCGGTCGTAGAATGTCGTCTATGTACTGCTGTGCTGTAAGTGTGCCAGAAATGACTACCAAACAGCAATCAAATGAGATGGCACCCGAGTCCATAACGGCCTGTTGTGGGCATGTGTGGCGTGCGATAGTAAGTGCAGGATTCCCACACTGCCACACTGCACTGAACGTCTCCAGACAAGTCTGCGTTTGTCGTCAGGACACATTTGGAAACGTGACTCGTTACTAAAGACTATACGGCCTCAGTCACGCCGTTCCAAGTGGAATGCGACATCGATGTCAATGTTTTACAAAAAACATCGATGTTTTTAACATCGATGTATTGGAGTCGATGTTTTTGTAACATCGATGTTTGCACTTGTCGATGTTTTTACGTTGTCGATGTTTTATTTTTAAGTGAAAAAAGTACAAGTATAAAAATTTTAAAAATAACCAAGTAGCATAATTTTTATTATCAGTAAATTGAACATACTTTTAGACCAAAGTGGTCAAGGGAAAAGTAAGTCTGAAAAGTAGGTATTCGATGAAGATGTCGATGTTTTCAAAACATCGATGTTTTCATAAAAATACTGTTGTATATACCATCGATTTATTAGAGCTAATGTTTGTTTAACATCGATATATTTCCTTTGTTGGTGTTTTATTTTTGAATTAAAAAAAACACTGTAGTAAAAATTGAGAAAAATAACCGTGCAACTACGTATTTGTCAGTGATAGCGACATCCGTCCCATCAGAATGAGTTTTTTCCCTAACGGGTGAAAAAAGAAGTCGGCTTAAGGTGAAGAATGTTAACAAACTTATCTTTTTTACGAACTGTAAATAACAAATATTGAGGCCTATAATAATTATAGGCCCCAATATGTTTGTTTAATATCGATGTTTTTATGTTGCTGATGTTTTACTTTTGAATGAAAAAAGTACCATAGCAAATATTTAAAAAAATAACCGTACAATAAAGTATTTGTCAGTGATGGTGACATCCGTTCCATCAGAAAGAGTTTTTTCCCTAACGGGTGGGATAGTTAGTGAAAAAAGAAGTCGGATTAAGGTGGAGAATGTTTACAAATTTCATTTTTTTTTCAAACTGTAAATAACAAAAGTTTTTTTTTCCCACCTCCATAAGTTGATAAATAATTAATAATAACTAACAATAATTATTGTTATATACTTACCTAATTCTACTTATAGTTGGTAGTACCTATGTCAAATTGTTGTAAATATTATTTTCTTTTATATTATTCATTTTGAAAATAAAAAAATTATTAATTGTTCTTGGTTGATTTTTTTGAACTTGTTTTGACGGTTAAAGAAAAATCTTAGTTTTAAATTAATTAACACGGCAAATGACACATTAAATCCCCCCCTCCCCCGCTAACATTAATTTTTGTGGCTACTAAACCAGATTTAAGAAATTGGTGGGGAGGAAGTTTAAATATACTGATGTTTAAAAACATCGATGGTTTTCGATGGTCGATGTATTATCAAAATCGATGTTTTAATTTTGAACATCGATGTTTTGTTGTCGATGTCGCATCCCTAGTTCCAAGTGGATCGAGCCCGGTACAACTCCGTGGTCAACTTCTCCTTGGTGAGTCGATTTTTTTGTTATAGAGTATATTAAAAAATAATTCGAATGTTTCATACATCCTCCAAACGCTAATCTCTTGAGATAATCAAGTTCTGATGATTCTCTGTGAATTTCACCACGTAGTATTTTTGACTTTCCAGCACTTGTTACAAGCAATATTCCTGACCAATGTTCCAAATGGGCCACCAGGGATTTTGTGGCGGTCGGAAGATGTCCCCGTGTGCCATGACAATGTGATGTAGATCAGAGATGCGCCGATGTCACAGGAGCACTTGGGTAAGTAGTCAATTAAATTGCACTCGAGCAACTCAACGGGTTTTTGGAGACGGTCCGGAATCAGTCATGCAGGTGAAGACCCGAGGACAACACCACGTCATTTTGAACCACGGTCAAATGACGAGGTCACACCTTATCTGACTCCTCACCTCCATAATTCCCCACCACGCCAACAAGAGGACATTTGAGGCCCCTGTAGATTTAGCGTGCACTAGCCCCCCATTGTACACGACGGTCTTTGGTTGGTTTATAACTCTCAACCCTGATTGCTTTTCCAACTGGGATATTTTGTCCCAAAAGCCACGTGAAGTAAGATTTGTGGTGTTATGCAAAGTAGACTACTTCCACTTCCACTTCAAGAGACTTCTGACGTGCGCATGCTGCGTCATGTATTCGTGATTCACAAACCTCGAGCTGTTCTTGAGTTTTCAGTTTTCTTAGTTTCGTAACCACCTCTGTTAGCGCGCTGATACATAATACTTTAGTTAATGTATTTAATTTATTAATTGTAATAAACGTTAAGTTTAATTGTTTCAGTCAACTTAATTGTTTAAAGCCTCTAAATTCCCCACGCACTAAATTTTTAAACCTCGCCGCCTTGGCTAAAGATTTATTCATGCCTTTTTGGAAATAAGATAGCCTATTAGGTCTAAAATGCTCCTTATGCTCAGTCATTTTAATGCTTAATAAAATCAGGTACTGCTTGAAATTCCTTCTTTCAAACAATTTCAAAACTTGACACGTGTGAAGTAAGATACCACTTCGGTTTTGCGATGCAGTAGCATCTAAAACGGGAATGAACTTTTACACCAAGTCAGTACAAAAAGGGCACATTAAGAATGCAATGGAATAACCACTTTTAGTTGAATCATTTATTTAAAAACATTTTGCTCAAACATATTTTGTAGCTCATCTGGAAGAGTAATGGACTGGCAACCTGATGGTTGCGAGTTCGAACCTTGCTCCAACCAAAGACCATCGTGAACGCAGGGGTTGGCACGCGTAAAATCTGCTATGGGTCTCAAGTGTACTCACGTTAGCGCGGGGTGGAAGTTTTGAAAGTGGGGTGTTTTTAGCACAGGTGTTGACTTTTTCCTCTGACCGTGGTTCGAAATGGAAAGGTGTTGTTCTCGACCTTTTCATCTTGGGGATTGACCCGGATCCTTGTTAATAGACCGTTGTATTGCTCCAGTGCGACGTTAATTAAAATACCTACATACCTGATGATTTAACTGAAATATGGGATACGCTATTAAATGTGTATTGAAAATAAAACGTTTTCATTTTTAAAAAATTGCCCAAAACATTTAAGTACCTATAAACGCTCTGTATCAACGTGTATTAAGAGTCCTAAGATTATTTTTTCATCGAAACGTTAATGCCTACGCTTCTACAGTTATCTTTTAAAAAAGTGGATTCTGTGGAAAACAGTCATTTGAGAAATCAACTTTGAAAGATCAACTAAAAGGCTTCATAAGGAATTTTTACATCTTATCGTAGACATGATGTTTGCATCTTACCAATGGATAGCTATATCTTTGTGTGTTGTGTGTACTTATGTCTGGGCGATGCGAGTAATAAAACTAGGTTGTATGCAAACATTATGTTGTGTGCAACAAATCACGACTCACTATAACTTGCATAATTTCCTTTCAGATTTCGAGAGTGCTGCCTCAATATGGTTTCCACAATGTCGGGCACTTTGATTACATGATCAATGATCTTGTCAATGAAGCTTCTTCTATCGCACCAACCTATCGGCGATGTAATCTAGGGAGATATAGCGCTAGATACATCTCTAGACCCCATCACCGAGACCTTGATGCCAAATACATTACAGATAATGTGACATTAAAATTTCCCAATTATTGCGATCATGCGAAACAAAAGTTTATGAAAGGCTTAACAAATCTTATATAATAGTTCCGGATCGTCTGCACTTGCATAGTAAATATAATAACTATCGGATTGCTGAAAAATACGTTTGAAATAGTGTTCAAAATTGAAATTCTGGCAGTGATAACTACAATTAACATTGATCAACGAATAGCGACCTTCTATATGAAGATGATTTCTGAAATTGAAACCAACTTCAGGATTGAATATCTATGGATATAAAGTCATAACATTTCGTATTTAGACTATGAAATGAAAATATTGAAATGAAGACGTACCCTTATGAAATGTTTTTGGATTTGAATTTGTAGAGGACGTTGTTCCTTATTGAATGGCACCTTTGAATTGGTTCTATTATGAATAATGCTCGAAATAAAGGAGTTTTTTTTCCACGACTGTACTTCGTCGGAGACAAACACCACGAGGACAAAAGCATTTATTACTTCCAACTGTTCCTCTTTACAATTAGAAACCTATGCTATCATTCTCACGCATGATTGAGTGTTTTCACATCGAAAATCGATTCGTAACCTTGAAATTCTCTTCAAGACGCGGCAACCTCAAAGAGTTGGAAGTTAAGCCGAACTAATGTCCTCAACAGTAACTCACACATTTCAGAAAAGTTTGGAAGCACTTAAGATTCCTCCAGTTATGCTTAGGTGGACGTAATTGCAACAACATTCGTTACTCCATCAAAGTATTCCGCTCTTTAAAGAATTCCAGTTGATGTCGCCGCGCTGTAAGCAAAAGGGTGTGTTATGAAGCCAATTAACCAAAACAGAACTTAGGATAAGAGAGCTTCAAATTCTGTGGGCGTTGAATGTGTCTCCTATAAACGATGGTATACAACACCTAACGTAACAAAGAAGAAATGAAAAGGGACGAACTTTAATTATGTGTTTAGAATTTTTAAAGTTGACTTTGAAGGAACTTTTCTCGTCTATTGCGGAGCCGCGGTAAAGCGGTTCGAAGAGTAACGGATTAAAAACCGGAGGGTTGCGAGCTCGAATCCAACCAAAAACCGACGTGTACAAAGGAGGCTGGTGCACGTTAAGTCTGCTGTGGCCTCAAATGTCCTCACGTTGGGGTGGTATGGAATTTAGGAGTCGCGTGCCGGCTTGGGTGTTGCCTTGTCATCTGAGCATGGTTCAAAATTAGCTGGTGTTGTACGGATCTTTTCTCCAATAGCCCGTTGCGTTGCTCGAGTGTGAAGTTGATTAAAATACATACCATACCGAATCTTTTCCGTTGGGATGGACCGTCGTCAATAGCCATTTGTGTTGCTCCAGTACGAAGTTAATTAAAATACTTACTTACATCATCCTTCTATTGCGATTTAAAGTGTAAATGAATGGGCGGTAAAGGTTTCAGATGAGGATTCAAGAGAGAGAGTAATGCGCTAGTTAAGTATGCAATTTCTTTCCTATATTCCTAAAGTAGGTAGGTCTTTAGCGTCGCTCTGGAGCAACATAGCGGGTTGTTGGAGGCAGTCTGGGATCAAATTCGAAGGGAAAGATTGAACTCGTCAACTTGACCCATGGTGAGATGACGAAGTCAACACATGGGCAAGGCACCCCACTCTCCCAAATATACACACGAAACCAACTTAAGGACATTTGAGGTCACGATAGATTATTGGATTAGTGTTGATAAGTGCATCAACCCTCTACGTACACGATGGTATTGGGTTGCATTCCAACTGGCAACACTCCGGTTGTTAATAATCCGTTACTTTTCCAATAGGACCCAGTATTCCAAAGTAAAAATTAAAACTATTACAACAAATTGTATCGTTTTGTATATCAGATTGCTTTTGAGGGATTGTACTAAAAAGCAGTTTGATGATTAGCCATAGTTTAACGATCATTATGAAATGATATTATTCGATCTCCATACTTGGTTCAGCTTTTAACCAAACACGAGTGTTTCATTTGAGAATTCGTACATTGCAAATGAATTAGGCGATAAGAGGCAAAATCGACCCATCAAGCCAATTTTTTCACACGGTTGTAATTTGAATAGTGATTCTCAGCCTTCTTAAACACGGTGGCCCTAAAGTCACCACACACAAACATACCCACACACACCTAGATAAACTCTCTTTTATGTATTAAGATTTAACATTTATTATCTTACTAGCCACTGCGTAGCCATCACGGCGTTGCCCGTGGTGTAAGTTTGATTCGCAAACCAAATGGGAATTCGTAGGCTATTGGATAACAGCCATCACGGGCAACGGCACTTCGTCATTGTCAAATGCGGACAAATTCGAATTGGGAAGAGATCCAATCGACGTGACTTCACAATCTCTTGCGAAACTATAAATATTTAATTTAAAAATTATTTATTTAAAGAAAATCATATTTTTAGGTATTGATCTAATGTTCAATTTTCCACAGATTTCAAATCCGTTGAAATTTTTAGTCTGTATTTAACGATCTAGGAGATAGAAAAAAAACTACATAACTCCGGTTAAAACAGTATTTTTTTTTTCGTCCGCTGAAAAATCGTTCTTCTCAAAATAAAACGGAAACTTGGAAAAAAAATATAAAATCTGTCATACTTTATGGTGTTTTCATTCCAAAGAAAACAATAATAATTAAATTCCATTAAATTCATTTAAAAATGTACTAGATTGAATTTTAAAATTCGGCCTTCGAACCAAAATTACAAAAAATTCGGACTGCCTGTGTGCCAAATCCCATTCCTGTAAATACCATAGATTCGTCAGGACAATGTGTACAAACACACAGACACCTCCTTTTATAATAGTAGAGATAAATAATAAGTATACTCCTTGGAGGCTATTTTAAATTAGTTTTATAGATTGTAATTGTGTTTATCGCTTGTTTAGATTGCGGTTGTCTGTCCCCAAAATGACAATTGTAAGGTCTTTGGATTAGCATAATGTACCATAACATACGACAGTGGTACGATTGTGTAATAAAGGCATATGTCGTCTACCATCCACATAAATGCTGTATTAGTACAATAAACAGTCTTCTCCAGCGGGCTCTATTGCATCGTTTTCTAACTGTTGCGGAAAAGCGCAGAGAAATGCGTGTGTTACGTCATGCGTAATTGCCTGGTATAACCAGTGCAATGTGGGGCGGTATGTTACGTCATGCGTAATTACAGCGCTACCTGGGCAGTAATCGCTAGATAAAGGACAGAGAGTGGAAGTCGAGAGTTTTGATATTCAACTTTAGAATTGTGTTGAACATTATTGTGCGATCGGCGTCTGAAGAGAAGCGGCTCAATCCCATGATAGTACTTTACGCAAGTCGAACTTGATTGGCTAGTTTCACGGGCTTGGCTTCACTTGGATATCTCGCCAATCTGATTGTTGCAGTAACCATTTGATTTTGAATATGCGCGTTGTTTCGTAGAAATACAATACATACACTAGCGCCTCAGCGTAAGTGTTCGACAAGTTGACTCTGATTTGCTCCTCATATATATGTTGTATGGTTGTTGTTAGCAGTATTTCTTGCCAACTTATATTAAGGGTACTTATACTTTAAAGAGCTTATTTTTGTGAAGCAACGATGGCCTAATGGCTAAAGTCACCCACCTTCAGATTAGCGTCGGCTGCGGAGGATGACTTCCCGAGTTCGAACCCAGCTGGTAGAGAAATTTTTAGATCCTCCAAATTATTTTTAAAAAATTCCAATTTAATTTCTTTTTATTCTAATTTTTACTTTTCCTAATTTTTAATACCCTTTTCATATTTTTCCAAGCTTCCGTTGATTTTACATAAATAATCTAAGAACCACTCCTGAACTCACTACCAGCTGATATTTTCCCGCCCCTCTGCCGTCCCCTTTGCTTTAGGATGATGATGTCGTATCCACCGCTGGCTAAGGACCATTCTGATGTAACAAAAAGCATACATAAAACACTAACTTATATAATTATTAACTTATATAATAAAAGGATACAATTTTCGGATCCCACCTCTACCCACCCATAGCCATGGATCTGAAAAGAAAAGAAGAAAGCAGAAAGGAAGAGATAAATCGCCAACAACTATAAACCTTGATGACATACGTATCTAGGTCATGTGATCCGATTAGCCAATCAAGTTGGACTTGCGTAAAGTACTATCATGGGATTGAGGCGCCTGTCGTCTGAAGTGTGCGATCAACCTCGCAGTTGTGTATTAAGTCGTGTACTCGGTTGTGAATAAATCAAGTGATTTTACAGTCACCTGGTCAGTGTTTTGATTTCTTAGTGAAGTAAAATTAGATGGTCCGTCGAGCCGGAGGGTAAGCGATCAGCGACCCATGGATGAAGTGATAGGTCAGCGATTATACAGTCCACGATGCGCTCATGTGTGCGTGTATTTCCTAGTGTGGCGTGAGAAAACCATGTTAGTCCAAGTTTCCGCTTTTACCCGAAGAATTTCGTTAGCGACTTGTGGAAAGTTTTGTGTTGTCGGTGCTGTTGGGTGAGTGGAATTGTTGGTTTTGGTTTGGGTTTGAGGCAGGAAAATTGCTTAACGATAGTATATAGGCAGCCTTAGTGAGTGGTTAGGATTGTGTTGATCGAATGGCAGTTTAGTTTATTGGTATTCGATTAATTTTTAGAATGTTTTGTGTTGGTGTAATTCTTTTTGTAAAGAGTGTTGTAATTGCCTTAATTCAATAATGGCTGTTAAATTATAATTTAAGAAGGATGAGCTACTTAGGATTGCGGAAGAAAAGGGTTTGAAAATACCAAGAAATGCTAAAGTGGTAGACTTGAATCATTTAATCGAGTCTAGTGATGTGTAAAAAAACGATACTGAGTTTGTGCGTAGTCTTATACTTAATATATTAGAAGAAAAGAAAGAAAAATCTGATAGGGACAAATTAGAGCATGAAGCAAGAATAAAATTGGCCCAATTAGAGAAAAAGCTAGAAATTGCCAACGCGAGAGTGAAGTCAGCTAACGCACCCAAAACTAGCTAAGTCGGTGAACTGAGTTCCCTAACAGATCATTTGGAAGGCTTAATCAGAAGTATTAAAACCTTAACTATACCAGTACCGGTTAAATCAGAATCGTAAAATCTGTTTTTTCATTCCTTAGAAAAGTCATTCCAAAATAAATCTGTGGCTGAAGAATTACAAGCGGAGATTCTGTTAACTATCTTAGGAGAAAGAGTAAATAATCGACTTGTCTATGTTAGTCAGCAGGACTTGCGCGATTATAAAAAAAATAAAGGATTTATTGTTGAAAGAATTCCCACCCACGCCGAAAGAATGCTATAACAATTTTCGTGAGGCGCAAAAATTAAGTTCAGAGAGTTATGTGCAATTTGCGTCACGATTAAGTGCGGCATTGTCAGTTACGTAAGGTAATTGGTAATTTTAGTTTACGTCGTACTAGAGCAACACGACGGGCTATTGACGACGGTCAGGGATCAGTCCCTTAAGGGAAGGATCCGAGGACAACACCTCGTAATTTTGAACCACGGTCAGATGACGAAGTAACACCTGAGCCAGTTACGTAAGGTAAATGATTTTAAATCATTGTGCGAGTTAATTGTGTCATACAAAATAATGAATACTCTTGACAGAGAATTAATGTCCCATATTAGTATAAAACAAGGAGAAACGTTCTTTTAACCACATGAGCTAGGACACGAATGCGACATTTATTTATCTTCTAGAGGTAAAAATAAGTATGAGACATTTTCTAAATCTTTTAACGGAAATGACACTAAGCGATTTGATTTCAATAAATAAAGATATCATAATTTGCGGTTGGGTTGGTGTGGAAGTTTGGAGAGTGGGTTGACAGCTCAGGTATTGCTTCATCATCTGACCGTGGTTCAAAATTACGAGGTTTTGTCCTCGGATCTTTCCCTTTAAGGGACTGATCCCGGACCGTCGTCAATAGCCCGTTGTGTTGCTCTAGTACGGTGTTAACTAAAATACACAATTACAATTACTCATAATTTGCTAGGTACGAGGGGAGCATCAAACATATTTGTTTCTGAAATCAAAAGTGATAAATGTGTGTTATGTAAAAATAATCAAACTCATGCTTTACAATTTTGCCCGATAGTAAAAATTTTTTCGGTAAATAAAAGATTTTGTGAAAAACAACATTTGTTTTATGTATTTATCCACAGAATGTAGTGTAAGACAGTATCGACCGAGAAACTGTTTTTGTTCGAAGCCACATCATAAATTATTACACTACTCAAGAGAAATAAGAAGTAACTCTATGACCCCAATTAGGCCTCCGATCGCCAACCAAAATCCACAACGATCAACGATTTTTAAAAATTCAGCTGCTCCTTTCGTTACCGGAGTGGACAATACACAAATCGTAACGATGGCGTTTTCTCAAAGCAAAATTAAAAAATGCTTATTGAGCATTGCTCGGATCCTTGTGAAAGATAAATATTCGGAATATTTTCGTTGTCGCGTTATATTAGATTTAGGAGCTGATGTGACGCTGATTTCTAGTGAATGTGCGAATAAATTGCAACTTAAGAGTGAAATAATAATAACTTTAATTTAGTGTTAAAATTATACATCTATGACTGTGAATGGTTGCGTTAAAACGAAAATTTCAAATAAAGATAAAACCTTTGAGAAAGATTTAAATATGCTCCTTGTTAAAGAAATAACGGAAAATGTAACGGTGCGGAAATATTTTATGAATTATTGAAACCGGAGAAAATTAAGGTAAAAAATTCACAATTGCTTCTGGTCAATAGCGTATTCGATTTCATAGTAAGCGAAAATTTTGATTCAATAAATGAAACAAATGTTCACTGCGGTTTAGTTCGGGATGAAGATTTAAATAAAACGTTACAAAATTTTTGGGAAATAGAGAATGTTGAAGCAGAAGTATCAAAAAGTAAGAAAAATTATGCTCGCACGCATTTTAGAAATGATGAAGGTAGATACGTTGTTTCGATGCCCCTAAAAAAAGATCCCGCATGCTTGGGTAATTCTAGAGACATTGCCCTCAAAAGACTCAGATCACTGTGGATCCGCTTGTCAAGAGATGAGAACTACTTAAATTTATACCGTGAATTCTTAAAAGACTATGAAAAATAAGGACATATGAGAGAAATGGATGAAAATGAACATGGGGTTTCATATTATGCTACACATCACGGAATTTATCGCCCATCAAAGAGCAGTTCGAAAGTCTGAAACTGTTCCTCATCGACTGATAATGGAACGTCCTTCAACGATATTCAGTATAATGGAGGCGTTATACAGGAGGATTTATCTGTGTTGATGTTGAGATTTAGAACTTACATGTATGCACTGACGGCGGACATCAAAATGATGTACCGTATGATATTGATAGATCCAAAGCAACGTAGTCTTCAGAGGATCCTGTGGTGCGAAAGTGCAAATTGGGTCATTTGAAATGACTCACCGAAAACATACGAACTGGCTACCGTTACTTACGGTACAGTGAGCGATACATATTTAGCGCAGAGAAACTCTTAAACGATTGTCAATCGACGAAGAGAACAACTTTCCCCTTGCTGCCCCCGTGTAGCGAGATAACTTCTATATGGATGATGTGCTTTGCGGTGCTGCAACTTTAGAAGAAGCAAGGTAGCTTCAAAATGAATTGGTAGGAATTTTGGAAAAAGCGGGCATGCAGTTACACAAATTCTGTGCAAATCACCCGAAACTTTCACCAGATTCTGATCGAGACAACAAATTTACAAACCAAACAGAGACTAAAACCTTAGGTGTATCTTGGAAACTGATTCAGGATTGTTTTCTTTTTGGAGTTGAAGTGTCTTTGAACAATTCCTGCACGAAACGTAATGTTCTATCTACCGTCGCTAAAATTTTCGACCCCTTGGGACTTGTGGGTCCTGTGGCAGCGAAGGCAAATATTTTCTTGCAGAGGCTCTGGAGAATTAAAATAGACTGGAATGACCCCTTATCGGCAGAAGAATATCGAGAGTGGAATCAGTTCCTTGCGTCATTAGAGGACACAAACAAAATCGAGATTCCAAGACGCATCCTCATCGAAGATCCAGAAGCTATAGAGATAATTCGCTGATGCCTCGGAACGATGTTATAGAACTGCAGTTTACTGCAAATCCGAAAATTCATCCGGAAACACTTTAGCGAGTTTGGTTACAAGTAAATAAAGAGTATCCTCTCTTAAAAGCTTTAATCATACCCACACTTGAGTTATGTGCAGCGGTCCTGTTGTCAAAACTTGTGAAAAGGTTGTTGCTGCCTTAAAATTAGAAGCATCTAAGATGTATCTCTGGATAGACTCAATGATCGTATTATCATGGGTTCGAAAAGAACCGATGAACCTAAGAACTTTTGTCAAAAATACCGATGAACCTAAAAACGTTTGTCAAAAATACCGATGAACCTAAAAACTTTTGTCAAAAATAGAGTGGTCACTGTTTCCTGTCAGCTGTCCTGTCAGAGAACTGTTTCCTAATCAGCAATGGAGACATATACCAACTGATCAAAATCCTTCAGATTTGGTTTCACGTGGAGTGAATAGTGATAAACTTTTGCAACAAAAGTTGTGGTGGAGTGGTCCAATGTATCTTTCTGGTTGTGACTGCGACTATCCAAATAAAACTATAAACATTAGTGAAAAATGCGATGATTACAATTCCGAAGTGAAAAACTGTTCTAGAGAAAATTTGGAGAACAATCAGTCAGTACTTACCATTTGTGCTAATGACTTTGTGAAAGATTTGATTAATATTAGTAACAATTATATATATATATATATATTTAATTAATATACGTGTTATAAGTTATGTTTTTCAGGTTTGTCTCTAACTTGAAAAGAGTGAAGGTCTGTGGCTCACTAACTGCGGATGAGCTGGAACAAGCAGAGACATTTTTAGTAAAATATGTTCTGTTAAAGGAGTTTTTATCAGAGATTCGGAGCCTTCAACGGCAGGGCAATATTCTGCAGAGCAGTAAGTTGAAAACTCTCAATCCTTTCTTGGATTCAAAAGGAGTCTTGAGAGTAGGTGGACGATTGGGTAATTCAGATTTTGATTTTAACAAAAAACATCAGATAATTTTATCTAAAAGTCATAAATTAACTTTGATAATATTAGAACATTTTTATAAAAAATTATTACATGTTGTGTCCTTGTCTTTGTTAAATCATATGCGAGAAAAATTTTGGCCTCTATATGGACGTGCTAATTGCAGAAAAATTGTTCATCAGTGCATTATATGTTTCAAAGCCTGACCAGTTGTTCCAACTCAGATAATGGGAAGGTTACCTATAGAACGAGTAGCACCAGATTACCCCTTTAACTGTTCGGGATTTGATTTTTGCGGTCCCTTTTTTATTAAAAATAAAGGGCAACGCAAAGGAATCTTACATAAGATATATATTTGTATTTTTTGTTTGTTTTGGGATTAAAGCTATTCATATTGAGATTGTCTTGAACCTACCATCCG
Organism: Metellina segmentata; assembly: GCA_947359465.1. NCBI lineage: Eukaryota > Metazoa > Arthropoda > Arachnida > Araneae > Tetragnathidae > Metellina > Metellina segmentata. Next base: position 120,926,744 of record OX375881.1, read on the forward strand.
AATCATTCATTGCTACGTTTAAGATATTCATGACTCGAAGAGGTAAGAGTGCGAAATTGTTTTCGGATAACGCTAGGAATGTTGTAGGAGCAAATAAAGAAATTAAGAGACTTCACGAAATGGTTAGAAGGCCAGATGACAAATTAGCTGGTTACTTAGTGGGAGAAGGAATTGAATGGAGATTTATTCCACCAAGATCCCCGAACTTTGGTGGCCTTTGGGAGGCGGCTATCAAATACTTTAAATACCATCTTAAAAGGGCTGTAAAGGGAATTAATTTAACCTATGAAGAATTCCTCACCGTAATAGTGCAAATAGAGGGAATTTTAAATTCCCGTCCTCTTTGTCCCTTGTCAGCTAATGAGAGAGATTTTGAAGTTCTTACTCCTGCACACTTCCTAGTAAATAGAGCTTTAAATTCTACTTATGAGCCTGATTTATTAAATTTTAAAGAGAGTAATCTTAAAAGGTGGCAAAAAATTACTAGAGTTGTTTATGTGGAAATATGTGGAAATTTTGGCATCGTAATTATTTGAACCAATTACAACAGCGTAACAAATGGATGTTTGTAAAAGATAATGTAAAAATTGGAGATGTAGTGCTATTAATTGAGGAAAATTTGCCTACGTACAAATGGGCAATGGGTAGAATAGTTGAAGTATATTATGGTGATGATAAAAAAAATCCGCGTAATTAAAATAAAAACGCAGTTTTGTACTTGTAAAGGATTATCTAAGATTTGTGTTTTACCAATGCCAACCGATTAACCCTTCTTTGCATAATGGTGGAAATTTCCATCATAACATTGAATGCATAAAAATTATATAAAAGAACAAGCTCACTTTAAGTTGATCGTGTCTGGATACCTTTTTAATGTCCATTGCATAAAAAAAAACATACCTGTCAAAAATAAGCAAGTGTCACTATCAGTAAAACGAGCTTGAAGTTGTCATTCCGCTGTTTGTTTTTAGAAGAAAGATTTGTAACATGTGTTTCTGTTATTTTTAGAGCAATTTCTGAAAAAGTTTGCGTTTAATTTAAAAAATACCACATGATACCATCATATTGTTTTTTGCTAAATTTATACTATAAATATATACTAAGATTTTTTTTAACCATTTTTCCTTTAATTTTGAACATGAATTATATCACCTTGATTTATTTCACCAATAAAGAACAAATCATGCAAAGAAGGGTTAACTTTATAAATAATTAACATTGCTTACTTTAATGTACTTTTTGATTGTTAAGTGTTATTTTATGAATGTCAAGAGTATTGCGTAATTTGAAAGTCGAACCTAGAATTTTCCAGTGATTGCCTGGTATAACCAGTGCAATGGGGGGCGGTATGTTACTTCATGCGTAATTACAGTGCCACCTGGACAGTAATCGCTAGATAAAGGCCTTGTACAGAGAGTGGAAGTCGAGAGTTTTGGTATTCAACTTTAGAATTGTGTTGAACATTATTGTGCGATCGACGTCTGAAGTGTGCGATCAACCTCGCAGTTGTGTATTAAGTCGTGTACTCGGTTGTGAATAAATCAAGTGATTTTACAGTCACCTGGTCAGTGTTTTGATTTCTTAGTCTCGACTGCAGAATAAACTTAACACTTACTAAGAGGAAGATGTCTGTCGTCACCAGGATTGAGATCAAGCGAGAAAAATTCGAATATATTTAAACTAGTAATATTATTGCGAACTTTATTACACCCGGTAATTCATAACACATTTAAACTCGAGTATTCCACTTGTTTAGTTTAAAAAATGATGATGGTGGACCTTTTCCCGAAACACACTAGTGTATAAGACTTCAGGAGGTAGGTATTTTTAATTAACGTTCCACTGAAGGCAACACAGCATCGTTATTGGGGACAGTCCGTGTAGGTAGGTATTTTAATTAACGTCGGTCTGGAACAATACAATGGGCTATTGAATACGGTCTGGAAGAACCCGAAGGGAAAAATCAGTGGACACCACCACGAAACTTTGAACCACTGTCAGATGACGAGGTCACACCTGACATTGGTTCAAAGTTTCGTACACTTTGGCACCCCACTTTCCAAATTTCCACACCACGCCAACGTGCGGGCATTTGAGCACACGGCAGATGTTACGTGCACCATCCCCCTATGTACACCACGGTCTTGGGTTGGAATTCAACTCTCAACCTCCCGGTTGTTTATCTGTTTCTCTGTCAACAGGGCTACCACGGCCCCAAAACTTGAGGAACAGTAAAATACATTCTCCGTTACTTTGTCACCAAAAGGTACCCCGAGAGCTACGATACCGATGAGTAAAAACAAAATGATGACGAGAACAAAATAGAACACAAGAAAAAAATGATATTTGAACGGAAGTGGTGATTCTGTACGGAGTGGTGGTTTATCTTCGCGTCCAAACACCACCATCTCTACTGGCAAGCTTCTTATACAAAAAAAGTTTTCCAAACTGACGTTCATTTCGAACTTCTGGTATCTCTTTGGCTCGACTTGAGGTTATAAAGTTTTGGCTCCTGATTTTAATTGAGATATCTTAGCTTTTCCATTAATATGTATTTTATTCAAAATGTTTTCCTTTATGCGTTCTTCTAATTTGCTGTTTTTCTTCTCAATTTATGATGATAAGATGAGTTGCTGCTTAGCGAGTGCTCCGTAAGTGATACGTCAACTCCTGTTCTTGACCAATGGAATCTTTTCAAAGGGATCTATTTTAAGGAAAGAGCCAATATAATTGTTCTAAAGAATTCTATTTTAAGCAAATTAACAACAAAATATTGCCAAAGAAATCTATTCTAAGAAAGGAATTATAAAATATTTTCATAGGATTCCATTATCTCTACTATGATAAAAGGAAGTGTTTGTTTGTCTGTTTTTGTGTACGCATATTGTCCTGATGAATCTATGGCACTTACAATAATGGGATTTGGCACACAGGTAGTCCGAATTTTTTACAGTTTTTGTACGAAGCCCAAATTTTAGAATTCAATCTAGAACATTTAAAAATAAATTTAATGGAATTTAATTATTATTGTTTTTCTTAGAAAAAAAGGCAACACCATAAAGATATGACAGATTCTAAATTTAATTTTTCTGTGTTTCCGTTTCATTTTGCGAAGAACGATTTTTCAGCGGACGAAAAATACAAATAAAGTTTTAGCTGGAGTTTTGTAGTTCTTTTTTCTATCTCGTAGATCGCGCGCGCGCGCGCGCGCGTTAAAGATAAAGTAAAAATTTCAATGGATTTGAAATCTGCGAAAAATTTTACATAGATCGACATCTAAAAATATGATTTTCTTTAAATAAATAATTTTTAAATTATAACTTTTATATATTTTCAATACGAATTTGCCGCCGCGAAGAAGGACCTTCGTTTGATTCGAGATTCATTCATTTTGATTTCCTGAGCAACGGATTCGAGTGAATCAAAAGAAATAATTAAAGTTATGATTGGCGTTCTTCTCTCTCTCAGTGCTGTTTTCTATCTACGGAAAATTTTACACCAGAAGATACCTTATACATTTGATTTTCTTTTAATAAATAATTTTTCAATTAAATATTTATATATTCGCTAGAGATTGTGACATCACGCCGATTGAATCTCTTCGCAATTCGTATTTGACCACATTTGACAATGACGAGGCCACCACGGGCAACGCCGTGATGGCTGTTATCCAATAGACTACGAATTCCCACTTGGTTTGCTTCGCAAACCAAGTGGGAATTCGTAGCATTCACCTGGGGTTAGCGAGCAGTGGTCACACCTGACCCCACTAAAAAAACTGTCACAACTCCGTGCTGGACAAGCAGTGGACAGCTAGTACGGAAATAAGTAATGGAATTATAAAATCTTTCCAAAGGATTCTCTTCAAAGAAAATAAGTAATGGAACTATAAAAATATTTCCAAAGGATTGTCTTCAAAGGAAATAAGTAATGTAACTATAAACATCTTTGCAAAGGATTCTATTCAAAAGGATTTCCAAAGGATTCTATCCTATTTCCTTTAAATAAGCAATGAAATTTCCAAAGGATTCTATCCTATTTCCTTTAAATGAGCAATGGAATTTCCAAAGGATTCTGTTCTATGAAAATTATTAATAGCATAATTCCAATAGGAATCTATTCCCAGAGTCATCGTTTAAAATGATTCTATTCTTAGAAACGGAACAATAAAAAAATTTCCAAATGAATCTATTCTAAGCATTGAAGCTATAAATTCTTTGCAAAGGAATCTATTATAAGTAAATAAGCAATGGTACTATAAAAATCTTCCCAAAAAATTCTATTCTAATAAAAAGACCTATAAAATATTTCCAAATGAAACTATTATACGGAAAGGAGCTAATAGAATCGTTTCAAATGATTCTATTCTAAGCAAAGGAACTCTAAAATCCTTCCAAGAGATTTTAAGGAAATAAGCAACCGAATATTTGCAAGGGATTCTATTATAAGAAAAGGACCAATAGAATCGTTCCAAAGAATTCTATTCATTGGAAAGAACCAATGATTCTATTCAAAACTAAGATGAACTAAATAAAACCAGTTACGCTTAATCTCATCTAAAGTGATTAGCTTGAAAAAGTTCTAATCGATTGACTCTAAACGACATGTTAATCATAAATGCGCGCATATGTTTCCAAAATTCACATTTAATGTTAAATTATCTCGCATCACTCGCAACATCGTTTCGAATTTCTGGTCCGTTTGGCGGTGTATTACCATAAAATTCTAAACTGCTTTGAAATGAGCCAACTTAAAATTCATACTCATCTCGAATTGTGAAATTCCAGGAAGGAATCTCTTAAATACTCCACGCAATGGGACATCTGGTCTATTATGATGTAAAGGGTTGATTTGAAATTCTGCGCATTCTTGCAAGACCGCTATTTCCGTTGCATAACTCTTTCGTTACACGGAAGCTCTACACCAGTGGTTCCCAAACTTACTATGCCCATGGACTCCTTCTTATAGCAAAATTCTGACCTTGAACCCCCAAGTGAAATAACTCTACATAGTTGCATAATAGAAAGATTACAAATTTAACTTTGATGTCTTGATGGTAAATGGTGACGTAAAAATGAAATATAAATAACATTTTGGATATTTAAAGTAGTATTTACTGAAAATTTAACTTCTATTTTAAAATATAAAAACACATTTCATTTTTTTCAATGAGATGGGTGAACCTGATGGGATGATATGATATTATTTAAATATGGCTCCATGTGTGTCTGTGAGTAACATACGTAAGTCTCCACCAGTACTAATTTCCAGTCGGTTTCTTTTTTTCGTGATGAGGCTTTTAACTGGCACTAAATCCACGTTCTACTAAATAGGAAAACGCGAAAGCAATCCTCAGCTTCTGTACAGTGACCCATAATATAAAATCGGTATGTGTTTTTGTAACCAGAATTTGTGGTATCTTTGTTCAAATATTGGTTTCAGCTCCTAATTTGTGGGTAATTCAATAAATTGCTTTTGTTTGGAGTCATCTGAGTTTGTGGGTCTACTTGCAAAAAGGTCCGACACCCAATTGGGGTTCACCAAGTGAAGAATGTCTTCAAATCTTTGGCTGAGGAGGTCATAATAAAGAGCCTTTAAGTGTTGACACAATAGGCAAGCAAATCGTAATCTAATTTTTGCATCTTTGAAATATTTGGAATGAGCATCCTTCTCTTCCAAAGTTGTAGAGAAAAAGCTTTGTAACAAACGCAGATCTTATGCTTTTAGCTTTGATTAAATTGAATTGACCACCTTGTAGCTTCAAATTGGTTTCGTTAAATTAAGGATAATTCGTAAAATGCGAAAAAATCAGAGTAAATATAGATTCAACGATTCAAAATCACTTGTGGAGAATCGTGGGACGAGGGTAAGACATTGTGGCTATGCAAAACAGTTCAGTCGAGATGCTCAGAGCACTGGCACACGTCGGAACGAGTCTGAAACTGTCTCAAGTGGCCAGTTTAGACAGGAATTTCACAATTTCCGTGATACGGAGCGTTGTCAACAATCAATAAGGACGAAAGATGTCTCAAAGATGCCAACTGGACACGTTTGTGAACGGACCAAATATTGGAATGTTGGAATCCAGTCGATCCCAAACCGAAGCGTCTCGAATTCTGAATGCACCTCAGTGTGTGATCTCCAGACTGTGGCAAAGGTTTAGATCCACTGGAGATGTTTATCCGACGACCAGTGCCAGGTTTGTTGAGGGCCTCAACCGCTCGGCAAGACCGATATTTGACGACAACTGCGCGACGTCAGAGGGACCGTTCTGCCAGACAACAGGGTTCAGCCCCGACAGTCACCACAGGAGTCATAGTTTCGAGACAAACTATTTACATGAGACACGTTAGTCTCTTCGCCCGACGACCAGCAATTTACATCCCCCTGACGTCTGCACAGAAACGTGCGTGTTTACAGAGGAATTCGGAACATCGTCAGTGGAGTCGATCACAGTAAGGCAATATAATGTTCAGTGAATAGTCCATTTTTAGTCTCAGATTCTCGTCGTACCACGATCTGGAGACAACGTGGAACACTTTTTTACTCGGGAAACATCACGGAAAGACATCGTTTTCCTTCAGGGGGAGGCATCATGCTGGACAGCCGCACAGACGTCCATATCTTTTACATGAGGTCTGTTACCGGTTAAAGATACAGAGACGAAATCTTTGAGCCTACCGTTCGAAGTTTCGAGGTGCTGTCGGTCCACATATACATGGATGATAACGCGCCTCCTCACCGTCTGGTCTACGCCTTCTTTCAAAGTGAAGATATCCAGTGTATGCAATGGCCTGCCAAATCCCCTGATCTGAATCCTATAAATCATGTGTGGGTATGCTCGGGAGACATATTGCAACCCTTCGGCATCCACCAAGCTCTGTTCCGGAACTGAAAACTAATCTCCGTGAGGCTTCAAACTCTTTGAGCACACAACTCATCCATACCCCCATCGAAAGTATGGGAAATCGTTGAGCAGCATTCGTGGTTACTAGAGGTTCCCACTCACCGTCCTTATAATCTCCTTCTTCCAACAACACTATTATAGTATGTATACACTAACCTACAATAATGGACCGGACGCCAGCGGATTTGCATCAAATCCGACTTTCTGTTTCGGGGTGTTTTTCATGGTATGGACTGGGACCTTTGCATGTTGTTCTTGGTCCATTGAACGCCTACGCCTACATGAACATTTTGGACATTCAGGTTCTTCTTATGCTTTGGCAATTTTATGGAATGGACGAATGTTACTTCCAGGACGATAACGCTCCATGTCACGTTGCAGCCTCTGTCAAGCAGTGGTATCAAGACATGGAGAACATTTGGGACGAGTTAAAGCGACGCCTACGGTCCAGGGAACCACGTCCGAAATCTACAGCTGAGCTGGCGACATTCTTGCCGCAGGAATGGACACAAATACCCATAGCTGTGTATCAAAACCTTGTTTGAAAGTATGCCCTGAAAGGTTGCTAGTGTAATTGCAGCACATGAGAGCACATCACCCTATTAAAAAGCATGTATTCTTTCCTTTATACCATCACATTTTGACGTCCGTTACTTTATTGTAGGTTAGTGTATATTGATACTATAAATATAAATAAAAGCAAAATATAAATAAAAGGTTTGTGATTTTGCTCAATTAGTTTACAATTGTAAGCATAATTGTTCCACAGCACTTCTACTTCTTGTTATAAAAAGCGTTCTAGCGCTATCATGTGTGACCACACTCCAACTTCAGAATGCGACGTATGAAAGTATAAAAGTTGAGATCCTGCCTTTCATGTAGTCCCCTACATTCATTGTATAACTAAGTATTCAAGAAAACCAATAATATTTATTCCCGTCTCACAAATGCCTGGAGAGCATATAAGAAGATAGGGGGCGACCTGAGAAGAGGAGCCGTGGACGTAGCAGATGTGTGAAATATCGGATGATGATCTTTCGTGAACCAGGAATCACTACGCCCCAGGAAACGTCTTCTTTTTGATCTGGCAACTATTGCTATTCAACGCCGAGGCGATGGATGTAACATTTTTTCCCCTGCCCCAACAGAGTGAGAATAGCATTGATATCTGACCCACGTTTCGAGTATTGCAGCCCTACTACCCTTCAAGATGGGAACTGATTTTATGTTTCTGGTTTTGAATAAAGTTATTTGATACAGTGAGAAATGTTTGTTAATTTCTTAACTTTAAAAACCTCTACGAAAATTTTAGCCCAACCCAATATTTGCCTTTGAATGGAACCTTTGTTAAGAGACGGAATTTATTTACATTCCTGAATCGCTGAAATTCACGATTCTCATCAACTTTTCCTTTGGGAACTGAATAATTCAAGTTCAAAATTTCAACACAATTTTAACAGTGCAACTGCTCTATTTAATCAAATATTTTTACAATGCACACAAATTGAAAATTAGTTGCTATTGCTGCTGGAACATTAGTCCTAAGAGGAATTGAAAGATCCTATCCAAATCTTTCCTGATTCCTCTAGAGATACTACATATCGACACAGTGAGAAATGATATCTTTTAGAATCTTTATCACTAAATCAATTCCTACCACCTACGTGAACCTGCTTTATAATACGCTTTATAATTTCTTTTTTATGTTTCGAATAAAATCAGTGGTGTGCACAGTTCTCTTAACTTGTATATGGTTAAGATAAAAGGCTTGTATAAAAAAAAGATTTTTAAAGCAGACGAACGAATTAAGGATTATTGCGTTCTAATTGTACTAATTAGTGCTAATTAGTTGAACCTTGTTTTTATGTATGGTATAAGTATATCGTGTAATTAAGGCAAAATAATGTAATTCAGTGAACTTCGTTTAAAAAAGTATCTATGCGTGCGTGAAGCATCTGTATTTCCGCCGAAAATGTTATTAACGCAAAACTTTCCTAATTAGTGGCCGCATACGGCCTTATCTTGATTTGGTAACGGATATTTTATTGAAAATTCCTCTGTTTTAATATTTTATCTGGTTATTACTTTCAATTAGCCCTAGATGTATATTACCTTAGATGTTCAATAGTGTTGAAATAACAGGTTGCCCGCTAGGAAGAGGAGCAGTTTAGCAACCGAAAGGTTGCCAGTTCGAATCCAACCAAAGATCGTCGAGAACATAGGGTGTTAGTAAACGTTAAATTTGTCGTGGCCTCAAATTCTTCTCGTTGGTGTAGTATACAAGTTTTGCGAGTGTAGTGGCAGCTAAGGTGTGACCTCTTCATCTGAGAGTGGTTCAAAATGACGTGGTGTTGTCCTCGGATCTTTTACTACGGGAATGATCCCTGACCGTCGCCGAAAGCCCATTGAATTGCTCCAGTTTGAAGTTAATTAAATATCTACCTATCTGTTAAAAAAACCGGTCGTTCAGAAAGTAAGTTAAACACGGCCCTTAAAATGAAATACACAGTCCAGTTACATTAATGTGACCACATGTCAAAAGCCAGAATAACCACCTCTGGCAGAGCGGACCGCTGCGAGACGTGCAGGAAGAGAGTCAATTAGGTTTCTGAAGATGTTCACTGGGATGTTGAACCATGCCGACTCCAGTGCCGTGGTCAACTGCGCTAGATTACACGGTTGAGGATCCATGGCAATTGTTGCAGGATGTTTGCTTTCAGACGTTTCACGCCGTATACGCCAACGTCCATCTGTCCGATGGAGCATAAAACAGGATTCCTCGGAAAAAGCCACCTGTCGCCTCTGTCGTGGACGTCCAGTTGCGGTACTGGCGTGCAAATTACAGCCTTCGTCGCCGATGAACAGCAGTCAGCATAGGTGCATTAACCAGGCGTCTGCTGCGGAGGCCCATGTGCAGCAACATTCGCTGAACCGTTGTTGTGGATACACTCTTGGTAGCCCTTTGGTTCATCTGGGCGGTCAGTTGCTCAACAGTTGCACGTCTATTCGCCCGAACGCATCTCCTTAGCCTTCGTTCGCCTCTGTCATCTATAGCACATGGTGCACCACATGTGCCACGCCGCTGATTTTGGATAGTGCTATTTTGCCATGCACGGTATACTTTTACCATGGCGCCACGCGAAGAGTTCACAAAATTAGCCGTTCCCGAAATGCTTCCACTCTTGGTCCAAAAGCCAATAATCATGCCCTTTTGGACGTCGGATAAATCGCTACGTTTCTGCATTACGCCAACGATTGAAATGCTTTCCGATGCCCTAGGACATCCTTTTTAGACACTCTACTGCAATGTGCTGCCACCTGCCTTTTGTGATTGGTTATTTCACGTTGACGTCGAAAGTAGGTGGTGGTCACATTAATGTGACTGGACTGTGTAAAACATAATTACCTGAAAAGATTTACACACATGTCCATAAATTAAGGATAATTCAGAATCACACGGAAATCGAACTCTAAAGTAAAAATTTCACCTGTAGAACTATCGCACACATCTTCAAGAATAATATCCAAATAACAAGCAGCCATCAGATGACGCCGAAAGTACGTCAAAATGACGAGAGTGCAAGACAGGTGTATATAAGGAATGGTAGCAAATAAGTAAAATTGTTCACAAGCATTCTATAAGCCGCTCAGTGTCACAACCGAATAGTTATGGCACAGAAGACGCATGTCAATGATTTTTTTACTCGGTCGAATTATCGGCCGCCTGGAATGTGGGCGTACTCAGACGGAAGTTTCCGTGGAACTTGAAATCACCCAAAGTGTCATCTCTAGAATTTGGCAACGATTCCAAAATGATGGAAATGTCAGTAGACGTTACAGTACAGGTGTCCCCCGAGTTACAAAGCCGAATGATGACCGATATTTGGTAGTAACTGCAAAAAGAAGCAGACGGATCACAGCATCCGACCTTTCTCGTCAGCTATCGTTAGACACGGGAACAACAGTTTCATGGCAAACTGTTTACAGACGTTTGGGACATGTTGGTCTATATGGTCGCAGGCCTGTAAGATGTGTACCGCTCACGGCAACTCACTGTTGCCAGCGGTTAGCCTGGAGTAGAGAACATGCAATGTGGACATCGTCACATTGGGATTGTGGGATGTTTTCCGACGAGTCGAGGTTTAGCTTGCTGTCTGATTCCCGGGGAACCTTCACATGGAGAACGACAGGTACACGCTACCACCAAGACAACCTCATTGAACGACACCGTTAGGTGGTGAAGGATTTATCGTGTGGGGTGGAATTATACTGGGCTCCAGAACAAATCTACATGTTCAAATCGGAACCGTGAGAGGCCAAATTTATCGGGACATTCTGGAACAACATGTGCGTTTGTTTAGGGATGACATGGGCGCAGAATGTGTGTTTATGGATGACAACGCCCGTCCTCACGGTGCACACATTGTAAACGAATGCCTTGAATCTGAGAATATCATCCGTATGGAATGGCCAGCATTCTCACATGACTTTAATCCGAGAGAACATGTGTGGGACACGCTTGGCCGACGAGTTGCAACCCGTCAACAACCTCCTTTATGTGTACCAGAACTTCGGAGAGCATTGCTTGCTGAGTGGACTGATCTTCCCCAAGATCAGATCGATAATTTGATCCTCAGCATGCCTAGGCGGTGTGCGGACTGTATTTCATCGTCTGGGAGACATACAATGTACTAACCCAGGGCTCGAAATACCCGGGTGCACAGGTGCACTGAGCACATGAAAATAAAATTGTGCACCTAATTTTTTCCCGCTTGGCGCACCTGTGCACCTAATTTAAAAACTTAGGTGCACCTTGTGCACCTGTATTAAAAAAATATATTTCGAGGCCTGTACTAACCATCATACCAACCATGTCATGTTAAGTTTTTGAAAGGTCGATATTTTTTGTAATTGTTCCAGTGAGCAAAAATCGTAGTTTTTATGAATGGTATTTTAGCCACGGCGGTGCGGTTGCGGTATTTTAGTGTGTAAAATTTAAACTGAATATTATTAAGTTCACTGAAACAATTAAACTTAACATTTATTAAATATTAACAGATTAAATACATTAACTAAAGTATTATGTATCAGCACGCTAACAGAGGTGGTTACGAAACTACTAAACTGAAATCTCAAGAACAGCTTGAGGTATTTAAAGCATAAACGCATGACGCAGCAGGCGCACGTCTAAAGTCTCTTGAAGTGGAAGTAGTCTCTAATTTGCATAACACCACAGTATCAAACATACATAATCTTTTTTGTTCTTTATCTTTTGTTTTATAAATGGGCTTCATGAATAAGTCACGTTTGTTTTGTTTCTGAACTTTTATTTGCCGGTGCTGGCATTATCCTTAATTTATGGACATGAGTGTATTATAACAGATACAGCAATATTTCAGCTACTTCTCAACATAATAACTACCGGATTTGTAACACTTGTCATACCGTGAGGTAAGTTTTTGTAATCCAGTGTCATAGAAGTCTGCTGCTTGGGAATGGATCCAGCGTGTCACAGTTGTCACATTTTGCCTCCCTACGAAAAAACTCCGACACCAACGACGAACCATCTGCTTGCTCATACCATCTTGTCCATACACTAAACACAATTGACGATGGATTTCGGATACCATCTGTGCGTTTAATAATTCTATCACGAACCTGACCTCGCAGTCGGCGGGAGAAGAAATGAGAACCGCACTAAAACTACGTTAATGGAAGGGAAGTTATAACTGCCGCATACGATAGCCACACCCACAATCTACCCGGCTTGTGCCGACGCGTATCGTGCCTTTCGCATCGCAATCTTTTGGCTATGTGAGAAACTTACTTTCTGGATTATTTTAAAAGAGCTTCTCCGGCTATCAAGATTACCTCACAAATTAGAAAAAAGGACACATAACTACAACGCTGATGCAAGCATCATTGTTAAGTGAATATTACTTTTATTTTTATCATAACTTGAAACTGTCGTTCCCGTGTCTAACGATAGCTGACGAGAAAGGTCGGATGCTGTGCTCCGTCTGCTTCTTTTCGCAGTTACTGCCAAATATCGGTCATCATTCGGATTTATAACTCGGGGAAGACCTGTACTGTAACGTCTACTGACTTTTCCATCATTTTGGAATCGTCTCCAAAGCCTAGAGATGACACTTTGGGCGATTCAAGTTCCACTGAAACTTCCGTCTGAGTACGCCCACATTCCAGGCGGCCGATAATTCTACCACGTAAAAAATCATCGACATGCGTTCTCTGTGCCATAACTATTGGGTTGTGGCACTGAGCGGCTTACAGAACACTTGTTAACACTTTTATTTCTTTGCTACCATTCCTTATATACACCTCTCTTACACTCTCGTCATTGTGACGTACTATCGGCGTCATCTAACGGCTTCCTGTAATTTGGATATTATTCTTGAAGATATGTGCGATAATTCTTCAGGTGAAATTTTTATTTTAGAGTTCGATTTCCGTATGATTCTGAATTATCCTTAATTTATGGACATGAGTGTATTTAACAGACCTTCACGAATATTCTAGAATACAGTTAATAACAATAATTTCAATTAATATTATACACGTTATTTAAACTGATCTTCTCAACTTAGCGTTGGCTAATAAGAATGAGTCTTGCATTATGACTTACAAATTTTACTCAGAGTATGAGTTGAGGTATTCATTGGTCCTGTTTCCTCTAGCACATAATAAAAGATAACACACAAGAGGCTGAGGTATTTTGGTAGTTTTGATTAACGTCGTACTCGAGCAACAACTATTAGCAACAATACGGGATCAAACCCGAAGACAACATTACGTCATTTTGAACCACGGTCAAATGACGAGGCCACACCTGAGCTGGCACCCCACTCTGCAAGCTTTGCCATTATGCCAACGTCACCCAGGATGATGAGAGACGGCTCTAAAGGTGAATTGGAAAAGACGATTCTGGGCCTCAATATGGATTTCCCTACCGGATAGCCCATTGTGTTGCTCCAGTACAACGTTATTCAATTACCTTCGAACCTTATCGGGCTGTCTCCTACGGTTGCCCTAAACTTAGTTCATCGCAAAGGAGAATTAGAGACTATTGCAGGAAAAATTAGATTATTATTAGTTAAAAATTAGTTAGGCAGGTTTACACGTTACGATAAATCGTAACGATTTCTTGTCAAATATTCGTTGTCGACCGCTAAATAAGCTCTTTTGCCATGGAGAAATGTGTTGTTGTTATATATCGGTTGTTTAACGAGAAAAGTGAAAAAGTCGCGAAGACCGAAAACAAAGTGGCTACTAAAAGCGCCAGTGGTTGCTAAAGAAAAGGAAATTCTCTCATGTAAAATTATTGAAAGAATTGAGAAATGGACCAAATAACTTACGAATTTATTTGAGAATGGACGAAGAGACTAATTTTGAGTTGTTAAGGTTAGTATCTCCGTTTATTGCGAAAACTGATACTGTTATAAGAAGAGCGATATATGCGCACGAAAGACTCTCAGCTACCTTACGATTCCTTGCCACCGGAAGAAGCTTGAAGGACATGGAATATCTAACTGCTATTTCTAAACCAGGTCTCAGCAAAATAATCCCGGAAACATGTGAAGCTATCTACAAAGTATTAAAACAATTCATACAGGTATGTTAAGAACAGTTTTTCTTTTCTTTTAAACCATATGTACATTACAAACATTATAACAAGTAATTATGCAAACATAACTCTCGAGGAGTTTGTTTAGCTGCCATAATTACCTATTCGAATAAAAACAACAGTCAATCAAAGAACGAACTATTCGACACAACCTTTCTGATGCAGATGCAAATGCAAACGGAGTCAAGTCGTAGCGAGAAATGGCTGCCACTTGTTTACAATTTCCAACATATCGTTACGATTCGCAGAAATTGATGCCGGCCGGCATCAACCATACAATCCAATTCCAATTCCAATTAATCGCTACAATGTCATGTTTACACCCAACGATAAATCGAAACAATTCGATCGTTACGATAAATTGCTAGCATTTATCGTAGCGTGTAAACCGGCCTCATTCCAAGTCCCAATACATGCAGATTCATTGCAAAAAAATCTGATCTGCTTAATCGGATAATTTTCCTGACTGTTGTATCTTTTTTTTCCTGAAATTTCAACGTGCAACGGACATTGAAGCTTTCCCCCTCTCAATCCCTGTAGCGCCCCTTGCGGAAAACATTCCAGTTAGTTAGTCTGCGATGAACTGCCAACGGAGTAGCATGTGCTATGTGCTATGTTCGATGTTCATTTGGAACCACTCTCTGTAAATATTCTTCTTTTCTTTGTTTTGTAAATGTAATTCGTGTTAGTAACTTTTCAAATAAATACCTTGGTTAAAGTCCTTTTTTCCTCCATGTATTATGAGCAACTTCAAATGTAAATACCCCTACCTCTTCCAAACGCATATTAAAAGTGAAAGAGTGGAGTTTTGACTCACCTGGATGGTTGTCTAGACGGGGTATTTCTCTTTCTCTACATTTCTCTCTTTTTCTCTTTATCTCTCTCTTTTTCTCTTTCTCGTTTTCTCTCTCATTTTATCTCTCTTTCTCTCTCGTTTTATCTCTTTTTCTCTCACTTGTTTTACTTCTCTTTCTCTCACTCGTTTTATCTCTCTTTTTCTCCCTCTTTCTCTCTATATATATATACCTTTTGACATCATAGAAAAATTTTGACTAGATATTGACGGACAATAAATCTCATCACTAAAAGAAAATTGATTACATCAGATCTCGTTATCATAAAAAAAATTGGCAGCATCTTAGATATCTAAGATAAATATTTTGCCATTAGCAAAACTGACCAGATCTTGATCATTATATATCTCGTGGAAATCACTTCGAGGGTTAAGTAATGTGGGGATAGTTCATTTTATTTGTTACGCCATTCCATGATGTACGATGAGGATCCACCTATTATCCGCAATGTGTTTGGGTTGCTGTTTCCATTGCTCTTAATGGGTGGGGGTCAGTTCCATTGTCACTGTTGTTAACCATGTCTACTCCGCTTTCCGTTTACAGTAGTCTTCAGTGATCCGCTTTGTGTGGTTTGAAGGTGCATCAGAGGTCGATATTGATAGATGACTTTCACTACAACACGATAAAAGTGTTGTGCCACAACGGAGGTTCTATAAATGGTTTGCAAAGTTCATCGACTTTTAACCACAGCAGATTAGTTCTACCTACTCTCTTTTTGCTGTTTCACTACACATTTTACTTGAACAGTTTTGTTTAAATAGACCTTTGTGCCATAAAACCCCCGAAACAGCCAACCAACCTTTACTCGAAGGCATAAAAGTGAATATGCGACTATGGAACGCGTTCATTGCAAAAAAACGGGATATTTCCTGAAAGATTCCACCGTCTAATTTCATCGAAATACAATTCACAGCTGCACTGCATATGCATATAGTTATTGACACACCCTCGCAGATTTGACTGTGTAGACAATTCTATCTGAATGCCTCGGTCGTAACGCTGAATAAACAAAATAGACATAAAAATAGTGACTAAGACAGAATAAACAAAGTGATACAAATCGCGTGATGACATTTTATGGAAGTTATCGTTCCAACACGCGAAACGAAATTTGACAACTGTTTGTTAAGGATCTGACCTGCTCGTTTTGAAGAATGAATGGAACTATCGCACCTTTTCAGGCTCTCTATCGAAAAATGCAGTGTTGTGCAACGTCGCCTTTGTTCGACTTGGAAGCATTTTGTATTTTTCTATATCCATGCTCACTTCGTAAATTTTATAATTACTAGTCAAGCAGGTAAGTTGTCTTACAGGATGCCATGCCTCTGTGGCGTTACTTAGGTTCGTTACTAGTAAAGTACTTGTTCTGTATGAGTCGATTATATTATAATTATCCAGTTGGGATAAGGATCCTGAGTACCTCATGGGCCCCGATAAATGTCCTCTCGACCGCTTCTCGTGTAGCCCTACACTCTCTGGGTAGACTGGGAGGTTAGGAGAGAAGATAAGACGTTTTCAGAAAATGGATCCATCACAAATTACAAAAAACTGATATTAGTAAATTAAATTTGTAGTAGATTAGCTGTGTGTTTCTTATCTCCTCCACGAACGGAGCAGG
This sequence comes from Metellina segmentata, assembly GCA_947359465.1. Taxonomy (NCBI): domain Eukaryota; kingdom Metazoa; phylum Arthropoda; class Arachnida; order Araneae; family Tetragnathidae; genus Metellina; species Metellina segmentata. The sequence continues at coordinate 120,943,765 of OX375881.1, forward strand.
CAACTATGTCCAATCAGGTATAATCATGCTCTCTTCCTGCTCATGTACCCCGTTTGAAAGTGCTAGCGTCTGTTTACAATTAAAAAGCGAGAGGGCAAACATTCTGTTTTTCGTTTGGAGAAGTGTACCACTTTCGTTTCATATTTCCAAGTATGTGTTGTGTCTCGATGCTGCCTGATAAGTTGCTATAAGTTTTTGTATCTTTAAAATTGTAAAATCCTTAACATATTGTTGTAAATACCGACGTGGGCTCTGCAGTACGGTTGTACATTCCTTAGCCCTCCAGGAGGTTGCTCCCAAAAGGTACCTCGTCATAATCAACATTGACTAGATCACGTGATCACAAAACAATCGACATTATCCTGATGACGAGTCATCTCGAAATTAGAGCAAATTCGGCCGATTCTTCATGGACGAGATAATTTGTCGGAACCACTTGAAAGGTTAAGAACTGCGCACTTATGATATTTGGTGGTTCCTCGCTTGCACCTATATATAAAAAACAGGTAGGTAGGTAGCTAATAAATGTCACTGCTGGGCAATACAACGGGCTATTGGCGACCGTCCGGGATGAATCAGTTAAGAACCAAGGACAACACCAAGTTATTTTTAACCAATGTCAGATGACGAGGCAACACATGACCTGGCACCCCACTCTCTAATCTTCCATGCCACGCCAACGTGAGGTCATTTTAAGCCACGAAGCATTGAACGTGAACCCCCCCCCCCCTCCTTTGCGCACGACGGTCTTGGGTTGTATTCGAACTCACAACCCTTCGATTGCTTGTCCGTTACTCTTCTAACCGGGCTACCGCGGCCCCTATTACGTTTTGGTTACTGGTAATTTTTAATTAACGTCGTTCTAGATCAACACAACGGGCTATTGACGACTGTCCGAGATCAATTCCGTAAGGGAAGGATCCGAGAACAGCATCACGTAATTTTGAATCACGTTCAGATGACGACGCAACAGCTGAGTGGACACCCCACTCTCTAAAATTCCACACCAACTCAATTTGAGGATATTCGACCACCACAGATTTAAGTTGCACCAGTCGCCTCAACCACCATACGCTTACAAACATCCATGCACTGATCCGGATACCAACCAGAAACCTTGCTATCTAGAGGCTATTACGTTTTGGATCTACCACGATGTATGTACTTTACCTACAATAATGGACCGATAGCAAGATGTGATGGTATAAAGAAAAGAATCCCCCACATGCTGCAATTGCACTTGCAACCACTCTGTGCATACTTTCAACTATGTTTTGATACACAGCAGTGGGTATTTGTGTCCATTCCTAATGCAAGAATATCGCCAGCTCAGCTGTAGATTTCGAACTTGATTCTCTGGTCCGTAAGCGTCGCTCTAACGCGTCCTACAAATGGCCTATGGCAGTGATTCTCTACCTGTGGGGCGCGCCCCCCTAGGGGGGCGCGAGTACACTAGAGGTGGGGCGCGAGAATATCCAAGAGAAAATATTATTTAAAAAAATTGATTAACTGACTTAAAGGAAAGCACACATACACAAATACATTTCGACATATTTAATAATTAACTTATTAAAGTAAAACAACTTCTAAATCAAAACTTATTTAATCAAAACATACCAAATTAAAAACAAATTTAATAATTATAAGTGACTTCCTTGGGTCTGTCTTGCCGAGCAAAGTTTTCGAAGGAAGGCTTAATATTGGAAATAGACACTCTCAGTTCTGTATCTATACTTAGCCGAGTGGGGTGCCAGCTCAGGTGTTGCTTCGTCATCTGACCGTGGTTCAAAATTACGAGGTGTTGTCCTCGAATCTTTCCCTTAAGGGACTGATTCCGGACCATCGTCAATAGCCCGTTGTGTTGCTCTAGTACGACGTTAACTAAAATTACCTATACTTAGCCGATATCTATATTTTGTCTTCAAAGGAGCCGCCACATCAGAAAAATCCAGTTTCACAAAGGTAGGATGTTGAAAATGGTAAAAGAATGCGAAATGCCCTTGTTTTTAGTGCAGAAAAAAAAATATATATAATCCTCTACTCCTGACCAAAATTCAAATAGTGATTTATTACTAAATTGTCTTTTGGTTTCGACACTTGTCGTGAAGTCTATGAATTTTTCTTCCTCATCAATTGAGATTCCTTCGGGAGTCTTATGAAATGGATCACTAACCCACTAGTAACTTGCTATCAGTTTGTCGCGCGTCAGCAAGAAAATACTTTTTAAAATTCTTTCCCAGCATGTGTGGCTAAATGATTTTCGATGGTTACAAAAACAACTTTTACATGTTCTTCTTCAGACTTGTAAATTTTAGTACAATCATTCACATTTGCAAACGTCTAATGTTAAAAGGAGCGTCTAATGCTCGTTTACGCCCGCTTAAAAAATTATCCATGGGTCTACATAAAACTGCTGCCCTGAATATTTAATATGGTGATTGCAATTAACACGAAAACATATATAACATACGATAGATTTGATAGCGATCGACTCGAGTGAGAATTGAAACTTGCGTTATCGAACATTTTCCTTCTTCCTAAGGGAAAACATTTGCTCTGCGCATGCTCGAGACGGCTTCCACAAACCATATTACTTATATTTTCTCTTTTCTTTAGTCATGCTTCTGTTTTATTTTTTTTATTTCACCAAAAAAAAGTGTTCTCAATTTCTAAATTTAGCTCACCCCGTCTAGGTTAACTTTCATTAGCTAATTTTTGTACTTTCATATTCTTTTAACGTTATCTCCCTGTTTGGCTTTCATTTCAAATATAATATTTAAATTTTCCCCGCTTCCATTCGCTTCATCTTTTCACCGCCCGCTTGACAAAATGTCAGATGTAGTTTCTCGCCAACGTTGGCTCGATTTTAGTCTTGATTTTTGGCAGTTAGTAAAAATAATTTAAAAACAGAAATCAAACTACTCAATATATATTATTGTTGTATACATTTTATTGTATACAGGGGGGGGGGAGGGCGCGATGAAAATTATGATTGAAAACTGGGCCGCGAATAATGAAAGGTTGAGAAACGCTGTCCAATGGGGTTTAGGTCGGGACTTCGAGCAGCCAGGGAAGACGTTTTACATCCATATCTCGATACCACTGCTTGATAGAAGTAGCAACATGACACGGACCGTTGTTGTCCTGGAAGTAACATTCGTCCATTCCATAAAATTGACTGAGCGTAGGAAGAACCTGATTGTCCAAAATGTTCATGTAGGCGTCGGCTTTTAACTGACCAGGAAGAAGGTCCCAAGCCATACCTTGAAAAACACCCCAAACAAGAAGTCACATTTTATGTAAATCCGTTGGCGTCCGGTCCATATTGTAGGGTAGTGTATGTAGAATCCAACAGTACACGAAAACTTGATGATGCCTCAACAGAATAAGCTGGTGCCCGAAGCCGCTCAGTAGCGGTAGTGCCGGTCTAATAAATATGCGATTTGATTATTGCCCAGATACATTGAGATCTGCTACAAACTCCAGACATTAAGTGATATTTACTGCGTCAATCGCTTCCCTCCTTCTCGCATATGTGTCGCCCACTCTGTTTCGATGGAACTACGATGTTGATATCTAATATTCCCTGCGCTCAGATGCTTTTTAAATATTTACACACACCTTGACCTACTTAGTTTGAAAGCCATATTAAAATACTCTGTCCGGGAAAATGTCGAGCCTCGAAGCACGCGGATTAATTGATCTGATGCTTCTGCCGGATCAGTTAACCCTCCAAGTGGTTTCGACGCTATATCTCGTCTATTAAGATCTGATGAATTTTGCTAATAACGAGATATCTCGTCATGAAGATAGTGTCGATTTTTTTAGGGTGACGAGATCAAGATCTGGTCAGAGTTTTCTTCACACGACGAGGTATCTAGTCCATCAAAATCCTGTCAGTTTTGACCTAATCGAGTGAATGTATGAGATAGCCCCCAGGTGGATTAAGCTGGAGAAGGGTTCAGTCTCTATCAGCGTTCCATTCGTGTGTCATTGATGGCTTTGCAGTTGAATAAATTTCTAGAAATAAATTTATTTCAAATAGAATGATTCTAAATTTTAATCAAAATGACACAGTATCCGGACACGTTTGAGACCTTATTTTAAATGTGGTATAGAAACATTTTAATGATATTTTTATGTTTAGTATTATTAAATGATAGCATGGGACTATAAATATTTCAAATATACATTAATAATTTTGTAAAAATGTTGATTATGTATGAAATTTTAAAGAGATGTGTCAAAAACTTCAGATGTGATACATGAAAATATATTCAACCCATTTGAGAAATGATGCTACCAAAATAAACTACACGCATTTTTCTAGTGAATGCACTAGAATCAAAAGGGTATTTAGATAAAAAAATTTGTACAAGCGATCGAAAAATGAATATACAAGATTTTTGATAGTTTTACAGTCCTATTTCTTACACTGCTGTCTTTAAAAAATGCAACACCATGAAGGAATCATCCGAATGAAATAAAATTTGCAGCAAATGTCAATTATAGGATGTTATGCAAAGTAGTAAAGTTTCAGAGCCACCACGCATGCGTGGTGTGAGCAGAGCCCTTTGAACTGATGCTAAAAGTGTATAAATAGAGGGCTGTAGCGGGACGTTGAAAATAGTGCATGGTTATTTTTTTAGTGACGAACGTTTAGTGAGACCTAAGTATGCCTCCACGACGAAATAGGGTGAAATTTCAACAACTTATGGAACTTTGAACGGGGGAGAATCATCGACCTTCGTGAAGGAGGATTTTCCTATCGCGCAATAGCAGCTCGTGTACAATTTGGAAGCAGTGGACCAACGAGCAGCGGACAACTCAAAAAACTGGAAATGGACGACGGAAGGTGACGTCAGCGCGCTATGATATACACCTGGTCCACATGGAGAAGAATGACCGTACAGCTTCCTCCAGGCAGTTGGCAGCACTTTGGTCTACCGATACAGGTGTACTAATGTCGGCTTCGTCAATTTGCCTACGTCTGCTGCACTGTGGACTGCGTGCAAGGATTCTTTTATACAGGATCCCCCTCACGCCAAACCATCGACGGTTGCGTCTGCAATGGGCTCATGAGCACGGAGCCTGGCGGGCCGATTGGCAACAAGTTGTCTTTTCTGACAAATCCCGCTTTAATTTGTGGAACCATGATGGCCGCATTCGTGATAGACGCTATACCGGTGAACGCTGCCTTTCAGAGAGCATTATCGAACGTCATAGTGGCCGAACACCCGGAGTTATTGTCTGGGGTGTTTTTTCGTATCATGGACGATCTCAGCTGCTACGAATTGAGGGTAATCTGAATAGCAACAGGTACGTCAGTGAAGTGCTAGAGCCCGAACTCGTTCCCTTCCTTCAAGTATCCCTGGAGCTATCTTTCAACAGGATAATGTACGCCCACATGTTGCAAGGAATGTTCGAGACATCTTTTCAGCCCAACACATGCAACTTCTTCCTTGGCCTGCTTATTCGCCGGATATGTCGCCTATTGAGTATGTGTGGGATTTGGTTGATCTGTGTCCCGCTCGTGATTCGCGTCCTCCAGCTTCAAAAGACGAACTTTGGGTGCGCATACAAACAGTATGGAATTCTCTTCCACAAGCAGACATTCAACATCTGTTTCACTCCATGCCACGTCGTATAGCAGCACTTATTGCAGCGCGTGGTGGCTACACCAAATACTGATTTCGGACATTTAATATTATTTTTTGCTTTGAAAATTTATTCATTTATTTGTACTAATACAAGCCGTTTGTGTATTAAATTTCATTTCATTCTGATGACTCCTTCATGGTGTTGTATTTTTTACAAACAGCAGTATAAATATGGCCATAATTTGAAAACTTTTCAACTCGGCATAATTCTTTTTTCTAGTTCATTCCCTAGACAACATTATAAAGAACACTTCTCTCTCTTGCTTTTGACATTTTTGTAAACAATTTTGTTCTTAGCACATGCCTTTAAAAAATGTTCACACAATTTCCAAAAAGAGAAACCATTCAAACATTTGAAAAACATTTCTAAAACTATATTTGCTAAAAAAAGTAAGTTTTAAATAAAATTCTGACAGTTTTTTGTTCTTTTAATGGTCACTTTCGGTGTTTTTCATACATACTTTCGGTTGATTAAAATCTTAATATCTCTGCAACTAATTAACTCACAGAAAAAATCAACTTTGTTTTGGAAAGTAAAATTAACACTCTATCAAATAAGATCAAAAACCTTTTGTGACATTTTGGTTCAAAATGACATTTTTTACGTGTTCGGATACCTTAAGAACCGTATGAGTCACTTGTTCTTAAAATGTACACAGCTTTGCAATCATCGACCTTGCACAGGATATCCTAAAAGTTCCCGTACGGACAATTCGTGAATTCATTGTACAAAAACAACAAACTTTAAAGCAATTATTTTTATGCTAATGGTAAAAAGCACTTTAACCTAACGAAGGAAAAACTTTTGAACTTACCTTTATAATAAATGTTAAAAATTACTGCCCTTTTCTTGGAGGCAAAGCTGAAGTCGTTTGCACATATTTTTAGAAATGCGTTTCAAGATGGTTGGAGTGACTTCTTGTATCCTTTGAGCAATGGTAATTTTCAGATCATCTATAGCTTGGTGATTATCTTCATTAACTTTGTTCTTTAAATATCCCCACAGAAAAAAGTCAGGGATACTCAGATCAGGAGAACGAGGTGGCTAAAGGTTTCTTGAGATGAGTCGATCTCAATACCATCGGCAATAATAAAGACGCTTCTCATTGTCCGGTGGCTTCAGCTCCTGTACCATTTTTACACGATAATCACGAAAATGCAAAGCTCTTAAAGACTTATGTATCGATCCCTGTGATGTGCCCTTTGTTGCTACAAACATTTCATGGATTGATGAGGGGATTGCAAAATCCTCCGTTGAGTTTCTTGCACAAAGTCTGGTGTAACGACTTTCGGTCTTAGACTCCTGTTGTTCTGTGTTCCAACAAACTTGTCTCACGTAATCGCCGAACGAGTTGGTATAGCGTATCATTACTCGGTATTGCAACATTTGGATATTATGTCGACAAAATTCTTTTCATATTTCATATGATTTACATTTAAAATAAGCCTCAAACAGCGCAATTCTATGAATGCGTGATAAATTCATCTTGCAATGAAAAACAAAAAGACATGGAACTTTATTACCGCACAACTTGAGCCCGAAGAAAACCAAATGATAAATATTAAAGACTTGATAAAACTATTAGAAGATAAAATTCAATAATTCAAATCTCACGTTGGGTTGGCGTGGAAGTTTGGAGAGTAGGGTGCCAGCTCAGGTGTTGCTTCGTCATCTGACCGTGGTTCAAAATTACGAGGTGTTGTCCTCGGATCTTTCCCTTAAGGGACTGATCCCGGACCGTCATCAATAGCCCGTTGTGTTGCTCTAGTACGACGTTAACTGAAAATTATCATTACCATAAAAAATATCACGGGCAATAATTTTTTAAAGTTGGAGTAGGGAAACTTTTAGGACACTCTGTAAAACTAGCAGATGGTGCAAAATTCCTGCTATTTCCTCGATAGTTCTGATTGAATATGTATCACATGGTTTTGGGGTGCCAGTTCAGGTGGTGACCTCGTCATCTGACCATGGTCCAAAACGACGAGGTGTTGTTCTCGGAAATATATAAGAAAAAAAAATGTCCTTAAGAAAATACACGTTTAAAATATTAAATAATATTTCATTCCTATCATAAACGTCTCTATAAAATTACAATGAATACCCATTAGAGCAAAATATATTGCTGGTAAATCCTCCCTTCTCTAAGGATGCACATTTTCTTTCTTAAGCGTGAATGTTTTCATTGTCTTCTTTGCCTCTACTTAGGAGCAAATATTTTATCCGAAACTTTCCTGGATTTTCGGAGCGGAAACGTTTCGCACGCTCTGAGCTGCGATCAATAAAAGCTAACGCTCTGGAAAAGGAATTGTTCAGAAGAAAATTTATAATCTTTTATGAATTATTGCAAAACTTTTCATCTACTCTCCCCTCTTTGTTTAAATAATTTAATTATTCTTACCTCGATAACATTCCGTAACTTTGGATTCATTACTAATATCATTACATGACTGAATTTAAAAAAACAATCCAAGATGCATAAAATCCGACTATTTGTTTGGGGGTGTTTTTCGTGGTAAGGCCTGGGACTTTTGCATGTTGTTCGTGGTCAATTGAACACCGACACCTACATGAACATTTTTGGCAATCAGGTTCTTCCTACACTTTGGAAATTTTATGGAGTGAACGAATGTTACTTCCAGGGCGACAACGCTCCCTGTAATGTTGCAGCATCTGTCAAGCAGTGGTATCAAGATATGGATTTAAAACGTCTTCTCTGGCCAGCTCAGAGTCCCGACCTAAACCCCATAGAACATTTGTGGGACGTATTACAGCGACGCTTAAGGACCAGGGAACCCCCTCTGCAGATGAGCTGGCGACATTCTTAAAGCAGCAGGAATGGACACAAGTACCCATAGCCGTGTATCGAAACATTGTCAAAAGAACGCCCAGAAGAGTTGCTAGTGTCATTGCAGCACGGGGGGACCATCCCCCTATTAAAGCATATATTGTTTCATTTATGCCTTCACATCTTGATGACCGGTCCATTATTATAGGGTAAGATGATATGATTGCACGTCTTTTTATGAATTAATCCAGAGTTGTGTCAATGTTGTTAAAACAAGAGAAATTTATAAAAGTAAACTAAATTTGGTGTTTTGACAATCATAGTATTGGGGGGGGGGGATGCAAGCGTTTCGTCCCGATTTTGGACAGAAAAATTATTTTATTTACTTAAATTTGCATTGAAGTCTGAGTCGTTCTGTTCGAAAACCTTTCTCCATTTCTCCGGTAGCTGCATCATTCCGCGCGCGTACAAGAACTGATCATGGGGCGAAACTTTCGGAACTTACGGCACGTGGAATCGTCAACGGCGTTCCTCACCCTACACAAAACATATTCTTTTGCGTCGGCGAAGCATCCTTACCTTTTCTGGAAAAAAATATATAATAGGTCGAAATGCTTTGTATTTTCTGGCACATTTGGAATACTAAATAAAATTTAAAAAACACAACCCTTTAACATTCAAACTTTACACGTGTGAAGTAGGCAATACTTAACGGTTTTGCGATGCAATACCATGTAGCACGAGTGACAACAACACAATAATAAAAATGATGTCGCGCTTACATGGCTCTAAATTCTTCCATGTCATTATACACTACCCTACAATAATGGACCGGACAGCAAGATGTGATGGTATAAGGGAAATAATACATGCTTTAATAGGGGGATGGTCCCTAACGTGCTGCAATGACACTAGCAACCCTTCTGGCCATACTTTCGACAAGGTTTTGATACACAGCTATGGGTAGTTGTGTCCATTCCTGCTGCGAGAATGTCGCCAGCTCAGCTGTAGATTTCGGACGGGGTTCCCTGGTCCGTAAGCGTCACTCTAACGTAAGTAGTAACGTTTAGGTAGGGACTCTGAGCGGGCCCCTGAGCTGGCAGCCCACTTCCCAAACTTCCAAACCTTGCCGACGTAAGGATATTTTACGGCACCAAAGATTTAACGTGGACCAGCTACATGTACACGACGGTCTTTGGGCTGGACCGAGTTTCGAACTAGCAACCCTCTGGTCGCTAGACCACAACAACAACACAGCTATGAAGCAGGTTTAAAACTGCACACGGCAACCATAAGTACTTTAAACAACAAATTGAAAAAGCAACAGCTAACATAGACTTCGCTAATATAACACACATCCAAGAACTAGATGCAAAAACAGGAGAAATTATTAACATAATCACAGAAAAAATAAAAATAAAACATTCAAAAAGAAAAATAGGAAAAAGAACTTGCAAATAACATAGTGAACACCAGCACTCAATACTCAGAAAAATCTAGTTAGCGCACTAAGGAAGTGCTTTCAGTCATAAACAGACACATACACGAGAGAAAGATTTAAAAATAAATACAAACATGAAAAGGCCCAAATGAAAAAATTAACATGCCAAGCCAAAACACAAGCATGGAAGCAATTTTGCACGAACGCTAACAAAACCTATGGTGCCACTTGTAAAATAGCAACAAACAAGCTAACCAACAGCACACCAATCCACTCCACAATCAGCAATAACATTTACACCACAGAAGCCAACCTGAACAACATGCTAAGTCACATCTTCAAAGCAGACAACATAGAGGACGATCTGCAGGAACACAGGCACATACGTATGCAGACACTTCACAACCGAAACGTCATAAACACGCCTCCATTTAAACACCATGAATTGGAACATTTGGTAAAGGTACCAGGATTAGACGGAATGGATAGTACACTTCTGAAGCTCTTAATGGAAATCATCCCTAAGAAAATATTGGACTTAATGAATGCGTGTTGGAAGATCAAACACTTTCCAACGGTTCTCAAAAGGGGGGAGGTGGTACTATTTCAAAAAAGGGGCAAAAACCCTACAAAACCAGAGTCATACCGCCCGATCAGTCTGCTCTCTCTCTCTCTGCCAATGCTGAGAAAAACTCTAGAAAAACTTATTCTGATACGACTCCAAAAATTTTCATACGACAACAAGGTCCTGCAACGAAGCCAATTTGGCTTCAGAACAGGCCTTTCAACAGAGCATGCTATCAATGATCTCCCTAACAGTGGTGGGGACCTCAAGAACAGAATTTGAAAGTGCAGCAAACACAGCACTGGACAGAGTAGTGGACTGGTGTAACAAGGAAAAATTACAACTGTCAAAACATAAAAACAAAGCCCTTGTTATCAGTAAGGTAGGCAGACTCTCCAGGAAACCACAAATTAAGAGTGGCAATTGGAGAATAAAAGTAGTTAGACATCTAAAACTACTAGAATAACCATAGATGAAACAATGTCCTTTATTCCCCATCATACTCAACTCCAAACAAAAGCTATCTTACTTAGTAATTGCATTATATACAAACATGATAGGCAAAAATTGGAGAATAAAACCAAGTAAAAAAATTAAACCAAGTAAAACCACAAAAACAAATTTCCACACAAACCTAACGTGAGGACTTTATGCCACGACAGATTTAAGGTGCACCAGCCGCCTCTACACCATACGCTTACAAATCTCCATGCCCTGACCCGGATTCGAGCCAGGAATAGTCCGATCTATAGGTTAACACCTTATTGATATAGTTGATGATAAAATATTTTTAAATGTTTTACTTATATATGTATAACTATTTTTTTTTCTCCAATGGCGGGCACATATTAACTTAATCATTGGCCACTACAAGGCTGGAAGTGACGGAGCACCATCATTGCTTCTCACAAAGGACAGCACAATTTACATTCATGCCCTGAATCCGGATTCGAACCAGGGACCTTCCGTTCCAAGGGCCAACAGACCAGTTGGTCGGCCATATATAAATATAGTTTAGTTAACGAATAACGTGTACTCCTAATTCTTTTTACACTTCACAAGGTATGCATCCCATGTAATCGCACAGCTATAAACCCAAAGAGGATCTCAATCTTTAGACGTTTAATATTTTATTCATGTGTATCCTCAAACGCATAGCACAATAAGAATTCAAAACAAATTTATTTTCAAAACCTTCAAATTTCTTACCTTCCTAAGTTAGGGAAACAATATTTATAGCACGATCGCTGTATTTTCTACAGTATGCTTCGGTATATGTTATATAAAAAAAAACCAAACGCATTTTCGTAACATAACAACCCAGTTTTATTGCCTGAGGAACACTCGGCGACAAACATCGGAAAAGTTGATTTTTTTCGCAGGAAATTGGAACACAACAATCGAATCAGCTGGTGGAAAATTTGAATGCCGTATGCATTATGTATGAAACTGCTTCCAGAGAATTTCGCAGTAAAACACGAAGGAGAGTTCTGAAACAGCCGCTTGGAAAAACAAAGATGAGGCTTGCAGAGTTCAAAATCCAGACTGATTATAGACAGAAAGGAAATGGACATAAATATTCATTAGTTTTTACTGATTCTGAATGAATTCCTTTCCGATGTAAATGAAGGCAAAATGAATTATTTCTTTGTGTTTAGCTTTGAGGCTGAATGTGGTATATTAGGTCTAGTATACTGTGGTTTATAGTCTTGTTTAAATTCATGCAACACTGATGCAATAAAACTTTTATTAAAAACTATTTTTAAACCTTCATGAGCTCTGATATAATGGAACTAAAAATAAGAAATCGTGCCCCTGAATATATTTATTATATTATTTTCTTATTAAGTTAGGGCCGAGGTAGCCCGGATGGAAGAATAACGGACTAGAAAACGGAAGATTGCGAGTTCGAATCCAACCAAAGACCTTCGTGTACAAAGTGGGCCTCTTAACTCTGTTGTGGTCTCAAATGTCCTCAGATGACGTGGGGTGAAAGTTTGAAAAGTGGGGCGCCAGCTCAGAATTGACCTCGTCATCTGACCATAGTTAAAATTACGTGGTGTTGTCCTCGAATCTTTACCTTCGGGGGTGATAGTGGACCGTAGCCAGTAGCCCATTGTGTGTCTCCAGTGTGACTTTAATTAAATACCTGCATATTTAAGTCACAGGCAGTAGAACCCTTTGAATTGACTGAATTAAAAATGAGACATTATTAAGAAATAAATGAAACTATGATGAGTAGGGCAATTTTTTTGTTGTAGTAAAAATGGGAAAAGTTGCATTAATTTTTGATACACTAAAATCTAAAATAAAATATTCGTAAAACATGAAAAAATTTCAAAATATATTGACAATTTTAGTCGTGTACAGCAGTATTACAATACATCATTAAATACGTAAGAACGTTGAATGGCAGATCCTTGGCCAGTTCTTTCTTTAACATTGAAAAACAGCGCCAGCCGCAGTCATATAATGTACTGTATCGGACAGCAGAAGCGCAAAATCCTTTTGCTCACCATTCAGAGATTTTAAAACGTCATCTACAAGGCAAACAACATATTGCTGATCGACACTCACCTCGCAAACTCTGCAGTCGATTACGCAAGTTTCCTCTGGATTATCGAGAGTGTCAACCAATGTGTTAAAGTACTTCTTGACATTTATTTCACTTTGGTCTGTTAGGACGAACACTTTCTTTCTATGAACTTCTTGTTTGATCGTCAATACTTCGGCATTCGCAAGATTCGACACACGTGATCGAAGGGTTGGTTCAGAGGGCAAAAAATGAATTATTAATTTCTTTTTAATTAATTTTAAGCTAAATTTTAAAAAGTTGCAGATGGTTGCATTTATGCAGCTGGTTGCATTTATGCAAAAAGTTGTATTTATGCAGCTGGTTGCATTTATGCAAAAAGTTGTATTTATGCAGAAAGTTGCATTTATGTTGCCATTATAACTCACTTACAATACACCCCATGTAGGAGGAATTTTGATTTTAGTACTTTACATGCAGCGTAGAACGTGTGAAAAGAAGTTGCATTTGTTGCAAAAAGTTGCCCTAATGATGAGGTAAGATACATAATTAACATCGCACTGGAGCAGCACAAAACATGGTATTGGTGACGGTCCGGGATCAATCCCCAAGGAGAGGATAATTGCCAGGATGAATTCAATTCAATTGGAGAATGATGAAACCGACTGATATTTCTTGAATCCGTCAATCCTTTAACATAATTGCGCATACTAAATTCGTAATTACAACATGTGAGAAACTGAAAGCAATGAAAGTAGAGTTAATAATAGTGTATTTGTGTTACATATTGGTTGCCATTTTTTTATTTCAATAATTTTCATCCCTAAACGGATAGATAGTTTAGGTTAACAATGACGCAATGCACACTTACGGCGTTGTTCCACACCAAAACCATTCAACACGTAATTTCTTTACAACAGTAAGCAATTGCGACGTTGTTGCACCAAAGAGCCTGCCGAAAGAATCATTTTCACATACTATTCCTTTTCATGTATTCTGTTTGAATCAAGTTAAATTGAGTTCAAGTATACATTGAGTTCAAGTATATATAAGTTCGTTGATTGATGTGCATCAGATACGTAGTTAATTAACATCCCACTTGAGCAACAACCAACGGGCTATTTTAGATGGTACGGGATCATTCCTAATTGAATCCATGGAAACCTCTCGTCTTTTTGAACCACTATCAGATGACGAGGTCAATCCCGAACTTCCTCCACGCTCTCTCAACACCCACACCACGCCAACGTGGTGATACTCGAGGCCACAACAGATTCAATATGCACTCAAAAAATAAAAGTGTTGCCGTGAACATTAAGTACACGTGAAATAGTGATGACCAGTAATACTGTCTCTGGTTAACAAGTGGGATTAGAGTATTTATTAAAAAAAATTAAACGGCTTTTGAGCGTTTCTCTTTTTACGTATAGCTATCCTGCCCGATGTTTAGATTTCACAAAGCTGAAAGTTTAAGTACTCATCATATGCGAATTCCAGTAGAAGGAATTCCCATAAGCTAGATCCACTCTTCGACGGAAAGCGTTAATAATACTCCGCTGAACAAACATCCCACGGGACCTTAAAACAAATTGAGAGCGGAAACCACTTTCGTGAACACCGAAGATCTAGACGTCTTACTCCGAGTGGCATTCGACGGACCACAGGAATGGGATTGGCCGGAGGGCGATCCGGAGTTCGAAAGTGTTGCCATCGATCTCCTGCAACACCCCTTCTCGGCCCCGAGGCAATCCGCCTTTCACTCTTTTCCAGATGGGGCGTTTACTCAAATGCCTCTCCCTGTAAGCAGTGGATGCACTTGGTCTCGGAGAGATGCTTTAGAGGCGAGTACTTCTTTGCAAGGACGGCGAGACGCAAATCAAAAGAAATGTGGCCTGAGTGTTAGGAGAGGGTGTTGTGTTGAGGAAGTCCCTGTTGCTACTGTCTCTACATTTAGGAAGAGTGGGGATTAGGGATTGATGTCTCGGAGCGAGAGAGGGAACGTGTGCTCGGGGGGATATTCGAGAGAGAAGGATTCATAGAAAGATAGAATTTTGGAGAATGTGATCAATGCGTGTGGTGTGGGATATAATATGAAGCTAAAAAGTGTTACAAAATGAGAAAGATCTAGATAGAGTTATAAGAAAAAAAAAAACGAGATGTGTGCGTAGCATTATAAAAATAAAAATAGCTAGATAAAGTCTTATAAAAATAGAGATGTGAGTATAATTATAAAGAGAGAATTAAAAAGAGAGACAGAGATCGTTGAGTAACGATTAAAAGAAGATCACAGATGTAAATAAAGTTTACGAAAAAAAATAAATAGAGTAAAAAACTGGATGTAGCTAAAAAATAGTTAGGGAAGGAAGTGTAGGTAGAAATACCAACATAAAGTGACGTAGAGGTAGAGGAAGGGCTGGTGAGCGAGAATTTGGAGAGCTAGAGAGAGAATTATGTAGTGTGCTAAATAGAGATAATACGATTCTATAGAGGGTTATAAAATGAGAAAGATATAAATAGAGTTATAATAAAATATATAGATTGTGAGATGTGTATGTAGAATTATAAAAAATTATATCTAGATGGAGTTTTAAAAAATAGATAGATGTGTGTGTAGAATCATAAAAATAGAGTTAAGGATAGAGAGAGAGAGAGAGAGAGAGAGTTGAGTTGTTGTTGTTCTCGTGCGGGCCATATATGGTCCAGTTGAGGGTGCCATTGCCCCGGTGGGTTGGACTTCTTCGAGCATGACACATCCGTTTTACAGGAAGGTCCCTTTCACACATACATTCACTCACACATATCGTAATTTAGATCCCAACCAGAGGCTGATAACCTCCTGATCAGGTACCCCCAGAGGTATTGATTTGGTATGGGAACATGGGGGACTTTGTGACCACGACCTATTTAACGTGCCCCAGCCACCACTAGCGAACACGATGGTCTTTAGCCAGGTCCAAGTGCCGATCTCGCAACCATCAGAATTGTAGGCTCCGCCGCGGACAGAACCCACAACCCTTCCGATGCGAGCCCGACGCTCTACTGACTGAGCTACCGCGGCTCTGAGTAATGAGTAAATGAGGATAAGATAGATAGGAATAAAGTATACGATAGAGATAAACAGTAGTAGATATATAGTAATAGATAAATAGTTAAAAAGGAGTTATGGAATTTAATTATGATAGGTAGAAAAGAGTTAGGGAACGAATGATAGTTAGAAATACAAACATGAAGTGATATCAAAATAGTAAAAAAGTTAGCGAGAAATGAAGGGCACACTAGATAAAGATACAGGGAGACTAGATAGAAATACAGAGAGACTAGATAGAGATACAGAGAGACTAGATTGATATACAGAGAAACTAGATAGAATATAGATACATAGAAAGAGAGAGAAAAAGACCAAGATAGAATGGAGAGATAGAAATAGAGCCAGATAAAATAGAGATATAGATAACAGTGGGAACCAGATAGAAAAATAAAGAGGTATAAAAAAGAGATATCCAGATGGAATTGTTAAAGGAAGAATGAGAAAGATGACAGAATTATAACATAAGAGGTAGAGTATATACTGAGTTGTTCAAAGAGGTGGAGAGTAATAGATGGAAATAAAAAGAGGACACGATAAAGATTATCGCAGGGATGACGACTGGATGTAGTTAAAATAGAGAAACAAAGACAATGAGATATAGGTAGCAAAAGGTAAAGAAAGAATTCAATAGAGATTTGAAAAGGGAGATTCTAAGATGAAGAACTAATGTGGATTTTAATACGTCTGATAGAGATACTGAGAGAGAGAGAGAGAGAGAGAGAGAGGGTGAGAAGAAAATAGTAGAAAGAATATCCAAGAAATTGCATTTTTGAAGTTTTATTCCTGACCCCCCCCCCATTTGGAGATTCTGAATTCAACAATACCTTTTTCAGGACTCAATGGATTTTGGTCTCTAGGATTATTCGGCATTACTATTCAGTATCACAACTACATGCGTCGAGTAAAATGGAGGGAAGATACGGCATTTAAAAAAAGTATATGAAGCTGCATATTTAAACAAGAAATTTTTTATTTTATTAATTTATATTTATACCATATCAAACATATGAACCCAATAACATAACATTGAGAAAATATTAAAATTACAGATTATACTATAGACGATAATACAAAAGACAGTACATCTGTACAGCAATTTTAAAATCTTTACAAAACACTGTTAACAGCCTAGAAGCCATGTAAATTTTCTCAATCCTCCTTAGTTCCATAACGCAAAATATTATGTTATACCACTTAATCCTTTCTTTCCCATACGTTTTCTCCATAACATATATCACATTTCCTCCGGAATGCCATGAACATTAGAAGACATTTGTTTAAGTGTACCATTAGAGTGGTCACAAAAAATCAACTTTAGAATTTCTACCGCGGCACCCCCCTAAAAGTTGCCAATGGGCTAGAAAATGTGATTGGCAAAGTTTTAGCTCATTCTAATAATACTAACCCGTGCCTCATTGAGGTTAAAATTAAGAAAAACAGCGATTTTTAGCAAAAAATTGTAGTTTTTACACTTTAAAAATTGAAACTATTCGTCCTAGAAACCTGGTTCTTGTCTTATTTCATAGGACATTTTATTGACTTGATGTTTGATCTCCATCCACTTTTTTTGCTAAAACTTACAGAATGGTATTTAGCATTTTTCATGTAAGATCGTAGAAGATATCCTCAAAAGTGAATTTTTTTGCAAAGCCCTAAAATCTTTACAATATTCAATTACATCTGCTTTCCAGATTTTGCTTTTGTATTTTTCATTTTGTACATTAAAAGGCTTTTGTTAGAGGTATTTTCAAAAATAAATCCAACAACATTCAAATTCAAAATGAAGGAATTAGGGGTAAAGAAGAGGAATCAAGGAGTAAAAATAACAACAAATAGTGTTCAAATGTATTTACTAATTATATTGTTGAATTATAAATCATTACATTATTATTATTTAAATATACAAATTAGATGGTAATTACAAATTAAGATGGTAATGTCTTAGATATTGTAGATTTTAAAGAGTCTTGAAAAATGTGCCTACATTCAGATACACCTTGTTAAAGTATTTCAGAAACAACTTGTGAGTGGTATTTAGCATTTTTCAGACATTAGGTCATGACCCACAGAATTTAATTCTAGGTAGAAGTATCATACGACTCCGCAACTGATATAATCAAAAATAGATTTAGAAATTCCGATTTATAGGGAGGTGTTATGCACTGGGATGGGAAATTGCTTCCAGATTCGTTGAGTGAAGAAAATGTGGATCGGATAGCGATTTTGGTTACATGTGGCGATGAAGAACAGTTGATAGGTGTTCCAATCCTTGAAAATAGTACGAGGATAATTCAGGCAAAAGCTGTATTATCAGCAGTTGAGCATTTTTTTTGGCGGGGGGGGGGGGATCCAGGCATTGTGTTTTGATACAACGGCAGTAAATACTGGTCGCCTTAGGAGAACCTGCGTTTTGCTATAGTGGTTATTAGAGAAAAACTTTCTGAATTTAGCATGTCGCCACCATATTTTAGAAGTTGCTTACAAAGCAGTTTTTAATTACAAAATGGGCACATTCACTGGTCCTCAGCCAGATATTTTTTGAAAATTCCAGACTGGGTGGTCTAAGATAGACAAGAAGAAATACAAACAGGTATAGAAGATAAAAATATTAGAAATAAAATAAGTTATCCAGACCAAATTTTTAGTTTTATTTTTGAACAATTAAAATAACGACAGCCCAGAGAGGACTATAAAGAATTCATCCAACTTTGCTTAGTTCATTTAGGGCGTCTTCCTCAAAAAGACATTACTTTTAGAGTACCTGGTGATATTCATCACGCCAAATGGATGGCAATTGCCATTTATTCTCTTCAAATGCATATTTTCAGGGATCAATTTTCGTTAACTGATTTAGAGAGAAAAGGTATTGCATATATTTGTTTATTTATAATCAATATTTATGTAAAAGCATGGTTCAATGCCCACAAACCCACTTTGGCCCCCAACCTAGACCTACAATTATTAAAATCTTTAGTTACCTACAGGAAAATTGATAAAGAGGTTGCAGACAAGGCCCTGTCTAAAATAATAAACCAACTGTGGTATCTGAACTCGGAGCAAGTTGCATTTTCATTTTTCGATGTTACTTTGGGAAGAAATGTTAAAACAAGCATGGTTGAAAAATTAAGTAGAAAATGAAAGTGGTTGATTAGAAGTAGAAAATGATGAAGATGATTGTGATGATAGAAATGTAAAACCAAAACTCAATATCCCACAAGTTGTTCAATTATTGGACAAAGAAATTAATTATTTTGTTTCAGCTTGAATTCTAAATTTTTTTAAAGAGATTTGAAATCGATACAGATTTTTTAAATACTGATCCCGATATATGGTGTGAAAATCAACATTATTTAAAAGCTAAAAAAATAAAAACATTACCACCTTAATTTTTAATTACCACATAATTTGTATATTTAAATAATAATAATAATATAATGATGTATAATTCAACTATATAATTAATAAAATACATTTGAGCACTATATGTTGTCATTTTTACTCCTTGCTTCCTCTTCTTAACCCCTAATTCCTACATTTTGAATTTGAATGTTGTTGGATTTATTTTTAAAAATACCTTCAACTAAAGCCTTTTTAATGTACAAAATGAAAAATACAAAAGCAAAATCTGGAAAGCAGGTGTAATTGAATATTGTAATGTTTTTAGGGGCTTTGTATAAAAATTCAATTTTGAGGATATCCACTACGACCTTACCTGTAAAATGCTAAATGCCATTCTATCCGTTATACCAAAAAAAGCGGATGATGTCAAACTTCAAGTCAGTAAAATTTCCTATGAAATTAGACAAGAACCAGGTTTCTAGGATGAATAGTTTCGATTTTAAAGCGTAAAAACTACAATGTTTTGCTAAAAATCGCTGTTTTTCTTAACTTTTACCTCAATGAGGCACAGATTGAGCTGAAACTTTGCCAATCACAGTTTCCAGCCTATTGGCAAATTGAAGGGGAGTGCCATAGAAGATTGGGCGGAAATTTTTTTCCCCATATACCTTGTGACCACCCTAGTGTACCATGCTGTGGAATAAAAGTAAAGATTTAAATGCATTCGTTACGATATTCTCTGCAATGAAACGCTTGAAGCTCGATTATTCAGCAAAGTACACCTTTTTTTTAACCTCTTTGTAAGGAGAAATGGATTAGTGAGTAAATGAGAGATTTGAACGATAGCTCATCCTGTAAGTGACCTTCCAGGTTTATGACAATTGAATCAATTTTCCTTTTGCAACGTCTAAGTCATTCAAAGTTAACTAATTCAATCAAAAGTAAAAAATTAGATAAGCATTAGCATTTTATTAAATGCCACATATTTAGTTCTTCCTTTAAATAGCTTTGCAGTAAGCATTTAATTACTATTTTACATGATCATTTACTACACTGCAACTTATGATTAAGATATATTTTATGACAGCAAATGAGAATTAATGTGAAGTTCATTATTGGTCTTCTAAAAATGCTGTGTACATTTCGCTAGCGTACGTGGCACAGAACTAATTTGTATTTATATATAGGCGAATGTCAACAGTATAAAATCAACCACTATGAAATTCATTCTGCCAGGAAGTTTAAATATGCTTCATTTGAGCAATGGAGCTTCATAATATTACTTAAAGGGCATAACAACTTGCTGCTCTAATGAAATTCTCCGGAAATCCAACTACTGAAAGTAATGCAATATCCGGGAGATAGAAATCAGTGCAATAAAGAAAATAGGATGAAATCTAGTTTTAGAACTTCACAAAATGTAGAATTTTCTTTCACTAAGGGAATGCGATGAAGTAGACGTTCAGAATCTAATTGTGGTAACACGGCAAGTGTGTTTCCAGCCACGAATTTCACTGTAAATTAACACACCAGCAAGAGTGAGAGACCGGGCATATACTTTAAAGTAATTTCACTTCAGGGATTTGAAATACCTTTACGTGAATATGGATGCAAAATTCACTATAAAAGAATTGACATAAAATGGAAAGGACAACCATTTTCCAAAAAAATATAAGTCAGAAAGTTTAGCTCAGATGCTATGCGATGTTGCTAGAATTGTACTTCCCTAACATGTCGTACCCCGGCAAGAAAAGTGACACAAGTCAAAAAATAAAATTTTTGAATGTTATGTCATTGAAAAATATGTATGAGGTGCCCCAGCGTATTATATTACTATTTTAGAGAATATAATAGAAGTTATACCACCGTAAATACTTACCTAAAATTTAAAAGAAGCTTATACTATTTCAATATAAGTTTTTTGGTATGCTTTAAGTTGATGTTCCTCAAATTCTGCAATTTTGACTTGTGTCACTTTTCTTGCCGGGGTGCGATATGTCTGCTGGTATATAGTGCTTTACGAACATACGTGACAGAGTAATTGAGGCTATTTATAGATTAGAGATACAGGCAACAAACTAACATAACTAATAGAAGATCAATCGCTACTATTCTTTCTACATTTTAACTGCTTAGTTTAAATATGCCTGATTGGACTTATGTAGTACATGATTATAATATTGCAAAAACTAGACAGAATTACTCTAATGAAATTGTGTTCAACGATCTATGGAAGTCAATAAGAAATCCGGAAATGGAAATCAGCAGAAGATGGAAAGGGTGAGCGAACTCGAAAATTGGCTCCGTCATCCGGGAATTGTGTTCAGAACAAGCGAATCGTATGCAATTGAAGGATATGCTCAGAAGAAAACAGTGATAGTATGGCGTGAGCAGCTTTTGATTGGTTATGGAGTTCCATGTCGCAAGAGCCGTATTTGCACATGCTGAGCCAGACACGAGACAGATAACGTTAAGTAATGAACCTACACAAACAAAAAAAGGAAGAACAGAAGAGAGAAATGCACTCAGGGAGGTGAAGTTTCTGTCCTGTATTATATCAGAAATAAGTACTAACACCAGTAAGAAGTACACGAAATACTAAATTATGTATTAAAATTTTGTGTAATAGTTGGAGTTATAAAATGTACCATATACACTCCATAACAAAAATAATCGAAGCACCAAGAAGGAGTGGTCCGATTGCTACAAAAATGGGTGGATGTGAAAGAACACACATAGAAAAACAAACGATTCAAACTTATAAAAACAATTGAATGATTTATTTCAGAGTTGGACCGTTACGAAGGGAGGAAGTCAAATAAGGCATAGGTCCCCCTTTGGCCTGTATGCGTCACCCGGCGTGGCATAGACTGAAAAAGTTCCCGGATGGTGTGGAATTTCTTGCCGTCTCCAACTTCCGAGCTAAAGGGTCAAGATTCCGGGATGGTTGCCCTTCTCATAACGTCCCAAATGTGCTCTACGGGAGAGCAATCAGGAGACCTAGCTGGCTAAGGAAGTGTTGGGAAAGCTCGAAGACAATTCATAAGAACCCGTGCTGTGTGCTGCTTATCTTGTTGAAAAGAATGTCGCAAAAGTATCCCAACCAGTCGTCTACGTACCGTTGTGCTGTAAGTGTGTGCAAATGACTAGCAAAGAGCTCTCAAGGAGATGGCACCCATGTGGGCATGTGTGGTGTGAGATAGTCAGGACAGGATCCCCACGCTGCCCTGTGCGTCTCCTGAGACGTCTGCGGCTGTCGTCAGGAGACACAGTTGAAGACGAGACTCATCACTAAAGACTATACGTCCCAAGTCAACGCCGCTCCAAGTGGATCGAGCTCCTACTTGGTGCGTCGATTTTTTATAAGAGTATACATTTCTTATAAATGAATTTAACCCTTCAAGTGATTTCGACGAGATATATCGTTCATCAAGGTCTGATCCGTTTTGCTAATGACGAGATATATCGTCCATTATGTCTTCAATTTCGAGAATGACGAGATATATCATCGAATATATTTTCAATTGCGCTAATGACGAGATATCTCATCGAAGATATCTTCAATTTTGCTAATGACGAGATATCTCGCCGAAGATACGTTCAATTTGCTAATGACACTATACATCGCCGAGACAAACCACAGGGTTCAAATAAGTTCTGAAAAGTGATTAACGACACCGCCATTAATGAATTGAAGCAAATAAGAAAGTTAAGCGGAGTTGAGCGGGTTTGATGGAATTATCGAATCTACTTTCCCTTCTTGTTAATTGAAGCCGCTTTCTTTTTTCCACTGCAACGCAATCCACTTTCTATTCCACTGCAACGCAATCCACTACCACAATCGTGTGCCCTAACAATGGCAAATAGTTACTCAAGAGGCAGACGTCAATTTCCGAAATGGATCCCGACGGGAGCAGTAGTTGTATACCTTTTCCACTTGGGATAGTCACTTCCGAAGTGGACTTCTTTCCATTTAGGCCTAAAAGGATCACAAGTACTACGCCTTAGAAAAGACGCTATTGGACCATCACTACTCAGTCTCCAATGAAACGGTGCTATGTTATTTCTGAAACTTTGAAATTGTAGTTACTACTCCTTCGAGCTGTCGGGCCTTAGTAGCACGGTTGGAAGAGTAGCAGATGATTGCATAATTCGAAACAATATCCCGTGCATGTGACCACTGCACGGTTAATCTGTCTCAAATGTCCTTACGTTGGCATGGTGTCAAATGGGGTGCCAGTTCAGGTATTGATCTCATCACCCGACTGTGGTTCAAAATTACGATTTCCCTTGGGGATGGATATCTGATTCCTAGCTAGTTGGGTTGCTATAAATACTCTTGGTTAAGATACACTACCCTACAATAATGGACAGCGGCTTTGCATCAAATCCGACTACTTGTTTGGGGGTGTTTTTGTGGTATAGACTGGGACCTTTGCACGTTGTTCCTAGTTAATTGAACGCCGACACCTGAACCAACATTTTTTACAATCAGAAACTTCCTAC
Organism: Metellina segmentata; assembly: GCA_947359465.1. NCBI lineage: Eukaryota > Metazoa > Arthropoda > Arachnida > Araneae > Tetragnathidae > Metellina > Metellina segmentata. The sequence continues at coordinate 120,967,686 of OX375881.1, forward strand.
GCTCTGGTAATTTTAAGGAATAAACGAATTTTACTTCCAAGACGACAACGCTCCATGTCATGTTGCAGCATCTGTCGAGCAGTGATATCAAGATATGAATGTAAAATGTTTTACCATCTCAGAGTCCCCACCTAAACCCCATAGAACATTTTTGGGACGCGTTAGAGCGACGCTTATGGGCCAGGGAACCACGTCCGAAATTTACAGCTGAGCTGGCGACCTTCTTGCAGTAGGAATGAACACAAATACCCATAGCTGTGTATCAAAGCCTTGTTGAAAGTGTGCCCAGAAGGGTTGCTAGTGTCATTGCAGCACGTGGGGGACCGTCCCCCTATTAAACATGTATTCGTTCTCGTATTCTATCAAATCATGCTGTCCGGTCCATTATTGTAGGGTAGTGTACTCGTATAACCTATAACAAGTACATAAGGTAATTTTGTGCAATTCTCTAACTAGCACCATCACACACTCCAGTGTTAGTGGACAGTGTACCAGTGTGGTTGGGATAAATAGAATAGGCGTGGTGGGGTAGCTTGAGTTACATGTAGACTGTGAGCAATGCTATAAAGATGAGCCTCGAAAAGTGTGACAAACATGTCGACTAGTAGTCACGTGGCTGTTTTGAGAAATATTGACTTTGTTAGCCGATTTGGTATCTTATCGCCTCGTTTGGCGATATAACACTTGATGACAGGGAAAGTGTGCAAATTCGCATTTCTATAGAGTGGCGACAAAAGTGGGGAAATCGCTCAAGTCTACTACTATGACATGATCAATCAGTGGAGCAATCAAATGTTCAATCCATGGATGGGCATCTTCTCTCGACACGTGGGCCAATTAGATGAATGTCAGGTCGAAAGGTTAGTTAGCCAGCAGACGAAAAGGTTAAGTTATTCTAAGGGTTTCTCGTTAGAACTAGGTCGGGACACACGATTCTGGGACACAAAAAAATGTTTACATTATTCATTGTACCTTTAAATTTACTTTATGTGTGGGGAATACGAAAATTGACTTGAACATATTGATACTTTTTGTAATAAATAATTCAAAATATTTTCCATCTCCTTAGCTTTCAAACAATACCTAGTTCTAGAAAAAATTTGAATTAGTTTTTTAGTTCCAAGTGTGTTTGTTAGGTACATGTACAGACATGTTTCTCAAACTTTAATTTTGATTTCTTAACAGCTGTATTTTTGCAATATGATGCTATGTTCAGTGATAACTCAACAATAAATTGATCTATTCTAATTGTCTATGTCTACATTAAATGTTTTGCCGCTCAGTCAAAAGTTATTTGTTAAGAAATGAATTTTTAGTTGATTTTTTAAACTACCGAAATTGCTGAAAAAATCTTGATTTTTAGACTTTCTTGAGGGCAAAAAATTGCATTTTCCCTAATAACTTGATTGAGGAAAACTTGGAATTGGGGGAAAACTTGAAAAGTAATCTTAGGAAAAATTGCCAATAGTGGGGAATTGTCTTTCTGAACAAATTAGGATTTAAGGTATCATTGTTCTAATAATATACAGGACGAATTAGATCTAAATTAGGTAATTTGTGATTAGATAATTCTGAATTTTTCAAACTGAAATAAGCATATCTATAAAAAAAAATTGGATTTTTAAAGTCAAAACTAAAAAAATCAAATCTTCTAGTATATAAGTACACCTTAAGCACAATTAATCACTTTTATACTGTCAGTTTAGAGCAGAAACTCTTAAACCGACATCGGGTACAGCCAACGCCTCCTTACTAAACGCCCGATACGAGCTTCATGACGTACTGAATGTAGGCCCAAGCGCATTTCTCTATGGTTTCCCGTATTGACAATTAATCGCTTTTGGCGATATACTTTCCTACCTCTTAACGCTAATGCAAAAAGAAAAGGATTACAAGACTTGTGAATTGGCGCGTACCGAATAAGTCTTTAGAAATTTTGTTGCAGCTGCTGGACGTGTTTTTTGTTCGATGCTTATAGTTTGCTGAACATTAATCATCAGTTACTACATTAAACAGATGCTGTTTTAAATTTCATAACGCATTAGCAATGTCCTATAAGTGTGTTGTCCCATTTTGTAGAGGCAGTAATAACTCTGAAGATATATAAAAAAACTGTTTATAAGTTTCAAACAGACCCAAGTTTACGAAAGAAATGGTTGACAGCGATTCTCGAGATCTTATTATGAAAAACAATTATCGGGTACGTAATTCAATTCATATTGCTTTAAGAAACTTATTCTTAACTAGCAAAATACCCGACTTTACTTGGTGTGAATTGATTTACTCTAGATTGTAGATATGATCAAAATATGTAATGACTTATGTCTTTCGTAGAATAAAATAATATTTTAACACCTTTCGCTATCTTTATAATTTCGACCACTTACTTTGGACACAAATCCTATACATGCATATCCATTCATGTAATACATTTCACATATATCGCACCCTTGCTTTAGGACAAAGTTACAAAATGACGAAAGGTGACATTGAGGTTACTACTACAAAATACGATTTTGAGGGAAATTTTGAATTCCCTTTCTTAATATTTTTCATGTTCGACTTAATTAATAAAATCAACGATTTACGGTGAGTGCTCTCGCACACATAGTCAACAGAACAATAGTTTTTTTTTTACTTGCGGCACTCTTGCATCCTGGACACTGTGGAATTTCGCAATCTTCTCATGGCATAATGGACAATATGCATGATTTTCAAAATCCTTTTTAAAATGAAAGAGCACGAAGAACTACGAGTACGCGGGCGGCTAAGAATACGCAAGGAAATTTCACCTTGTTGACAACACTGCGGAGAATCGCCATTGTGACGTTTTAGTTATGCTGCTACTGTGTTAGATTACAACTTGTCACCATCGATTTGCTAAACGTTGTTTTCAATTTACAAGGTAAAATTCAATTTTCTTACTTTTCTATGCAATTTTTCGATCATAGAACGCAAGTATTTGTCATTATATAGAGTGAAATAATTTTTATAAACTTATTTCAGATTAAAGCATATGTCATAAGCTACGAGTTGGTGTAGCAAGAGTTTATCTTTCTGTGACTTTCAGCCATTTAACAGCGGTTTCGTCAAGCGCAAACGAGGAGGTCCAGAGTTCGCAACAGATTTCACAAATTAAGGTTAACATTCATTCAACTTTACCACTTCCAAAGCAAAATAAAAACGAAAATGTGAACCAGAAAAGAAAGAGACATGCGCTTAAGTCTGAAATCATGACATCTTTGCCTATTAAAGCCCTTTTGGAAGATACAGAAAAAAAAAGCAAAAGGAAAAACAAAAGATTTTTACCAAATCAGAAAAGGGAAGTGAGAGGGTAAATATAAAATGTACAAAAAATAAACAAAACGTAAAAAAAAAGGATTGACTTTTCTTATGACGACCTACAACCATCAACGAGCTCAGCCTAGCCTATGTTTTCTGCTGAAGATGATGATACTTTAGTTATTTGCCCAGGATGTGACAATTCATATAACGAAGACTGGATTCAATATGGATTGTGCAAAGATTGGTGGCACGAGAATTGCAGTGCATACGAACGCAATGGGCCTTTTGTATGCGACTATTGTTTGGAGATATCCGGTGCGCACTCTTAGCCACCCATGTAAAGCAAGAGTACGAAATTTTAATTTTTAAATTTTATATTTTTCTTACTTAAATGATAATTGACAAATTCATGTAGCCTGGATTTATTGATTCAACAGTTGAATAAAGTACACTGTGTACAATTATGAAGCTTATATCTTAATTACTTTACTTTTTATAAATAAAAAAACACTAGGTGCGTACACTTACTCTCCTTTCCCCAATACTATTAAAAGATTTTTGTAAAGCAAAAAATGTGTGATGTATTGGATGCAAAACATAAATCAAGAGAAGAATCAAAACGTGAAAACTGCAAGCATTTACAAATTGAGAATATTAGTCTTGATATTTCTATTTCTTTATTTCCTGATAAAGATATTGGAATCAATCATTGTTTTGTATAATTTGTTATAGGGTGGAATATAGTTTTCACATTTACTTGAAAGTCAAGCATAACTTGCCACATGATGCTTAGTAGATAGGTAATATTTAGTGGGAGTCGTATATATATTCAGCTCTTGTTTAAAGAACAATAAATCAAAAATTAAATTTCATTTTATAAAACCTTTATTCTAATACATCAATTCGTTTATAAGAAAATTATTTTTATAGATCTAATATTTGCAGTGGAATGTATGCACAAATTATACAAATACAAATATTGACGACCAGCTACAGGCTCAAGCCCAACAAGGCTGGTCCTTTGTTTATGAATTCTCCAATTCCCACTGACTATCCAATTGTGTCTTAAATTCGTACACTCCCTTTGAATTAATTATATTTTCTGGCAACGCGTTCCAACTGTCTATTACCCTATTAAAGTAGTAGTTTTTCCTTAAATCCCGATTAAAATGTGTCTTATTCAATTTATACCTATGACTCCTTGTTCTGTTATCCCTATTGAAATTTAAGCCCTCTGTGTCCCCTTGTTTTACAAACTTGAAAAGCTGAATCAAATCCCCCCTCCTTCTTCTTCTTTCCAGTGTATACATGTTTAGCTTACTTAAACGTTCATTATAGTCGAAATTTGCTAGCCCCTATATTATGCATGGTATAAAGAACTAAAAATGAAATGTAGTGTCAAATTGCAAAAAGTTGTTTTTAATTATTTTTGTAACAGTATTGTATTTAAAATTGTGAAAGAAAATTAAGCTTATCATCAGTTCAAAGCATTTTTCTTATTCATTGTCATGTATTACATAATTATGTATTACACATGTCGTGTGTTTATACTCATACTGATGAATTATATTGATTCCATATAAATATTGATGATATGATATGTGATTTTTAGTATTTGATGTAAATCCTCATAGAAGAAAATGATTGTTTGGCATTCATTTTGAAAATGAAGCCTCTGAATTAATTTTTATACTGATTATAACAATAACAAAGCATTAGTGTTAGAATTTGAAGAGGGAAATGGGATAGGTGCATTAATATTTGTAAGTAATAAAATAAAAAAATTCTATAATTTCATTTCAGCAGTTACATTTTATGATCTGTGGTTTAGTAATTAAAAAATTTGCAGACTTTAAAAAAGCAAGCGATATTTTTAAATAACATAAATTCTGAATATTTTGTTGATTTGAACACGGGAATATGACATCGACATGACGGGAACATGACGTCACAGAATCGTGGTATGGCCTTTTGTTATAGGAGGCGTTGGTACAGCAGCCTCGTGCAGATAGTGTGATATATTTCTTTTGGGTTATTTTATTTATCATGAATATAGAATGACAACGGAATTAACTACCAAGGCAGTATGGGAAGTTTGAAAACACTGCGACGAGGAAAGTCTACACACATAAATACATGTATCTAAATGCTGTAACTTTAAAAATATTTTCTTAGAGACAGAGAAAAAGCTATATACATTTTGGACAGGTCTTGGTAAAGAATCTGAAGTGTAAATATTTTATCTACAGGATATTATTATGATAAATTAATAAAGGAAATAGATGTGTACAGAGTGTATTTATAAGAAATAAACTAAACTAGAAAAGCGTATTTTAGTTAATCTATAGGAAAACACATTTAAAATGCTAAAAAATCTCTTAAGAATCACTGATAGAACAACAATTTAAACACAGTTTTATATATTTCACGCGCTCGATATAATGGCAAGATGATTTTAAGAAGTAAGAAGTAAGTTTACAATTTATCCTGAGCGTGAAATCTAACTTTCATCAATATTGTGTCATACTTTTTAAGCTAAATGACCAATGATTGAAATTAAAAAAGTCTAGGAATTCTTGGAAATTCAATTGCAACAAATTCTAAGAAAAGTTGGGTAAGTAACTGTAATACCTAAGAAACGTAAACTGAAAAGACAGATTTATGAAACAGTTCCGTCCTTATGCGTGGTAGAAAGAAGTTGTATGGTGTTAGGTGTACATGCCAAACTAGTAACTCTAGTTTCAAAAACAAAATATTTTTATATAGCTCTTCGTCATTAACTTATTCGAAAAACTAATTTTTTCTTCAGACAAAGAGCTCCTTACGCTTTTAAAATACGATAAGTTACAGTGACAAAATTTAAGAAAAATTAAAATATCGTTCAATCAAGAGTTATCAAGAAAGTATCTCTCTATATTAAAAAAATGTTACCGCCGACGCAATATTGAAAACTGTGTTGTTTAGCTCGATTCTTAGACGGTTTCCCGAGAAAGTAGTGATCGGAAAAAAACAAAATTAACATGGTTTGTTCTTCATCGTATTCCCTGGACAATTATTAAGATTTTTTTCCGATGCGGCTATTAGTATAGGGTTTATTAAGTGTCAAAATTGAAGAAGCGAAATTTCTTCCGCGTGTGAGCAAAACACATTCAAATTTTCAGTCTTCAGCCGTGAGTTTTTTTAAGAGTACCTCTCAACGTAAATTTTTGCAGCTCGTCAAGTTTTTTTTTAATTTCAATTTCGTTCTTGATAATATTTTTTTGAAATTCGGGAAAAATCGGGACATTTTTGTAACTTTTTTTTAAAAAACTGCCGTATCTATATGTTATTACTATTAGTTTTTAATTTTTAAAATATCGCAGTATACCTCAGAATGTACTCTTTCTTACGGTACTATTATTTTTGAAGTCGGTTAATAATTAAATTGGATGCGATCAAAAGTTGGTCATACAAAATTCGGAATCTTTGGATATTTTCGCTACTTTTTGTTAAAATCGTTATATCTACAGCAAAAACCATTATTTTTTAAATTTGAGAACATCACTGAATACATTACATTACACTATTTCTTATGGTACAATTATTTTTAAAATTGGTTAATAAATAAAATCAATGCAATTAAAAGTTGGTCATACAATTTTCGGAACTTTCAGATCATAATTTCCGATACAAAACTAAAACTGTCATATCTATATCGTATTACTATTAGTTTTTAATTTTGAAAATATCGCAGTATACCTCAGAATATACTCTTTCTTACGGTACAATTATTTTTAAAATGGGTTCGTAAATAAATTCGATGCAATCAAAAGTGGGTCACACAAATTTCGTATTTTTTATTTCGCGGAGCAGGTTTCGCTAAGCAGGCACGCATATGAGGGTTGTATGTTTCACCATCGGGTTTGCCAGATATCAAATTTATCGTAACAACAATGGACAATATGCATGATTTTCAAATTCATTTTAAAATGATAGAGCACGAAAAACTACGTAGAAAAATGCCACTTAAACTGCAATCTGACGACATTAATTATATTTAAAACACTTTTCCCCCCTCAAGTCCTGCAGGTCGCCTCAAAGTGTGCTTTTTAGCCGGCGAGGGGGTGTACCTGGGCGGAACGGGTGAAGTACGTCGGGAGAGTTTTCTCCTGGTAGGGTCACCCAAGGCGTGAAGGCCGTTCCACTATGCTCAGCTAAGACCTGCAGGCACCGGAGCAAAGTCAGTCTTCTCTCCATTGGAGCTCCAAGTACCTTGTACCAATAGAAGCTGCTTTTTCCCTTCTCCATGAAATTATATCGCCTATAGTAAAGGCTGGTTTACGATTCTGCGTATGTGCAACTGCGTATGCTCCGCCTTAACGCATACTCGGAGGATAGTCGTTTACAGTTTTGCGTATGGGCTTGCGTCGGAACGAGAAATCCAGCTTTCGATTATGCACACTAGATGGCGTGTTTACTTTTCGCGCGCTTTCTTGATCCATTTCAGTATTTTTTTACGAGCGTTTTTTTTTCTACCGTCTAATGTTTACTTTAACCAATTTTGAGAACCGTTGTTTTTTTTTTCTTTTTCCACGGGAGACATTTTTGTAGGTACTTGAGAACATTGCGAAACTAACATCACTTAGGAAACTTTTAACTCCGAACAAAACCAAAATTAGAATAAACAAGTAAATCTCGATTTCTAAAAAATATTGTACCGATTGTGAATACTCAGATAAATCAACATTAAACTATTTTCTTTCCAAAACAACTATCTACTTTAAACTGAGACTATATATAAGTGTTAAATTTAATCAGAGTATTAAAAACCAAAATGAAATGAAGTTACATGAATAATTTGTTTTAAAATCTTTTTACTTTTGAAGCCTTTTATGTGAGATTGAAGGAAAACACGAAATTTGATATCTGATGAGGGTTTCTAGTTATTGAAATGTAGATAAATATATCTTCGATTTACTCATTATCAGGGTGTCATGGTTTTAATCAAATGATTTTTTTTAATTCACTGATTTGAATCACAACAAATCACAAATTTTTTATAACTAAGTAAATACACCATGGAAGTTGTAAAACGCTTTAATGTTTCTGTACTCATGGTGATTTCAGCATTAATGGCTTCACTAAGCTCAGAGAGAACTGGGTCAATTAATGCATATTATAAAAGATTGCAACAGCCAGTTGTAACATATTAGAATATACTATATACTGGAAACAGTAATGTAAACACACATGGCATCATAAATCTAAATGCCAGGAAGAGTAACGTATAAACATTCCTGATTAACAGCACTCATTTTTTAACACTCAAAAGTATGTATGCAACACAGTTTGATTCAAAATTATAAACTAAAGGGTAGTTTACTAAAGAGAAAGAGGCTAAATTACTTCCTACTAGTGTTTTTTTTTAGGTATTTGTCAGTTAGCTTATTTTTGTGGTGTGCAATAGATTAAAGAGTAGAAATATACATTTTCACACACACAGCCATTAACATGTCAGCAGGAAGAAAGAAGCAGCCTACAGAAATTTAAAAAATCTGATTTTTTTACACCCTGCTCATTATATTTAATCCAGCCAACCACCGAACAAAAATTTAGTTGTCCATACAAACCTCATTTTCCTGAAAATTTGTATCATCTTTTGTAAAATCTACAAATTTTTTTTCACATTAAACAGAATAAAGTAAGCTTTAATGAATTGGAGTATGTATATTTTATCATTGGGTTGGTGCTATAAATTCAAATTGTCAGCATTCCATTTCTGCCCAAGATTTTTTTAAACTTGAACAAAACACACCTTGAATGTTGGGAAGTATTGAATTTTTAGTCAGCGAAACATTTTCCAATGATATATTCTGTAGTTAATTTAGTTTCAATAGAAATGTTATTTTGTACTGAGGGTTTGAATATGTTTCTTGTGTCAACTCACTACAATAGGAAAATTACTGTGTTTCTCATATTTCAAGAAATTAATTTATGCATACTACATATGTATGTGGTAACCATGTTCTTTTAATCATTTAGATTTAGTTTACCATGTCCTCTCTTTTATGATTTGTGTGTCTTGCATATTCAATCTTATAAGCATTGTTAAATACTTAGTACTAGTCGGGCTGCGCCAGCTAGCGCTCGGCAGTGTGTAATAGTGCTTTTTAAACTTTTTTACACACCGTAATTAAACATGTTTTGATTTGTATATTTTATTCATTTTTGTCATTTATAATACTTGGGAATCCTCAAATATGTCGGCAACATCTCGCAGTCAACTCAAATACCCAAACACGGAATTCTAAATCAAATTAAAAAAGTAAACATTAATTCTGACGCGTGGCCCGATACCGGGTAGCAAAATTACGTTTACATCAAAGGAAGAAATAAAAAGTAAGTTCAAACATAAATATTACAATTTAATTCCTTCTTTTTAATAGAAATTGACCTCGGCTATTTGAAAACAGCAATAATTCAAAATATCTGGGTTATTTTATATATGTTGATTGTTGCCATTCGACGATACACAAATAACGTCGATTTCGGGTCCACGTACGTTAGTGTTTTATATATATAGATAGTTTAAATATATAAGATAATAAGCATAAGAACAATGCAATTTACTATTTCATATAAACTTCCTATTAAGATATTCAAAGAAAATTTAAGTTACTTATGTTTAATATTATACTTGGATTGAATGCCGTTCACTGAGCAAATAATTTCAATTTATAAAATGGATAGGTGGCAAAATACAAGTGAAGTAAACACAGATGAGAATAATTAATTTATAATAAATGTAATATGATGCATGTAATGTGTTATTTTAAATATTTACCTGAAACATTAAGAAATAATTAGTAAGCAAATATAATTTCACTTTATTTAATTTAAGTATTGAAAAAAAATTATTTTATTCTTTTTCTGCATTTGTGACTCAAAATTATATTAAATACAAAACTTGTAAATTTTAAAATGAAACTAGTACTAAAGATTATGAATAATAAAATGTACACACAAGAAATTCTTAGCATTAAATTTATTTAATTATAAATCTATCAATATAAGCAAGGGTGCAATTGTATACAGTCGAATTATGCCCATGGAGTTTACAAAACTATCATGTAGCTCAAGTGTATTCTTTTGCCATTGACAGAGCAACTGATATCTTTCAGAAGTTAGCTTCTTTCTCTTCTTTAGAGAATAATGTCTGAAATATAAAATGAAATAAACAAAATGCAAACTATATAACCACTGGTCATGAAATTCATCTTATGGATACTAATTTTTTGATATATGGTATTAAACATGAAATCACACTGTAAGTTAACTTTCGACTTTCTGAATAACTCAAAAAGAAATTTTATTAAACTGGGAGTGGAGTATGTTTTATATTCAACTAATAACCACTATCTCAGCCTAAGCCATTCGGTGTATCGCCTTGTAATTTTGAACCATGGTCAGATGACGAGGCAACATCAGAGCTGGCACCCCACTCTCCGAACTTCTACACCAACCAAACGTGAGGACTTTCAGCCACGACAGCTTTAAGGTACATCAGCCACCTCTACACTATACGTTTTAAATAACTTACAACACTAACTTAAAACAGTTTTACCCAATATATTGATTATTATCCTGGTGTAATAAGATTATAAAAACTTACATAGCAACACTTTAAAAACTGAATTAATCAACATTTAGTTTTATATCACTTTTAACATGGAAAGTACATTGTTTTTCAAATTTGAGATAGAAATTTTACAGAAGAATCAATTGCGGTTACTGTGTCTTGATTTGATGGGTATTCAAGGATGTTTCAAAATTTCACACAATCACTCGCTGAAAGCAGAGCTTTTAAGGAGTTACATGTAAATCTAGACACATTGCCAGAGTAGATGAAAAATTATGATACTGACTACTCACAATATATAGTTGTCACCTAAGGTAAAATATTAAATGTATTGAGGGGGGGAGGGAAGCAGAGTATAGTAATTAACCTTGTAAACATACATAGAAATGTTTTCTCATAAACAGATATACATCAAATGCATTGCAACTAAGCATGAATAAAATGACACTAGTTTTGAATTACAAACATAAATATTATAAAAATGTTAAGTTATAAAAGATTATTTTACATAGTGTTATTACTTTATAAACGTATTTTTCGTGTCCTTTATCTCCGGAACAGTTTTTGGCACCACTCTTTTATAGGCATAACTTTTCATGTTCTTCGAACATTGCCAACTTCTCAGAAAGTGACTGATCTTGTGACAAAGTAGAATATTGCCAGCGTTTCCATACAAGAATCTCACACTTTATGCATTTACAGTAGAAAACGGTACTAAATTTTGTGTTTTTTTTTAGACACGACAAATTTTAAATATTACCAGAATTATTTAAACAAACCATATTTTAAGAAAATAATGAGTGACCTTTTGTAAGAGAACTGCTCAGTATTGCAGCATCTTCTGTCTTGCTACAGCATTTCCATTGAACATCTGTCCCTGGATGTACTTTCATCACTTAAATGAAGTTGGATATTATTCTGCAAAAAAAAAATTTCAACCAATTAGTTGACACAGGAATTAAAATTCAAAATTTTTAAGGTTTCTCCAAATATGTGCTGTTTGCACCAGAAGCGTCATCTGTTGGAAAGGTTTCAACTGTTGGTGTGTTCTTGAGAAGCCATCGAGCGGTTTCAGCTCTCAGAGTAAGAAACAAATAAGCTACAGTCCAAATGAGGTGTTCTTCCTTGTGTTAAGCATCAGGAAGTTTATTTTGTGAAAAGCGGGTTCGAGAACCAAAACCTAACCTATCATGTGAATACATGTACTTTCTTTGACTTGCAAGGGTAGTGGATTTCAAGTGAGCCCATTACATTTGGTAGTTTGCAGCGGCATACTTTCCTTTGATTTTATTGCTTTCGACAAAGAAATCCCTCTTGATGCCATTTGTACTGATACAAATCCACCACAAGAAAATTGATAATACATTTTACTTGGAAGGTACTTTTCGGTTAACTGGTTTTTAGTCATAATTGTGCGGTAAAGTTTTCAAAAGTGGAAATTTGTTGGTATTTGTTGCAGTCTCGTTCTTCCAGTGCAGTGGCTATTCGGGCTGTGAATCGAAATAATGCTTTCGTTGGCTGTGCCGGTCCGTTCAACAAAACCTTTGAATGCAGAAAAAAGACAAAAAAAAATGTGGCAAAAGAAAGTATAATTTAATCTGACTAAACCAAGAAATTTTCAGTCTTTGTTGAAAGCCTATGTATAGGGGTTTTCATAAGACTTGAACTAAAACCAAAAAACTATCAGTAGAAAAATTAATGAAGATAATTCTGTTTAAAGTAGCGAACTGAAGGATTTTGGTCATCAAACACTATCACTAGGAAAACTGAAAACAAATCTCAGGGTTTGGTTAGGTTTCAACGGTGCAAGGGCCATATTTGGCTGCACCGTTAAATGCGCTGTGAATACATGTCAAGTAATGTACATACACAAAGGTTTTACTGAAACCAAAGAGGGAAATACACTGAGGGAGAAATAGAACCTATGCTGCCTACAACTAGCAGGTAGCTAACTGTGGGTAAAGCCTCCGAGAAACGAAGGCACCTCAATCTCAGGGAAAGAACATTTGCACATAAAAAAACAGATGAAGTTTTTTGTACATTTCCTCTTAACTAAGCACTTTAGTAGAAGTTCAAGTGTTGTGTTTTGTGAGGTTGGGAAAGTAACAATTATTGGTCAAAAGAGGAGGTGGAATGGAATAATTAAACAACAAAAGTTTCCTACATTCACAAATTCTTACGACCACAATAGTTTCAGTTATAAAAAATAAACAGCTATTTCTACAGCGCTTTTCTATCGCTCACTTTAATTTGCCAATAAACTTAAAAATCGCTCATAAACGTTGAAATAAAAGCTACACAACAAATCAACTTCGAAAACAATTTTTCACTAGCATAAACTAAGAGGTTTTATTATTTCGGATGAAACTAGATAAACAAAATATAGACATATTGCAATGCAAATTAAAGATTAGTGTAAATACATGTACTTACAAGGAATTCCCAAGGCCTTTGCAACAGCTGTCCGTCTCTTTCGAAGTCAAATTCGTACATAACGCATGCCCAGTGTTTTATAATGTTTTTTAAACTTCCACAGTCAGCATTCAGCAACTCGCTAACAAGTTCGGTAATGGCGATGTTTAGTTTATTACTCGATTGAATCAAAACATTAGATGCTGGATTTTGATTCGTCAAAGTAGTCGCGTTTGCTTGCGTATGTGCGTCGAGAGTTGGATCTGATGAAGTATAGAATTTGGACCTTGCGTTGCTCTGCAGAGAGGCTGCGTGATCCCGCCCATCTGTCAATCACGTGGTTCTCCTCTATCATTGGTTCGACGCAACCGACGCAGTTGGACATACGCAGAATCGTAAACTGGCCCTTAGTCATACAGCATCGTCTGTCGCGCTGGTAAATCAGAGACGCGTTCGAGGTTTAGATAGAGGGCCTCGTTCGAAAAATATGTGTCAGTCTTCATACAAGCATCGCCCTCTTAGAATCCTCCAATGCAATATTAACGGGCTTAGTTCAGCAGCAACGAGGATTAAACTTGACCAGCTCCTAGAGCTGGCTTAATCGAAAGACGTACAGGTCATTGCTCTTCAAGAAACCAAACACAAAGAGCCCGATAGACTGAAGGTAAAGGGGTACAATATCTTTCGTTCGGATAGAAACACTGGTGGAGCTGGCGGTGGCCTGGCCTTCCTCGTCAGGCACCTTCAGTATCAAAGCATAGATATTCCACAATTAGAAAATACTAAGCTTGAAATCCAGGGCATTTTGTTCCCTTGGAGGGTCAAAAACTTTAAAGTCTTCAACTCTTACCATCCTCCTTGCTCTTCAAGTTTGCCTGACTGCCTGCTTCACTGGTCTGATGAAAATACCTTTTTCCTCGGTGATCTAAACGCTAAAAACCCTAACTGGGGTTGTTCTAATAGTAATGCAAGAGGAAATGCACTTTTAAATCTTGTGAATGATGGGAGCTTTGTGATTCTTAATGATGGTTCTCCCACGCACCTCTCATACAGCTACAATTCTAAAGAAGCGCTGGACATCTCCATCGTCAGTCCAGATATTTACCCACATTGTAGATGGACTGTGTTAAACAATATTGGTAGCGATCATTATCCCATCCTTATTGAATTGGATATAAATCAAAAGACCTTTACGGATCGTAGGAACTACTGGAATTTCAGGAAAGCCGAGTGGTATTTCTTGAATCATAAGCCGAAGAAGCTGCAGATATTTTGGGAAAACATTACAAAAATATAAGCAAACTGTCCTTCACTGCCCAAGACAAGACCATCGAGCGCAGGGCTAGAGATCTTGCGCATGGACACCGCAACACGAGGGCAAGAAATCCCTTATTCAGCAATCTTTTCTCTCCGCAAGATTTAGAACTCGCTATCGAAGATCTGAATCTTCTCAGGTGTCCTGGCATCATACCGTTGGCATCTATGGAAAAATGATTTTGCATCTTGGTATGCAGGCAAAGAAGAGATTGCTTGACATCATTAATCTCTCCTGGAGAAAGGGTCGACTACCCAAGAACTGGAAAAAGGCAACCATTATCCCAATCAGGAAATCAGACAAAAATGCACTCTCCTGAAAGTTACCGACCTATTGCTTTAACAAGCATTCCATGCAAAATTATGGAAAAAATGATCCTCACCAGACTTACTTTTTATCTCACTTCCAAAAATCTTCTACCAAAAGAACAGTTTGCTTTCCGGAGAGGACACAGTACCACCGATCAAGTTTTATACCTTGGTCAAAAAATCAGAGACTCTCAAAACATCAAACCTACCAATCACACTGTAGCGGTATTCCTGGATCTCTCAAGGGCATTTGATAGAGTCTGGTGGAACTTATTATAAAACTTCATGACAAATTTAAAATCAAGGGCAGCGCCCTTTCCTGGATTGCTGACTTTTTAAGAGATAGACATTTTCGTGTCAAGTATAAAGAAACCCTTTCCAGCTGGTATAGAACTCACCAGGGAGTCCCTCAGGGATCCGTCCTTAGCCCAACATTGTTTTCATTGTTTTTGGCTGGGTTTGAAAAGATCATTCCTGAGGAGTGTGATGTCGGAATGTTCGCTGATGACATTGCGCTGTGGTGCTCTGGTTCTGATGTGAACAGAATAGAATTTTCCTTAAATTCAACGTTAATTGATGTGTGGAACTTTGCGAACGACCACAAACTGACTTTTAATGTCTCAAAATCATATGTTGGATTCTTTACCACCAATAAACACTTGTACTCGTATCACCCCCAGGTCCTCTTTCAGGACCAGCCCCTTTCCTATGTTAAACACCCGAAGTACTTGGGCTTTGTCTTAGATCAGGAGATCACAAGTAACGCACACATACTAAATCTAGTTAACAAGAGCCGTAAGAGACTGAATATTCTCAAGTACATCTCCGGTAGAAACTGGGGCGCTGATGCTAATACACTCAGGGCTACATACATAGCGCTTATCAGGCCCATCCTTGAGTATGGGTTCCCAGTGTACTTCTGCGCCTCAACATCTAACCTCCTCAAATTAGAGAGAGTGCAATTGAGTGCAGCTCGCATTATAAAGGGCCTGAGAAACAGCTGCCCAAATGATATAGTACTTTACGAGGCCAATCTTCCACCCCTTAGTCTTGTTAGAAACTCGAATTTGGTAAAATATTTCAACAAATTGAGAAACTATGAAAATCAGAACAGAACCTCTGAATATCTATCTAACTGGAGCAATAACCAGATACTCAAAAGGAATAGCCCATTTAGTCTGGCCGATAAAATGAAGATTATTTTGCAACCGGTGGAGTACTCATCTCTAACACCTTGTGTTAGTCCGATTGAGGGTTAACCCGGAATTCACTTCCACTCTGAACTTCTGTCCCACACAAACAAAAACTCAGATGTCCAGACTAACATCAATAAACATTGAATTATTATACTCATGATAATTAATTTGCAGTTGGTCAAACTGTGTCATATTTCTTCTTTAAACTGAATGATAAGTATTATAGAATTCAAATGCTTGCAATTTTAATCAAATTATCACACTACCTTCTTCATGGTTTAAAATGTTGGACTGCCAAATGTTGAGTTCAATATTTATTTTGAGTTGCAATTCTCGCAATAAGTTTCTCTACACATATTATTTTTGGATCATCTTTTAGTGCATTACGTTTTATCGCTTAGATATATTTAAAAAATTATTGTTCATTAACTAACAAAAATAATGTTGCTAAAAAATTAATGTAGAAAATTAATTTTAAGTTAGCTTTCAAAATTCACTATTTTAATACCCCAACAATTTTAATCTACTTTGAAATTATTTTCCTAATATAAAGCTCTTATTTGATATACCATTCTAATTATCTATACAAAAAAATCTGTTTTAGAATGAATTGTGTTTATTATTAAGGAAAAGAGAACAACTATATTAATATTCTATTTTCTTAAGTACAACTTTTTGATAATAGCACTACTCTTTAAAAGCAATATAAAAATACATGTTTTTAAAAAATAAATTGGTGTACAAAATATTATCATACTCTTCGCTTTTACGCCTTTCATTTCTACTCCCATAAAATTTGGATGGTTTCGCAAAAAAGAAAACATGGATATACCATCCAATTTAGGTAGATTTTCCGACTGGCCTTTTACAAAGCCTTGTTCTACAGTCGCCATTTTGTGACCTTTTGTGACGTAGTGCATATTCTCTATTGCCATAAAAACGATTTCTTTTTATTTGGCGAGGAAAAAGACTCTCTCTTTTCCCTCTGTTCTCAGACGGTTTACCGAGAAAGTACAAAGTACAAATCGTAAAGTTTGGAGATTAAAACGGTTTACTTAAAATTCTACAGGAAACAAGATGCAGAAGATTTTTTACTCATGCGGCTATTAGTTTAGGGTGCATTAAGTGTTAAAGTTAAAAAAAAGTGAAATCACTTGTGAAAGAAGTATTGGTTTGCGAAGCAAACCAAACGGGATTGCGTAGCAATCATCGGGAGTCGGCGAGCGTAAGCGAGCAGATGGCGAAGTCCTCGATGTGACGTCATGGACTTTAAAGTGAAATCAGGATAATACGAATTATTCAGATAGTTTCACTCTGCGAAAGCAATGTTGGTTTGCGAAGCAAACCAAATGGCAATAGTGAAAGGAGTGTTGGTTTGCGAAGCAAACCAAATGGGATTGCGTAGCAATCCCCGGGGGTTGGCGAGCGTAAGCGAGCAGGGGGCTGAGCCCCCTAGTACAGAAACTAATTAGATGCCGCTAATATTACAATATCGGTGCACAGTTATTAGTTTATGACAAGACCTCACATATCTTAACAGCTTAAGGGTATTTAGGATGTTCTCTAAAACCTCTTTAAACTTTAAGGGAAATATTAGCAAACAATTCGAACCCTATTCACCAGGATTGTATGTATGCACGTGTGCCAATTGGATTTGCAAGAGGGTGCTGTTTGGTATCGCCTTTAGTCGGACAGTTTGGTATTTTTAGAACGAACAGTAATAACATTTTATTTAGTTGAGATATTAGTGTGAGGATTTCAATTTATATTTACTTGATTTTATATTTACTTTATATTTTACTTGAAATGAAAAGAATAAGACTAACGCAGATTAAAAACGTTTTTCAAAATATTACGTAACATATTTATTTCATGTAAAATTGAGCTCACTTTAACAAACAGTACTTGAAATATACTTTAATCGGGTAGACGTCTCAAAACTAACGAGGACCATTTTAATCTTAGAAAAACATTTTGAAATATCCTCTTGGAAATAAGACTACTTTAAATGGATTCTTAAGACTTTAAATCGTAAATTGAAGGAATAGAAAATTTGTCTTTTAAAATTTGAATATTTCTTTTTGAATTGATTATATATTATTTTTAAATAGCCTGAATACAATCAAAATGAAGAAAAAAGTACAGTACCGGCATGTTAAATGCGTTTAAGATAAAAAAGGAAGGCAATTAAAATTTGGAGAATTCGTAACACAATTTTTTTACTTTGGGGCAGAATATACCCGTAAGAAAATATTCTTGAAATTCTAATCGTTATTTTTGTGAAAATCTAATGTTTAAACCCAGAAACCAAAACACATGTATTCGAACTTAATAACCATCAAAATCTACTCGGAAACATTTAGTTGTTATGATTGAAATAGACAAATAATACTATCTATGCGGGGCATTTTCTGTCATTTCAAATAGAGGGGGTGGTGATGTTTCCTTTACGTATTCTAAATGTCAGTTTGGCTTGTTTTCGAGTCCACACCAATTACATTAAACGCCAGATGTTGACAAACCAATGATAATGTTTGCAGTTAACCCTGATATGTATCATGTAAGAGCATTTGAACAGAAGTAAAATCTCGTCAGAACATCTGGTTTCTTTGTTTCCACTGAAAATCCTTTCATATGACTCGTTTCATTTTTCGATACAATTCGATGTAGTTAATTGATAAACACCAATGTGATAGAATGCCAAGCGTGTGCAAAATGGCAATAAACTGCACTTAAAAGTAATCCCGATACATACCAGGGAAAAGAATTGGAACAACAGTAACACTTTTATGAATCGTCTGGAATGCTTACACTGAAAATCTATATCTGTCAACTGATAATCGTTCATATCAAATGCTCTCATATTCATATTCATATAGAGTGGGGAGGTCAGGAAAGCCCTAGGTGCTGATTCCACTAGGGAATATTGCCTTAAACCTCATTGTTTTTCGATACTCCTGTCAGAGAAAGCCAGATTCCTTAAGAAAGGCCAAAAGGCTTTTGACAGGTTCTTTGTGAATTGTATCAAGGTCTGTTCCAAGACCTAGACTTGAGTGCCTTATGAGAAGCAGAGCTTCGCATTCAAAAAGTATGTGGTGGGCAGTTTCCTCCACCTTATTGCATTTCCTGCATAGAGGTTCTTCTTTAAAGATTCCCATCCTATGAAGGTGTTTTCTTAGGTGATAGTGACCTGTGAGAAATCCAACTATCACCCTCATCTTATCCCTGCTAAGACGAAGGATATGAGATGATATTTTCATGGAAGGTTCTTGAATCATAAGCCTTGCATGTTTTTGATCGGTGGTTTGCTTCCACTTTTTTGTAGTTTCTTTAAGCATTTTTTCTCCTATCACCCTTTTTGCGGTAGTCCTAGAGATCCCGCAAAAAGGCTCAGGGCTTAAAGGTAGGTCTGCAGTCCCCAGTTTGGCTAATTTATCTGCATTTTCGTTTCCTTCTACACCAGTATGCCCTGGTACCCAAGTAAGAAAGATCCTATTATGGGTCCCCAAGTCTTGTAGAAGGTTCCTACATTCCCAAACAAGTTTGGAGCTTATTTGAAATGAGTTTATCGCCTTTAAGGCTGTTTGACTGTCACTAAATATGTAGATTTTCCTATTTGAGTAGGATCTTCTAGAACATTCATGTAGACAGTAGATGATATCAAGCAGTTCCGCTTGAAATACTGTGGCATGTTTTCCTAATTTTCGGGAAATCCTTGCATTAGGTCAGACCCCACAGATTCCAGCACCTGCCTTTTCGTTTTGTCTGGAGCCATCTGTGTACCACATAAGGTTGGTAAGATTGTTAAGGTATTCTGGATGTTTTTGAAGTTACGCAAGGTTGGTAAGATTGTTGAGGTGTTCAGGTTGTTTTTGAAATTACTCAAGGTTGGTAAGATTGTTGAGGTATTCTGGATGTTTCTGAAATTACTCAAGGTTGGTAAGATTGTTGAGATATTCTGGATGTTTTTGAAGCTACGCAAGGTCATAGTCATAGTCATATAGAGTGGGGAGGTCAGGAAAGCCCTAGGTGCTGATTCCACTAGGGAATATTGCATCAAATCCCATTGTGTTTCGATACTCCTGTCAGAGAAAGCCAGATTCCTTAAGAAAGGCCAAAAGGCCTTTGACAGGATCTTCGTGAATTGTATCAAGTTCTGTTCCAAGACCTAGACTTGAGTGCCTTATGTGAAGCAGAGCTTCGCATTCAAAAAGTATGTGGTGGGCAGTTTCCTCCACCATATTGCATTTCCTGCATAGAGGTTCTTCTTTAAAGATTCCCATCCTATGAAGGTGTTTTCTTAGGTGATAGTGGCCTGTGAGAAATACAACTATCACCCTCATTTTATCCCTGCTAAGACGAAGGATCTGAGATGATATTTTCATGGAAGGTTCTTGAATCATAAGCCTTGCATGTTTTTGATCGGTGGTTTGCTTCCACTTTTTTGTAGTTTCTTTAAGCATTTTTTCTCCTATCACCCTTTTTACGGTAGTCTTAGAGATCCCGCAAAAAGGCTCAGGGCTTAAAGGTAGGTCTGAAATCCCCAGTTTGGCTAACTTATCTGCATTTTCGCTTCCTTCTACTCCGGTATGCCCTGGTACCCAAGTAAGAAAGATCCTATTATGGGTCCCCAAGTCTTGTATAAGGTTCCCACATTCCCAAACAAGTTTGGAGCTTATTTGAAATGAGTTTATCGCCTTTAAGGCTGTTTGACTGTCACTAAATATGTAGATTTTCCTATTTGAGTAGGATCTTCTAGAACATTCATGTAGACAGTAGATGATAGCAAGCAGTTCCGCTTGAAATACTGTGGCATGTTTTCCTAATTTTCGGGAAATCCTTGCCTTAGGTCTGACCCCACAGATTCCAGCACCTGCCTTTTCGCTTTGTCTGGAGCCATCTGTGTACCACACAATGTCTCCATTTGTGAGCTTGTAGTTTTCCTCTTTCCATTCCTCTCTTAGGTCAATAAGTACCTCAAAGGGTCTTTAAAAGAGAAATCTTGTCTTCATGATGTCAGAGGGCATCAAGAGTATAGGGTCAAATAATTTTTGGTTAATACTGGTGTGGGACTTTTGGCTGGCAAAATTCATCCACAGTCCAGCATTTTCCAGTCTGCAGGAACTTCTTCTGGCAGCACCACTGATAAAGATATCAAGTGGGACGACAGATAGCATAATTTCCATGGCTCTGGTGGGAGTGGAGGACATAGCACCTGTTATACTCAGGCAGGCAGCTCTTTGAAGACTGTCTAGCTTGGTCTTAACAGTCAATTGTTCCGTCTTTTTCCACCAGACCACAGCCGCATAGGTCACAATGGGTCTAATAGCAGGGCTCGAAATACCCGGGTGCACAGGTGCACTGTGAACATGAAAATATAATTGTGCACCTAATTTTTACCACTAAGTGCACGCAGTGCACCTAATTTAAAAACTCAGGTGAACGCAGTGCACTTGTATTAAAAAATCTATTTCGAGGCCTGGTCTAATAGCCATAGTGTATAGCCAATAGGTCATCCACATCAAATTCTACTAGCGTTATTTCGATTTATATCGTGTAAAATAATATCGAAAAAAAAGTTAGAGCATTTTATGATGAAAAACCAAAACTAACGTAGACCTCCAAGATCAACTAAAAATTATACCGTACTGTATTTTAGTACTCAAAAGACGTTCAAAGAGAAGTAAAGGATTAATACCCCCTTAAATTGTTGGTTTACTCCGGCTTAAAGAAATGCGATTAAAACTCCCGAAAACTACTTTCCTGTCTTGGAAGATATGTTCACAACCTTTCAGTATTTTCCTAATTATGTAAATTTTAAGATTATGGAAAACATAGGTTCTCTTCTACATTGTGCATGATAATTTTACAATAGCATTAAGACTACTATCACTGATAATAGAGAAACAAAAAAAGATGTGATTATTGTTTGTGTTTAGGATGAGTAGGCTCTACGACTCTACGTCCAGGCGTCTATTGTGTGTACTCGATTGTTGTCTGTGTTTCACAAGAGATTAATTATCTAGAGCATTTTCTCCCTCAAAACCTCTTAGCAATATTTATTCATCATTCATGAATAGTTGTACTTAATACAACAACTAACTGTTCTTAAATTAATGTCTAAGAGACTCTGGATCATTATTAGTTCAAGAAATGTTTGTTAGTGCTTACACATCATCTCAGAAATTATGGTAAAAATTAGCTTAATACTTGGTGTCACAGTTTATGAAGTCCAAAATGGGAGGTAGGTATGTAGTTGATAGCACTGGGAAAGCAGAGCGGGCTATTGGCAACAATCCGGGATCAAACCCAAAGGGAAAGACCGTAGGGCAGGCCTCGAAATAGATTTTTTAATACTGGAGCAGAAGGTGCTACTAAGTTTTTAAATTAGGTGCACAGATTATATTTTAGGTGCATATTTAAAAAGTCGTAATATAAGTGCATTAATGCAATGTAAACTACTTTATTAGTGGGATATGTTTGGATATGTTACTAGTCTTTATGTATGACTATGTATTACTTATCCTTCTTTTTGTATTTTTCCTTCATTTTTATGGATTACAGTTTTTGTATAGTGTGTATTTAGGAATTTTAATTACGTTCCTTTAGACCGAGAGAGGTCGACACTCATATTTTGTTCAGGGATTAAAATAACATAAAATACGTTTCCCTCGCTTTTTTTAACGATAGGTGCACGCAGTACACCTAGAGGGAAAAATTAGGTGCACAATTTTTTTTTCAGGTGCACAGTGCACCTGTGCACCTGATAAAAGTGTGCGAAATACCCGGGTGCACCTGTGCACCCGGGTATTTCGAGCCCTGCCCTAGGGCAACACCTCATAATTTTAAATCTCGATCAGATGACGAGGACCATACCCCAGGAGCAAAATATTAGGAAAATTATATTTATTAACGTCGCCCTGAAGCAGCACAAAGAGCTATAGGTGACGGTTTGGAAAAAAAAACCCCGAAAGGAAAGAAACGAGGACCCCACCACGTGATTCTGAACTGCGATCAGCTGAAGATGTCACGCCTGAGCTGAAACCCCACTTTACAAACTTCCACACTACTCCAACGTGAGCACATTCGAGGCTCCGACAAATTTAATGTTCACCAGCCCCTTCCCCCTGCACACGTCTTTGTTTGGGCTGAGTTTCGATTTCGCAAGAATTACCAATGGGATACACTCATAAATACTTTCAGAAGATTTAAACCGATCTGAAATACCTGAACTCAAAGCTGGTACAATTTTTCGCAGGCCATAGACTGTTTTCGGCATATCTAGAACGTTTCCACTTTAGCAGTGGTGCGTTGTGTTTCTGCGGCCGAGAAGGTGATCCCATCCACTACATTTATGGCTGTGATCTTCGAAGTATGTGACGTTTGGTGAAACCTTCTCTTCAAAACGACTCTCACTGATGCCAAAGTACTGCCAGGAATAGATACCGCCATCACAAAATCCTTAAAGTGATGGAATTTCTCAGCTCCAACATCGATTACATCTGTGAGAGCTGAGAAGTCAGTCTAAAGTGCTCAAAATAACTTTTCCTTTCTTTCGAAACTAGGGGAACTAACCTCCCCCTGCTCGCCTACCCCCGGGGATTGCTACGCAATCCCATTTAGTTTGCTCCGCAAACCCCAACACTCCTTTCGCAGATTCCTTCGCAAACCAACACTCCTTTCCCAGAGACAATCTCCTGCGACGGCGAAACCTCCACACCTGCTCACCTACGCACGCAATCCCATTTGGTTTGCTCCTCAAACCAACACATTTTTTGCAGATACAATTTGATTTGCGTCGCAAACTAAAACTACTTTTGCAGAGTCATTCTCCTGTGACGGCGAAACTATTTTAATAATTCGTATAATCCTGATTTTACTTTCTGGTCCATGATGTCACAGCGAGGGCTTCGCCCCCTGCTAGCAAACCCCGGTGATTGCCACGCAATCCAATTTAGTTTACTTCGCAAATCAACACTCCTTTCGCAAGTGATTTCGCTTTTTTTAAACTGAACTCATTATGCACCCCAAACCAATAGCCGCATCAGGTAAAAATCTTCGCGATCTTGTTCCCTGAGCATTTTTGAATAAACCATGTCAATCTCGAAATTTTTGGATGCGTTCTTTTTCGCCAAACGGTATGAGAATCGAGGGGAAAAAGGACTTTTGGACTCCTAACCAGATGTTCAACGGAAAAATTAAAAAAAAAAATTGTTGATTGTACTACGATAAATTTGATATCTGCCAAACCCGTTAGTTAGAAATGCAACTTTTATTTCACCGATCCCTCTGCGCGCGATCAGCAATTTGTACATATTTTCACTAAATTATATTTTTCCTCACATCGAATTTATTTATGAACCAATTAAAAAAAATAATTATACCATAAGAAAGAGTGCATTTTAAGTTCTATATGGTATTTTCAAATATTAAAACAATTAGTATTAAACTATATATATATTACAGTTTTAGTTTTGTATCGGAAATTACGATCTAAAAGGCCCGAAATTTGTATGACCAACTATTAATCGCATCGAAATTATTTATTAACCAATTTAAAAAATAATTGTACCATAATAAAGAGTACATTCTAAGGTTTTGGGTGATGTTTTCAAATTTAAAAATGATAGTATTAAGCTATAGATATGACGGTTTCAACAAAAGGTAACTAAAATTTCCCAATATTCCTCAATTTGTCTGACTTACTTTTGATAGCATCAAATTTATTTATTGACTAATTTGAAAAATAATTCTACCGTAAGAAAGAAGACATTCTAAGGTTACCTGTGATGTTTTCAAATTTAAAATCTAATAGTAATAAGATATAGATATGACAGTTTAAAAAAAACAATAACGAAAATGTTAAGATTTTTCCGCATTGAAAAAAAAAAAAATGTTATCAGGAAACAAATTGAAATTTAGAAAATAACTCGGCGTCCTGCAAAAATTAGCATTTCGAGGTACTTTAAAAAATTAAAATTATTTAAAAAATTTAACAACTAAAAGCTTTAACTAAATGCTTTTAGGGCTCTCATGTTTGATAAGATACTTGAAAGCTTTCTCAAAGAATAAAATGATCCCTTGTGACTTGAAATGTGTAGTTAAATTAGGCATATTTTGTGAGACATTTTCAAGTGGGAACATTTTTACATCAAACATTTTAAGAAAAGATTTTTAAAAACATTTTTTAATTCTTTAGACTTATTCCTTTCCATATTTCCACGGATCAGACAAACTATTATAAGAAGAAAAACCACACATTATAACTATATTTACTTTATTACTTACTCATCTGGAATACTTATGAAGCTATCTTAACTATTTCAGATATTTGAACACGACAAATATGCTTTCAATAACGCCTTTTCAAAGCCCATTTTCATTCTGAAATTGAGCAATTTCCATCTGGAAAGGTCTTATTTTGTAGACAGTGGGATAGTTTAGTATTTAAACAGATGCATGTTCGGGGGATGTTTTGTAATTCTGCGTTGCAGACTGTTTCGTTACTCGGAGACTCTGCGATGACTTCGAAGGACCCTGTCTCTTACATATGGATACTGTTGATGCTTTCAAATTTGGCAATTGGTAGAATCGATGAGTGGAATGATGTAAGTTTTATACTCGTTCAAACCTTTTATTAACCCATAAGCCAGGCGGAGAGTATGTTATGTTTCACTAACTTGGAATCAAAATGACTCTATATGTTTCGATTTGCCTTTTGTACAGTTCATTTAGAAAACTTGTTTTATGTGATAATCATTAAGTTCTAAAAGAGGTTTGGACAAGTTCACATATCATTGATCGAGGATCTATTGCATTGGACATGTACAGCAATTGTTCAGTTGTTTTACCCTCCCGATGTTTGCCTCGACGACGTGTATCGCTATTAGCAAAAGTGTCCTCCTCGTAAAAGACGAGATATCTCGTCATTGGAAGGAAATTGACCCTAGATATCGCTATCAACAAAAGCTGAAACAATTTCTTCATCATCAAAAAAATGGACAATATCGCGATGGCGAAATATCTCGCCATTACTAAACTTGATCAGATCATGAGGGATGATATATGTTCTCAAAACCAATTGGACGTATTTAAACAAGGAATTAATACGTTCGCTGCTAAAGCTGATGTTTATAGTTATTGCCACTGTAGAGAAATGGGTTTTTCCCTGAAGCCAATGCCAGAACCACGCCTATACCAGAATAGATTTGCGATTTCATCATCTGTTAGAATCTTATTAGATTGCATTTTTCTTTTTTGGGGGCGTGAAGGCTGAACTATCGTCTCTACAGCTCATATTACAAGATTTTTTAAAATAACTATAATAAAGCTATAAATTCGAAACCGCACATACCTTTACAACTAGCTTCTAACCTTTACTCCATGCCAATACCAGCAGTAGACACACCTAATAAATAATGCCGATTGACTTGGTGAATAAATGTTGAGGCGCATCGCTTCCCGCGCGAACGCGTGACTGGCTACTGAAACAACACTCCACGCGCTATCACGTGATTGTATCTTGAGCGGTGACGCCACATCACGCCGCGAGATCGGCAGCGAAAGTGTTAGGACAAAAAGGAACGTTTCATGTTTGTCCTTTTAATGTCGGTTGGTTGGGTTTTTATGGAGTCAAAATGTATACAAGCTGTGCCCAAAACAAGCTTTTGAGGTCACACCATGCTTCCGTTCTTTCAAAATGACAAGTGTGTCATCGACTTTTGGTTATATTTTATGATACGGTACAAAACCCTTATGCTGAAGTTGTAATCGGATTCAGGGAGAAGAGTCAATAAAATATAGATTTCATCAAAAAATGGAATGTTCTCATTAACGTGAGTGTTCTCATCAATTGGACAACAACATGGTTACGTAACGATTTTTATTTGAAAATGAAGTGGTATGCTATGGCACGATCAAAATCC
The DNA here is from genome assembly GCA_947359465.1 of Metellina segmentata. NCBI lineage: Eukaryota > Metazoa > Arthropoda > Arachnida > Araneae > Tetragnathidae > Metellina > Metellina segmentata. The sequence continues at coordinate 120,994,745 of OX375881.1, forward strand.
TGCTCATAATTCCTTTTCAACAGGTGCCGTGCAACAAGGAACATCAACCTGAGAACTGTGACTTCAATGCGTAAGTAATTGATAATTTTTCTAAATCCTCATGCACCTCTGTAACCCGGATGGAAGAGTAGCGGATTGGCAACCTGAGGGGTGCGTGTTTGAAACTAGATCAAATAAAAGAGCGTCGGATTCATGGCGACTTCTGTACGTTAAATCTGTGGTGGTCTCAAATATACCCACTTTGTCGTGGTTTGTAGAGTATAATGGGTCTGATGCCTCGTCATCTGACCTTGGTTCAAAATGACGTGGTGATATCTCCATTTGAGATGGCGACCCACCGGTATGGTGTTAGCCTCTAGATCGCGAAAGGTTCCTGGTTTGAATCCGGAATAATGAATGGATATTTGTAAGGTGTAGAAGCGGCAGGTGCATCTTAAATCTGTGTGGCCGAAAGTCCTCATTTTGGGTTGGTGTGGAAGTTTAGAGAGTGGGACGCCAGCTCAAGTGGTGACTCGTCATCTGACCTTCGTTCGAAATGACGTGGTGTTGTCATCAGATATTTCCCTTAGGGAACTAATCCCGGACCGCCGTCAATAGCTCGTTGTGTTGTTCTAGTACGACGTTAATTAAATATTACCAAAATTACCCTTTGATATGAATCCCTGACTATCACCAATAGCTCTTTCTATTGCTCCACTGCGGCGTTAATTCAACTACCTACCCACCAGCCTGAAGTTAACTGTCCCCTGACACTGATTCATTCGTTTGAACAATTAGAATCAGGCTTCATCATGAAGTACCATTTGGAGCATATGCATGGTGCATGATTTCTATTGTATTCTATTTATTACATTAGATTCATTCTATTCAATTTTATATGCATCGATTCTGTCGATAAAAGATATTTCCTATACGATTGTTGCTATGAGTGGTTTTTGAAGTGAGGAACTAGATATCAGTGGCTGAGTACAATGTGTCCTCATTGAACTGTATATCTCTCTTTGCATTTAGTTTGATATTTGTTACCAAATATTCATTGTTACAGTGATCTCTGAAATAAAATTGCACATGCTCAGACAATACTCGTATAAAATGCCTATATTTAAATAAACAATTTCAAGCACATATTATTTGAAAAATCAGGTCATCTGCCTAGTTTGTCTGAAAGATAAGTTTACCCCAACTCTGTGAAGATTTAATAGTTTTAGTTAGGTTATAACTTTACCATTTGCAAACAAACTGAGATCTAAGCACTTTTCTTTTTCTGCGTACGTATATTTAGCTTAATATTTTCTTCTTCCGGTCATTTATATTCTAGGCAATAGCTTTGTGTTTTTATGATGCAATATTATATCGTGAAGCAATATTATATCGTTATGCAATTGTGCTGTTCTGTTATCTTGTTTTTGTACGTTCTGTATTTCCTATCTTTTCAGGTTGTAAGTAATTGTACTAATGGGTTTGACAGGTCAATATTGACAAAATAAATATTTTCATTTATTTATTTATTGTACAAAGAAAAGCTTTCATGATCCAAAAAAAATACAAGAAGAAAGCTTACGCAAATATAGTTATAATGCCAGTCAACCTTAGATAAGAAGATTTCTAAATAGCTACGGTAGCGATTGATCTACGGGGATGATTCACCTCCTGACAAGTCTTTAACATTGCTATCGCTTTCAGCACTGAACAAAATATGAGAGACATGAATTACGCTAAATGCGCCAGTTGGTGAAGAGCTTTGTTTCGTTTTTTACCATGCACTTAATTTATGCTTAGACTCGTTCAAAACCCCGAAAGATTGCAACTACCGAGAACCAGACTGTAGAGTGCTGCTCCGACGAAAAGGCAGTCGGCTTCGGGACAATCCAAATCTGAAAAGGCGTGAAAGCTCGTCGGGAGAACGACGCAAAAACATGAATGGTGGTTGCATAGAATAGTTTTTCTACCGACGAACTCCATGTCAGCGTTATCGCTTTGAGCACCCAACAATAAACTTCGAGCCAGAATCCACTCTAGAGATGCCAAGTGTGGAAATAATTTGTTAACGCTACCGCCAGTCCCCTAAATTAACTAATAGGATCGTCCCAATCCCCGTGTCTCGAATGCCTTCTCCACCAGCAGCGTTTTGTATTTCTGCTACTACAAAAGGAAGTGTTCATCTGTGTACTGTGTCAGTGACCTGACGAATCTATGGCGATTACAATAATGAAATTTGGCACACAGGTAGTCCGAAGTTTTTGAGATTTTTGTGTCCGAATTTTAAAATTGAATCTAGAACATTTAAAAATCAATTTATTAGTTTTTTTTCACAATTCGTTTTTCTCTCCGGAATGTGACGTCACCCGTTCCTCGAAAGAAGAAGCAAGCAGATATTGCGATTTTCGACCGCTGACGTCACAAGCGTTTTTCGTCTTAAGGCCTTGGGAATGATGCCAAGTTTTCCGAATCTAGCGTGTTTTGATTAACGTTGTTGATTAGTACGACTTTCTTGCTTGCGATTTCAACTCTGTCACGGGCAAAGACTATTTGAGGTTTTCTATCTTCGCGATCGATAAAGATAGACTGAAAATTTCAACGGAATTAAGATCTGCGAAACTCATACTTGAAATTATTGTTTTATATTTTTAAAGTTTTCAGTATCAGTAAGATTTAATGTGTCCAGCTCGATTTTTAAATTTTAATCTAAAGTACTTTAAAATTAATTTTTTGGCATCACACGGCGTTGCCTGTGGTGTTGGTTTGCGAAGCAAATCAAATGGGAATTCGTAGCAATCACCGGGGGTTACTGGCCCCACGAAAAGAACTGCTGGCCGCGCAGTGGCTAGTAAGAGATATAATTAATGTGACCATACGTCCCGTTTTGAACGGGACCGTCCGTTTTTAGGTAGGCTGTCCCGTTGTCGCAAAGCACGGCTTCGGGACGCCGAAATAACCCGTTTTCAGAAAGTGATCAACCCACGGTAACAATTACAAAAAGAAGGCACAGTAAATATGAAAATCCAGACGATAGCGCATAGTAGCACGGCGATGACGGCATGCGAAATAGGTCTCACATGTATGTAAGTCGGTCAGAAGTAGGGATGGAATATACTGTTTGTTTAGAACAGTTCTTTTGCGATAATGTTCTTTCCAAAAGAACTAGGGGAGGAGGGGGCTAGTGTGGACAATTTGAATAATTCTGCTATTTATCAGTCAAAATCTCTGAAAGTTTTTGCAGAATGGGAATACCGATATAAACTTCTATGTGCAGATGCATAACAATACACATGATAGTTGAGTAGCAATTTATAAAACAAGGTTTTCATGGTGGAAAAGTAAATTTTTGATTTGTGTTATTATTACTAGATTAAACTATTTTAATTCAAATATTTTTTAAAGATGACAGTATGTTATACAGAGGCTGTTCGCACATTTTTTAGACGATTTTGGTTAGCGTTAATAAAAAATCGTTTGCTGCAAAAGAAGTAATTGCAGTTGTACTATGTTTTTAAAAGTAAAAATTATCGTCTGCGGCTTGAGAGGTTTGTTTTTATTCCAAATGGCGTTTTTAACGAAGCAGTGGTTCGAAGGCTATATTTATGCTCTTTCCGAAGAGAAATATTCATTTTCCGTTATCCAAAAACGATGTGAGAGTCATGGTTTTGTGATATCTAAAGCGTCGATAGGTAATATCGTCAACAAGACAGGAAAAAAACGTCAAATTGGAGCCTCAAGTGGGACAAAAATTCCAAACGAGTATCCAAGGAAGAAACGGACATCTTCGACTATTGCAAAGGTACTTTGTTTAATGCTAAATTAAAATCCCCCTAGTCAAAGAACAGTTGAAAAATCATTAAAATGCTCGGTGTCGACTGTAAAAAAAAATGATAAACGTTGATTTAAATCTTAAGAAAGCGAAAAAACGCAATGTGCATCGTCTTTCTCCAAAGCATATCGCTGAACGCGGGACACGCTGCCAAATTCTATATGAAAAACACTTATCCAAAAAAAATTGGAAAAAAATTGTCACAATAGATGAATCATGGGTGTATTTAAATGATTGCAGCAAAAAAAGAGCCATTTATTATCATAAAAGGGGAGAAAAAATTTAAGTACATGGTTCACACAATCGAAAGAAAGTTTTTCTAAGGGATTCACGATTGTTGCTGGTTTTTCATATAATGGCAAGTTAAAAATAAAGAGAATGGAAAAAAATGTCGATTAACTCCAAATACTATCAGGAACATATTTTATCTCCAATTTTTCTGAATGAAACACCATCGCTTTACCCACAGTGCCATCAATCTGTGGAACTCCATCAAGACAAAGCTAGCAGTCACATGTCAAAATCCACTGTAAATTTCCTAAAAGAAATAAAGAAATGAAACAAAAACCGGTATCAAGGCCATACCCTTCACTGATATCCCTACTAAATCTCCCGATGTATCACCTATGGATTTTTGTGCTTTCGGACTTTTAAAATCTGCATTATCCAAACGTCGTCCCTCAATCCTTACAGGACTCTGGAAAGCTGTTCAGGAGGAATGGGATAGAATACCTCTTCTGACACTTCAAAAGGCATTATTATCCATGAAATTATGGTGTCGAAATATATTTCAGAATAAGGGCTATCAAATAGAACATTTAAAACACAAGAATTTTATGTAATTTAGTTTTGTGAATACAATATACATTGTCTAAAAAATGTGTGAACAGCCTCTGTATATGAATATATTCAATAGCTATTTTGATATTCACTTTTGCTCTACATGGTTTAAATTAACCAGGAGTGGGCCTAAATAAACAAATGGCTCCATGGGGCTAGTGTGGACACATGGTGGTGGGGCTACTGTGAACATGTCTACACTAGCTTCATTTAGCTTTCAGTGGTAAATAGTGGATTAAATATTACATTTTAGGCTATTTTTTTTATCAAATAAGATCCTTTATGAGAAAAATTTATTTACAAATAATTCTATTTTTTTACTCTAGTCTTTCATATATTAAATAAAATTAATTTTTGTGAAATGGTGAATTAATTTGTTTTTACACACAAAGCAGCTCCTCTAATTAGCAGAGTGAATATTTCTTTTTCCCAGATGTAAAGGACCTATCACAAATCTCAAGAAATGAAACTGTAGCTAAATTATCATCACCAGATTTTGCCGGTAGCACCATTCGCACTGCATCTCAGTTGATATTTAATGTTGATTTATCTAACTACATTGCAAAATAGAAGGATAATCCCATTTCTACATTAAAATCATTTTCCCACTAAATAATTGATTGTCTTGAAGTAGATTCTATAATATAGTTCAGTTCCTAATTACAATTATACTGGGCTTTACATTAACTAAATATGCTTTGAGATTAACATTTGTAAGGAATTATACTGTTTAGGTTAAAATTGATTTCATTATGGTTTTACATACTTTCATTGAGTTGTATTTACATAGTATAATCAATATTCTAACTTGTCAATAACACTAGCCCCATGAAATGGGGCTAGTGTGGACAAAAACAACTTTTTTTAAATAAAATATTATTAAAAAGTTATGCTGGTAAATACTTTAATATATCAACCTAAATAAAAGTAGAAGAGCATATTAGTGTAAAAAAATAATTGATAGGTCAAAAATGATATTTAGTATACTTTTTTGCCAAATTTTTAAAAATTGTCCGCACTAGCCCCCCTTTCCCCCTACTGTTCTCACATTGAACTTAAGACATAACAGCCTTGTTCCTATACCAATCGCCACCTTTATGGCGGCGGGAGTTTTCGTGGTAGACATGTCCAGATTATGTTGACACATCATCTTTTTGTAAGCACTTTTTGTTGATAATTCCGGAAAATGTTAAGCACAAAAAGGTATAGCCATCGTTTCGCGATCAACGATTTTTTCAAATGCTGTTGACTGACTGTTTAAATTTCGTACTTGTAATCACTTTAGGCGTCTATGATTTTGGAATTCACATTGTAAAAGAACAGGTTATATTCCCCCATACCTAGTCAGAAGCCTCCGAGCTCGCTCCTCGATTGAGTCTACGCGTAGACAGCTCGTATATCTTTCTTGACGATTGATTTTTTTTATCGACGTGCGTTACTATGGACAATTTAAATTTTTTGTACGTCATTTCAACAATGCCTGAACGTAAGTGCACTTTTAATGTTAACTAATAAACTAAGTACCCGTTTATAAAACACAAAAGTAAATTATAATAAATCCTGCCAAGAATTTCTTTCTTATTTAAAATCAACATCAGATATACACCCTATAACAAAAAAAAAGAACCAAGAAGGAGTTGTCCGATGGAGACAAAAATTGGTGGAAAAGAAAATTATGTACAGAAAAGAAAATGATTAAAATTTCAGAACAATTGAATTATTTATTTCAGAGTTACAGTAACGAGCTCAATAAGGTGTTGACCCGCCTCTAGCCTGGAAGCAAGCTGCCACACGGCGTGGCATAGACCGATAAAGCTCCCGGATGGTCTCCTGCGGTATTTCTTGCCAAATTTGTTCAAATTGTCGGACTACGTCATCAATATTCCCTACCGGATGATGTCGCCTTCCCATCATATCCCAGACATGCTCGATGGGAGAGAGATCTGGTGATATGGCTGGCCAAGGAAGTGTTTGATAAGCTTGAAGACAGTTCATAGCAACACGTGCCGTATGTGGTCTGGCATTGTCTTGCTGAAAAATAAGCCCAGGGTACTTCGAAAGGTACGGTAGCAAAACAGGTCTCAGAATGTCGTCAAAATTCTGCTGTGCAGTAAGTGTACCTCTAATGACGACCAAAGGGGTCCGGCTATCAAGGGAAATGGCACCCCAGACCATAACTCCTTGTTGAGGGCCCGTGTGGTGTGCAATAGTGAAAGCAGGATCGGCACGCTGCCCTGGGCGTCTCCAGACACGTCTTCGATGATCGTCAGGACACAGTTGGAAGCGGGATACGTCGCTAAACACTATACGTCCCCAGTCAGCATCATTCCAGCCTGATCGAGCCAAGCACCTCTGTAATCTGGCTCGACAGTGTGCAGGCTTGAGTGGCAGGTGGTGTAACGGTCGGTACGAGCCTAGATTTCGCTCTCTCAGCCGTCTGTGAATGGTCATGGTGGACACTCGTGTGCGGGTCGCACGACTGATGATTGATAGCGATGAATCAGGCGCTGTGACAGCTGATTTGACAAATCACTCTATCCTCGCAATCTGTTGTAGCCCTACGTCAACCGCTACCATCATGACGCTGAAATCTGCCATTGTCCACCCACTCTTGCCAGCATCTTCTAATCGCCGCATCCCTTCGACACACATGACGAGCGATTCTCCGATTTGCCCAACCTGCCTCTTTCAATCCAATGATACGACCTCTTTCAAACACTGAAAGTTGCTCGCAATGAGCTCGAATCCTGCGGCGAGGCATTTTTTCAGTCGTTGAAAGGTATCCTAAATCGCAATGCAGCAGAAATTTTTAACAACTGTTCAAGAACAACTCCTTATATACATCTGCTGGATGCGCAGTTCCGATGCGCTGGAGATCGCACTATTAATTCATTGGACACTAAATTTTAATCATTTGCATATTTGGTCAAAACATTTTTGTATACGAAATTTCAAAGCAATCGGATGATTCCTTCTTGGTGCGTCGATTTTTTTTGTTATCAAGTGTACTTAAGCAAATTTGTTCTTCAGAAGACCACATCAATTATTTCTTTTCACGTATTCATTCCTGTTCTTTTCATTAATAAATAAAAACTATGAAGAAATATGTGTTTTCTAGAATACTCATACTATTACCTAAAAATTCGTATATGTTCCGTTTTGAGGGAAAAAAATGGTCACGTTCGATGTAACAGAGATATAAGGGTCGCGCAAATGAAAGTGTTCGCGGCATCGTTTTACGATACAGAAGACTACGCATGCTTCTATAAGGGGCGCTGAGTACTGGAAACTCATACCATATCGTCAGATTATGACAGATGCTTTTGTGATAGACTTAGGAGCAAGGTCAACGGTATTGTTCGTATCATGGATGCCTCCAACCATTGTCAATGTGTAGTCGTGCAATTTTTAACGGCGGGAAATGTGAGTGCTGGAGAAAAGTATCGTTGCATGCAAAATGTGTATGGCACAGAGTGTATATCACGTAGATCAGTATTCAGATGGAATAGATTTTCGTAAGGGAGAAACAGTACGGACGACAAAGCACGACCAGATCAAGCTCATGTGGTTATCTCCCGGGAAGCAATTGCAGCTGTGGACAGTCTCGTGAGAAATAATCGGCGAATCACCACCCGCGAGAGAGCAGATGGAATCACTATGAGCAAAGGAAGTGTTCACACAATTCTGCATGAAAGGTTGCACTACCGAAAGGTTTGCGCGGGTTTCAAAACATCTGACAGAGGAGCAGAAGAGTTACAGCATAGGTGTTTCCATGAAAAACCTTATGCTTTACCACGAAATGGGGAACCATTTCCTTTCTCGGATTATTGCCGATGATGAAACGTGGTCACTTTGATCCGTATACCAAAAGCATGAGCATGGAATGGCGACACCCTTCATCCACGCGAACAAAGAAGGCTCGTTCACACATAAGAGCGGGAAAAATCCTGCTTACGTGCTTCTTCGACGTCATTGCTGTTGGAATGGCTGACTCCGGGCACGACTGTTAATGCTACCAGCTACTGTGCCCCACATTACATAAACTGAGGACAAAAATCAAGAACCGGCGACGTGGCACGCTGTCACGCGGGGTTATTCTCTTGCATGATGATGCTCGTCCTCATGTGACTGTTGTGTGCAAAACATTGTTAACGTAATTTCGCTTGGAGACTCTGGAACATCCCCCCCCCCTACAGCCCTGACCTCTCACCCTGTGACTACCATGTCTTTGGTCCGCTCAAGAAAGCTCTGAAGGGACAGCGATTTGCAGACAATAATGAGGTCCAAGCTGCCGTTGAAAACTGGTTCCACTGCCAACCCCGGAGTTTCTTCACCCAGGGTATCCATTTTTTCGTGGACCGCTGGGACACCTGTTTCAACCTCCGAGGCAAATATGTCTAGCCTATATATTCCGCTTGCCTTGCTTTTTATTTTGTATACTAACTTACAGCAATAACATTAAACCATTTGTCACGCCGACTGTAGTGCCACTTTCATTTGGGCGACCTATATATATCAAGTGTCAGGGCAAAAAGGGTCATGTCCATAGGCGTAACCAGGGGGGGAGGGGTTCAAACCCCTTCCTTTCAGTTGAGAAATTTTTTGAAAAACAAATGTATATATATATATATATATATATATATATATATATATATAATGAGTTTTTCACAAATTAATCCGTTATTAATAACTACTCAAACTATTCATAACGTAATTTGAATTTATTGAATTTTAATTAATGTTTTTTTTGTGTAATAGAAAAATGTAATTAATGAAACAATGTTACATTAGTTCATAGGCGTAACCAGGGGGATTTGGGGCTTCAACCCCCCATTCAGTTTGTCGAACAAGATAGTCAAATTTGTTAATGACGAGCAATCGGAGCTTTAAGCTTTACGGCTATTTGTGAACTAGATGATATATTAAATAAAAATTATTTTTGCACTCATGATATAAGTAACTGCACGGCATATAAGTGAAATTTTTATTCACATAAGTATTAATTGATTAATAGTGCAATCACTCAAACTGTTTAGTTCTGCAATCATTCAGCTTTATTAAACGTGTTCGAAAAGCAGTATGGTGTTCCTTGGCTATTTCCTTCCTTGTGTCAGCTCAAGAATTCTTGATTCTTTTTGTTACAAACAGGAGTTCGCAGCACATCTTCTGTACTTTTGAATTTAGCAAATGTTAGAGAATTAAAAATAACGTTGAGAAATCGCATTATTGCAGTTTAAAGTAAAGACATATTTAATGTAATTATGTTAGAATTTGAATAATACTTTCGGGAGATGACTTTTTTCTAAAAAATTCCATAGAAATTTTACAGTGAAAAATATAAGTTATTTTTCTTATTGTTGACATTAAAACAGTGATATCTCTATTTAAGTTTCTACCAACACTGATGAAAGATTTCATGTCTTAATCTCAGCATTAATATTATAATTGCATGTAGTTATTCACAAGTATTGTAAATAGTTAATACAGTTTTTAAAAAATTAACAGCTCTCAGGTGGCAGAGTCAGAATCGAGAGAATTTGTACAGATGTGCTTCAAGCAAATCAAGTTTAAGTCTAAGAAGTTCAGAAAAAATCGAAACGTTTACGAAAAAATTAACGTGTTAATTTCTAATTTAAATGTATCGTAAGTTTTAAAATTCCCCATAAAGTCATCTTATAAATATTGTATAAATAAAAAAAATTGTGATTAAAAAAATATCAAATAATAATTAATGAATATTTATTAATACGATTAATGAATTATTTATCTATAGTAATCGTATTAATATAATTAATAATTACACATTAGTAGTTAATATAATGTATTATTAATAATTAATGTAATTTATTATTAATAATTAATATACTTTAGTAATAATAATTAATATATATATATTTATAATTAATATAATTTATTATTAATAATTACAATATACTTTATTATTAATAATCAATGTAATTTATTATTAGTAATTGATATACTTTGTTATTAGTAGCTAATATACTTTATTATTAATAATCAATATACTTTATTCTTAATAATTCATATGCTTTATTAGTAATAATTAATATGCTTTATTATTAATAATTAATATAATTTATTAATAATAATTAATATAATTTATTAATAATAATTAATATAATTTATTAATAATAATTAATATAATTTATTAATAATAATTAATATAATTTATTAATAATAATTAATATAATTTATTATTAATAATTAATATAATTTATTAATAATAATTAATACAATTTATCATTAATAATTAATATAATTTATTATTAATAATTAATATAATTTATTATTAATAATTAATGGAATTTATTATTAATAATTAATATATATTAATTTTATTAATATAACTAATTTATTCTTCCCACTTTTTACTGGGGGTACATTCCATACTTTTCGGGAGGACCCCCTACTACTCACACTTCCTAACACGTATTCAAGAAGAAAAAAGAGCAGCCTAGACGCACATAAATGTAATTTAGACTCGTAGATTCATTTAGTTTTGATCTTAAGAATGTTATATTATTTTTAAAATTAATGATGCACTTGAAATCCTTGAACTCGTTAAATATAAGCTTCAGAGTATGCCTTGACTAGGAAGATATATGATGATAAATGTATTTTTGTGGAAATGCTATGATAGAACAATTTGATTTTAGATGTACTGTTCCGAAGGTGTTTACTTGTCACGTAAAACAATCATTGCCTGTCTTTCAGACTGGATCTGGTGACTGTAGACGACTATGATAGGTGTGGTCCTGCCAAGCTTCCCATTATTGCAAGGAATTATTTTCTAGGAGCCGCGGGAAGACGCATCACCTATAGGAAGAACAAAGATGCCTTTGACAAGTAACGAAATATTAACAATGCTTTCTAATTTTCGGTGGTTTTTAGCCCGGTTGGACGTGTAGACAGTTGAAAAACTCTGTAAGTCAATTTTCGATTAAACCAAGGTGTATGTGAGGGCTGGTGCGCGTTAAATCTAACATGGCTTCAAATGTCGTCACGTTGGTATGGAGCGGAAGTTTGGAGAATGAAGGGACACCTCAGGTGTCGACCTCGTCACATGACCATGGTTCAAACTTATGTGGTGGCCTGGGATCTCTACCTTCTAGTTTTGATCCCGGCCGGCGCCAATAGTCCTTTGTGTCGTTCTAGTGCGACGTGAACTCCCAGAGTGGTTTCGACGAGATATCATGAAGATATTTTCAGATATTTTATGATAATAAGATATGATCTATTTGCTTCTCATGACGAGATAGCCTGTCCATCAAGATGATCGGATCGGTTTGGCTAATGACGAGATACCTCGTCAAGAGTATCACCAGGGCTGTTAATTAAACCGATTGAACATCAAACTGAATTTTTAGAGTGTTGATGGCTAACTACCACCACCAAACACTCACCCCTTTCTTGGTTCGTTTCTAACTGCATCATTGGACTAAGAACAACCATTTTTTTCTTCTTAAAAAGAAGAGAGTTCTGTTGGTCCCTTCTCTGCAAGTGACTGCACGCGGATCCTTGTCTTATTGCTTACAAAATGTTTGCTTGTAATTTCTTCAGTTGTAAATACATTGTGTTTAATTTTAACTCCGAGATGCTCACTCCACTCACCAACTTCATAAATCCTACAGGTGGGACACAATCGAGCGCACAATGACTATATCTTTCCATTCCTAGGAAAGAAATACTCCAAGGGAGGTTGCGTTGTTATGGAAATAACACCAATAATAAGTACACAGAATGCTGATTTTTGACTACTTTGATGTTATTTGAAGTTATGAAATATATTCGTTATGTAAGAATTGAACCCTCCAAGTGATTTGGACGAGATGTATCGTCCATCAAGATCTGATCAATAATGAGATATATCGTCCATAAGAAGCTCAAGTTCCCATTTTTAGTCTGTTTTGCATCACCCATGACCTATGTATAGAGATCCTCCATTGTAAGATATTGCACACTAGGGTGGAGCGAAAAACACGAATTTCGGAAATTGAAAACGCCTATGGTGGGAATAGTTGGGGACTACCATGCTTATTAATGATACAAAATATGAGCTAAATTAATTAATATCTTCAGTTGCCAAAATCACTTTGAAATTTCGAAAATTTGCCAATTTTTTTACAAAAATAATAATAAAGCATTTAAAACAATTTAATACATTCTATTTAAAGCCATGGGTGGGTGAAATGAACTTCCCTGCGTGTAAAAAAAAGTTTTACACCTAACACTATCCTGGAAAATAAAAAAATTCCCCTTTGTTTAGAGCGCCATCACGCGCGTCTCCACTCTGCGATCACGTGTTTACATGGGCGCTTCCCCTTGCAGCTCTTCGCTTTTTTTTATTATGAAAACAACCCAGAACTCAACACGAGGAGATGACTGCATATCGAGTTCCACCCATCTCCCCTAAAAAATTAAATTTAAGTTACTAGCTTACACTAAAAAATCAAGTTGAAGTTACTGGCAAGTGGTTTAGCTTAAAAGTGGTTGATATTGGCTTTTGGTTTCAAATCTGGGTAAAGCAAGCCTAGAAGCAATTCTTGACCGAATAAATCCATCCCTTTTGCCTCTGTACCACATACTGTAATATATGCTTCAGTTACTAATTTAACACAACGTTCTACTGCTTGTGAATGGTATGGAAAGTTAAACATGTTACTATTGGTAGGAACGTCTAGAATCATAGACTTGAGTTGATCATCAGAAAGAGATACTGAAAACTATACAGGGTGGTCCCGAATTCATGGTACAAACTTTAATGGTAGGTACAGGACATTGTAACAATGATTTATTGTATAGGAATGTATAGTCGCAAGTGACGCGGTGAGGCGAAAACAGGGGAAATAACGGCCGAAAGGAAAAACAAAGATTTTATTGAAAGCGTTGTTGACAAGTATCATGTTTACAGTAATTGTTCAAAATTGCGTCCACCAGTATCGATACATGCTTGACAGCGTCGGTGGAGCGATTGGCGTACACGTTCAAAGATGCCTGGTATTTCACGCACACCTGCAGCAGCTACAGATAAGCGAGCGACGAGATCCTCATCTGAGTCAACTGGAGTCTCATAAACAAGATGCTTTAGATGTCCCCATAAAAAGTAATCGAGGCTCGATAAATCGGGAGATCGGGGTGGCCAAGGGACTGGTCCACCACGCCCAATCCATCGAGTACCAAACGTGGCATTCAGGTAATTCCGTACATCAATGCTGAAGTGTGCTGGCGCCCCATCGTGCTGAAACCACATGCGGTTACGAATGGCGATCGGAACATCATGCAGCAGTTGTGGTAACACTTCTTTCAGAAAAATAAGATAGCTTCCGCCAGTGAGCCGCGTGGGTAGTAAGTATGGGCCAATCAAAAAGTAGTTCACAATACCAGCCCACACATTAATACTGAAACGTTGTTGAAACGCATGTCGACGCGTTGCATGTGGATTATCGGTTGCCCACACATGGGAATTGTGCGCATTAAAGACACCCTCGCGTGAAAATGTCGCTTCATCTGTAAATAGCACATAATCTACGAAATCCGGCTGCAACGCACATTGCTGCATCACCCACAGGCAGAAGTTCACGCGGCGAGGATAATCTGCCGGATTCAATGCTTGTACTTTCTGAAAATGGAAGGGGTGTAAGCGATTTTCGTTTAACACTCTGCATACAGTCTGATGACTCACACCTACGTCACGCGCAACAGTTCTTGTGCTTGACTCGGGTCTATCAGCCACAATGTTCAAGATGCTTTCTTCCAGCCTTGGAGTGCGTACAGCTCTTACTCGACCAGCGCCATGTCTGTTGACGTCGAACGCACCTGTTTCACAAAGTTGACGATGTAACCGTTGAAAAATTCTATGATCCGGCATTCGTCGATCAGGATACTCCGCGCAATACATTCGTAACGCAGCTCTGCCGTTACCATTTGCACGGCCGTACATGTAATGCATGTCTGCTTTTTCTGCATACGTAAAGTCACCCATCGTCTACGGCAGCACAATTGTGAATGGCGCTTTTCCCTACTGCGATGCATCATGTTCAACAGCGGCTAGACATCTACTGCCCTCTACCGGCAATGATACCAACCGATCACTCCATTTCTCTTTCCTTTTATTTCCCCTGTTTACGCCTCACCGCGTCACTTGCGACTATACATTCCTATACAATAAATCATTGTTACAATGTCCTGTACCTACCATTAAAGTTTGTACCATGAATTCGGGACCACCCTGTATACTAGAAATACTAGAACTACTACTATACTAGAAAGAGATCTGATTGCCATTCAATTAGATTTATGTAATCGTCTGCTTCGAAGTTTAACCTGGGAATTTTGAACTCTCGAATATTCTTTTCAACTTTATTTTTTGTTGTCTTAATTTTAAATTCTTCTAAGGCTCAAATCTCTGACGTGTTTTCGATCAACAGCTAACATTGCCAAAATAATATTTTCTGGATGGGCATAATAAGCATTTCTTTGCAAAGTTATATCTACTACAATTTTTAAATCCTCAGGCAAAAATCTCGATTTATTTAAAATATGGTAAAAATGAGGACTCCCGTACCAACATGATGACTGACTTTTAATTTTAAACCACACATATGAGTGTATCTTCACAACATACTATAATAATATTTTCAAGTTATGGGTTGGATCTTCTGTTGAAACATATAAACCTTAAAATTCTATTTGTCGTCGTCAACCATCTGGAATGATTCAATTTTCCTGGATCTTCTTGTGACAAGCTTAATGGAATATATTTATTTGATAACCCTGTGCACATTTCGTAAAGGTATCGTTGATCAGTGCTAAGATCCTCTAGGACAATATCTGGCAATTTTACTTCCATCTTTTCAAACTTTGTTAAAGGCAATTTTTCACAAGATTCTAACATTTTTCCAATTTCTCCGCTGTATCCTTTTGGTCCTGTGGTTTTTCCTTCTAAATGTTGCAACAAATCACGTAAAAGTAGCTGGGTAGCTCATTTGTATGTAATAAACAAATAAACCAATGCACAGGACGTCCTAAAAAGAGCTCGATATGTCGAATGACTCCATTTTTCAAACATGTATTTACCACTGTACTATCACAACCAATCATTTGCATCTTAGAAAAATCTATATTTTTCTCCAAAAAAGTTAAAATACTTGTTTTAACATTTTGAGAAGAGTCAGCTGTAGGAGTGACATGTCCCATATATTTTGATCCTGGTTCTGGTATTAAAACGATATGTTCTTCTGTTACCGTCTTTCTAGAAATCCTTTCTCTTTCTTTAATGATTACTAAAGTCCTTTCGATCATCGAAGTATATTCCATATTCTGATAAAGAGGTAGTTTCCTCATTTTTCCTTTTCAGGTAGCTGCGAGTCTTTGCCCTTTCTGTTCTAATTTTACTACGATCAACTATGTTTGAAGAAACATCCTTGAAAAATTTTCCCATATCCTTCAAAGCAGCATTTATTAGAATTGCTGCCGATCTATCGGAAACACCAGTTCTGTCATAAGCCTACATTTGGAAGTTTAGCTCTCGTTTGTAAAGTTGAAGAAGAATTATTATCAATGACTGTGTTTATAGTGTCATTAGAATTATTAAGCAAATTAAAACTCAAAGTAGCTCCCGTAATAGAGAGCGAGAGATTTTGGATTGTTTTCCTTTACAATCATTGAGCTGAACGTTTTGGCTCTCTGCTTCTCTTTCTTTGCGCTGCAATCTTTTTTCAAGCATTTAGCTGGTTTTAATGTCAACTTTCCAATGATCATTTTTCGAAATGTCATTTGATCTGTTAAAAAAGCTCTTTCAGCTATAAGTACTTTCATTTTGAAAGTACAACTGAGAAAGGTCTTACATTTACGTATGCTAATATCAAATAGATGATTTTTTTTCTGCTGATTCCCTGAAGGACACAACCTTCTTCAAGAAATAAAGTTTGGCAGTATTTTTTAATACTTTCTTAATATTTCTATATGCTTTGTGGTATTTTTTCAGCATATATATTATTTGTTGCTTTGTTACTGTTGAAATCGAACTTTTCCCCCATAATCCTTTAAGCTCTTTAATTAAAATTGAACATACATCAGCCACATACTAGCATCTTTTTTATAATCTTTCTGTATGTAAAGATAATACTTCATAAATCTGTATATGTTGGAAGCATGTTAGGCTTCATTATTTCAGCCATTCCAAACACGGGACATACATCTACTGATACTGTCCTAGGCAATTTGACTAATTCACAGAACCGTGTATCCTTAACAAATAAAACAAACCAAACCCTAACAAAACTGAACTTAAAGATTAAAATTTCTATATAAAAAAATATCTAAAATAAGTAAAAATAAACAGTAAAATACGCACCAAGAAACGAAAGCTTAATCAATTTGAACAAAGGTCGTAGTTTTCCTCGATAGACTAGATCGGTAGGGCATTTGCAGGAGCATACACCTACTAGATATTTACAAAAAAAAGTGGGCGGGTATTTAAAGAAACCCAGACACCTTCACCCCATGTTGTAAAACACAAGTTATTTATCCCTATAAACAAGCGAAGAAAGGGAAGCGCCCGTGCACCCTAGTAGCGAGGAACGCAATGATGAGTATACAGGGTGGTCCCGAATTCATGGTACAAACTTTAATGGTAGGTACAGGACATTGTAACAATGATTTATTGTATAGGAATGTATAGTCGCAAGTGACGCGGTGAGGCGAAAACAGGGGAAATAACGGCCGAAAGGAAAAACAAAGATTTTATTGAAAGCGTTGTTGACAAGTGTCATGTTTACAGTAATTGTTCAAAATTGCGTCCACCAGTATCGATACATGCTTGACAGCGTCGGTGGAGCGATTGGCGTACACGTTCAAAGATGCCTGGTATTTCACGCACACCTGCAGCAGCTACAGATAAGCGAGCGACGAGATCCTCATCTGAGTCAACTGGAGTCTCATAAACAAGATGCTTTAGATGTCCCCATAAAAAGTAATCGAGGCTCGATAAATCGGGAGATCGGGGTGGCCAAGGGACTGGTCCACCACGCCCAATCCATCGAGTACCAAACGTGGCATTCAGGTAATTCCGTACATCAATGCTGAAGTGTGCTGGCGCCCCATCGTGCTGAAACCACATGCGGTTACGAATGGCGATCGGAACATCATGCAGCAGTTGTGGTAACACTTCTTTCAGAAAAATAAGATAGCTTCCGCCAGTGAGCCGCGTGGGTAGTAAGTATGGGCCAATCAAAAAGTCGTTCACAATACCAGCCCACACATTAATACTGAAACGTTGTTGAAACGCATGTCGACGCGTTGCATGTGGATTATCGGTTGCCCACTCATGGGAATTGTGCGCATTAAAGACACCCTCGCGTGAAAATGTCGCTTCATCTGTAAATAGCACATAATCTACGAAATCCGGCTGCAACGCACATTGCTGCATCACCCACAGGCAGAAGTTCACGCGGCGAGGATAATCTGCCGGATTCAATGCTTGTACTTTCTGAAAATGGAAGGGGTGTAAGCGATTTTCGTTTAACACTCTGCATACAGTCTGATGACTCACACCTACGTCACGCGCAACAGTTCTTGTGCTTGACTCGGGTCTATCAGCCACAATGTTCAAGATGCTTTCTTCCAGCCTTGGAGTGCGTACAGCTCTTACTCGACCAGCGCCATGTCTGTTGACGTCGAACGCACCTGTTTCACAAAGTTGACGATGTAACCGTTGAAAAATTCTATGATCCGGCATTCGTCGATCAGGATACTCCGCGCGATACATTCGTAACTCAGCTCTGCCGTTACCATTTGCACGGCCGTACATGTAATGCATGTCTGCTTTTTCTGCATACGTAAAGTCACCCATCGTCTACGGCAGCACAATTGTGAATGGCGCTTTTCCCTACTGCGATGCATCATGTTCAACAGCGGCTAGACATCTACTGCCCTCTACCGGCAATGATACCAACCGATCACTCCATTTCTCTTTCCTTTTATTTCCCCTGTTTACGCCTCACCGCGTCACTTGCGAGTATACATTCCTATACAATAAATCATTGTTACAATGTCCTGTACCTACCATTAAAGTTTGTACCATGAATTCGGGACCACCCTGTATTGAGAGGAGCAGAGACGTGCGTGATATAGCGCTCTAAAAAAGGGAAAATTTTTAATTTTCCGGGATAATGTTAGGTGTAACACTTTTTTTTTACAAACTGGGAAGTTCATTTCACCCACCCATGGCTTTAAGTACGATGCATTAAATGTTTTAAATGCGTTATTATTGTTTATGTGAAAAAATTGGCAAATTTTCGAAATTTCGAAGCGATTTTGGCACCTGAAGATATCAATTGATTTAGCTCATATTTTGTATTATTAATAAGCATGGTAGTCTCCAGCTATTCCCACCATTAGCGTTTTAAATTTCCGAAATTCGTGTTTTTCGCTCCACCCTATTTCACACATCGTATTGTGAAAGATTCGAAAGTTTATCCAAAGTACGACGGTGGTGTACTGTCATGGGCCTCAAATGTCCTCACATCGGCGTGATGTGGAAATTCGGAGAGTGGGGTCCCAGCTGAGTTGTTATTTTCGTCATCGGAACGTGGATCAAAATTACAAGACATTGTTCTTGGATCTTTCCCTTTCGGATTGTTCTCGGAGCGTCACAAACAGCCATTTTGTGTTGCTCTAATGCAACGTTATCTAACTACCTGCTTACCAAATGATTACAATGAGATGTCCATCAAGATGATCTGACCCATTGTGATAGACCAGGTTCTAAGTATTGCCAATTTTTCGAGAATACAAAAGTGGTCGTTATTTCTCTAATGACGAAATGTCCATCATTACATTGTTTGTTTTTCTGATGACACGATAGTACAGCCACCAGGAGGGTTGAGCAAATGGGAATCGACACCGTATGGAAATCCGAATTTTTATTTGCTTTGCTAGAGATGAAACAATTTACGACATTTTAAACTTTTGAATAGACATGATTCCATAACAGAATGTGTAACTTAATTCTTTCTTAAGCATACTATTGTTCAAAGGATCGAGATAATGCCCAGAATTCTACGGAACTTGTCCGACATTTCTCTGGAAACTACGATTCTGGGTCAGAAGTTGGACTTCCCCATCGGAATCTCCCCGGTGGCAGCACACCTACTGGCTCACCCCAGAGGGGAACTGGCAACGGTTGAAGGTAACTCATTTTAACTAACACAAACATACACACTACTGTGCTTAGTGTTGTGAGACACTGTATAAGTTTAAATAAGTGTGGTTGTGATGAATAGAGTATTGAGGATCAGGGAGGAGCCTGGTCCGGAAAACAAAAATTGGTGTTTTATACGCATGAGCAGCAATATGGTAAGAAATTGTACATACTCCCACAAAGACCATTAAAAAGTAAATAGACAGAACAAAACAATATAAATTATTATGTGCCATTAACGTTAGAGGGGTTTATTGGAGAGAATAGGTTAGTGGCATTTGGAGGCGATCTTCGGGCTTGGTAACACCGGTCTCCCCGGCTGCTGTTAATGTTTATATATGCACTTTTTGTTGCACACCAGTTCATTGTAAACTGTGCACTTTCTCAATGAGTCCCTTCGAATAGAGAGCTCTCAGAACCGTTCCAAACACCCCACAATCCCCTCAACAACCTTCACACGTTATGATGCTAATAGTTTGATATTGAAGTAATAAAAAACTGATTACTGATTTTCTGTCTCTCCATTTGTGGAACCAGCATTACATTCCACACCAATGGATCATCTTCATCATGTTGCCTAATACCGCTCTTGTTATTCCGCAGGCGTATAAATTTTGTTGATGTGGAACCTTGTCAACGTAATTTGGAATAATGTGAAAATGTTAACAAAGATGTTATATTTGTAGACTAGGTGAAAATTTTTTTGGAGATGTTTATAAATATTGTAACTACGTATGTTACTTAAGGATATTGACGCAATAAGTAAAACTGTGAAGGAACAAAAATCCTCAACAGTTAAATTACTGGATAAATTAATCTTTCAAAATGGGAACACTACATTAAAGGAAATTATGAATCAAATTATCTAGTTTCCATTTAATTTCGAATTTTTTAAGTATTCGTTAATTACAGAAGACATTTCGGAAGACGAAATTAATGACGAAGCAGAACAATCTGTTGTTCAATCTGGTTCCACATATAAAGTTGATACTAAAGAAAGTAGTACTCAGACCGAAACGGTTGGTTTACAAATGACATTTAATGCAGTTAATAAATATAGTTCTTTATAGAGCAAGACAAACACACTGATAAGAAAGATATTTCTAAAAATGAAAGGGTTATTTTAAAATCAAAATGTGATTTCATTGATAAAGGGAACTTAACACAAAGCGAACAAGAAACTAAAAGCTATGATAACGATAGGGAGATTGGTTCCAAATTAGAAAATGTTGATCTACAATTGAGTTACGGCATAGGAGAAACGAAAGTACTTGTAAACTTCTCTGACGTTGAAGCAGTCACACCTCTCTTTAAAGGGGAAGCTATGACAATATCTCACACTGGATTGAAACGTTTGAGACTCATGCGGAATTATTCGGCCTATCTCCGTTTCATAGATTTTTGTTCGCCAAACGTTGCCTCAGAGGAAAAGCATTACTGCTCATTCGAATTGAAACTTCAATCAACTCACATGACAAACTAAAAGAATTATTGATTGAAGAGTTTCAAATAAATTATAATGCACCAGAAATACATGGAATCCTTTATAAACGTACAATGAAAGGTAATGAGTCAATACAAGAAATACAAGAAATTTTTTTAAATATCAAACAAATATCTGCTCAAAGTAACATTGACGAGTGTGCTATAATGACATATATTGTGAAGGGAATAAATGACACGGCGCAAAATAAAGCCATTTTGTATGGTTGTAAAAATTTAGTAGAATTTAAAAATCAATTGAACGTTTACGAACAAATTCGTAAAGACATAAATAAATCTAAAGCTCCATTTAATCGGGATAAACCTAGCCAGGATGTTAAAGGAAGCCAGGTGTAAGCAAAGGATATAATTTGTTTTGGGACGCAGGCGAAAGCTGAAGAAGACGCCGAAATTCGTGGATGGGCAAAGGATTTCCTCCGCCGCTCGTAACATCAGTGTTGCTGTTGCTTGCCAACTGTCGGACTCAGCATTTTTCGTGCCACATCTACGATAGATTCGCAACGGTCTTTGTGCGTACTTGTTGTGTCTAAATATTTCTTTCGTAACAACCTCTTCTCAAGTGGAATCAACAAAAGCATTGGACGATTCTTGTTAGTGTACAATCTTTGGAATAAGAAAAGAAAACAGCGTTTTTCGCTTTTCGCTTAACCATAAAATAATTGAGCAATTCATATCGTGTTCCACCGACTCCTGATATTTTACTTTTGTGCTCGAGCTTTGGAGTGCGAGGGGAGGGCTGCCGTCTCTTGCACTCTTTCAAGTTTTGCATATGTGAAGCGACTGTGGAATCCATGCCGTGTTCCGGTTGTGAAATGTGATACCAAATTGTGTCATCTTGTAGCTCATCTGGTTGTGGCAGCGCAATAACGTTTTATCTGAAAAAAAAAACTAATTTGCCCCTCGTCAGTGGTGTGCCAACGAGAGAGAAAGGGAAACTGGATAAGCATAATGGATACGTTATTTGTTTTTGCTTTCTTCGTATCTCTTTGGCCGTTGGAATTGTTATGTGAGTAGTTCTGCTTATGTTTTAAGGAATTCTTTATAGATATTTTGTTAATGTGGAACCGTATCAACGTAATTTGGAAGAATGTGAAAGTGTTAACAAAGATGTTATATTTGTAGACTCGGTGAAAAATGTTTTTTGAGATTGTTTATTAATATGTTAACTATGTTACTTAAGGATATTGACGTGATCAGTAAAACTGTGAAGGAACTAAAATCCTCAACAGTTAAACTACTGGATAAATTAATCTTTCAAAATGGGAACACTACATTAGAGGATATTACTAATCAGATTATTTCGTTTAAGTAGTAGTCAGACCGAAACGGTTGTTTTACAAAGACATTTAATACACTTAATAAATATAGTTCTTTTGAGCAAGACAAACACACCGATAAGAAAGATAATTCTACTACAAATGAAAGGGTTAATTTAAAACCAAAATGCGATTTCATTGATTCAGGGAACTTAACACAAAGCGAACATGAAACCCAAAGCTGTGTTAACGATAGGGAGATTGGTTCCATACTAGAAAATGTTGATCTACAATCGAGATACGGCATAGGAGAAACGAAAATACTTCTAAACTTCTGTGACATTGAAGCAGTCACACCTCTCTTTAAAGGGGAGGACATGAAAATATCTCACATTGGATTGAAACGTTTGATACTCATGTGGAATTATTCGGCCTATCTCCGTTCCATAGATTTTTGTTCGCCAAACGTTGTCTCAGAGGAAAAGTATTACTGCTCATTCGTATTGAAACTTCAATCAACTTATATGACAAACTAAAAGAATTATCGATTGAAGAGTTTCAAATAAATTACAATGCACCAGAAATACATGAAATCCTTTATAAATGTACAATGAAAGGTAATGAGTCAATACAAGAATATTTTTTAAATATCAATCAAATATCTGCTCAAAGTAACATTGACGAGTGTGCTATAATGACATATATTGTCAAGGGAATAAATGACACGGCGCAAAATAAAGCCATTTTGTATGGTTGTCAAAATTTAGTAGAATTTAAAAATAAATTGAACGTTTACGAACAAATTCGTAAAGACATAAATAAATCTAAAGAGCTCCATTTAATCGGGATAAACCTAAACCTGAAATCCGTTGCTATAGTTGCAATCAAATTGGCCCCCCACACACACACACACAAACCTTTAAAACTTATAAAACCTTATAAAACTTAAACCAAAGTTTTATAGTAACACAAATCCAACAAAGGCTCCAACGACGCATTCAGTACAAGATTTGCCCCCCGATCCATGTAAATTTTGCGCACAAATAGGGATTATGAACTTTTTTCATTGGGGATTCTTTTGTATCAACAGACCATCTAGATCTGAAACAGCAGCGCCTAAGCCCCAACTCGAAAAAGGGCAATTAATCGTATCCGTATATATAGTAAACAAAGCGTATGTGCATAAGACAAAAATAAACAATGAAATCTCTTGTAAAAGTTCAATTGATAAGATAATGTTAAATATAGATACGGGGTCAACAGTGAATATAATTTCAAGTGGATTTGTTTATAAACTAAATGTTCCTATTAGAGAAAATAAAGTAGTAAACATGAAACAAACAAAAGGACTACTACAGCATGATAAAACATGCAATCTCAACTTCAAAGGTGGTAACGTAGTTAAATCGGCTGAGTGTTTCGTGCTTGACACCAATTTACCGTATACCCTCATAGGTTTAAACTATGCACTTTTTTCCATGAACCCCTTAGAATAGAAAAGTCCAGAACTGTACAGGGCTCCGGCCCTTCAACAGCCTTCACGCCAGTTATGAAATTACATTTTCGTTATTGAATAAATATTTTGTTATAGAATTTCTACCTATGTGAATAAAAGTGACATTTAAGAATGTGACATTTAAGTGAATTAAGAGCGTTAAAATATAATCCTAGCTACCAGTTTTTTTAATATAAAAAGTACTATATACCATGGTAGTATGAGGTAGCTTTAGTAAAGTTGTATAAGTAGTGGATTTTTGTCAAAAGCGTAAAATGTCAGATATATCACAGACTTTCAAAGAAGCCAAATTGTAGAAGTCCGACTAGTTGGAGCAACCAAAACATCCCAGCTTTTAGGCGTTTCTAGAGGTACGGTGTCTAAAGTCATGACAGCGTTCACACAGCGCGGCAAGACAAGCTCGGCAAAGCAAAATAGTGGACGGAAGAAGAAGCTGAGTGAAAGAGAGCGACAGGTTTTAAAGCGAATTGGTAATGTCTAAAAAAAAAAAAACTGCAGCCAAAGTGACCGCAGAGCTCAATCAGAATCTGGATTCTTCAATAATTACAGTTAGGAGGCACCTTCATAAACATAACATTTACGGCAGAGTAGCAATTCGCAAGCCACTTGTCATAGATGTTAATGTCAAACGTCGTCTACAGTGGTGCCACAACCACAAAACCTGGTCAATTGATAAGTGGAAGACAATTATATGGTCAGACGAATCATATTTCACACTTTACCCCACAACAGGACGGGTGCATGTTTGGAGGACACCTGCGCAAGCGTATGATCGTGATTGTCTCCTTCCAACTGTCAAGCATGGAGGTGGATTTGTCATGGTATGGGCAGCCATGTCTTAGTTTTCTGCTGGCCCAATCGTAACCCTGATAGGAAGGATCACTGGGGAGAAGTAAAGAGAAGTTTTAGTTGACCAGGTCCATCCTATGATGCAAACTTTGTTTCCTGCAGGAGATGGAATTTTCCAGGAAGATACTGCTCCTATTCATGCAGCGGGACTGGTCCAATCATGGTTTGATGAACACGAGGATGAAGTGAAACATCTACCTTGGCCAGCACAGTCCTCCGACCTCAGTATAATCGAACCGTTATGGTCTATTTTAGAACGTTCAATTCGGAATCGATATTGAAAGTTTAAGTATACAGAGTTACGGATATGAGATTTAGAGCATTGAATTTATACGAATTAGGTGACTACAAAGATTAAAGGTTGACTCACCTTGTTCCCCAAGAGCTATCATCAGTTGACGAAATAAAGACAGAACACTAGTTTCGATGTAATGCGATTCTTTGTTTAAAGTATAAAGTATAAGACAAACATGCGCTGGCGACTTTTTTGTGCGTAGACGGAATTCTAATTTTTAAATGATATAATGGTTACAGTTTTCATGATTAAAAATACATTCACAGTATCGTCATGTGCGCTGCATAACAAATATATCAAAATGCAACAATGTTTGCAAATACACTAGTAATAGTTGAGCGCGTTATAAAATTAAATCCACGGAGAGTTCGCACTCACTCATATTATCATAGTAAATAAATGCATAATCTTCTTGCCACATTAGTTAGCAATGTATATCAGATTCATGTTATACTACATTGCAATGGTTGCGTGAGAGATACAATTCCCCACTACACACGCGAGCGATGACCCCAGGAGTGACCATAGAGGTTACACCAAAAAGAATGTTCATCACGTGGCGTCCTCTTGTGGCTAATCTAAATCAACATCCTGCGAGGGCCGGCATGAGGGGAGAGGAAGGACCACCAGTCGATTCTGAGCACGAAGCTTTTCTCCATCCCTGGTCCGCACGCTGGCTACCCTGGTGATCTGATCTTTGCCCGGGAAGATGTTGGTTACGCGACCAAGAGTCCAGGAACAAGGAGCAGAATTTGCCTCTTGAAGAAGAACCATGTCTCCAATTTGCAGAGGTTGTTTCGTTGAATTCCACTTTTGACGAGGCTGGAGTGTATGCAGGAGGTCTCGTGTCCAGCGGCGCCAGAAGGATTCCTTAACCTGCAATAAGAGTCTCCATCTGCAAGAGAGACTTAGAATTTTTCGATTAGTGTTTGTAGAACTGTCAGTGTTTTCTGGAAGTTTCAGAAGGGGAACTCCGATTAGGAAGTGTCCAGGGGTAAGTGCACGAAGATCACTAGTTGCCGAGGATAAAGGTACCAGAGGCCTTGAGTTTATGCAAGCCTCTATTTGACATAACACTGTAGAGAATTCCTCGAAATTGAGAAGTGTGCCTTGACAAGTTTTTGTGAGATGCCGCTTAGCAAGTTTAATTGAAGCTTCCCATAACCCACCTTGGTTAGGGGCATAGGGTGGAATAAAATGCCAATGAATGTTTCTTTCCGATGAGAAGTTCTGGACGGATTGCTCTTTTGTGAGTTTAAAAAGTGCTTTTAGATAGGCAGACGCACCGCGGAAATTAGTACCATTGTCTGAGAATATTTCCGAGGGAAATCCTCGACGTGCGACGAATCGTCTCAATGCAGCCAAGAACGAGTCAGTAGAGAGACTGGAGACGGCTTCCAGATGTACGGCACGGGTACACATACATATGAAAAGGCAAATGTATGTCTTGAATGTTGTCGCTTTTCGCTGGTGCTGGCATTTTGTACTAATTGGACCAGCGAAATCAATTCCAACTTTGTCGAAGGGGCGTGACTGCATGATTCTTGCAATAGGTAAATCACCCATCTTTTGGTATACTGGCCTGGCCAATGATTTAAAGCATGTGATGCAACTGCGCAATACACTGCGTACTGTGGATTTGCCATCCGGAATCCAGAAGATTTGACGGATCAACGATAAGACAAGTTCGGGTCCCGAATGAAGACTTGTAAGATGGAAATGTCGAATCACTAAGGCAGTAATTGGGTGTCTCTTAGGAAGTAGAATATGAAATTTATGATCGAATGCTAATGTCTGATGATGTGATAAACGTCCTCCAACGCGAAGAAGTCCTACTTCGTCAAGAAAGACATTTAAAGACAGTAGTTTGCTGGATTTAGGGAGAGGTTTATTTTTTGCTATAAGCTTAAGGTCGGAAGCGAATTCTTCTTGCTGTACAATTTTTAGAATAGCCGTTCGTGCACCGGTCAGTTCAGAAGTTTGAAGAGTACCTTTAAGCTTATTTCTAGATTTGAGGTTGTGAATGAAACGTAAGATCCAGGCTGTGACACGTAATAATGTTGTGTATGAAAAATACTTCAAGATAGCATGAGAGATTGGAGGTGATTCTTTAACTGTTTGTGGAACCAAATCCTTATTCTCGTCACGAATAAGTACTGAAGAAGTAGAGAGTTCAAAAGAAGTGAGAGCTCCGTATTTATTGTTGACAACAATCCAGTTTGGACCAGTGAACCACTCTAAATGAGCCAACAACTGTGAAGGATAAAGTCCTCGACTAGCACAGTCTGCTGGGTTTTCTTTGCCAGGAATGTGGTTCCAAGAAGTTACTGACGTCAGGGAAAGTATTTTTCCCACTCGATGTTGTACAAACTGATTTCCTGAAGACGGAGGGTTTGTGATCCAACTCAATGCGATTGTTGAGTCGCACCAAAGGAATATTTGTGGGTTTGGAACTGGGATTACTTTTAGAATTGCTGAAATTAGCTCGGCTAGCAGTAAACAACCCTGAAGCTCCAGCCGGGGTAGAGTTACTGGTTTAACAGGCGCAACTCTTGTTTTTGCTGTGAGTAAGGATACATGTGTCGACTCAGAAATGACCTTTAAATAAACTACTGAAGCATAAGCTTTAAAAGAAGCGTCGCAAAAGCCATGAAGTTCAAGAATACAATCCTCTGACGTATGTATGTAGCGAGGAACTTTAATTTGTTTAAAGTGATGCATTTCTGCTTGGAATTTATTCCACCGTTCTAGAATGTCTGGTGGAACGGGATCGTCCCAAGCCAATTTTGACTTCCACAAGTCCTGAAGCATAATCTTCAGAAGCAATATGGCAGGTGCCATTAGTCCCAGAGGATCAAAACTACGCGCTATGACCGATAACAGTTCACGTTTGGTGGAGACGGTTGGCTCTTCCACAGTCCGAACTTGCAGCGAATCGGTTGGAAGATTCCAAACGAGTCCCAAGATTTTTTGTGAAGACTCTTCAGCATCACTGAACGATTGGTTAAGGCTTTTGGCTTTTAACGAATAAGGCAATTCGCTTAGTACCTCTTCATGACTAGATGACCATTTCCGAAGAGGTAAGCATCCTGCATTCATGAAACGTAGCATTTCATCGATTAAGGATTTTGCGGCTTCTACGGTGTCTGCACCTGCTAAAAGATCATCAACGTAGAAATGATTTTCAGCAATTTTAGAGGCGTTCGGAAAGTTGTCTTGTTCGTCTTTGCACAATTGTTGCAACGTACGAAGTGCGAGGAAAGGCGAAGAAGACATTCCATAAGTTATAGTGTTTAGTTCGTAGGTAATCAATGGATCGGACGGGTTTTGTCTCCAAAATATTCTTTGGAACGCGCGGTCTTCTTCCGCAATGAGGATTTGACGGTACATTTTACATATGTCTGCAGACACTGCAACTTTATAACTTCTAAAGTGAATTAAATTGTCAAATATTTCGGTTTGTAATTTACGACCTTTCAGTAGAAGGTCGTTGATTGCATGCCCATTGGATGTTTTACTCGACCCATCAAAAACAACGCGAAGAGCAGTTGTGGTTGAATGAAGATTTCAACACAATGGTGAGGAAGATAATAGTGGTTCTGATCTATCTCCAAGGTGGAAGGAGGTAGAGGTGACATATGCCCTAGGGCTAGATATTCATTCATGAACTCACTATATTTGAGTTTTAAATCTGGCTTTTTAGCAAGTTTATTCTCTAATGAAAGAAAACGGTTGAGAGCTTTCGATCGACTTTCACCTAAGTCTCTGTCATTACGAAAAGGGAGTTTTACTATGTATCTTCCCTCACTATTTCGTTGTAATGAATTTGTGTAAAGATCTTCACACTGAATTTCTTCATTATTTACCAGTTCTTCACACGGAATCGATTCAATTTGCCAGAATTTTTGCAGTGTGCTATCAATACTGGCATTAACAGAAAGACAGCCGATAGAAATGTTCGAGTGTACGGCAGAGTTTATTTTTCCGGTGAGTAAATGTCCTAATTTTGTAGGAATAGCAACTGGTGAACCACTTTGTCCAACAATTGGAGAGCCGTTTAGTAGCAGAGGGAAAATGTCTGCTCCCAGAAGAATATCTATCGGTTTTTGACTTGTATAGTCTGGATCGGCTAGTATGAGTCCATATAAATGTGTCCATTTACGTTTCTGAATATAGAAGTTAGGGAGAGGTGGAGTCACTTTGCTTACTACTAATACTTCAATGTGAAAAGAATCTGACGAGAAGTGAGGAGAAAAAACAACGTTGGCGATGTGCAACGATGTTTCCGCCGTGACCCCATTAATTCCCATTAAGCGATGTGTAGTTTCCCGCAATGGTACTTGTAAGCGCTCCGCACATTCACGAGTCAAGAGAGAATTTTGGCTAGCTCCATCAATTAAAGCATTAAATTGCAAAAATTCCCCAGTTTTTGATTTTATTTTTATTTGTGCGGTGGATAATAAAACATTACTTGTTTGTATATGTGATTGGCATTGGAGAGTTGTAGAAATGGATGATGATGGATGTTCCGGAGGGGCAATCGCGTTGTTTACTTCAGAATTTCCTACTCTATAAATGTGCAATAAGGTATGATGTTCATTCGAAGAACAATTTTTACACCCACTTTTTATCCGACAGGGATCAGTGTGCCCACGCAGGCAATTTGCACAGAGTTTATTCGTTTCTACAACTTTCCACCGATCAGTTACGGACATGCGATTGAAACATGTACACTTATAAAGAGGATGGATGTTATTGTCCCCACAAAGAACGCAAGCTTTCCAATTTACAGCGACCGCACTCGCTACTAGAGGTCTAGCAAACGAACTGCTCCTTTCCGGTTTTTTACTCCCCCCGAACCTGTTTACATTAGCGTTTCTCCCTGGCCTTTCACTCCCCCCGCTAGGCAACGCAGAAAAAGAAGAAACAGAACGAGCTTCACACTCCAAAAAGGTTCGGAACGATTCGAGATCGGGATAAATGTCCTTCCTCAAGGTCAAATGCCATCGCTGTTTAACTGCGTCGTCGATTTTCGTTAAGATGTGAAAAATGATGATTAACTCACTCAAAGAATCTGATTTTAACCCTATGGTTTGCAGATTTCGAACTGCTTCGTTGCAATTGTCTAAAACATCCAACAAAGCTTTAGTGTTATTGGCTTTGTTAATTTTCATGCCAAAAATTTTATTTATGTGGACAAATGCCAATTGAATTTTGTCTTCATACCTATCGCATAATATCTCCCAGCAATGCCTCAAATTCCCTGATTGCATTTGAAATCCGCGAATTAATTTTGCAGCATTGCCACGTGTAGATGCAAACAGGTATTGTAATTTCTCGATGTCCGACAACTCGGTGTTGTCGAGAACAGAGGTTTGAAATAACTCCCTAAAGGTAATCCACTGTTCCAGTTCACCGGAAAAATGTGGAAGTTCCAATTTAGGCAGTTTTGTTTTAGACTTATTAGCTGAATTTTGAACATTATTGCCACTTCCCACTGTTGAGACTTGTTCATGTTTATCATTGACAGTTTTATTTTCCAAATCAACGGATAAATTTAGAAGTATGTCCTGATAATTAAGATACGTATCCAAATAATCATCTGTGTCCTTCGAAGACAACTCCGAAAATGAATTGGATAGCCGAGTATCGAATGAATTGACTTTAGTTTTTAGCGTCTGTACCATACTTTGCTCAGTTATTTGACATCGTTGGATCTTCTCCCCAATTCTGTCAATTTCTTTACACAGAATTTCAAAATTCTGCGTAGTTTTCGCATTTTTAGGTGCCATAATTCCACGGCGGAACTCCGGCTCGACGGACCAAATGAAAGTTTAAGTATACAGAGTTACGGATATGAGATTTAGAGCATTGAATTTATACGAATTAGGTGACTACAAAGATTAAAGGTTGACTCACCTTGTTCCCCAAGAGCTATCATCAGTGGACGAAATAAAGACAGAACACTAGTTTCGATGTAATGCGATTCTTTGTTTAAAGTATAAAGTATAAGACAAACATGCGCAGGCGACTTTTTTGTGCGTAGACGGAATTCTAATTTTTAAATGATATAATGGTTACAGTTTTCATGATTAAAAATACATTCACAGTATCGTCATGTGCGCTGCATAACAAATATATCAAAATGCAACAATGTTTGCAAATACACTAGTAATAGTTGAGCGCGTTATAAAATTAAATCCACGGAGAGTTCGCACTCACTCATATTATCATAGTAAATAAATGCATAATCTTCTTGCCACATTAGTTAGCAATGTATATCAGATTCATGTTATACTACATTGCAATGGTTGCGTGAGAGATACAATTCCCCACTACACACGCGAGCGATGACCCCAGGAGTGACCATAGAGGTTACACCAAAAAGAATGTTCATCACGTGGCGTCCTCTTGTGGCTAATCTAAATCAACAGATATCCTCCACAGGCATCTCTCCCGGAACTTTTACAATATCTCCATGAAGAATGGTACAATATTCCTCCTTTCTTTAGATAAAACCAATTTAGATAATAATACCACTGATTTTCCGGCCTTAAAAATTTCTGTTTCGTGTGGCAAAGCTGACATTAATGTCTCTACGATAAGCTATTTTAAATTTCCAGTTATGAAATTAATATTTCGAGACTCTAATGCATCTATAAAATTTACTATAATACGATTGCTGGTCAGCTGGTACGTTTCAGAAAGAATTGTAACTCTGAATTTAACTTTCCCTTACAATGTGTAATTATCTAAAAAACACAGTTCTCAATAATAAATACCCGGTTTCTTTCTTTAATACTATTGAAGCTGACATAATCAGAAATTTTTTATTTTACGAACATCACAGCACATACGCGTTACAACGACAGAGAGACAAAAGCACATTACGCATACAAAGAAGTAAGCGTTATATACAAATGCGAACTGAAACTAAAAGTTAACCAATAGGAACGGTTTAAGAAGTGCGAAATGCAACTAAGGGGAGGGAGAACTGAAACTGTAGTTGACAATTCTCACCAGCAAGCCAGTTGAAAATGGCGGGGCTGTTTAAGGCACCGCAGTATTCTTGAAAGATTTAATAATATCAGCAATTATGTAACCGATAACTAATTATATTTCTTATATTAATTCTATTTTATAGCTGAGTCATATAAGTTGCCTTTCAATTATATTATACTGTATCTGAATTTCTTTTTTAAATTGGGACTGGAGATTTTTCAACTTCTTTTTAAAAATAGATATCTGAACACTGTCGGTTCTTAATAACTATACACGAACAAAATCTTTTTTTCGTTTACGAACACAACCATTTTTATTTTTAAAAGTTTCAATGCAACAAGAATTTAACTGTCATTAATGTTAGCGTTTTGTTGGACTATGTGGATAGTGGCATTGGGTGTCGATCTTTGGGCTTGGTGTTGTCGGTCTCCCGACTGCTGTTGCGGGCTTGATTTCGTTTTCTTCCTACTATTTTAAGAATGTTTGCTTTTTAATGGTGTTTGGGGGAGTGTATGAGCAATTTTTTAGCGTATCGCTGCTCATATGTTGAGAACACTATTTTGTGTTGTCTGGGTCAGGCTACTCACTGATGACGACCTGATCCACCAACATTTTCATTTTCGAAAATTTCATTATAATTTTTATTTTGGAAAAAAAAAAAAATATATATATATATATATATATATATATACAAAAACATCTATAACGCTACTTCTGAAAAAGTAGATTTTTTAATTATAGTAAATAAGGACCTTGTGTTTGTATGAATAATCTGTTAGTTTTTGTTTTTCAAATTATTTTCATTTGTTTCTTATTGAATTATTTCCCACTGAGTTCAAAACAGTGTTTCTAAACAAAAAGCTCCAGTGAGAGCTATTGAAAAATTTGGCGGCTACTCTGGCTACTGATTTTGGCAGGAATTTTTTGTCATCCTTATTAGATCCGTTTTAAAACATTTAATTTTAGACACTAACAGGTTAGCTTATTATGAATGCCACTAGGTTAAACGTTTTCCCGCCAGGTATATCATCCATGAAGACCATCATGATCGTGAGCATGGATTCCAACACCCTGCTCGAGGACCTTGCGCACTTCACCAAGGACCCCCCTTACCACCTGTGGATGCAAGTGTACCCCAAACACAACGCCACTCCGGACTTAGTGAAGAGGGCGGAAAATAGCGGCTTCGAGGGGATCGTCGTCACCTGCGACTTTTCCGCCAGGACCAAGATCACTTGCGATGCGAGGGAACTGTTCTCGAAACCAGGAGCACCTCGGTAATCCGACTTCCACGACCCCTTAGTTAAATGGAGTCGGCTGAAAGAGTTTTCATCTTGTAGATGAAATCGATGAACAGAACATCGATGTTCAAAATTAAAACATCGATGTTGATAATACATCGCCCCAAAACCATCGATGTTTTTAAACATCAGTGAATTTAAACTTTTTTCCACCATTTTTTAAACCTGATTTAGCAACTTCAAACATTAATGTTCACCGGGGGGGGGGGAGGGATTTAATTTGCCTTTTGCCGTGTTTATTAATTTGTAACGAAGATTTTTTTACTGTCAAAACAAAAGTCAAAATATTAATAAGAACAATTAACAAACCTTTTATTTTCAAATTGAATAATTTAAAAGAATATAATATTTACAACAATTTGGCATAGGTACTACTATCTATAAGTATAATTAGGTAGGTACATTACAATAATTATTGTTAGTTATTATTAATTATTTATCAACGTATGGGGGGGGGGGGGTGTAAACATAACAAACTTATTTTTATTTACTGAAGATAAAAAAATATTGGGGCCTATAAATATTATAGTCTTAATATTTGTTATTTACAGTTTGAAAAAAAGTTTGTCAACTTTCTCCACCTTAAGCACACGTCTTTTTTCACTAACTATCCCACTAGTTAGGGAAAAAACTCTTTTAATGGGGCTGATGTCGCCATTTCCGACAAATACTTAGTTACACGGTTATTTTTCTTAATTTTCAACTATGGTACTTTTTTCATTCAAAAATATAACATCGACAACGTAAAAACATCGACAATGTTAAAACTTCGATGTTAAACAAACATCGGCTCCAGTAAATCGATGGTAAATACATCGATGTTTTTTTATAAAACATCGACATCGATGTCACATATCTATTTCTGATAGAACAGATGTCGCCATCATTGACAAATACTTAGTTGCACTGTTATTTTTCTTAATTTTTACTATGGTGCTTTTTTCATTCAAAAATTAAACATGGACAACGAAAAATCATCAATGTTAAACAAACATCGGCTCCAATAAATCGATGGTAAATACAACTATGTTTTTATAAAACATCGACATCGATGTCGCATCCCTACCTTTCAGACCCTTCACCCTTGGCCACTTTGGTAAGTTCTAAAGTATAAGAAAAGTATGTTCAATTTACTGATTATGAAAATAATGCTACTTGGTTACTTATTAAATTTTTGTAATGGTACCTTTTTCATTTAAATATAAAACATCGACAAGTATAAACATCGATGTTACAAAAACATCTGCTCCAGTACATCGAAGTTTTTTTTATAAAACATTGATGTTTTGAAAACACCGACATCGATGTCGCATCCCTAGTAGGTAGGTTGGGACTTTCGAATCCAACCGAAGACAGTAGAGTACATACTGGGCTGGTGTTCGTTTAATGTACCGTGACCTCAAATGTCCTCACCTTGGGGTGGTGTGTAGTTTCAAGTGCTCCTTCAGGAGCAACCTCGCCATATGACCGTGGTTTAAAATTACATCCTCGGTTGTTTTCCTTCGGGATGGTTCCCGGAACTATTCATCGCGAATAGCCCGGTGTGTTATATAGTGCTACATTAATTAAATATTCACCTACCTGTCTGGTAGGTAGATATTTAATTAACATCAAACTGGAAAAAACAAAGGACCTGTAGAGACTGTGCCGGACCATAAACGAGGACAAAACCTCTTAGTTTTGAACCACGGTCAGATGAATAGCCAAAGCAGGCAACTCATTTCCCAAACATCCACACTACTTGTCACCTGACCGTCGAGTTGTTCAAAATGACAAGGCATTTTCCTTGGATTTAATTTCAGGACGGATCAAGGACCGTCCCAAATAGCCCGTTATGTAGCTTCAGTACAATGTTACTTAAAATACCTACCTACCAATTGATGCTGACCAACGAATCACCGTCGAGACTTTTGTATTAATTTGATTGAGCTGGGGGAGAAGATAAATATTAAAAAAAAAAACATATCTATTTGCAGATCTGTAAATTTAAATGATTCCAGCGTGACAAGTTCCCAGTTGATGACATTTGAGGATATCACGAGATTGAAAAGTATCACGAAACTACCAATCATCGCTAAAGGTATTCTCTCAGGTAAGAGATCACAACTTCTGACTAATTATTTTCATAAGTATTTCAAAAGCATGACACCCATTTTAAGAAAAGAAAGCTCTTGTTTGAATGCTATAAAAGCATTTTAAACGCGTCTATATACACTACCCTACAACAATGAACCGAACGCCAGCGGATTTGCATAAAACTTGCATACTTGTTTGGGGGTGTTTTTCATGGTATGGCCTGGGACCTTTGCATGTTGTTCCTGATGAATTGAACGCCGACGCCTACATGAACATTTTGGACAGTCGGGTTCTTCCTACGCTCTGGCAATTTTATGGAATGGACGAATGCTACTTCCTGGACGTCAACGCTCCAACCACGGAACCTCCCTGGAACTACACTAACCTACAGCTAAGCTGGCGACATTCTTGCAGCAGGAATTCCGAGTTCGCAGATTGGTATCTGATGTGTGGAGTTACGAAAAAAAAAAAGGACAATTGTTGATTTTTTAAAATGTTTTTAAAATTAAATATTTATTTTAAATAGATTAAAATATCACTGTTGTTCTCCTATACCGCCCTTGACAATAGGGCCAAATAGCTTCGAAACGACATTTACACTGTCTGTATTTTACAGCAAATTGAAGACCTGGAAGTTAAAACGTTTAAAAAAGTCTATCACGTGTTTTTTTCGTATAGGAAAGGAACGACTAAACCAATATTTTGGAGTTGCTTTACAGACGCCTTCTGAAATTTGGGAACACTTCCGATGACTTCTTCGCTGTTTCATTTTCAGGTGAAGATGCCGTCAAAGCTATTGAAGCCGGTGCTTCCGCTATTCTGGTTTCCAATCACGGTGGACGGCAATTGGACGGATGTCCTGCAACAGTAAGTTTTGTGAAACCACTGATAAATGTTGACAATATTTTCCCATTTGCAGCCTTAAAGGGATATCGTGTTTCCACTCACAATGGAAAGAACTCGCCATGTGCAGAAAATGTGCCGCTGTATATTCTCGTAATGGCCCACTATCTTAACAGATCTTTTCGTCATCTGACAGTAGTATAGTATCTTTCCTTTCGATATTGATTCCAGTCAGTTGCCAATAACTTGTAGTATTGTCTAAAGTGCGATGCAAATACAACAACTTACCTACCTTATAGGAGTTTTATGCGCCAGTTTATGACCCTGTTGAAAGCAATGAATCAATTTTTTAGTTTTATGTCTGCCTCCAGGTTTTACTTTTCCGGTATTAGAGGAGAAACAGGAGTATCGTGTCCAGACACGCTTCCAGAAATCTTCGGGAGATACTCAGAGAGCAGTCGTCATTATCGTCACCAACTCACCACGGTGCATATCGTCATAGGTCGATAAATTTGGTCGCGATGCGCCTAACAACGTCGATTAAATGAACACACTGGAGGTAGGTAGGAAGTTCATTAAGGTCGCACTGGAGCAACTCAATGGGCTATTGGCGATGGTCGGGGATCCATTCCTAAGGGAAAGATCCAAGGACAACACTTTGTAATTCTGAACCACAGGCAGATGGTCAACAACTCAGCTGGAACCCTATTCTCCAAACGTCCACACCACGCCAACGTGAGGACATTTGAGGGCACAACAAATTTAGAGTACCTCAGCCCACTATGATGTCCGCATTAGGCAAGTTTCGAACTTGCAACAATCCGGTTTGTAATCCTTTCATCTGGGCTTCCGCACCATCGAACCCATAGAATTGAAGCTCTTCATGACACCGATTTGAGAAATGCATCCCTGGAGGAATTGAACTTGCACTGCCTACAACTCGCTGTTTGTTAGCGCAGTGGGTAAACTAACTGAACGACTCCCAATACAAAAAGGTACTGCAAAGTCTGAAACGAATGCAGTGTTCCTAATTTTACCCTTTTTTATCTATGAATCCAATTTTTCCTTAAAGATTAGTGACACATTTATTAGGCAGACCCACTATACACATATCGATATCGTTTTCAAATGGATACAATTTTTCAATTTTGTCTTGCTTCAGGGATGATCTGTCCCTGATCGTGGCACTCTCTGATAGAGACAAATTAGAATATATGACATTGTCGCACGTATCTCGTCCTACATTTAGCGCTCTCACAGCCAAAATACTTGTGAAATTGTAGCAAAACGTCTGCTCTTTAATCCTGTTTTCATACCAAATTTAGTAATTCAGATACATTTGATTGCTAAAGTACAAAATGTGCTAAATAGTTTTTGAAACAGACGTTGAATGTTGAGAAATAAAAATTTTAAAATTAAAAACTAAATATGTTTGTAATAAGGGTTTTATGATAATCTACAATGGATTCCGATGTTTTTACTTTATGGGTGCCAGATTTGGTAGCAAAACTTAAAAATGAGAATCCATTGGAAAATTTTCATTTTCTTAAAAACGAACCGTAAAATATTTTGTTTTATTAGCTATTAGTTAAGAAAAGAGGATTAAACTTACTTTAACCATTTGTGAATTTTCAATAAAGTCGACAAAATTTTGAAATAAAAGCTTTGCGAGAAAAAACCCCCCTTTTTTTCTTGAAATGATACCCCTTGTCTAAAAGGTTGAAAATAGCCAAAATGGCCATTGAGACGCATGTGGCGGACTTATACTTAAGAAAGTCTTTATAATACACTGCTGGGCCACCGTAAATGCAACACCGTGAAGGAAGCATGCAAATAATATGAAATTTACAACATGCATTAGCGGAGGTGAGACATACAAATGATTGGAATATCAACGCAGACGCACATCACGCACGCCTGTGGCGCCACTTCAAAGCGCTATTTAAGGCTTGGAGATTTCGACGATTTCAAGTACGGCAATTGTGCTTTTCTTGTGGTTTAAAAAAAACAACGATCAATTATGCCTCGTAGAAAACAGCGATCATCTTTTGATCAAGTATCCGAGTTCGACAGAGGAAGGATAGTGGCCTACCGAGATTGTGGATTATCTTTCAGGGAAATCGGTAGTCATGTTGGACGAAAACAAACAACTGTAATGCGATTATGTGATCGTTGGATGCAAGAGGGTACGACGGACCAAAATGTTCGATCGCATCCACCTCAGTGCTCCACTTCACGTGATGACAGTCATATTGTGCGTATGGCAGTGACGGATCGCTCAACCACATCACGAACCATGGCACAGCACATTCAGTCTGTAACGCATCATCCAGTGTCTGCGCGTACCATTCGACGCTGTTTACAGCAGATTGGTCTGTCCGCAAGACGTCCATTGCTTCGTCTACCCCTGACGCAAAACCACAGACGTCTCCGTCGCCAATGGTGTGATGAAAGAAGGGTGTGGACGGTAAAATGGAATAAAATTGTTTTTTCTGACGAGTCACGCTTCTGTCTGCAACACCACGATGGTCGGATTCGAGTCTGGAGACACCGTGGACAGAGGATGCTGAACAGCTGCGGGTATTATGGTATGGGGCGGTATTGGATATCACTCTCGCACTCCTCTAGTACGCATTGCCGGTACTTTAAACAGCCAGCGCTACATCTCCGAGGTGTTGGAGACATTTGTCCTTCCTTACCTTCAGGGCTTGCTCACAGCCATATTTCAGCAGGATAATGCGCGACCACACGTGGCACGCATTGTCCAAGGGTTCTTCGTCAATCGCCAGATTGAATTGCTTTCCTGGCCAGCTCGCACTCCGTATCTTTCGCCGATAGAAAACACGTGGTCCATGGTTGCTCAACGATTGACCCAGATTACATCCCCAGCTGTCACACCATATCAACTTTGGCAACGTGTGGAAGCTGCTTGGTCTGCTGTACCCCATGAACACATAAAAAGTCTCTTTGAATCAATGCCGAGGCGTGTGACAGCGGTGATCTTCAACAATGGCGGCTACTCTGGCTACTAATTTTGGCAGGAACCACACTTCACAGAAGTCTATAAATTTAATCATTTGATACTTGGTCAACATGTTATCTACAAAATAAATTTTGTTGTGATATCTCTTGTCTTTCTTGGTGTTACAATTTGGGTGGGCAGCAGTGTAGATAACGTGAAATAGTCAGAGTGATTGCTTTATAGGAGACGTTTTATGAAAAATAAGAAGATTTCGAAGCAGGGTCAATGAATGTGGCAAAACAATATTTTTAAGTTTTGCGATGCAGTAGTCTTTTCTTCTGCATTATTCTTCATTTTAGTTTTGAATTGAATCGAAACGTACAAAAATGTTTTCCAAAAAGATAATACAAACCGTATTTTTGGTCTTGAACCCCAGTAAGCTGAAAACCACCAGAATGTTTCTACTCTATTATAGCATAAATAGATGAAAAGTTAACGATGACTTTACATGTGTGATTACTCTTGAACCATACAGCATTCGCGATCTCTAAATGCAATCAATGCCCTAACATTTACAGTCTTGTTTTCTGAAAAGAAAAAAATGCTATAATTGTGAATACTCAGTGATGTTGGATCTGAAATAACTGTTTCATTGCAGATCGAAGCCTTGCCCGGAGTCGTGAAAGCGATGAATAAACTGTTTCCACCCAGGGAGGTGTACATGGATGGTGGAATTCGCAGTGGCCGCGACACGTACAAAGCCCTGGCGAGGGGCGCTAAGATGGTATTTGTGGGACGCCCCATCATCTGGGGCCTGGCAATGCGGGTAGGATACAATTTTTAGTAGTATTAAAATTTCAAGTGATAGAGTGGCAAGCTCTGGTGTGCTGGGAAGGGAAAAAGTAATAGAGTGGGTTGAATCGATGCAGGATGATCAGCGTCGACATCACATTTATCAACATACCAAGGGATTCCTTGCCGAAACTATACAGGTTATACAAAAGTATATAAAATATATTTAATACTTTAATATAAATAAGTTTGTATATAAAAGTCGAATGGCAATGATAATATTTTTATCTGTCGAAGGATCAATACTACGAGGGAATGTCAATAAGTAACGCACATAATGTAAAAAAATATAATTAAAAAAGCAATTGATGACAATATGGAACAGAAACGAAAGTATTACTCATTTATCACTTTTCCACATAATTTCCATGCACGTCAAAACGATGTTTCAGTTTGAAAATCCCGGTCTGATAGAACTCCGTCGGCTGCGAGAAGAATCACCTTCGCGCGGCCCGTTTGAGTGCGTCGTCAGAGTCAAACTTTTTACCGCCAAGGAACTTCTGCATGGGTCCAAACAGACGGAAATCGGAGGGTGCCAGGTCCGGGCTGTATGGAGGGTGCTCCAAAACTTCGCAACCATATCCCTGAACTTTTGAACGAACTGGGCGGGACACATGCGGACGAGAGTTGTCGTGCAGTAGTCGAATGTGTTGATTTGTCGCACTGCGCTTGTCGCGAATGGCACGTCGCAATTCAGTCAGCATTGCACAGTAAGTTGAAGAATTTACAGTACTCCCACCGGGCAAGAACTCTGCCAGTAGTACACCTTTAATGTCCCAGAAGACAGTGAGCCTCAATTTCCATGTGGAATGTGAAGTTTTAAATTTCGTGCGGGAAGGAGAAGATGGATGTTTCCACATCATGCTCACAGATTTTGACTTTGGTGTCATGTGTAAGGTCCAGGTTTCATCTCCCGTGACAATACTCGACAAAAACTCATTACCTTCCTCGTGGTACCGCTGCAAATGTGTCAGACTGCTAGCCATTCTGCATCCAGTGTGCTGGTCCGAGAGTTGTTTTGGTACCCAGCGAGAAAAAACTTTCCTGTACCCTAGCTTCTCAGGAACAATGGCCCAGGCAGATCCATAAGAAATGTTGCAACGTTCTTTTATTTCATTCAACGTCGTTCGACGGTTCTCTCGTATGATGTTGTCGATTTCATCAACAATTGAACAGGTTGAAGACACTAGGCCTCCCAGATCGAACTTCATCGACCAAACTCGTTCGCCCATCTTGAAGCATTTTACACCATCTTCCCACATTGGTACGGTCAATACATTTTTTCCCGTAAA
Organism: Metellina segmentata; assembly: GCA_947359465.1. Classification (NCBI taxonomy): domain Eukaryota; kingdom Metazoa; phylum Arthropoda; class Arachnida; order Araneae; family Tetragnathidae; genus Metellina; species Metellina segmentata. Next base: position 121,036,363 of record OX375881.1, read on the forward strand.
CTTCCAACATTTCCGAATGGATCTCTCCAACTTTCTTTCCTTTTTCAAGAAGAAATCTTATAACAGCTCGTTGCTCCTCCACAGTTGACGATGTAATCACAAACGTCATTTTACCGGTGACTGACAAACCATACCAGAACGTTGAATCACGAGATTTTGAATTTCCCCCAGTCAATAGCGCCCTCTAGTTCCTCTTTTAATAAACAATTTCATTTTGACTAATTATTTTCCTACTTAAAAATTGACATGTGCGTTATTTATTGACATTCCATCGTAGTAATATGTTATCTTTAAACTACTTTCGTCTAACGGGAGGATTAGAACATTCATCATCTAATACGTCCATGGGATGCAAGAATACTTACCCCTACCCATTCATTCATCAATCAATCGATTGGTCAGCGCGATATAGTAGTAGACTTTGGCGATTTCTCCATTTTTGTCACCACACTATAGATATGAGCATTCACCCACTTACACAGTGATGGTATATCGACAAATAAGGCGATAAGGTGCCAAAAAGACCAACCGTCCACATCCTGGTACCGGGGAAATTCCGCCACACCCTCAGGGTTATGACACATTCCTCTTGCAAACTACACTCTATAACAAAAAAAATAGACGCACCAAGAAGGAGTTGTCCGATGGAGACAAAAATTGGTGCATAGAAAAATTATGTACAGAATAGAAAATGATTAAAATTTCAGAACAATTGAATGATTTATTTCAGAGTCACAGTAACGAGCTCAATAAGGTGTTGACCCGCCTTTAGCCTGGATGCAAGCTGCGACACAGCGTGGCATGGACCGATAAAGCTCCCGGATGGTCTCCTGCGGTATTTCTTGCCAAATTTGCTCCAATTGTCGGACTACGTCATCAACATTCCCTACCGCATGCAGTCGCCTTCCCATCATATCCTAGACATGCTCGATGGGAGAGAGATCTGATGATCTGGCTGGCCAAGGAAGTGTCTGACAAGCTTGAAGACAGTTCATAGCAACACGTGCCGTATGTGGTCTGGCATTGTCTTGCTGAAAAATAAGCCCAGGGTACTCCGAAAGGTACGGTAGCAAAACAGGTCTCAGAATGTCGTCAAAATTCCGCTGTGCAGTAAGTGTACCTCTAATGACGACCAAAGGGGTCCGGCTATCAAGGGAAATGGCACCCAAGACCATAACTCCTTGTTGAGAGCCCGTGTGGCGTGTAATAGTGAAAGCAGGATCGGCACGCTGCCATGGGCGTCTCCAGACACGTCTTCGATGATCGTCAGGACACAGTTGGAAGCGGGATTCGTCGTTAAAGACTCTACGTCCCCAGTCAGCATCATTCCAGCCTGATCGAGCCAAGCACCACTGTAATCTGGTTCGACAGTGTGCAGGCGTGAGTGGAAGGCGGCGTAACGGTCGGTACGAGCGTAGATTTCGCTCTCTCAGCCGTCTGTCAATGGTCATGGTGGACACTCGTGTGTGGGTCGCACGACTGATGGTTAATAGCGATGAATCAGGCGCTGTGACAGCTGATCTGACAATCACTCTGTCCTCGCGATCTTTTGTGGCCCTACGTCGACCGCCACCATCATGACGCTGAAATCTGCCATTGTCCACCCATTCTTGCCCGTATCTTCTAATCGCCGCATCGCTTCGACTCACATGACGAGCGATTCTCCGATTTGCCCAACCTGCCTCTTTCAATCCAATGATACGACCTCTTTCAAACTCTGAAAGTTGCTCGTAATGAGCTGGAATCCTGCGGCGAGGCATTTTTTCAGTCCTTGAAAGGTATCCTAAATCGCAATGCAGCAGAAATTTTTAACAACATTTCAAGAACATCTCCTTATATACATCTGCTGGATGCGCAGTTCCGATGCGCTGGAGATCGCACTATTCATGCACTGAACACCAAATTTTAATAATTTGCAAATTTGGTCAAAACATTTTTGCATACTAAATTTCAAAGCAATCGGATGATTCCTTCTTGGTGCGTCGATGTTTTTGTTATAGAGTGTATAAGCAGTGAACTTCAGATAAAATTGGAAGTAATGAACACATCAGTTGAACTGACATTATTTTACTACACAATTGTTTTTTTATTTCTTATAACAAGAAACTAAATCTTTTTCAGGTTCCTTAAACATTACAAAATTGTTTGCGGGATTGATTACATTTTTTATAGTCACCAATAAAACTATTTTACCAGACAAAAGCCAGTATAATTCTCTGCAGAGTCAAACTCACTGCAATCTGCGTGCGGTCCCGGTGCCACAAATAGTGCACCGGTACCACATTTCATTTGTGGCAAAAATAATCTCCACAAATTATGGAAATTTCAACTACTTTTTAAAAAACACATCGTCATTTGATTTATCATCACTCAGTCCAAATCCTTTTCTTCGAAATCCTCGTCATCAGTAGATGTTTTTCAAATCTTAATATGCGACTGTAGGTCTTTTTTTTTAATATTTTGAAAACCAGAATTTTAACTTCATTTGTCATTAGTTTTAAGCACTTTTACACCGGGTTATACCACCACCCTGGTGGTACTGCCCCGGTTACAATGACCTCAGAGGGGCACTTTGGCGGACGATCCGGATTCACGGCTAGTGAAGATGCTTACACATAAAAATTATGACACAGAAATGTAACTAAATATTAGTTGAATGCATGCGTACACAAACACTAATTACGACTCTAAATTAACAGCGAAAAACACTTACCTCAATTTATGTACAAGACAGAACGAAACAGTAAAAAAACAATATTTTCCGGAAAGACAAACACACTGCTGTGGTCAGGACGACGCAGAGACAGCTTCTCCTGTTGCTCGCTAAAGTGTTGCACTTATCGCGACCTCCCCACCGGTTATAGTTTGGTGCTTACACAGAATGGTGGCATAACCCCGTATACTGCCATTTCCCCGGCCTTCCCTGTTAGGGAAGTTTTGTGTGGAGGCTATATCTCATCTTTAGCAGAATCGGCCACATCTTGGACGATATGTCTCGTTAAAACACTCGGTTAACAGAATGCGTCAGATCTTGCTAGACGAGATATCTCGTCAAAAAGAGTTCGAGGGTTAAGACTGGTAATTCCACCACTGTCCTTAAGTGTTGTTTTGACTGAATAACATTGTCTTTTCAGGGAGCTGAAGGAGTGAGGAATGTAATGAACATTCTAACAGACGAATTCAATGAAACCATGATCCTAGCAGGTAAGTTCATAATCAGGTACATCATTTAGCAGTTTAAGATTTTATTTGTTATTTAACAATCTGATAGTGACGATATTTCCTGTTTGCATACTATTGCTTTTATTCTACACACAATGACCAAATAACCACAGTTTCTGGTTGAAAAATTCTCCGCGAAAAGCTCTATTAGAAACTGAAAAATTAATTACAAACCATGCAAGGAAAACTGCAAACTACATGATGGAATAATGCGTGTAACCCAGAGGGTTAAGTATTCAGATTTTTTACTAATATATTGTTTAACAATCTTAGACTATTTTTTAGAGTGTTCTCTGTCGAGGGTATAATGTTATATGAACATAACGATGCAAAGGTTTTGTAATGTTAAGAGTGTCCGAACGCAAAACATTTCGATTCTGAATATTTTAGAGTTTGATGTAGTATTTTTCAATATATAATGCTTCGATTTTGTTGCAATTCCTATTAGATGTTGAAAATAGGAATAGAACGAAGAGAAAACTCAATATTATACTATAATCACTCTTATGACAACAATAATAATTCCAAGTAAAGGTATGGTGACCTGAGAGACACAGAGGGTATCATTTTAAAAGGAGACACATTTTTATTGTAAGATCTGTATTTAGGGGGCGATTTCAAAGTTTAAAAATTTCTTTGAAATCTAGAATACTTTTAGAGCGTTAACCAGGGGCTAGTTTTGCAGTCTGTTACCAAGAGACACTAGTTTTAGGTAATGGTAATTAATTAACGTCGCATTGGATCAGCACAACGGGCTATTGGTGAGTGTCCGGGATCCATCCCCAAGTTGAACTCCACGTAGTTTTGAGCCGAAGTCGAGCTGGCACACCACTCTCCAAACTTCTACACCAACCCCTGTGTGAGGACATTTGAGACCGCTACACTTTCAACGTGCACCAGCCACACTATGTTTAGAATGTGTTACCTAGAGTCTTATTTCAAACTAGCAGAATTAATTACCCGGCGATGCCCGGGTTGAATTAATTAATGCTGACTGAAAAGTGATATTACGAATCATTTCTCTTTCGTAAAAGAATGCTAGCTTCATTTATGTGTACAGAAAAATAATTTTTCATATCGTTTTAACTTTTTCATCGCTTCTATTTATATATGTATATATGTATGTGACGACTTTCTACAAGTCTCACTACGAAGTTCTCATAAAATACGAGCAGGACAGAGAGCAATGAAAAATACGTCTTTATTAGACCACAGTCATGGTTCGAGTGCTATAAGAGATGGCGCAGCAAGTTACAAGCTGCGTATGAACAAATTAATTATTCCTTGATCAGCAATACTCAGACAGATTTCATTGCCTTATATGGTATCATTTGATGGGACATCGTACAGTAAATAGACGGGAACAGATGGATCACGCCGTGGGAAGATGAATTTAGCTTAGCTTGCAAAAATTAATTATTTCTGATGCAATGGGCTGCGAAACTGTAAAAGGCACGTGAAAAAACACTCGGAGGCGCCGGCCAATGTCAAAGCAATTTTCTCACGAATCATTTTTAATGTTACATCCCCCTTCCCAAGAAGACTACATCCTATGCGTCCATAGGGTGTAGGACATCTAGGAAGAAGCTGTTAATGAAAACCTAAAATTTGGAATAAATTAGCAACCCTATAACCCAAAACTTCTATCAACCCACTTGCTATCCATCTATTGACATACAAACTAATTATACAAAACATAAAAACACTTTTAACATTATTGACTCTTTATCTCAGTCATGCTAAAGAGTATAAACGCAATAAACAATTCGAATATAGGATCGATTAAAATAAATATAACACAATAAATTGTTATCATAATAGAATTATCAATGAGCATCAATACCACACTAGTTCACAAACATACCAAATCAAATAGTATACCAAATAATACAACCAGTTTCCAGAGAATTGTGTTCTGAAAACTAACCTAATGAAAATGAAATAATAAAAACCAATAATACTATACACAGTATATAATAATCGTATAATAAAAACCATAATAATTCCAAATACTTCTATAATACATTAACTTGTGTGACCAGTACGGACTTCAGAATATCAGGGACCCGGGGGCTTACCCTAATCTCTTCATTTAGCTACTGTCGCGAACAAGTTCAAAAACCCAACATGAAAGTACAACAATAATCGTATAATAAAAACCATAATAATTCCAAATACTTCTATAATACATTAACTTGTGTGACCAGTACGGACTTCAGAATATCAGGGACCCGGGGGCTTACCCTAATCTCTTCATTTAGCTACTGTCGCGAACAAGTTCAAAAACCCAACATGAAAGTACAACAATAATCGTATAATAAAAACCATAATAATTCCAAATACTTCTATAATACATTAACTTGTGTGACCAGTACGGACTTCAGAATATCAGGGACCCGGGGGCTTACCCTAATCTCTTCATTTAGCTACTGTCGCGAACAAGTTCAAAAACCCAACATGAAAGTACAACATTTCTTATAAATCATAAAATGATTATCACTGTAATTTAATTATATACAAGTCATAAGTAAGTAGCGCTGCTATAAGCCAGGCTTTAGGATGCATCAACAAATTCTCAAAGATCTTCTTAGTTCCATTTCCTCTTAATAACAAAGTACAATTTCACAAACTCCTTTCAATTATTTCTACATAGTAAATAACCCTGAATATTATCTGCGACTCTCTGCATCTATTTATTTCCAATATACATTTCACTTCCTTCGAGTATATTAAGTACAAATAAACAAATCTACTCATCCTTATATTCTTCATTCACTTTTCAACTTACAAATACAAAATACAATCAATTCTCCTGCGTGATCACACCTTTATTTCTTTTGCTCCATCTCAGGATACTTGCGAGATAAAAACACAAAGTACAAAAACATTTTTAAACAAAATCTCATTAATTTCTCTTGGTGCATGAATCCGGATGAATATATCTTTACTTAATTCCAATTAATTTATCAGAGTAATGTTTTCTCGTGATAATAATTGTATGTATGTTATTAATAGAAAAATATGAAACCTTTATATGTGAAAGAGTAAAACCACTCTCCTTCAATATCCAATTTCATACAAAAAAATAATTTAAAAAAAAATAAAAAGTTTAACATTCATCACAGACTTCATGCTGCCAAAGTTCCATTCTAATTCGTCCAATATCAAATTTATTTTTGGAAAATATGTGCCGGAAAGAGAGTACCAGAGATGAGAGTTCTGTGTTTTGGTCCATTTCTGCAAATCCAGGTAAATTTTCCTGCATAGCGAAATGACTTTTTAAATTTTCAGTCAAGGGGGGTGTAATCCTCACTTTCTGAAATTGTTGTAGAAGCTCAACATCTCCAGCACATCTCTCTGACACATAAACATTATCAAAACATTTAATATTTTCAATACAATGTTTACCATATTTCTTATTAAAATATCTCGTTTCTATCACATCATAATTCTCACTATCTGTAACATTATTATAACATTTTTATTTTCCTAATTTCTCCTATTTTGGCACTTACCTCTAGGATTTTGATTACATCTAATTGTCCACTGGTTTGCCGCATCACCTGCAACTGTTCACGCTCCACTTCGCTATATTTTAAAGACATGACAAAAAAACTCGCTTTTTATTGTCACATTGCTGCCAGTGTCAATGAGTCTTAGTAAATCTTGTCCAGTTTCTGGAAAACACATCACGGTCACAAGAAAAACGTTTCCGGTACAGGGCATACTGGTGGAAGGCCCTACACGATATCACTTTCTGCACTCTCGGGCAAAGTGGCCCTGTAGAGCACAGTTGTAACAAGCCGCTGTGGGTCTATCTCGTGGTGGCGGTAGCACTCCACGGGTTTGGCTAGGTAGACGAGGATCCTATGGTCTTGGTCTCCATGGTAGAAGAGGCACACCTGGTGGTCTCCTTGGTACGGGTGATGGGCCCTGGTACTGTTATGGTCTCCTACTCCATGGTTGCTGTAATCCAGCCCTTGGTGGGAAGGCAGGGGTCGGTCGTCTCCAAGGTGAGGTTGTTCCGCTGAGAGACGAACTCCAAGAACCTGGACATCGGCTCTTTCCGCCGGCGACCTTTGCGTCCATGTCGGTAAACTTTCCGAAGCGAGGGAAACGAAGCATTTCTTCTCCCTTGCTTTTTCTTTCACCATTCATTTAGTTCATCACGACAGCGAGGCGAAATTTTAACTTCGTCAGCTGTTTTGAGTATGCACCCACTCTTCCATCAATCGAAAAGGAAAACAATAAACACTTTCTCTTTCGCCACGGCAGAAAAAGACAAACTGCCGCCATTGTTGGTCACTTTCATCGTGCTTAGTTCCTTTTAAAAGCTTCGAATTAGCATCGTGTCTTCGGGTTTCGCGACAGGAATTAAATCCTGTCGACTTGTGACGACTTTCTACAAGTCTCACTACGAAGTTCTCATAAAATACGAGCAGGACAGAGAGCAATGAAAAATACGTCTTTATTAGACCACAGTCATGGTTCGAGTGCTATAAGAGATGGCGCAGCAAGTTACAAGCTGCGTATCAACAAATTAATTATTCCTTGATCAGCAATACTCAGACAGATTTCATTGCCTTATATGGTATCATTTGATGGGACATCGTACAGTAAATAGACGGGAACAGATGGATCACGCCGTGGGAAGATGAATTTAGCTTAGCTTGCAAAAATTAATTATTTCTGATGCAATGGGCTGCGAAACTGTAAAAGGCACGTGAAAAAACACTCGGAGGCGCCGGCCAATGTCAAAGCAATTTTCTCACGAATCATTTTTAATGTTACATGTATATATGGCAAATATGTATACATGATATATCCATCTATATACTCTACTAGCAAAATACCCAACCTTACTCGGTTTGAATTGGTTTACTCTAAGAGATAATCAAAATATATAATGACTTACGTTTTTTGTAGAATAAAAATTTATTTGAATAACTTTCGTCATCTTAATAATTTCTACAGCTTAATTTGGACACAAATCCTTACACATGCATATCCATTCATGTAATACATTTCACATACATCGCACCCTTGCTGTATGACAAAGCTACAAAATGACGAAAGGTAACACTACAAAGGTTACTACTACAAACGAATGGACGAAAGACGTTTTTGAGGAAGATTTGGAATTCCATTTCTTAAGTTCTTTTCATGTTAAACTCAATTAATAAAAATTACGATTTCAGGCGAGTGCTCTCGCACTCATAGTCAACAAAACAATATTTTTTTACCTGTGGCACTCTTGCATCCGGTATGTGACATAGTGAAATGTTGTAATCTTCTCCTGTCATTATGACAACGAATTTTTTAATGTTTGAAAAGTTCCAGTTCGGATTTTTTAAACATTATTATTCTTTTAATAACGGCATATTCTTTCAATAACGGCATTATTCTTTAAATAACGGCATTATTCTTTCAATAATGGCATAACTACACTTAAAATTTACTGACAATTTATTCTGACTTACCTGTTAATTTTAAATAGAATACTTTGTGGTGTTGTTGAGTGTGATGAGAAGGAAAACACATTTATTAAAATATTAAATATTTAAAACAGAAAACAGCAAAATAAAACAAAATAAAGGATGTCGGAAAAAATTGTTCTAAAGATACTAATTTGTGATTCATTTTTATCTCTTGATCTCGCACAGTTGCCACAACTTGCAACTAAAAGTGCACAAAATTTAGAAATGTGAAATTAATTCAGAGCGAAAGAAACAGAAAATATCACTGCTCGTACGAATCTTGTTCATTCCCGTTCGTTGAAAAATATCGTCTGTCCCAAATATTCGGAAATCGTTTTCATTGCGCAAAGAACAAAAATAAGACTCGAAATAAATGAAATATTATAGCTGAAATTTCATAAAAAAATAATTATTTGAAGAATAATTACTTTTTTAGCAGTACTGGTAAAGCAATCGAAGTAATCGTAATATTCAATAGCCATTCCAATTTTTCAAAACTACTAAATTATGGTTCATTTAAGTATACTTACTCAGGTGTTTTAGCATTAATCTCAACTAAATACAACAATAAAGAAATGTTTAATATTGCATTCACTAAACTAATAAATATTGTATAAAATAAAACACATTGAAATCAAATTTCTGGAACAAAATTCCTGTGATGCCTGCACAAACACACAAACACAAAATCGAACATAGAACAGAAAGACGGACAGACAGACTTTCGCAACCAATTCCACTCACTAAATGAAGATAAGTACTCACTGTATGTAAATTTTCATGAAAATATATTAAACCGTGTGGACGTGTATAGGGCACAACATACAGACGTACAGACAAACAGACAGATAAACAGACACCAAACGTAAAAGAAGCGGATTCGGCATCGGTAGGGTCCAAAACGGATAGAAAACAAACTTGAAATGGGTCGAAAATATTGAATGTACAAACAAACACTAAATTCTTATTTATATAGATTGTTTTAGAATTGGAGCACTCTCGTAAATGGGCTCTGAAAGCAATGGATAAATACTTGTTGACCTGTACGGAAAAAAATTCCAAAGCACCTTTACAGTTTTTTTAAAAGAACCATTGAATGAATTAGATGAGTATATTGTGTGCTTACAATACGGTCTGGGAGGGGTAAGCCCCATGGCCCCCCGTAAGTACGCCCCTGCTGATGACACTTTATTGGAAGATGATTTCTTTTTCTTGTAAAAGTTCACCCTGACGTCAATTCATAGGCTTTGAGATGTAGCAGCTTATCAATACGCTATGGGAGATTCGTAAAGTCGTCGTTCCAACAGTCTGTCCTAGGTGACTCTAGTTTTTCTGTCCCATAGACATCAGGATGATTTAGATTTAATGAGTAGAATTACTAGTAGTCTGTTAAATCTTTAAGGAACTTTAAAACGCAATTTCCTTTAACCGTCAATATTTCCTGAGTGGCAACAAACACACCCTCCTCTCTCTCTCTCGATGTACTTCAATTTTATATAAACTTTCCTTAAAAGTTTGAAAATGTCTTGAACGAACAATGAACTTGTTTTAGAACTTATAACAACTCATCAGGCCAGTTACATATAATAAATAAATTGTTGACATCGTCCCAGCCCAAAAGGCCAGTTACAAAAAAAAATCAAATTAAATCTGAGGATGAGACAACATTTATTTGAAGACAAGAAACGGAACACATCTCCAAACGGACAGCAAAGCCCTTTTGCTTCTGAACAGAACAAAAACATACGCTAATATTTTCAAACGGGACGCATGCGCAGAAGAGAGCACGATCATGCGTCCTTTGAAACAGGTGATAAACAGCTCCTCGTTTCGTTCGGTGAGGAAAAAATCACTGGTGTGTGATTTTTATACTGCTACAAACTTTAATTTTGATTTTCTGAAATTGAAAGATTTTCTATCCTCGAGTTGCCTTTTCTAAGATTACTTTAACCTGATAACGAAAAGTTACCCACATTTTTTTATCTACACTGATTTGTTGGTTAGGAATCGTATATGTGAGAGTGTTATAGGTAGAGTAAATATAATTTTAGAAATATTTTTAAGATGAAAACTAGTATTTTTACAATTTTCTTGCTCACTTTAGGTACTCAAATATTCTTTTGATTGTTTTGTACAAAAGGTAATGCATTTCCTTCCTTCAGTTTATAACTAAATCTCACCAGTATTTCAGAAAAATTAATCAATACCTTCTGTATATTCTAAGATTTAAAGTATATAGAAATTTGGCCAATTCGACCTTACAATTCCGCTTCATAACGTCAATGTTGGGATATCCAATTGGAAGTAGTAAGAACCACCGACATCTCGCACGGCCACAGTCTCTGCGCAAGAGTAAACCAGATAGGGTTTCTTGATACAAAATCTCAATTCGCATATAAACGAAAATAATTCCGCTATTCTTGTCGAAATTTATTTATTCACTCGTACTACTATACCAAAACCATTCATTTACATGACAGTGAAAATAACACAAAAATCAAAGATTAAAAAGACAATAGGCATAACGAACACACAATCAATAAACCATCAAGCTCTCAGTTTATGAAGTCAAGCGATAAAGTATATTTAAACTGTTAAAGAAAGTACTTAGACTCTGTGGTAAATTATTTGGAATCCTAAATTGGAAATGTGATTCATGCTGGCTCGGATACATATCACTTTATACCTCTTTAAAGGATTTTTAATTCTATTATTGTATAAAGGGAACATACGAATGCTTATCTCATTACGTAGGTATTGAGCAATAAATTTGGTGCATTTTCAATTTTTTCTATGAACTGAAATGTTTTGTCCATGCGACGTTTTCTAGACCCTTTTCTTTCTTGTATGTAATCTCTAAACTATTTAATCATATTGGGACGATTCATTGGTAAGAAAAACTGTTTAGTTGAAATCCCGTTTCAAGAAAAATAGCTTATTCACATTTCCATAATTGGTTTTGAGATTAGGTGAGTTGTTAATAGCGACGACGTATGCCATAGCGTCTTTTGAAGATTAAATGTGCCATTTTTATTAAATTTGCAATACTTGTATCATAACCCACCGCTAGATCTGGAATTCGGCTACAACCTGCATTTTCGTTTATCGTTGCATACATTTTGTGTGTGCAGAATCTTCTCAATCTGATTCCTTAAAATTTGAAGTTCAAAGGTAAGTTGTCTCAAGCAAATATCACAATCCTGAACACAGATGAGAAGAAATTTCTGTCCAAACTATTCCCGTTATTTAAAATTATTTCTAAAGGTGCTACCAAACTCTTAGCTTTATATAATTTTAAATACGAAATCTGAAATTCAATGTATAAAAATAAAGTAGTATAAAAAGTGTAAGGTATGTTGTTGATGCCTCTTTATTTCTATAATGAGCACGTTTTTCTTGGTCCTTACTCTATTGATGCCTTAAGTCTACGCGTAGCCACGATTGGAACAGTAGCGAATTAAAAACCGGAGGGTTGCGAATTCGAAAATCCAGTCTAACTAAAGTCCAACGTATACGTGGAGGCAGGTGCATGTAAAATATGTCATTGTCTCAAATGTCTTCACTTTGAAGTGGTGTGGAAATTCGGAGAGTGAGGTGCCAGCTCAAAAGTGTAAACCTCGTCATCACACCGTAGTTAGAAGCTACGAGGTGCTGACCTCGGATATTTTCCTTCTGTTTGATCTTGGACCGTCGCCAATAAGTCGTTGTGTAGCTCCAGTGGGACATGAATTCTACCTACCTACTTTTTCTTCTACAGGTGCAACCAATCCGCAGAGCATTTTACCAGACCCGATGATTCCGAATTCACCTCATGCAGACGCACATTTTAATTGAGATCTTTCAATGTTACTCCTTATGTCTCTCAATAAACTCATGTTTTTCAATTATACTGTCTCTATTGCTTGACCGCAAAAGATTTGTATTGAGGATTATTATTACTCTTGGGGGTTGTGTCTCAAGAAGATATCTCTTCACTAGATGAAAACCGACCGCATGGTGATCTCGACATCATGAAAATTGTTAGTATCTGGACGACGAAATATCACGTCGAAACAACATGGAGAGTTAAAGCATACAGGTATAATCCCCAGAAAACTGCTTTGAGCTAAATTGTCAATATCACAAGGGAAGTTTATTATCAGAGACATGAGGCTTGGCAAATCACAGTGAATAAACATTTCAACAGTGGAAGCAGAAAGTTTAATATATAAGGAGGTGAAAACAAAGTTAAATTAGTGTGGAAAACATTCAAAACAATGACGTCTAACGATGTAAAGCGGAATGGATTGGTCAATAGTCATTTGATGATGCAAGATACTTATGAATCCCGAATGTCGAAACAGTGAATGCCGCTGGTTCTTCCTGCCCTTTACACGAGGAAAGAATTGGTTTAAAAAGTGAGCTGTGACAACATGAGAGTAACAATATTGAAACTCTTTCTTGACTTACTTTTACCAACGAAAGTTTTTTAATCTTCATTATTTTGAAGGTGTTTCATTTTTGATTAGACTATTTACTTATTTTATTTTAGAGTTTAGCTTTACTCTATTGGAAAGGAAAGAAGTTTATTGTGAAATGAATGAAAATCGATAAATCCTAAGAAATAAAAATTAGAAGACTTATGAGCGCAGACAGTTCATAGTTACTTTACTTTGAGAGATTTTACATAAATTTTTTCATAAAAACCAGGAAGTTTATAGCTATATAGAGCAGAATCAAAAAATCCAACTAAATAAAAATTGCAAGAGTGGAAGCAGGGTGTTTAGTGACTTTATTTTACAAAATACTTAAACCTCCCTAGCATAAACAAAGGAAGTTTATCGACTAATAAATAATGATCGAAAAAACGCTATTTAATAATTAAAAGAATTGGAAACTTAGAAAATTTATATTTCATTTAGAGTTTAACAATAAAATTTCCTAGAACACCTCATTTAACTCTTATTAAATCTCCTAAGGATATTTATATGAGGTAAATTAAGATTGAAATCTCAATAAGTGGATGTTGCATGAGTTGTGAAAGAGAAATTTCCCAGACATTTTATTGCAGAGTTTTATTTGTTAATCTCTATTATTATTAAACGAAGTGTCTGTCTGTCTGCGTGTGTGTGTGGTGTCCAGAAGAATCTAGAGAACTTATAAAAAAAGAAATTTGACACACAGATATCTTAATTTTATGCGAATTTTGAGCGAAGCCCGAATTTTATAATTTATTCTAGAACATTTTAAAATTATTTTATTGACATTTAATTATTATTTTTTTTTTTGAGAATGGCAAAAGTGTGAAGAAATCATAGATTCTAAATTTATTTCTTTTGATTTCTTGAGGACGACAATTCCAGCGAAGCGAAAAGAAAACAAATAAAAATATTTGACTGTTTATTTCTTTTTTATTCTTTAGTCCAAGTTTCTATCTTTGCGATCGTTAAAGTTAGAGTAAATATTTCAAAGGATTTAAAATCTGCGGAAAAGTTTACACCAGATCGATACGATGTGATTTTCTTTAAATACTAGGGGCCTCCGCCCCCTGCTCGCCAACCTCCAACAACCTATTTCATCCCCTGCGACTGCGGAACTAACTTAATAATTCTTATAATCCTGATTTTTCTTTCCGGTCCATGACGTCATAGCAAGGGCTTCGCCCCTGCTCGCTAACCCTCGCCAACCCCTGATGATTGCTACGCAATTCCATTTGGTTTGCTTCTCAAACCAACACTATTTTCGCAAGTAATTTCGCCTTTTTTAAAATTTTAACACATAATGCACCCTAAACTAATATGCGCTTCAGTAAAAAACCTTAGCGATATTGTTACCTGTACAATTCTGAATAAACCATGTTAATCTCGAAAGTTTTGGATGTGTACTTTTTTGCGAAACCATATGAGAATCGAGGGGAAAAAGCGAGTTCAGCCTTTTGGACTCCGGGCAAGACGTGACAGAGAGTTTCAACGGAAAAAAAATCGTTGCTATGGTGATTGTAGCTACGATAAATAGGATATCTGGCAAACCCGTTAGTTAAAAATGCAACCTTTCGTTCCATCGATCACTCTGCGCGCGATCAGCAATTTGTACACTTCCGTTGAATTATACTTTTCATCACATCGAATTTATTTATGAACCAATTTTAAAAATAATTATAACATAATTATAACATAACAAAGAGTGCATTCTAAGCTTTCTCGCGGTATTTTCTCTCTCTCAAATTTTAAAACAATAGTATTAAGCTAGACATAAGACAGTTTTACTTTTGTGTCTGAAATTACGATCTAAAAGTTCAGAAATTTGTATGACCAACTTTTAATCGCATCGAAATTACACTCTATAACAAAAAAAATCGACGCACCAAGAAGGAATCATCCGATTGCTTTGAAATTTCGTATGCAAAAACGTTTTGACCAAATATGCAAATGATTAAAATTTGGTGTCCAATGAATGAATGGTGCGATCTCCAGCGCATCGGAACTGCGCATCCAGCAGATGTATATAAGGAGTTGTTCTTGAACAGTTGTTAAAAATTTCTGCTGTATTGCGATTTAGGATACCTTTCAAGGACTGAAAAAATGCCTCGCCGCAGGATTCCAGCTCATTACGAGCAACTTTCAGAGTTTGAAATAGGTCGTATAATTGGATTGAAAGAGGCAGGTTGGGCAAATCAGAGAATCGCTCGTCATGTGAGTCGAAGCGATGCGGCGATTAGAAGATGCTGGCAAGAGTGGGTGGACAATGACAGATTTCACCGTCATGATGGTAGCGGTCGACGTAGGGCCACAACAGATTGCGAGGACAGAATGATTGTCAGATCAGCTGTCACAGCCCCTGATTCATCGTTATCAACCTTTAGTCTTGTGACCCACACACGAGTGTCCACCATGACCATTCACAGATGGCTGAGAGAGTGAAATATACGCTCGTACCGACCGTTACGCCACCTGCCACTCACGCCTGCACACTGTCGTGCCAGATTACAGTGGTGCTTGGCTCGATCAGGCTGGAATGATGCTGACTGGGGACGTAGAGTCTTTAGCGACGAATCCCGCTTCCAACTGTGTCCTGCATCGAAGACGTGTCTGGAGACGCCCATGGCAGCGAGCCGATCCTGCTTTTACTATTGCACGTCACACGGGACCTCAACAAGGAGTTATGGTCTTCGGTGCCATTTCCCTTGATAGCCAGATCCCTTTGGTCGTCATTAGAGGTACACTTACTGCACAGCGGTACGCTGACGACATTTTGAGACCTGTTTTGCTACCGTTCCTTTCGCAGTACCCTGGGCTTATTTTGCAGCAAGACAATGCCAAACCACATTCGGCACGTGTTGCTATGCACTGTCTTCAAGCTTGTCAAACACTTCTTTGGCCAGCCAGATCACCAGATCTCTCTCCCATCTCCTCTCCCAATGATGGGAAGGCGACTGCATCTGGTAGGGAATGTTGATGACGTAGTCCGACAATTGGAACAAATTTGGCAAGAAATACCACAGGAGACCATCCGGGATCTTTATCGGTCTATGCCACGCCGTTTGGCAGCTTGCATCGAGGCTAGAGGCGGTCAACACCTTATTGAGCTCGTTACTGTAACTCTGAAATAAATCGTTAGATTGTTCTGAAATTTTAATAATTTTCTATTCTGTACATAATTTTCCTATCCACCAATTTTTGTCTCCATCGGACAACTCCTTCTTGGTGCGTCGATTTTTTTGTTATAGAGTGTATTTATTAACTAATTTCAAAAATAATTGTACCATAATAAAGAGTTCATTCTCTGGTTTTGATTGAAGTTTTTAAATTAAAAAAAATAATAGTATTACGCTATAGTTATGAAAGTTTTAACAAAAAGTAACGAAAATTTCCCAATATTCCGAAATTTGTCTGACCAACTTTTGATAGCATCGAATTTATTTCTTAACCAATTTCAAAAATAACTGTACCGTAAGAAAGATGACATTCTAAGGTTCTCTGCGATCAAATTTAAAAACTAATAGTAATAAAATATAGATATGACAGTTTTAAAAAACTGTATTGTAGAAATTCACATGTACTCTAAAAAAAATCACGGCTGAAGACTGAAAATTTCTACATCTTTTGCTCACTCGCATTAGAAATTTCTCTCTTTCAACTTTGACACTTAATAAACCCTAAACTAATAGACGCATCGGAAAAAATTCATTCTTCTTATTCTCTGTATAATTTTGAACAAACCATGTCAATTTTATATTTTTCTGTTCCGTACTTTCTTGGGAAACCATCTAAGAATCGAGCATAAAAACAAGCTTTCAATCCTGCGTCGGCTGGGGTAACTTTTTTTAATATAGAGAGAAATAATGTTTCAATTTTATGTTTCGCAATACGAATTTGGCCGCATTTGACGTAGATATTCATCATAAACAAAACAAGTATTTAGCTTTCCTTTAATAATTAGCTTTAGCTTTTTACAAGTATTTAAGGTTTTCTATCTTTGTGATCTGCATTAAATTCAATAGATCTAATTAACATACGAGAAACTGTTTATTTAATTATATGTTTACGCAATGTGTAGCAAATTAAATGCTTTTAGCAAGCAGCTTTTGAATGGAATGTACTAGTTTTTGAATTATACGATGACACAACTGTCGATGAGTGACGATAGCTGTGCTTCAGCTGAAATTTCCGTGATAATGATCCCAGAAGGAAAACAACTGTTTATTGAATTTAAATTTATTGTAAGGAGCACACAAATGAGAATTAACGTCTTTTACGTTATTGACACATAATTTTAGATTGTACGTAGTAAGATTGTCATTTACAAGTAGCGCGAGTACTTCATTGACATACCTTTACTGCTTTTTTAATATGACGCATTGCCTTTTTTCATTAATTTACCTCTTCTTGAGGGACGTAACAGAGAACCTCTGTGACAAATGAAGTGAAATATCATTTCCACTCCTTCATAGTTAATATAAGTGGACATGGACAGTTCTTTTTGACTAGTTGTCTCTAAACGATTTGTGACTTTGTTTCTTACACTTGTGATTGTCGGCATGGAATTTTTTTTTTGTGTTCTTCCAAGCCTAGTTTTCAAACGATTATGTGCTCTGTTGATCTTTAATCACAGAGTGAAAAACCTTTCTTTGAAATCGAGAATTATTTCACAAGAAAAGGTCTCTGTGACTGTTCGCTTTACTGCTCTTTTTCTCAATTCTTTGACAGGTAGATCGGAATTTGATCTCTAACAGACATTGGGGACTGACACCATCACTCTTAGACTGTTTTACGTTACTTATATCAGATCAAAAATGACTTATGCCAGTGAAATGTGTGGAGAAACTGCTGATAAGTTAAAATATTGAAAATGCAGCCACCTGAGACTTTGCTAAGACCTTCTAAAAACTTCATTCAATGGAAATAAATTTGTTTGCAGAGGCCTTGGATTTATCTCCTAATCAAATGCATTGTAACGAATAGTCCCAGAAAAGAATCCAGTTCCACCTAATACTAATCATCCTCGACAATCCTTTTGTCATCTTGTAAAGACCCTAACCATCCCCTTGGATCCTGGTGTTCCTATTAATTTTAAAGTTAAGTTTGCAGAACCCTCGGGGATCTTGCTGAGTAGCCAAATAACATTTCTGGCTGCATCACCAAGAGAGCCTTCATCTTGCCAACTTTCCTCTGACACAATTGACACTTCATCTTTTACGTACTGTGATGCCGTCGGTCCAAAACGGTAGTGTGAAGACAGTACGACTCGTGCACAAGGAGAAAAGAACAAACAGCTAATGTATTTAAGTTCTTATTAGTCCAAGAAAATATACATTATTTACATTAACATAATTACACACACATCAAAGTATGTATCTCACAGTCCAGCGCGGTGAACCCCATGAACCCTCTCTGCTTCTCGCGCTCTCTCAAATCGTCTCTAACCGTCGTCTCCAACGTCTCACCGCAGTCTAAACATAACTCAACGGTAAAAGTCAAAATCAATCAGAGATCCTCTAGACGAACACTACCTGTTGTTTTCAAGTCGGTGGCGGAAAAAGTGCGTGGCGGAAAAACACAAGAAGATAACACAATGGAGTGGGCACCTGCCTTGCAAGGGACCCTTCCTAAAGGTCAAGCACAGCGGAGTTTCTGACGATGTCACAGTGAAGATTAGTACGATAATTTTAAGATTTATACAGATAATTTAGATTGTTAGTTGATCTAGACTGAGATCCATTGCTGGTACAAGCTATTTGACAGCAGAACTAACCGAAGTGTTTGCCCTGTCCGGAAGATGCCTGTACAAGTCTTGATCCAGAGCAGTTGGCAATTATTGATGCTTTAATGCGTTCGCTCTCCTTGGTCAATCGTCCTATTTCTATTCTGACGTAATTCCATACCTGCCTTTTGCTGTCTTTGCATAGACAGGGTAAATAACTATTTTAGAACGGAGGAAATTGGAGATCTTCTTGTTAAATCAAACGACAAAGCCATCACTTTGCAGTGAGTTTCTGTGCATTGCGCATGGCAATGGAATGGCTGATGAGTTAGTGTCAAAACCAATAGGCCCATCTTTTTTTACTGTTCTTTCTTTTTTTACCCTGTCTAGGTTATAGAGGGTACGACCAGGAGCCACGGGATTTATATATTTTCAATAAAACACCAAGTGACGATTAGGGATGCGACAGATGTCGATGTTTTATAAAAAAAACATCGATGTATTGGAGCCGATGTTTTTTAAACATCGATGTTTATACTTATAGATGTTTTTACGTTGTCGATGTTGTATTTTTAAATAAAAAAAGCACCATTATAAAAATAAAAAAAAAATAACCAAGTAGCATAATTTTTAATTTTTGGCCAAGGGTGAAGGGTCTGAAAAGGACGAGAATAAAAGGGGGAACGGTGCCCCTAGAAACGAGACAATAGGGATGCGACGTCCATGTTTTCAAAATATCGATTTTTTGGAGCCGATGTTTGCTTAACATCGATGTTTTTACATTGTCGATGTTTTTACGCTGTCGATGTTTTATTTTTAAACCAGTACTAAACCAGTTTTAAAAAATGGAGAAAAAAGATGTTTAAAAACCAATTGTTTTCGGGCGATGTATTTTAACATCGATGTTTTAATATTGAACATCAATGTTTTGAAACATCGATGTTTTACTGTCGCATCCCTAGTAACAGTACGCGTTGGTCAGGATACGGGGTAAGCACTGCACATAAAAACGTGTGTGATGGTCGACAACCTGTGACTCGGCCCCGATTTACAAGTCGATCCACTTAGTCAATATTTTGTTTTCTTAGGTGGGTGACACAAGGGGCGACGCGTGGCCCGGGTTTGCTATTTCTAACGTGGACTACAAAAGTGTGATCAATGGTCACTTTTTCATATGACCACGATCGTTGCAACCTGATCCTTAGACTGCTTTCTTCTGACGAAATTAAACAAGCATCTGATTGATCCACGGAAAAACTGCCATCTATTGATTTCTGATTTGATTGGTCCATTGATTGATCATCTGTTAGTAATAGTAGACTATGTTAATTCATCACTTTTGTCGCCACTCGATAGAAATGTGCATTCACAAACCTACCATAAGACGCTACATCACCAAACGAAGAGAACTCTTTTGCACAGTTGGAAATCGGATGTGCACCCGATTGCACGGATTGAGACCCAGAAAGCAGGCAACGTTAAAACAAAGTTCTTTATTCCGGCATAAAAGTTCCAATCCCACTAGAGGCAAGCGGCCTAAAAGTAGATTTCATCTTAAAGTTTCCTTTCTGTTTGTTTCTCACTTCTTCAAGAATATACTTATGTTAATTTCTAGAACTTTCCAATTCTCAGATGTTCGATTCATTTTCGGAAAAGGTATAAAAGCAGATGTATCACTCAGTTCAAGTGGATAATAAAGTCTCGAGTTGAGATCAGTAATCTTTGTCCTCGCTTGCCTTTTGCAAATATACATGAAGAGGTTAGCCTACCTACTATAAATCTACGGGAAAATTTAATAATCTCTGAATTCTTAATGTTTCTGTAAAGCATACTTTATTCTATTTTCAAATATGATGTAATACTTCTAAAGTTCTGGTAATGCTTAATCCCTTCTGTCCTCTGTAGACAGGTCGAATTCCCTGTCAGACTTTGAACGTCCTCTGTCTAGAGGCACTGAGCCAATAAGAGTCATTTGTCACAACCTAATACGTGACTTAACATGGCGCGTTATAGGAAAAACCATTTTATCATCTGTAAATCCCCATTTAAATATCGGAGCACGCCTGTAATCCCTCTCTTTCTGATCATTACCATTGATGAAGTATGTAAACAGACCTAGTTCCCTTCCTGCTGGGGAAACTGATGCGACTGTGCTGCAATAAATCACTTTTGTTTTAACATCGCCGGCTTTCTGCGTCCCAATATACATCTGATTTCCAACTGTGTCCGGATGATATTACAATTCGCCAGGATGTTAAAGGAAGCCAGGTGTAAGCAAAGAATATAATTTGTTTTGGGACGCAGGCGAAAGCTGAAGAAGACGCCGGAATTCGTGGATGGGCAAAGGATTTCTTCCGCCTCTCGTAACATCAGTGTTGCTGTTGCTTGCTATACTGTGATATACTTGAACATACTAGAACTGTCGGACTCAGCATTTTTCGTGCCACATCTACGATGGATTCGCAACGGTCTTCGTGCGTACTTGTTGTGTCTAAATATTTCTTTCGCAACAACCTCTTCTCAAGTGGAATCAACAAAAGCATGGGACGATTCTTGTTTGTGTACGATCTTTGGAATAAGAAAAGAAAACAGCGTTTTTCGCTTTTCGCTTAACCATAAAATAATTGATTCGCTTAACCATAAATCATATCGTGTTCCACCGACTCCTGATATTTTACTTTTGTGCTCGAGCTTTGGAGTGCGAGGGGAGGGCTGCCGGCTCTTGCACTCTTCCAAGTTTTGCATATGTGAAGCGACTGTGGAATCCATGCCGTGTCCCGGTTGTGAAATGTGATATCAAATTGTGTCATCTTGTAGCTCATCTGGTTGTGGCAGCGCAATAACGTTTTATCTGAAAAAAAAAACTAATTTGCCCCTCGTCAGTGGTGTGCCAACGAGAGAGAAAGGGAAACTGGATAAGCATAATGGATATGTTATTTGTTTTTCCTTTCTTCGTATCTCTTTGGCCGTTGGAATTGTTACGTGAATAGTTTTGCTTATGTTTTAAGGAATTCTTTATAGATATTTTGTTAAAGTGGAACCGTATTAATGTAATTTGAAATAATGTGAAAGTGTTGACAAAGATGTTATATTTGTAGACTCGGTGAAAAATGTTTTTGAGGTTGTTTATTAATATGTTAACTATGTTATTTAAGGATATTGACGTGATCAGTAAAACTGTGAAGGAACAAAAATACTCAACAGTTAAACTACTGGATAAATTAATCTTTCAAAATGGGAACACTACATTAGAGGATATTACTAATCAGATTATTTCGTTTAAGTAGTACTCAGACCGAAAAGGTTGTTTTACAAAGACATTTAATACACTTAATAAAGATAGTTCTTTTGAGCAAGACAAACACACTGATAAGAAAGATAATTCTACTAAAAATGAAAATGTTAATTTAAAATCAAAATGTGATTTCATTGATTCAGGGAACTTAACACAAAGCGAACATGAAACCCAAAGCTGTGTTAACGATAGGGAGATTGGTTCCGCACTAGAAAATTTTGATCTACAATCGAGATACGGCATAGGAGAAACGAAAATACTTCTAAACTTCTGTGACATTGAAGCAGTAACACCTCTCTTTAAAGGGGAAGACATGAAAATATCTCACATTGGATAGAAACATTTGAGACTCATGCGGAATTATTCGACCTATTTTCGTTTCATAGATTGTTGTTCGCCAAACGTTGCCTCAGAGGAAAAGCATTACTGCTCATTCGCATTGAAACTTCAATCAACTCATACGACAAACTAAAAGAATTATTGATTGAAGAGTTTCAAATAAATTAGAATGCACCAGAAATACATGAAATCCTTTATAAACGTACAATGAAAGGTAATGAGTCAATACAAGAATATTTTTTAAATATCAAACAAATCTCTGCTCAAAGTAACATTGACGAGTGTGCTATAATGACATATATTGTCAAGGGAATAAATGACACGTCGCAAAATAAAGCCATTTTGTATGGTTGTCAAAATTTAGTATAATTTAAAATAAATTGAAGGTTTACGAACAAATTCGTAAAGACATAAACAAATCTAATTGCATAGAATATTCATACTTACCGAAATGCCACATAAGAATATAAATTTTTTTATGTGACAGCGTTTTTCAAAAAATAAATTAAGCTTTTTTTATAGAATTTAGGTCAAATTTACTGAATTTGTAAACTGTAAAGTGTAATGCAAATTTTAGTTTCTGTTGTTTTTAAAATAAATTAAAAAACAATTATTGACGTGATTTGAAAGTCAAGGGACATATATTCTCTTACAAATTAACAAAATATGTGGAAATAACAAAATATGGGAAGATTGGCGTTTGGGGTTATAGCGTTTGAGGTGATTTTTTTTAACTCGCAAAATTTGAGTCAATACTTTCTTTTTTTCAATTATCACAATTCTTCTGCTATGGGTGACTTAATAAATGTGGTGGCAAATTCTTTGATACATCCAGCTGGCACTTTTGTATCTGCATGTGCCTAACACCTGTTTTCTCTGCAAACCGTGACATTCTATTGTAATGTAATCGCATTGATACAGTTATAAATGTTTACGATTGGGATTTACTTCACTATTCACCTTACAAGAATAGTAACCACATTCCTTTTGGTGAAATGATTGGTTGAAATGTATCACGTGACTTACGGGTAGGAAAGAGAGGAGCGCGTTTTGACTGACCTTTGCAAAGATCCCATTCCAACAACATTCGTTTTTCAAGACTCGACGAAGGTGTGACCTGTAGTCGTTACGGTTTCAACCAATGAGTTTAATTCTCACCAAAGATTTTATTTCTCGCCTTTCTCAGAGAGTAGTACTGTATAGTATACGCTGAACGCTGTAGTTCAATAATTTTTTTACGTAATACGCCATTCCTAATAGGAATTGACTATTCAAGTGCTTCTCATGTATCACTCCGTATCAACTACATCTTTCAGAGATACCTCGCAAGTTCTTGAAGTTGGAAACCACGCTGGAATTTTTCAACAGCCTATGCGATGACGAGCTCATGGACGTAGACGATCCTGATCTTTGCATATTGCCATCTGATGAAGACGCTAATCTGAGTGATGTAGAACACATCAACGATGGAGCTTTGAATGAGGTTCGTACTCAAGATGTTTGTGGCCAGATTGACCTGATGATTAACAATGAAGACGGTGATTCGAATATTTCAGATGACCGAATTCCCGAATCGGGCGAAGATCAAAGGAGAAGCACACCCTCATGTTCTGCTCCAAAAGCAAAGAAGCGAAGACAAGAACGCAATCCAAGATGAAAAAGGGATGCAACGTTAAATAATGATCTTTCAGGAAAAAGCCTCGAAAAGCTGGCTGAAAAATTTCCCGAGCTCGAGATAATGGATCCTCTAGTTATTCCACAAAATACTCTCTATGAATTATGTACAACATCTAGTTGATATGACAGCGTTGTATAGGCTGCAAAAAGGGATGATAATAACAGGTAGCTGTGAAGATATTCTTCAGTTCCTAGGTATACTTCTTTTGAGCGGTTACCAAACGGTGCCTACAGAGAACTTATATATTGGAGTAATTCTAAAGACACAAGTGTTACAATATTTCCTAAGATAATGGCTAGGGCACGCTTTCGTCAGCTTAAAAAGTACTTTCATCTTATTGACAACAATAAGGATGTTCAACTGGGTGATAAACTAGAAAAGATTGCGCCAATACACGATGAATTGTGTGGAAATTTAATTCAGTTTGGAGTTTTTCAAGATAAACTCACCATTGACGGATAAATGGTGCCGCATTACGGACATCATTCTTGTAAGATGCTTATTCGCGGAAACCCCATAAGATTTGGGTACAAAATTTGGATGATATGCTCATCTAATGGATATCTTTTTTGATGGAAATTTACTCAGGGAAACAGGATGGTGTTAAAAGCAGAGGCTCCACTAGGATCTTGGACCAGGACCACGATCTCATCTACCAATTCACCTTAGAAAGACGGACGAACACTATCTCGTCGCTTGCACCCAAGGACGTTGCGCATTGTGCAAGAAGAATGTTAGAAATCAATGCCTTACATGCAAAAAGCAGATACATTCATCTTGTTTCCTCCGTACCACTGGCAATAAGAGAAAAATGTATCCTTCCGAAGAGAAATGTATAAAGTATGTAATAGAAACCAAAATTAGTCCTCCTTTTGAGTCTATTGCAAATAAATTACCTTTCGGCAAAATGCCCCTCCATACCAAATGCCAATGTTCCCAAATGGGAACATCCTCAAATTCATACTTAGGACCTTTTTCCGCCAAAAAAGGTTTAGAGCAGTTATACTAGCAGAAAATAAGCCATTTGAGCGAACAAACAAAATAATTTTTTTTTAATGAATTTCGGCGTTTATAAAAGGTAAAAGAGAAAAATGAAGTAAAAAATAAAAGTATTAGTGACGTTAAAGAGAGAAAAATGAAGTAAAGAATAAAAATAAAAATGTTAGTGACGTTAAAATGAAAAATGAAGCAAAGAAAGAGAAAATAAGAAAAAAGTGTTAGTGACGTTAAAATGAAAAATGAAGTAAAGAAAGAGAATATAAGAAAAAGTGTCAGTGACGTTAAAGAAAAAACTGAAGTAAAAGCAGAATAAAAATAAAAATGTTTTAAAATTTTCGAGTATTTCTGAGACGGATTCTGTTATGGGTGCACACATTGTCAGATTGAAATAGAAAAAAAAACGAAACTAAGTAAAACTGTAGGAAATTCCGAAATAATGGAAATTTTAGAGGAATAGGAGGACAGATTTGTTAAAAATAAATATGATGTCGTAACAGTTAAAATAGAGCGCCAAAGAGTGAGATTAACATAAGATTTGCCAGTATCGTTACGCGCATATAAAACTTCACCAAAACAAGACGAAATCGATAGTCAAATTAAAGAATTATTAAAAGCTATATAAAAAAAGAGAATTCATCTCCATATTCTCCCTCTCTGCGCCGGTAACAGTCGTATATTAAAAGGATGAAAACAAAAGGAATAGGTTATGTATTGATTTCAGGAAGATAAATCATGTGAGTAGGTCGGATGCTGAACCACTATCCCTGGTCGAAAGATTAATTGATTAATTAGCACAAAGTACGTATTTTTCAAAATTGGACATGGCCTCGGGGATATTGGTATATACCTATCCACTCAGATGACACAGAAAAACTAGCTTTTGCAACACATAATGGTCTATAAGAAATGGCTACGTTTACCTTTCGGTTGGCGCAATGCACCCAGGATTTTTCAGATAACAATTCGTCGAATAATAACTAAATATAAAATAAAATTTCCTGCAAATTATTTTGATGATATTTTAATTTTCTCTGATAGCTATTCAAATCATATTGAGCACATTAAACAAATTTTTGATATTTGCAGGCAGGAAAACGTAAAACTAAAATATTCTAAATGTTCCTTTTTACAAAAACAAATTCAATTTTTAGGATATGAAATTTCCAGTGGGATTGTCATTCTAGATAATAGCAACATTGAGTTTATTAATAATTTAAAAACCCAACTAATGTGAAATCTTTGCAAAGATTTCTGGGTTCAATTAATGTGTACTATATATATATATATAGATAAAAGAATTAGACACCCACTGAATAAATTGTTAATAAAAGGATGCATCTTGGCAAAGGACTGAGAAATGCCAAGAGGCTTTTGAAATGTTGAAAAGAACTTTAATTTGTAAGCCTGTGTTGAAAACCTTTAATCCAAAAGATGGGGAATTTCATATTTTTGTTGACGCCAGTCAAACTGGTTGTTTCAGCTCAGGATAGCACACACAATGAAAATACTGGTGGACTGTATAAAAACACAATTTATTTCCTATCTCAATAAATGACCCTTGCTCATCTGTTAATGCGGCTACATTCCCCGCATGACACGTCACTCCTCAAGGGATCTTACTCAAACACTGACTCGATTCACACTTTTTCAAAAGGTGGCGCTGCTGCAACAGCGCTTGGGGTTGGTACGGAACACTGGTGTAGGAGCGGTTTTAAAACAAGCAGATGTTTCTGGTGTCCTATACCCTGTAGCGTTCCACTCCCGCTCATTAAAGGATTATGATAGAAATTATGGAAAAACTGAGTTTGAATGTCTCGCTATCGTGGATTCTTTAAATAGGTTTCAGCATTATGCGGCGTTAGTTTGGCTTAAAAATGTAAAAAACTTTAAAGGAAGATTGTTAAGATGGTCCTTGCAATTAAGTATGTATAAGTACGATATAAAGTATACAAAGGGCACCACAAACATCGAAGCAGATATGCTCTCTGGGGATACACCAGATAAAAGTGTGCAATATTGAAATCACTTATCGCATCTCTTGCAGTTTGGTGAAATTACAGAGGCTCAAAACAATGGCAATTTAACTGGAATGTTTGTCGAAATAAATAATGTTTTATGCATTTGTAAAAAAGGATTTACCAAAATTATGCGTAGTCCCTTTTTATTTAAGGCTTAAGCTACTCAAAATTGCTCATGAAAAATTTAGCCATCCTGGTATTCAAAAACAATTAATTTGCTCATCCCTGTTTACTGTTGGCAAAATATAACTTCTTATATAAAATAATTTCAATAAACAGTCATACATGCCAAGTAAATAAGAAGCCCCGAAAAAAAAAAGATTTGGCCTTTTATCATCAATGCCTCCTGTTGACAAGTCATTTGACTTGATTGTAATGGATAGTGTAGGTGGTCTCTACCACTACAATTAAACTAAAAAATACCCGACGTTAATTGTTGACCATCATACTAGGTTTATATGAACTTTTGCTTCAAAATAAATTACAACAGAAACGTACACTAACTTTTTAAAGCAAATTTTTCAAACTCAAATGTCAAAAAGTATTCTAAGTGATAGAAATGCAGCTTTCACATCTTCTCAGTTTAAAAAGTTTAAATACTATAAAGTTAAACATTTATTGACTACAACTCATAGACCACAGAAACTAATAATAAAGTTGAGAGATTAGGCCACATAATAATCACACGTTTAAAATGTAAAATTAATGAATCTTCTACAAATAACTTCTGCAATCTTATTTTAACAAACGTTCCATGGTCTAAGTTATTGAAAGAAGTAGTTTAGGAATACAACTTAACTCCACATTCAGTTACTAAATTTTCACCTGCATATTTAATGTATGGCACAGTTTCATTTACAAATACCTTAAAGGAAAGTATTTACCCTCCTGTTGAAGAGGCTAGGAAAATAGTAGTTGAGAAAACAAAACAATACCATGAAAGGAATAAAATACATTATGATGCTAGGTTTGTTGATATACAGTTTACACCTGATGAGTCAGTTATTTATGAAGAATTTAAGTATCCAAATACTAGGAAACTTTCTCCAACCTTTAGTCCTTATAAAGTTCTTAGAAAACTTTTTGACGTTAACTACCAAATAAATAAGAAAAATGCCCACACTAAAGCACACTCAGAAGTTGTACATGTTTTTAAATTACGAAAATACTATGTACCAGAAAAATTAAAACCGAGTCATGAATAATGTAAATAAAGTAATCATTTTTGAGTCTTACTAATGTAGTACAAGTGTTTATTTTTGATATTACTGTTGTATTTATAACAAATGGCTATTTTGAGTATTATTGTAGTGCATTTGTTTTCATTTTTATTTGGCCCAACAGTGACAAGAAAAGACTTATCTTTTCTTCCAAAAACTGTATTTATGCCACAAACAGGACAACCGTGGTTGTTCCTTCAAGAAATATTTTAGCCACGGCGGTGCGGTTGCTTAATTATAATTTCGAATTTAGACTGAAAACAATTAAACTCTTAACATTTATTAAATCTTAACAAATTAAATACATATAAACTTAAGAACAGTCCATCAGCGCGCCAACAAAGGTGGTTACAAAACTACGAGACTGAAACTGAAATCTCAAGAACAGCTTGAGGTATTTAAAGCGTGAACGCATGACGCGGCATGCGCACATCATAAGTCTCTTGAAGTTGAAGTGGAAGAAGTCTCTAATTTGCATAACACCACAGCACTCCCCCGCCAGTCGATGAGACGATACGATGTTGGAAATTTAGGTCTGATAGGGCACAACGAATCGTACTTTCCTACCGGACCGGGTCTTCACATCAGGCTTTGACGTCTCAGGCAAAATTGACTGTTGGCTGGTCATAGGAGGTGATGTCGACATGAAAAAAGCTGGCTTCAAACGATTAATGGTGACATTGGTCTTCTTACAGTTGATTTGAAGCGTAAAAAATTTGTCGTTTCGTGCTATCACAGGAAATGAACCTTCGTAGGGCTGCTGTAGTGGTTTCCACACCATGTCTTGTCGGACAAACACGTGAGAAGAAGTCATCAGATCTTTATGTATAAAGATATCCTTGCTTCCGTGTTGGGACGTTGGAACGGGCTTCACTTGCCGGAATTGTTCTCTTAAGCGGCGTAGGAAATCTAGGCGTGGCGGCCAATCGGAAACTGCTGTCGTCCGGAAAAATTCTCCAGCAAGTCTGAGCGTTGTTCCATAAACCAGCTCTGCTGATGAAACACCAAGATCTTCTTTCACGCAGGATCGGATTCCTAAGAGAATGTTCGGCAGCAACTCCGTCCATCTGGTCGAAGCTTAGAACTTTATAGAGCTTTTCAATTGCCTATGAAAACGCTCTACAATACCGTTGGATGCTGGATTGTAAGACGTTGTTCTGGCTTTCTGTGAACCGATGAACTTCATTAGAGAACGGAACAGGTCACTCTCGAATTGACGTCCTTGATCCGTCGCAAGATGTTCAGGAACACCAAAACGTGCAATCCATCCGGTATAAAACGTTTCAGCAACAGTTTCGGCAGTCTGTTCTATCATGGGAAATGCTTCTGGCCAGCGGGTGTAACGGTCTACGCACGTCAGTAGGTAGCAAAATCCCCTCGATGGGGGAAGAGGTCCTACGATGTCGATGTTGACAGCGCTAAACCTACAGCTGGGTATAGGATATTTCCCGACGGCTGACTGGACGCGTCTGTGGATCTTTGCTTTCTGGCATCCAAGACATGCTTTGCACCAGGCCGCTACATCTCTATTGAGGTCTTTCCATATGAATCTCTCTTTGATAAGCTTCTGCGTAGCCAGAACTCCAGGATGATTCAAGTTGTGTAAAGTCTGAAAACACTCAAGCGGAATTCTTTAGGTACATATGGTCGTACAGCGCCAGTGGAAGTATCGCAAAATAAAGGCTTACCTGAATGACCCGCAAGCGAGGACATTGGCTTAGGCACAAGTCCCGT
The DNA here is from genome assembly GCA_947359465.1 of Metellina segmentata. Lineage (NCBI taxonomy): Eukaryota > Metazoa > Arthropoda > Arachnida > Araneae > Tetragnathidae > Metellina > Metellina segmentata. The sequence continues at coordinate 121,066,524 of OX375881.1, forward strand.
GTCTGATTTTAATAAGCTTTTGAGCTCATCATCATCGACCTGTGCTCCAGCCATACCCTCGTTGTCAATAGACTCGATCTCGTTTATGTGGGACAAATCATCTGCAACACAATTATTTCTACCCTCGATGTACCGAATATCTGTAGAAAACTGACTAATAAATTCCAAATGTCTCTGTTGTCGCGGAGAACACTTGTCACTTTTAGTTGTAAAAGCAAAGGCGAGTGGTTTATGATCAGTAAACAAAGTATAGTGTCTGCCTTCTAACATGTGCCTGAAATGTTTAGTTGCACAGTAAGCAGCGAGTAATTCCCGATCATACGTGCTGTACCTTTGTTCAGTTTTACTCAGTTTTCTAGAAATGAAAGACAATGGTTGGCACGCTTTGCTATGCGTTTGCTGAAGCACAGCTCCAATTGCTATATCCGAAGCATCTACCATTAGTGAATACTTAGCATCAATTTTCGGATGGACAAGCAATGTTGCATCAGCTATCGTAAGCTTGCAAGTGTCAAACGCTTTGCAAAGTTGATTGTTCCATTCTATGGAAGTCCTATCATTTTTCTTTTTCCCTTTAGTTAACTCGTGTAACGGAGCTTGCTTTTCAGCCGCGTGGGGAATAAATCTGTGATAGAAGTTCAACATGGCCAAAAAACGTCTTAGTTCATCGATTGTTTTGGGCTGAGGGTAATCTTTTAACACCTGCACTTTTTCGGGCAAGGGTGAAATTCCTTTCGCCGATACTTGAAATCCCAGAAAAAATAAAGATTCCACGCCAAAAACACATTTCTGAAGGTTTAGAACGACACCGTGATTGCGAAAACGTTCAAGAATGGTTTTTAGATCTTGTTTATGCTCCTCCTCGTTACGTAATGCAACTAAAACATCGTCGAGGTACGCAAAACAGCAATCAAGACCTCGTAAAACGTTGTCCATAAATCGTTGGAATGTTTGAGCAGCGTTTACTAAACCAAAAGTCATATAAACATATTCAAACAAACCAATAGGTGTAATTACTGCGGTCTTAGGGATATCGCATGGTTCAACCGGAATTTGGTGATAGGCTTTCACAAGATCTAATTTTGAAAAAATAGTTTTCCCGTCGAGTTCTTGTGTGAAATCCTGTATATGTCGGATCGGATACCTGTCTACCTCTGTCACTGCATTCAACCTGCGATAGTCACCGCATGCACGAAACTCACCAGTCTTTTTAAGTACTAAATTAATAGGACTAGCCCAAGTACTGTTAGATGGTCTTATTATACCCTGTTCGAGTAAACTGGAAAACTCTTTTTTAACAGCGGCTAATCGTTCGGGACATAGTCGTCTAGCCTTAGCAAAAATGGGTGGTCCTTTCGTCAGAATGCAATGAGTTACATCGTGACTATTGCGCTTTGTGTTAAGTGTAGGAGCAAATACACTTGGAAAATCACGCAATAATTGTCTGTAATTGCAATCAGAACCGATAGTTGTTATACCTAATGATTGTGTGGACTTAACATTACCTTTCGAAGAAAGGGTTGTTGTACCATCAATAAGGCATCGATTTTTAATATCGACTAACAAACTGTAGCGTTCTAAGAAATCTGCGCCTATGATCGGTCGAGTAACGTCTGCAATAACAAAAGTCCAAGGGAAATCACGTCTAAGACCCAAATTTAATAAGATTCGGCAACTACCATAAGTGCTTATTTTTGATCCGTTTTTGCCGCATAAAGACAAAACAAGTCTTCTTTTCTGTTTTGACCACGAAATGCATGCTTGGGATAAACGGAAACCGCAGCACCAGTATCAATAAGGAAACTACTATTTGTCGACCTTTCAAAAATAAATAGGCGACCTAATGCTTGGGTATCATCTGTCATCACCAGTTCAGATGAGCCCTTTAGTTTTCCTGAAATTTACATGGTGTTTTACATTTATGCGCTCTTTTCCCAAATTTAGCACGATACCAGCATAAATCTAACCGGTTGTCACTATGTGAGCTGCGACTTTGACTACCTGATTTCGATCTCTTCCTCAAACCAAAGCGTCCGTCATTACTCCTTGAAAGCCTTTGAACCTTGGCGCTCAAAGCTGAAATTTGAGCGTGTAAACTTTCAAGCGAAAATTCCGTATTCCGCGGTATTTCTGCAACTGTTGAGGAAATACCAGGTACGTCTAGTATTTTGTCAGCTATCAGAGCTAGACCGTTTAAATCGTCCGAACTGACAGACAAAATCTGCTGCACCTGTATCGGTAACCGTTGCATCCATAGACTGCGCAAAATTTCGTCGGGTAATTTATTTGCCGCGAGTTCTTTCATTTCAAATAACAACTGCGATGGGCGTTTATCGCTTAACTGGAGATCTTGTAACAGAGTTTTTAATCGAGAAGTTTCAGTTTGTGCAAATTACTTGATAATTCGTGTTCTCAAAGCCTCATACTTATTTTCGATGGGAGGAGATCGAACTAGATCACAAACGAATGTTAAAATCTCAGTATCAACTGCTGCTACTGCTTTATGAAATTTCGTTTCATCGCTAGTGATTCCAGCGTTTTTAAATTGGCTCTCAATTTGTAAAAACCACAACTCGAGGTTTGTACGCCAAAAAACTGGAGCTTTAAAAGAGACTCTGGATAGTTCAAAGTCAGATTCTAAATCAGGCATTTAAAAAAAAAATGGGCTATCGCAGCATTAAACAATATTTTGGAATTAAAACACTGAAAATATTGACATCGAAGGCAGGGAGGAACAAGGACTTGAACTAAAGCCAAAAACTCACCCACAGGCATTCAGGATCCTATTCGATGCAGTCGAAAATTCGAGTCTATGGTCATCAGTTTAGAACCATGATCACGTCTGGGTCACCACTTTAGCCACGGCGGTGCGGTTGCTTAATTATAATTTCGAATTTAGACTGAAAACAATTAAACTTAACATTTATTAAATCTTAACAAATTAAATACATAAACTTAAGAACAGTCCATCAGCGCGCCAACAAAGGTGGTTACAAAACTACGAGACTGAAACTGAAATCTCAAGAACAGCTTGAGGTATTTAAAGCGTGAACGCATGACGCGGCATGCGCACATCATAAGTCTCTTGAAGTTGAAGTGGAAGAAGTCTCTAATTTGCATAACACCACAACATCTTCTATTAATTGTGTTTCTTGTTTTTCTCGTTTACCTTATATACAGGGTGTCCCTGAATTCATGGGCCAAACTTTAAGGGTAAGTAAAACACATATAAAGAAACATTTTTTGTATAGCAACATGGGGTCGGAAATGAAAAGTAAAGTAGGAAAAACAAGATATGCTGAGGAAATTAACAAAAGCTCTTTACTTACATAATATTTTTAGAGCAGACGATAGAAACGTTTAGTGACGTAGCTTAAAAAAAAGAGGTAATTTGGTAATTTTGGTAATTTTTAGTTAACGTCGTACTAGAGCAACACAACGGGCTATTGACGACGGTCCGGGATCAGTCCCTTAAGGGAAAGACCGAGGACAACACCTCGTAATTTTGAACCACGGTCAGATGACGAAGCAACACCTGAGCTGGCACCCCATTCTCCAAACTTCCACGCCAACCCAACGTGAGGACTTTCGGCCACGACATAAAAAAAAAAAAAAAAAAAAGAGGAATTTTTAGGAAGAAAAATATTGAACACTGGACGTTTATTTAGTTTGCATTATCAAATCGTCTGCAAAACAATTTTATTGAGTTTGAATGGCATTACGCGATCTGCAAACGATTCTTTGCTGTTAGAGAATTAGCTTTCTGTTAGAATCTTTGCTGTTAGAAACGATTCTTTGCTTTTCATTTCCTCAGCATTTCTTGTTTTTCCACCTGTCCTTTTCATTTCCGACCCCATATTGCTATACAAAAAATGCTTCTTTATATGAATTTTACTTACCCTTAAAGTTTGGCCCATGAATTCAGGGACACCCTGATAATGTTTACCTTGTATATAATATTGATACTGTATAACATGCTGTATGCAAAGTTTGTTGTTAAAATTTTAACATGTAAGGGGGCATTCAGAGAGTTCTGAATGTTAGTTTTGTAACCAGAAGAGCTGATGGATAGGTTAAATTTTTTAAATTTTCAGAATAGGTAAAATTAAGTTTTTGTTTGTTTTGCTGTATTTGGCAGTGGGCCTTCTTTTTTTTTGAAGCTGTGATGTAATATAAAAATAATTTTATATTTATAATCTCTGAATAATTAATGTTTCTGTAAAGCATGGTTTATTCTATTAAAAAAAATGTAACATTTCTAAAGTTCTGGTTATGCTTAATCCCTTCTGTCCCCTGTAAACAGGTTGAATTCCCTGTCACACTTTGAACGTCCTCTGTCTAGAAGCACTGAGACAATAAGAGTCATTTGTCCCACCCTAATACGTGACTTAATATGCCGCTATAGGGAAAAACCCTTTAAGCATCTCTTCTGTAAATCCCCATTTAAAATATAGGAAAACACCTGTAATTCCTCTCTTTCTGATTATTACCATTGATGAAGTATGTAAACAGACCTAGTTCCCTTCCTGCAGGTTAAACTGCTGCGACTGTGCTGCAATAAATCACTTTTGTTTTTAACATCGCTTGCTTTCTGCGCTCCAATATACATCTGATTTCCAACTGTGCCCGGATGATATTATATATATATATATATATATATATATATATATATATATATATATATATATATATATATATATATATATATATATATATATATATATATATATACAGGGTGGTCCCGAATTCATGGTACAAACTTTAATGGTAGGTACAGGACATTGTAACAATGATTTATTGTATAGGAATGTATAGTCGCAAGTGACGCGGTGAGGCGTAAACAGGGGAAATAAAAGGAAAGAGAAATGGAGTGATCGGTTGGTATCATTGCCGGTAGAGGGCAGTAGATGTCTAGCCGCTGTTGAACATGATGCATCGCAGTAGGGAAAAGCGCCATTCACAATTGTGCTGCCGTAGACGATGGGTGACTTTACGTATGCAGAAAAAGCAGACATGCATTACATGTACGGCCGTGCAAATGGTAACGGCAGAGCTGCGTTACGAATGTATCGTGCGGAGTATCCTGATCGACGAATGCCGGATCATAGAATTTTTCAACGGTTACATCGTCAACTTTGTGAAACAGGTGCGTTCGACGTCAACAGACATGGCGCTGGTCGAGTAAGAGCTGTACGCACTCCAAGGCTGGAAGAAAGCATCTTGAACATTGTGGCTGATAGACCCGAGTCAAGCACAAGAACTGTTGCGCGTGACGTAGGTGTGAGTCATCAGACTGTATGCAGAGTGTTAAACGAAAATCGCTTACACCCCTTCCATTTTCAGAAAGTACAAGCATTGAATCCGGCAGATTATCCTCGCCGCGTGAACTTCTGCCTGTGGGTGATGCAGCAATGTGCGTTGCAGCCGGATTTCGTAGATTATGTGCTATTTACAGATGAAGCGACATTTTCACGCGAGGGTGTCTTTAATGCGCACAATTCCCATGTGTGGGCAACCGATAATCCACATGCAACGCGTCGACATGCGTTTCAACAACGTTTCAGTATTAATGTGTGGGCTGGTATTGTGAACGACTTTTTGATTGGCCCATACTTACTACCCACGCGGCTCACTGGCGGAAGCTATCTTATTTTTCTGAAAGAAGTGTTACCACAACTGCTGCATGATGTTCCGATCGCCATTCGTAACCGCATGTGGTTTCAGCACGATGGGGCGCCAGCACACTTCAGCATTGATGTACGGAATTACCTGAATGCCACGTTTGGTACTCGATGGATTGGGCGTGGTGGACCAGTCCCTTGGCCACCCCGATCTCCCGATTTATCGAGCCTCGATTACTTTTTATGGGGACATCTAAAGCATCTTGTTTATGAGACTCCAGTTGACTCAGATGAGGATCTCGTCGCTCGCTTATCTGTAGCTGCTGCAGGTGTGCGTGAAATACCAGGCATCTTTGAACGTGTACGCCAATCGCTCCACCGACGCTGTCAAGCATGTATCGATACTGGTGGACGCAATTTTGAACAATTACTGTAAACATGACACTTGTAAACAACGCTTTCAATAAAATCTTTGTTTTTCCTTTCGGCCGTTATTTCCCCTGTTTTCGCCTCACCGCGTCACTTGCGACTATACATTCCTATACAATAAATCATTGTTACAATGTCCTGTACCTACCATTAAAGTTTGTACCATGAATTCGGGACCACCCTGTATATATATATATATATATATATATATATATATATATATATATATATATATATATATATATATATATATATATACATATATATATATATACATATATATATATATATATATATATATATATATATATATATATATATATATATATATATATATATATATATATATATATATATATATATATATATATATAAATATACAGGGTGTCTCTGAATTCATGGTCCAAAAGCAACATGGGGTCGGAAATGAAAAGTGCAGGTGGAAAAACAAGAAATGCTGAGGAAATGAAAAAAAGCTCTTTACTTACATAATATTTTTAGAGGAAACGATAGAAACGTTTACTGACATAACCTAAAAAAAAAAAAAGATGCATTTTCGGGAAGAAAATTATTGAATAGTTATTTTTGCGTGATGGAGCAATTTACCATCTCTGAGAAAGCAGACATGCATCTTACGTACGGGGTTGCGAATTGTAACGGAAGAGAGGCGTTAAGGTTGTACCATGAACGCTTCTACAATAGAACAATGCCTGATCACAAAATTTTTCGGCGTTTACACCACCAGCTTTGCGAGAGCAGTTTATTTCATGTCAAGAGACCGGATACGGGTCGCTGGAGACATGTACGAGATCCAGAAATGGAAGAACGTATTCTGAGAGAGTGTGAAGATAATCCGAGCACTAGCACAAGATCGATTTCACGAACTACAGGCGTGAGAAAAAGCACTGTTTGGAAAATTTTGCACGAGGAAAGACTGCTTCCATACTACTTACAGAGTACGCAAGCACTGAAGGCAGCTGATTATTCTCGGCGCGTAGATTTCTGTCTTTGGTTTTTGCAGCAGAGTACATTCACTACGAGCTTCTCTGCAAATGAATGTACTTTTCACAGATGAGGCCAGCTTTACGCGAGACGGAATTTTTAATTTGCACAGTTCCCATGTCCGCATGCTTTTCAGGAGCGGTTCTCTGTTAATGTGTGGACGGGCATTGTGAACGATTTCCTTACTGGCCCATACTTGCTCCCAAATCGACTTAGCGGCAGAACGTATCTAATCTTTCTGAAAGAGGTATTACCAGAATTACTTGACAGTGTTCCAGTGGCTGTTCGAAATATCATGTGGTTTCAGCACGATGGGGCTCCAGCCCATTCCTGCAATAATGTGTGTAGTTACCTCAATGCCACCTTTGGCCTTCGATGGATTGGACGTGGTGGACCAGTCGCTTACCCAGCACGTTCACGAGATTTATCAAGTATCGATTTTTTCTTATGGGGACACTTAAAGGCACTCGTTAACGAGACTCCAATTGATTCTGATGAGGAACTCATTGCAAAACTTTCAGTAGCTGCTGCAACAGTTTATGAAACACCTGATATCTTCGAAAGAGTACACCAATCACTTGCTAGGCGCTACCAGGCCTGTATCGATGTTCGTGGTGACACATTTGTGCAGATACTGTAATATTATATAAGTAAATAGCTTTTTTTCATTTTCTCAGCATTTCTTGTTTTTCTACCTGCGCTTTTCATTTCCGACTCCATGTTTCTATACAAAAAATGCTTCTTTATATTTATTTTACTTACCATTAAAGTTTGGTCCATGAATTCAGGGACACCCTGTATATATATATATATATATATATATATATATATATATATATATATCTCAAATACACACACTGCAAGAAAGAAATGAAGTTAGGCTCTTCCTGTTATTATATTGTGAATCTAGTCACCTATTCCAACGCTGGAAACAAATTTAATAGGCACGTCGCTTTCTAATTTAGAGAATTCTCTCACTGACAGCAGAGTAAAATTGCTTTCGCCGTTTCCGGCAGCAAAAGCAAACTGTTGAGTAAAGTTAGAGAAAAAAACTCATTTTGATCTGACATAGTAACCGACTTGGGAGAAATTCCATGACACCTTGACGAACCAAAATTACGAGTTGTACCCGCAAGAAAACAGCAATTCGTTTTTTAACATTAGTAACTGACTCCGTTCATTGCTGAAACTTCCCAATAGAAGGTCCCGATTATTTCTAGTGGTTCTGGAAAAACAATTTTATCTAACAAAATTGTTTTAGCAGTATCGGTTGAAAAACAATTTTTCCAAAAATTGTTTTGCCAACATTGCTGGAACAAAATATGTTTAAAAAATTGTATTTAAAGAATTTAAATTAAATTCTAATTGTTGTTTTAAAGAAACTTTGTTCCTCATAGACCCTATTCGAGTGGAGGCAGGGAGATCAACTTGGGTTCTTGTAGATCTAAATCTGTTATTTCTTCTAATATGCTGGTCAATGTTTAAATTCATCAATCTATATTTATAAAGCACGGTTGGAGTTTGTTGGTTCTTTATACAAATAAATCTACACCGTTTGACCAAACCACACCCAATTCGGTACATTTATTCTTTAGAACCCTGAGGGTAACGTAGGCTACACATTATTCCCCTTTCTATTTGTCATGGTTATGAAGAGGCGGATAAAAACAATTAGAAATTACTCATAGTAGTATTATTACAATTTAGTTACACAACTCACCGTGTTGCTGGAAAAACAACTTTTCGCAACAAAATTGCTTTACTCGGGTTTCTGAAAAAGCAAGTTTCCCTCAAAATAGTTTCATCAGTATTGCTATCAATTTTTTTCACAACAAAATCGTTTTTTCAGTATTGCTGGAAAAACAATCTTTTTCCCCAAAAAATTGTTTTGCCCTTATTGCCTGGAAAACAATTATTTTCAATAATTATATTTAAAGAACTGAATTAAATTCTAATGTAGTATAAGAAAAACTTCTTCGATCCACAAGGCTTACTGCTTTTAAAAGGTAAGGAAGGGAGATCAAATTGAGTTCAAATAAATTTATTTCTGTACTTTGGAAGAAAAAGAACCGATATCTAATTTTACTCGTTTACAATAACATCTGATTTAACAAACTATTGTTTTTTTATTTTAATGCTGCGTACAAAAAATATTTCGTATTATTCCGATTCTTTCATAATATATTCGCAGGGAGACATTGTGTTAGGCAGAGTTTTCTATTATAATTTCGATTATATACTTTGAAACAGTTTGTGGTCTTATCAAGTTGCAGGCATCTGGGTTGTATTTATTCAATGGAGTTTAGAGTGTTTTGGATACAAAGTCGTCAATTATGGGAGACATATTTTAAGTTCGATTCATTCATGAGTGCAACATTTAAAAGCAAAAATTTTTTTTATTAATGTTATACGTAAGTTTGAACTTTGGAACTTTGTTCTCTCTTCAAGTATAAAACAAATGTCATCCACATAAGTCCTTTTGATGTTTTAGAGTTGGTTTTGTTTCGGCAAGATGCATGATTTGTTCGAGTACTAAACAACCATTCCACCGACTCAGAGAGACATTCCATGAAATATTTCAAGGACTTGTAGCGATTTCATATGCAGCGTAGCCACGATCAAAGAGGAGCCTCTTTGAGTGAAGGTAAGGCAGAAATAGATCAAAGAGAGCATTTGGAAAGAACTTGAAGAGAGTCGCGCAGGTTTATTTTCTTTTATTTCTGGAACAAGAGCATTTCCCTTTTATTTTTCCAAAACAGGACATGGAAAATACATGAATACGATTTTCATTTATTTAATTAATTCTAAAAATTATTACAGAAAGACAGGGCATTAAGGTGTAGTTATACGCTTAAAGATTTTTTATTTTCCCTTTAGAAATCCAATTTTATTTTCTTGAAAAAGGTCATTTGTTTATGTATAAAATCAATGCAAAGTGAAAAAAAAAAGAGATTAAGTTAATAACGCTGAGAATCTAATTTAAATATAATTTGCTAATTATCATGTTTCACGAACAGTGATATCTCAAATTCTAAATTATCCAGAAAGACAATTTCTTAAGGAAATTATTTCTAGTATTCTTGATAATTTACCCTCCAATCAAGTTTCTAGAAAGATAGGTTTCAAGAATTTTTTCACCAAGGAAGGATAAATAACGATTCAATAGTTTCATGTTTTAAGGAATATGTCTGATTGCAGATCAAACCACCCATTGTATTACATAGATTTTAATGATACAAAAGGTAATTATAATAGATCCCCCCATTTATTGCTGAAATATCACGCTTTGAACAATGCATCCAATTACACACTTTTCCAAAATTAAGTTTACAGTTTTGGTACTTTCGCGGGAAAAAAACCAAACCCCTCCTTTATTTCGAGCATGATTCATACTATAGCAAACTCAAAGGTATTCGATCTCTACAAATTCAAATTCGAAACAAATACACAAGGGAACGTCTTCATATAAAATTTTGCACAAACAATGAAATTTCTACTGGAAGCACCATGTTATGATGCCATAATCAGATTTTGCATCGTTAAATTAGTCTAAATGTGAAACTTCACAACTTTACTGTCTTTATATCCGAAGAGATTCAATCCAAAAGTTGGTATCAATTTCAGGGATCATTTCCACATAGAAAGTAGCAATTCGTAGATCGAGATTATTTGTAGCTATAGCTACACTCAATTCATATTTGATAATTATTTAAAAAATATTTTTAAGCGATTCGAGAATAATATTTATTTTTCAATTGCAAATAATCCAAGAATTACTTTCCGAGGTTAGTCAACTTTTTTTATAATTTTTGGTTTTCCCTAAATTTGTAGATTAATTTAACGTAAAAACTAATCATCAGAATAAGCTGAAATTTTTCATGGTCATATTAGTAGTCCTTTACCCATTACAGAATCCATTCCCATCAAAATATAATAAGTTTACAATTCATAATTTAAAAAAACATTAATTTATTAATAAATATTACGTAAAACCATTTTTAAAATAAAATACTAAGTGGATTTTGTTTGGGTTGTTTAACAGTAACAAGGTACAAAATATCAGCGCTATAGAAATATTATTTAGGAAGGTACCCATAAAAGTTTAAGAAACATTAGGAGCTCCAAACCTTTTCTGTTTCTTCAACGGTAAGACCTAATGACATGAAATTTGATATTTGAAGTTACATTTTGATATAGAATTGTGTGTAAAAAATAACGGTTATCAGAGGAAATTATGAAGTGGGTGCTGAATTTAATACTAAGCCCGTGACTTCGACTCCATCACAAGGAGCTCGTTGTGGGCTTCTCTCTACAAGCGAACGAAAAACGGATTATGAACCTACCTATTTTGACTCACCTACATATGCGACTCTATCTACTACAACGATATGTGACAGTGATATTAGATTTTTGAAATAATTGGATCACTCACTTTAAACGCACCATTGTTTTGATCGCAAGGATACTAAATTGTTTCGAAGAAGCCATTCTCAGTGATAAATATTAAATATACAACATTGAGGAGAAAAAAAGGACACTAAAATCTAAGGAATAAATATTATATATACAAGAATAAGGAGAAAAAAAAGGACCCTAAAATCCCCCCCCCCCATCCTAAGGAGAAAAAAAATAATCCGTTTTCTCCGCTACCGCATAAAATACCGAATCATAGGTATGTTTTATCTGATCCTTGTTGTTTGTTGTAATGGTATTTTTTAAAGGCTTTCATATTCGACTGTTGCTATAGAAACGGCGACCGATTGTGCCGGTTCTTCTGAAAACATTGCAAATTTTCTAGCGCGTGCTCTCAAATTTTATGAATGAATGAATTAAAAAATATAACTGTGTTTATCGTCTGCACGTGCTCCAAATTCATTAGCACTTTGTACCACAAGACTCACTATCACGTGACTCGCTATCTACCAATCACAAAGCGAATAAACCTGAAAGAGATCGAAACATTTTCTTTTAGAATAAAGAGAAAAAAATTATATTAAGCTAATAACTCTGAGAATCTAATCTGTAACACTAATGTACGTTGGTGGACCCGAAATCGACGTTATCTGTGCATCGTGAATGGCAACGACGGAGAGCTACAAGAAATGCTGAAGATAGAGATCGGCGCGCGAATGAAACGGTTGAGCAAAAACACTAACGTACGTACGTGGACTCGAAATCGACGTTATTTGCATATCGTCGAATGACAACAATCAGCGTAAATAAAGTAACCTAGATTTTTTTTGAATTATTGCTGTTTTCAATTAGCCGAGGTCAATTTCTATGCAAAATTTTTATCATATAAAAATGCCACATAAATATTTATCTGTAGCCAGCTACTAATGGCTTACCTATACATAGAGTAAAACATAGATTTAGCCTTTTCATGCACGAATGAGCAAATGTCTTGAATATTCGTGTTTTATTCAGTTTTTATAGCTATTACAAACCCCGCGATCGCTAGCCGGCGCAGCCAGGCTAGTTTAAATATAATCCATCAAAGGAGCGATTTAAAAAAAAAAAATGTCAACACCTGTTTATATTCTTATGCATTCATTTTAATAACGTAACAATAAATGTTTCCTATTTCCACTCTGTGTTACTTCTTTCAATTCATAACCAATATTGTTTTACTTATATTTAATTCAATGTGATGAAACTTAAAAAAAGGATTGAGAGTGAGATTAAGAGAGTTCGATGAGAGAGATTAGATGTTGGTTACATTTCAAGAAGAGATAGACCTCCTCTCTTCTGGCACGCCCTATTAGTAGTATTACACTTACGTTCTGGCTCACTTTGAAGGCGTGTTAGTATCTGGCTCACTGTGAGGGCGTGTTAGTATGTGGCTCCCTCGGAGCGTGTCGTATTTGGACGGAGAGAGAGGAGGAAAAAGATAGCGAAGGTCTTCGCTGTGTAAATAAGCTTAGAGGAAGGAGGGGGGGGGGTAGTCGAAAGGGAAAGCGATTGATAATTATAAAGCATACCTCGCGGTGGGTTGATAGAAAAAAGATTTTCACGTTGCGATTCGAGTCGCCATGAAGTAGGAGGGTCGAATGCTCTCGCGAGGATTATAAAGGAAGATGTTTAGCCTAATGAGCATCTTTTTCCATTTGTCGTTAAGGTATTCAAAACGTTATGAAATAGAGACAACTATTGGGGGTAAAATGTTTATTCTTTCGCTTACACCTAAACAGAGACATGTGTTGGTATTGGGTTTAGCTGTTATTAGTATTTTTGCTATTGTAACATTTCTTTGTGTCTTTTACAATAGTGATAACTGTAAATATGATGAGCAGATTGATTTTACAAACTCGTCATGTGTCTATTCGGACAAATTAGGAAGGAGACTCTATTTTCACATTTGTAATAAAGAACATTCTAGAGTGTATGACATTCGTTATTTTTGGAAAGAGGAAGTGAATAACATAAAACCACAAATTATTGATGTGCAGCTTACTTAAGGAAAACTTTGCAAACACTATGTTAAATTTTAAACACCCTAGTACTTGCTTGATTGTGGGACCGAGGCAGTCTGGTAAAACATCTCAAGGACTTGTCCGGGTATAGAGTTTGTTCAACGTTTCTCCGAAAATTATGAAAATGTTGACTTAATTGTTATTGATGATCTGATGCATCGTTTAAATGAAAATATTTCAGAGTTGTTTACAGTGGTATCTCATCATCGAAAAATAAGCGTTATACTTTTATTACACAATTTTTCCCCAAATGCAAAGCAATGCGTGATATCAGTTTAAATTCGCATTGTATCATTTTGTTTAAAAACTCTAGAGACATGAGTCAAATTAATTGTTTTGCTCGTCAGCTATATCCACGCAATTCCCAGTTTATGGTGGACGCATATATAGAAGCAACTGTTCCACCACATAGCTATTTATTTACATAGCTATTTATTTGCATTCTCTGACACAGGAGGAGCACAGACTTAGAGAGGGTTTGTTTCCGAACGAACAAGGTGTATACTGGGTATATAGACCCCGAAATGAAAAGAATCAAACAGAATTACAATATTTTGAAAATGCTGTTTGAGTCTTCACCTAAGCAAAGAAGAATACTTAAAAAAAATGCAAATGTTATCTTTGAGTGAGATATGCTTGAATATTTTAGCCGGTAATGTCCCTGTTGATGTTAAAAAATTGCGTAAATACGAACATTGTATTAGAAAAGTAGCATGTCGAAAAGCTTCGCTTAAAACAAAGAAAAATATTTTGGTTAAGCAAAACAGCGGTTTTCTGTCGCTGGTTCTTCCTGCAATGGTATCAGCTCTGGCAGGAATGACTGTTAGGGCCATCGGCAAAAGACTCTAGTAAGAGGAAATGATTATAAAATAGAATGTTATACTATGCTACTTCATTTCGGTTTTTAGACTCTTGGCTAAAAGAATGACTCTCGTTCCTCCTGAGCTGTTTTCGAGACAATCTCAACAGAAACCAGAAATAAGATTAGAGGGAGAACTTTCAAAACTATTAGATCGTGAACAGTTAGCAGACGACATGAAAGTGAACTTATTGAGTCAATTATTGGTGAGATATCAGAAAACCGCTCACGAACCTCGAGAACCGATTCGTGTAAGCACTGCCACTGAAAGCGATCCTCAAAGAGCGGTTGCTTTGGATAAAAGACAAGAAAATGGTGACACAGATGTGACAGCAGATCCCATTGTACGAGATATTATAATGTCATCTCCTCGTTCTCATGTAAAATATGTGGCTCCCATTGTTGAAAAACTAATAACACGCGGTTATACTTGGAATGAATATGGAGAAAGGCTACATGATAACCTTCCTATAAAAGGCTCGCGAATAGTTGATTTTTTCTCATATCTTTTGAGGAATGCGAAAACACTATCGGAACCTCAACACTTCAAACTATTTTTAAAAGCATTTCGCGAAATTAACATTCCTCACAGCTGAATAGCTAATAAAAGAGTTATTCCGTTTTTAAAGTCCAATGAGGCATCAACAATAATAGCAAGAAGTGTTTCACGCTCTGAAATAGATCCTCTTTTCAAGACTACTGATGGTGTTAAAACGATGAGAAGAAGTGTTTCAAACTCTGAAATATATGATAAAAATTTGGAAATGTCCCCCATTCTCGAAAGATGGCAATCGCAAAGTCGGACAACGAGAAAGTGGATGAATTATTAACTAGTATTTATTATGATGTGCAAAACACTGGTTCTTACGGAGGTGTGCTTAAACTCGCGAAAACAACGGGAGTCTCCGTGAAAACCGCAAGAGAATGGTTGATGAAACAAGATACCTACACTCTTCACAAACCGGTGCGATTCAAGTTTCAAAGGCGAAAGACGTTATCATATGGAATTGGGGATTTAATTCAAAGTGATTTAGTTGACATGTCAAAAATTGCTACACTTCTGGAACCCTTCTGGGAAATACAATTTCCGACCTTCTTTACAATTTCCTTTAGATTTAAGTTTTAACATATTAAATAAAAATCATTTAAGCACGTTAGAACATGATAAAGCAGTAATAAAATTTGAAGGGGATAAAGATGTTGCTATTCAGGTGAGCAAGTTGCTAACATGCCCTCACAGTGAGCCAGATACTAACACGCCTTAAAGTGAGCCAGAACGTAACACACCATACAAGTGAGCCAGAACGTAACACACCATACAAGTGAGCTAGAACGTAACACACCATACAAGTGAGCCAGAACGTAACACACCATACAAGTGAGCCAGAACGTAACATACCATACAAGTGAGCTAGAACGTAACACACCATACACGTGAGCCAGAACGTAACAGAGTAATACTACTCCTATTGTAGAAGGGTTTGTGGTACAATGTTCAAGCAGCTCTTCCCTTTCTATAGACAGTTCATACATCAGATACTTATCAACAATCTCGGAATTTGTGTTTTGTTCCATTATGTCCACAAACTGCATTTCCACTGACGAGACTTGGTAAATGTGCCAAACAGGCCCTCTGATAAGAGCGATGGCTGCTAACACACGTTCTTTGGCCAAAATAATGCTTATTTCGATGCACCCAACCACCATTTAAAGTTGGTTATTTCACCTGGTAATAGTCTCGACAAGGTATCTCGTTATTAGAATATACTAACCGGATCTTGATGGGCGAGATATCTCGCCATTAGAAGAAAACTTTCTTGATCACGTCATCATAAAAAATCGTCAACTTCTTGGCGACGAGATATTTCGTCATTAGAGTAGTATTACACTGCTAACAACTGGCTCACTTGCAAAACCTGCTAACAACTGGCTCACTTGAAAAACCTGCTAACAACTGGCTCACTTGCAAACTATGCTAATAACTGGCTCACTTGTATGTCCTGCTAACAACTGGCTCACTTGCAAAACCTGCTAACAACTGGCTCACTTGCAAACCCTGCTAACAACTGGCTCACTTGCAAACCCTGCTAACAACTGGCTCACTTGCAAACCCTGCTAACAACTGGCTCACTTGCAAAACCTGCTAACAACTGGCTCACTTGCAAACCCCCTGCTAACAACTGGCTCACTTGAAAACCCTGCTAACAACTGGCTCACTCGCTTGACATGTTAGTGCCTAACTTACAGTTCGACATGTTGATGGTATTATTGTTTGGCTCACACACGTAAAGTGTGTTATTGTTTGACTCATGTGAAAGTGTGTATGCGACAACATGCGAGTATTAGATGAGAAAAATTGTTAACACTGTGTTAATAGCCCTCCCCTGTTTGCGAGTCGAAAGAGCGTAAACCATCCCTTAGAGCAAAGGTGAATAATAATTGTAAGTAGTATATGTTGTTGACACCTGGACTAAATGGTCTGTCGCTAAAAATGTTGTTGACACCTAGACTAAACATCATGTCGATAGAAAAAGTGTTTACACCTAGACTAAATATCGTGTGGATAGAAAAAGTGCTGACACAAAAAAGTATGTTTCTCCGTTTATTGAGTGTTAAATGTACTAGGAATTGAAGGACTGTTGTGAGAGGAATTTCGTTTGATCATTAGATTTATACACCAACCATTGGTAGATATTCATGGTCGAGTGCTTTAGATGAACAAACACTCGAGCATGAGTATCTTTTACAGTCTCAAGTTCAAGTCTGCATAAATCCTAATTTTATCTTAATTTTTAGCTTTTAGAATTTTTCTATAGGTGTCAGCATGAACATCATTGTGATACTACAATTTGTAAAAATACTCCAGAGTTCTTATTTTGCGAAAAGTAGTTACACTATGAATGACTCTAAGATATTTTCAGAGTTCGATGTTTTGGTTTGTAATGATATAAAAGTTGTACATATTATTTTACATATTAATGAAAGAACAAAAGAAACATACATATTTCCGCTTACAATTCTTTATTTAAGCATTTGAAAATATAAGTATACAAATAAAAGTAAAAAAACTTTCGAATATGTATCATACAAAATGCTCCATGGACATACATATCATTTTACATACATATCAATCTACTGAAACATTTAGACAAAACACAATTTTGAAAACATTCTTTATTTCAAACAAAAACCAGTGATGAGTACATTTTTTTACCTTACACTTTCAAAAATCGAAAAGCTCGCAGGCTTTTTGTTTTACATTTTTAACAAGTTAACAAATTCATCCTCATTTAAAATTTGAAAGTAACCATACTTGAGGATGCAGTTTGGAAAGTTCATTTCTATCTGGCAAATACAATCACTCGTGGCTTCAATACATTGTAGAATATTTGAGTACAAAATGAGTCCACTTCCATACAGTGAGAGTTTTTTATTTGGAGACATGCGATGTAGATGACACACTCCAAATCTATGTTCTTTGTCATCCTCATGGACCAAATTCACTATGTCTTCATTAGTGAGTATTTTAAAATAGCGTACATTTTTTTTGTTTTCTTGATTTAGTCCTAGAGATGCCAATACACTTTGGACACAATCGAACACACTATTGTACAATTCGTAGTGAATATAATCATATGTTTTCTCTGAGCTTTGAACGAGATATCCATACCGTTCCATGTTGGAATTCAAATGATGAATTTCCTACTAGAGTACATACTTATAGTTCGTAAAGTTAGAAACGTGTACTGACACGATTCTCTCCATTTTACGAGCCTGTATTAAGCTCTCTCCATACAGTGGGGGAAGTGAAGCTCTTTCATGAGTTCGTCACTGTCAAAAATTTTGTAATATCCAATTTTTACTTTCAGATTGGATATACAAGGAACTTCCAAACCATAAGCTTTCGCACTGATAATGCAATCCAGTAAGTTAGAAAACAAAATATCTGATGCAGTTTCAAGTATCATATGTTGCTCCGAATCACAGGGTTGATACAAGTACATGTATCCATATCTACAACTAATTGGATCTCTGTGCATTAATTTGATCGTTTCTGAATTTTCTAAGATTTGAAAATACACGAGCAGTTCATCTTTGTCGATCTTTTGAAGTATCCCACTTTTTACACAATGTACGATATCATCAAATAATACTTTATTTGCACTTTTAACCTTTTTATCGCATGCATTCAGAATGATATAACCATATCGCTCCATGGTGAGCTGTTGAATAACTTTATTCGTGATGCGATAGTGTATTTATTACTACTAGTTCATTCGTGTAGATTCTTTGATGCGTTACGAAGAGGTTGACAATATTGATTATAAGACAGTTCTGGTGCGCTACCAATTTTGAACCATTGATGGGCAAAACTTTGAACGATTCGTTCGTTTTCACATACATCTGTAACTCGTAGTTTGTCAATGGATAACCCTCTCGTGATATGCCATAAGAAATAGAGGCAAAATAGTCCACATGATCTGGTTTTAAAATGTTGCAACGTTTGTCTATTCCACTCAAGTTGAGTTGAATTTTTGACTAAGAAGGATTTGATATTGCGACCGGGTGGTGTGCCATAAGAGCAAAAGAATGTGCAGTATCCTTTTTCATCAAAGTACATAGCTTGCCAGTGTTGTCCTTCACAATGTGCAGGATCGGTGTTCACGATGAAGGAACGATAACGCTTTCTTTTTGAAGGAAGCATATCACTTGCGAATACACCTCCGAAAGTAGTTCTGATCTTATGATCGCTATACGCAAGTCTAGTCAACATTGAGGTGTCCATGATTTTAATAGTCAGTAAAGATGTTTCTGCTTTTATCAATTTCTATAAGAGCTTGCATTTCCATATATGCTATCAATGTAACCGTTTCGTCGAGATCTGTCTCAAACTTCAGATGAATCGATAGATCACCACTTCGAGTTACGTTTGCAAATGGATCGCTAGCAGAATAGTCTTGAGTGAGATCGAATACGTAAAAACATAAATTATGTTTATACTCGTTGAATGTTATATTTGTGTCATGTTTACCAAGATCTGTAAACAAACTTAAATAATTTCGAGCATAAAGATTTTTTGCATAGCTTGGTGCATAAGCGGTGGCCGGGATCTGTACACCGTTCTCTGTCAGAGAAATATGGTTCAGGTTATAATTCTTAAAATTAAAAGGATTCTTTTTAAAATCACCGTTAAATGCAGAATTAGATATCATAGTCAAAATGATTCGACTGGGAAGTGCACCGTTGATTGCATTTGGTATCGTAATACTTTTTAGTCCCGAGCTAAGCGTGAATGTTTTCATTTCAATTCTTGTAAATGGCATTTGAATGAGAGAATGTTCCAACGCTTTCTCATGTCCAATAAGTATTGAACTCGATACTTCACACCGTCTCACAAAGAGACTTATGTTTTCAATATTAAGGCAGTATTCACCGTTATTTGTCAATAGGCTGAATGCATGTTTCGCTTTTTCTAACTTGATGCGTATCGGCACACCGTTTATTAATAATTTGGATTGACTACCTAAATCCAAATGAAGCGCACCATACATATCAAAGAGGGTTCCGTTCTTAGTGCGATTCCATCTTTGCTTCAATCCTTTGTTTCCCCCCGCTGCAATATCCAAATCATCATACTTCTCAGCGGTATCTTTATGAAACATTGCACCACTCAGCAAATTCTTTTGAGAGGATTCTGGATGAAACAATATGCTTTGAATATATGCTTTGTAGGCATAATTGTTTTCTGAGGAAATTTGTCTATCATTAAAGGAGACATGGCATTCAGAGAACATAGTATTTAAAAGATAATTGATAGGCCCGCATTGATCGGCAGCAACAAATGCACTACCATCTGCTTTTACAATCTTTGCTTGAACATTGAGGAAAACATGGGAAAGATCAAAATATGATTCACCTAATCCAGATATGGCAAATTCAATTGTATTGCTGTCCGAAATGGATGCTACAGGATGAACTTCTATGAACGTCGACCGGTCAATTGCTAGCTGAATTCGTGATGTTTCGAACAAATCTAGTTCACTTTTTGTGCAATAACAGTTTTCCATTTTCTCAGAGACTAGAAAACACGTCTTTCGAACACCTCTTTCGGCGTTTCATCTGAGTTTTTTTCGTTTGTTTCTTTCTTTTAATACCCCCACCACCTCTCAGTTTGCTAAGTAGATCGTGTTGGATCTCTCTGCCAGATTCCCGTAATCGATTACGGGAGGCTTCTCTGAAGGATTTCCCATGTGAAAGGTCTTGTAGTACGTTCTCTCCTGCGGTTAGTAAGTGTTTGCCTAAATATTTCCCCGCTTTGATCATAAGTGGTTGAACAAATCGACGCAAATTAGTGAATATTCCATATCCTCTCTGTATGGGGAAATCTGATGAAAAATAACCCCCTTTCCCTGATTGTTGATTACAATAGTAATCAATACAGTCCTGGGGATCTAGCATTCGACCGTGTTTATGCATGATGAAAGACATATATGAAGGAAGGGTCGTTTGTACACCGCTTTATAACGATTTTTTTCGAAAGGAGAGCACCAAGCTCGTTTTTCCAGATATAAATTGTATGGGTGTACCCCTACTTGTTCGCAGTTCGATCTCAATAGCATCGAAGTGTTGCTTTTTAACGCGAAAGTAAAGTGGTACGGGAAAATGTTTCACAATTTGATCCTGTCGTTCATTCGCAATTGGTATGATTTTTAAAATCGGAACCAATGAATCACCAACAAGCGATGAAGATACAATATCACTATATACATATATTTCTGTTATACCCGCATTTAACTCCAAGTTATAATCGGAAATGTATGCTCCTTCCGTGAAAGTGTTTAGCGTAAATCCTAATATATCCGAGAGTTTATCTTCAAACACTACTTTGGTGTCATGTGGTACAATCAGTTTGACTTTAGAATTAGGTAGTACTTTGAATTGAATGGATTTGAATTCACTAAAGAAGTCTTTGGCTTGTCGATACATGCCACTGGGTATTTTAAAATTATATGTTCTAAGCTCATGATGAAGTGTTGGAAATACTTCATTGACAATAATCTTAAACTTTTCACCTTCAGCTCCATTTAATGGATTAGAGTAGTTGAATGTGATTTCTTTTTTATCACCACTAATAATGTAAGAAGATTCATCGATGCCTAGAGACCTCATTAAATTGGGGCAGGAGTCACGTTCAAGAAGTATATCTATATGTTCTTTTAATTTTACAACTATACTATTTTCGCGTCGTAAGAACTGTGCTAGACTATTCGCTGTTGTAGCAACGATCTTTCTATTGATTTGTTCAAATACATTATCATTCATTTTATCTAGTAATATATCATAAGTGAGTTTTGGTACTGGTTTATTGGCGACAAGTGTTATAAACTGGTTTCGAAAATTCTCTAAATTCGGTTTGTGATAGTCCAAGTTGTAAACATAGTCTATAGTTCTACTACGTGTTATATCATCAATTTTTGGGTTCAATTTTAAAAACTGCAAGAAATGTTCAGCATGTTGTGAAGTAATGTACATATCCCATCCTGTTTTTAATGTTATACGAAGTCGTGATCTTGACGCATTCAGAAAAAGAATAAGAGGAGGATCTGTAAATGTCTTTTTAAGATTTGCATTGACTCCTTCCACAAAGTCTGCATGATCTTCACTATAAAGTGGTATGTTATATTTAGGTAAAGTTGTTACACCTTCTACTTCCACTATTTTCTCTATAGAATATTCATCATTATAACCGGGGTGAATGGTAAAGAATCTACCTGGTATGGTTGCTTCTGCTAAACAACATTCCCATGTCCCATTTAAAGTGATCGGATAAGCTAATTTAGTCCGATAACGATCAGGAGTGTTGTTCGGAAAGTAGTTCATACTAGCATTTGAAGGTAATATGACATGGAAATCCTCTATGTTCTGATCCATTCTGCTTTAATCCACGAGTTGAAGGAATCGTTGAATCCTAGCCACTTTATCAAAAGTTGACGAGATGGTCCTTTACCTTTAGTACGAATAATTTTCTCAATTGCCCAGTAACCATTTGGAGTTTTTTCTATCTTTTGTAACTCTTCAGCATAAAAACGTCCGTCAATCTCTTTTCCATTCAAATCCTGTAGAACATAAGTATGTGGACTTGTAGGATATCTTTTATAGATTTTAAAGCATTCTTCGGTCCACCCTGGTAGATATCCCTTTCTAAACGTTCTGAGAGCTTTCGATATTCTAACAACATCACCTACACCAAAACGAAATTTGGTTAGAGAACTGAACTCATACAGGCGTTTATATATGGTCGGCTCATCATCAGTGGTTACTTCAGCCGGTTTGAAACCATGACTACTGTGTACGGAATGATTGTACGAATCCACAAGAGATTGTAAAATATCATAATATTTATATGAGTTACGATGAGTGAAAACTCGATACATACGCGCACGTAGCGTTCGATGCATGCGTTCTAAAATAGCACATTTGGTCTCACTTTTAGTGGAATAATGATGAATACCATATTTCTTGAACAGATCCCGAACCTTTTTATTATAGAACTCACTTCCTTTGTCGGTTTGTAAATTCGAAGGTTTCGTTTCTTGGAAAACATTTCGAAACACCTTTACCATCGTACTTGCTTTCTTATTTTTAATAGGAATGGCTCTAAAGAATCGTGACATCACATCGATAATGGTAAGAATATAACGATATCCTTTATTATGTCGTGATAGTTTCTGTACATCTACCAAGTCACTTTGCCATAACTCATTCACACCGTAAGATATTGTTTTCCGTCTCTGAAATTTGTAGCGCACTGGTTTGTGTAAAGTATAGACATCTTGCTGCGAAAGCCATTTCTGGACATCGTGCCTATTAATACCGGTTGCCTTTGACAGTCGGCTGAGTCCTCCAAACGAAGCGGGCTCTTTGGGATTGAAGTAAAGTTTTCTCATTCGTTCCATGCTTCCCATTTTGGTTTTTTAGTCTCGACAGAAGAGAGTGAACCCGTTCTCTTCATCAGTGGATTCATTTCTGAAACAGTTAACTGCTCTCGAAGTCTTTTATTGCCAATCCACTGATGTGGAATGTTAATTTCGTAAATGCCTTTAAAAAATTTATCAAAGCCTTTCGGAGGAGGTTCGATTTTTTGTGTGTCTCTCATCAGATAGTTAAAAAGATCTATAGCATTGCTTCGATATTCTGGTTTCCCATTCACTTCTAATTCACTGTTTTCATTAAATGTATAGCTTGCACTCTTCAATTTTTCCAAGATTGGCAATACATATTTCTTTAGTGTTTTCGGAACAGCATATCCCAGGTATTTAACCAGCATACTAGGAATAGAAACATCTTCAGAAGGTTTTGTTTCGGGCAATTGTATACTCTCCAACAATTCAGGAGGAATTTCAAACGGTTTCTGAGGTGGCGGAGGTTGCATTGCCCTCTGGTACTTGGGTATTAACTGAGAGAGAAGTTTAGCCCTCATATCGTCAGGCATTTCATTCTGTTGTAACAAACTAAGAATATTGTCTTCCAATCGAATTTCGGGTTTATTTAACTGATAATATTCAGATACCAGCTCCGGTGGTACTAACGCCATTTTCTTCGACATTTTCAAATGCGTTTACCAATAGCTTTACCTGCAATTCCCCCCAACAGACTCAACACGGCAGGTAAAATCAAAGGCAAAAATCCACCCGTTTGTTTCGTGAACAATTTGCGTTTTCTTGTAATTGGTATTTTTCTATCTGCCAACTGACGAATCACTCTCTTGTAATATCCAAGTTTTTTCACTTTAGCATTGGGTATATTTCCCGATAACAAATTCTGACAAATTTCACACAATGATTGAATTTGTTCATTTGACGCTGTTCTTAAAATGGCTTTTCGCTGTTGGGGACTCGCATTGGAGAGTAAGTGTAGTAAATGTACATGACGTCTCACTCTATTCATTTTTCAACGGTAAAAAGACCCAATTAATAAGCCCACGATCTGGAAATATAGACTGTCGGAGACGTTGCTCCTCTGGACTTCTCGGATGAACATCAACAAGCAAATAGGAGAAAGGTTCTGCGGTTGCTTTTTTATAGGCATCCATGAAATATTTCCCTTTTCCAGGAAATGCCTGCCTAGAGAAACAAGCAGCCTGAGATAGATCCCGGCTATTGCGAAACATAATCAAATAGTGTGTATTTAAGCTGATATCCCGCATAACTCTCACACGAGGAAATAGATTTTGTGTGATTAAAATCACGCTATAATTCTCGTGGTGTGAACCAACCGTAAACATGGATGAAATAACACTTGTTAGATCATTCATCATGTCATCGATTACGATCAAATTGCATGTATTTTCCTTCGGTGGTAAACCACAAACAAACGTTATGTTTTTCTCTTCGACAAACCAAGGTTGCCACACTGAGTAACACCACACAATTTTGTTCATATTGCATTCATAAACTTGCTCTGCAATCATTTTTCTCACAAGTTGTGTTTTTCCACTCTGTGACGGTCCTGTCACCATGCAGGTCGAAGGATGTCTCAGTTTTAGCATACTTGACATAACTGACAAAATTCGAATTCTATTAGTTGTACTCCTACAACATTTGCTTTTAAACCCAAAGATTCGTCTTTTAAAAAAATAACGTATATCATATACGTGTGAATCTCCTTTCCGACAAACATGAAAAAACAAAATCTTTCTATCACCTAACCGTTCAGAATAATAACACGTTGAATTCGAAATGTTCCACCTCACTAATGCCGTTTCTCAGACTCAATGTAAATATCACTAATGCAATTGAGACGATTCCTAAGACCAACATGAACACTCTCTTGTAATCTGTGTTGAATTCTGATGTACTCTCACCTCACTTTATATATATATACATATATGATGAACCAAACATCTGGACTCAATTAACATTATTAACTGGAATTATTAAACTGGGATCTGTACACAATATTTAGACCACGTGTCAACACTTTTTCTATCCACACGATATTTAGTCCAGGTGTCAGTGTCAACAACATATACTACTATTGTAACACCATTTTATATTTTTTATCTGTTGATCATGGATGTTGCTTTTAATCATCTTACGCACTAGTGATGTTTTACCAGATTGACTTGCTCCTACAATCAAGCAAGTGCTGGGGTGTTTAAAATTTAACATTGTGTTTGCAAAGTTTTCCAAATTCATACTCGGCTAAGCTGTACACCAATAATTTGTGGGTTTATCTTATTCAATTCCCTCTCCCGCAGAAACGCTTATATTCCTATGGTGAGATACCACAGTAAACAACTCTGAAATATTTTCATTTAAACGATGCATCAGATCGTCAATAACCGTGAAGTCAACATCTTCATAATTTTCAGGTAAACCTTGTACAAACTCTATCCCAGGTTCGTCAAAAAACCAAGGTGAAGAATAATTGTAACACCATTTTATGTTTTTCATCTGTTGATCATAGATGTTGCTTTTAATCATCTTACGCACTAACGATGTTTTACCAGATTGACTTGGTCCTACAATTAAACAAGTGCTGGGGTGTTTAAAATTTAACACTGTGTTTGCAAAGTTTTCCAAATTCATATTCGCTAAGCTGTACGCCAATAATTTGAGGGTTTATCTTATTCAATTCCTCTTTCCAAAAATAACGAATGTCATACACTCTAGAATGTTCTTTATTACAAATGTGGAAATAGAGTCTTCTTCCCAACTTTTCCGAATAGACACAGGAGGTGTTTGTTAAATCAATCTGATCATCATACTTGCAATTATCGCTAACGTAAAAGATGGAAAGAAATGTTACAATAGCAAAAATACAAATAACAGCTAACCCCAATTCCAACACATATCTCTGTTTAAGCGCAGGCGAAAAAATAAACATTTTACTCAATTAGGTGCTTCTATCTCCTAACGTGTTGAATACCATAACGACAAATGGGAAATGAGCCTCATTAGATTAATCATCTTCCTTTATAAACAACGTAAGTATCCATTTCTACTTCATACGATTTGAATCGCAATGTAAAAATCTTTTTCTATCAAACCCTCTCCCGCAGATAAATATCCAGCTGTTTCCTTATTTTGACTTTCCCTCCTCTCCGAGCTCACATCAAAGACCTCTTGCGAACTTTCTCCTTCCCCTCTCCGTTTAAATACGGAACACCTCCAACAACGAAGGAGGGGAACAAATTCTTCTACTCTTGAAAAAAAAACCTCTCCTCCGCTCCTCACGCGCTAACTTTCTACAGAAAGCAGGAAGTGAATTCATTCGCGTCGGCTTGCCCCTAAGGGACGGTTTACGCTCTTTCGACTCGCAAACAGGGGAGGGCTATTAACACAGTGTTAACAATTTTTCTCATCTAATACTCGCATGTTGTCGCATACACACTTTCACATGAGTCAAACAATAACACACTTTACGTGTGAGCCAAACAATAATACCATCAACATGTCGAACTGTAAGTTAGACACTAACATGTCAAGCGAGTGAGCCAGTTGTTAGCAGGGTTTGCAAGTGAGCCAGTTGTTAGCATGTTTTTCAAGCGAGCCAGTTGTTAGCAGGTTTTGCAAGTGAGCCAGTTGTTAGCAGGTTTTTCAAGTGAGCCAGTTGTTAGCATGTTTTTCAAGTGAGCCAGTTGTTAGCAGGTTTTGCAAGTGAGCCAGTTGTTAGCATGTTTTTCAAGTGAGCCAGTTGTTAGCAGGTTTTGCAAGTGAGCCAGTTGTTAGCAGGTTTTGCAAGTGAGCCAGTTGTTAGCAGGGTTTGCAAGTGAGCCAGTTGTTAGCAGGGTTTGCAAGTGAGCCAGTTGTTAGCAGGGTTTGCAAGTGAGCCAGTTGTTAGCAGGTTTTGCAAGTGAGCCAGTTGTTAGCAGGACATACAAGTGAGCCAGTTATTAGCATAGTTTGCAAGTGAGCCAGTTGTTAGCAGGTTTTTCAAGTGAGCCAGTTGTTAGCAGGTTTTGCAAGTGAGCCAGTTGTTAGCAGTGTAATACTACTCATTAGCACATTTGGTCAGATGGTGATGGACGATTTATATCATTAAAAAAACTGGAGTGTTAATTGGATTTTGAGGGACCCTGTATGAATCATCAAAGAAATTGCAATGCACTTTCATACTAGAGCAAAATAAAGGTATCATTTAATAGGAAATAACGTTCTCCTTAAATAACGTTAGAATAAGTTGAAATTTCGCATAGTCATATTAGTCCTTCTGAATCGATTCCCATCAAAATAAAGAGTTCCGATTCATAAAGGTTTCAAACATTAATTTAATAATAATTATTATAGCATACTAAAAACTATTTTTTAAATGAACTATTAGATGGATTTTGATGGGGTTGTTTAACAGTAACATGGTACAAAACACTTTTTTTTAAATCCAATGGCGGGCATTGTTGATTTGTAATAATTTTGCCACTACAAGGCCAAAAGTGATGGACACTTTTGAAGGAGCACCCAATAGGCAACCATCATCACCCCTAACAAAGAACAGTACAATTTACATCCAAGCCCCGACCCCGGATTCGAACCAGGAACCTTCCGATCCAGGAACCTTCCCATCCAGAAGCCAACACTTTAACCACTACACCGGTTGGTCATCTAAAATTGTAAGTGCTATAGAAATATTATACAGAAAGCTATCAATTAGTCTAAAATATTGATTTAACAGTTGGAATTCCAATATTTCTGTACTTTGAATGCCGAAACGGAAAGACCTAATAACATTAAATTTAATACATGAAGTTAAATTTGATTAAAAATTTAAAATAAAAAATAAGAGTTCTCAGAGGAAATTATGAAGTTAGAGTTGAATTTAAAATAAAGACAGCCCCTTATGCAAATTAAACGTATTTGAATTTATAGAAAACATTTTAGTTCCTATCAAACACCATTTTTGAAATTTATCTACTCTGCTGTGTTTTCAGCGACAGTACATTGGGAGAGTACCTAACGGAAAAGCCTCGAAACCAGAACAATTTCCTGAATACTTAGAAGATCGTGGTATCGTTTGAAAGCTAAGAAAGGTTTAAAGGTATGTTTAATAAAACAAAAACGATATTCTGTCAATTTTCGTGATTTTGAGTGCTTGTACATACATTTTAAGTTTCAAACTGTTAAAATCTATATTTTCAAATACATGGCACATAAATCGACATTATTTGCTTAATGCAGTTTAATATCCAAATGAGATGTAAGCAACATTTAATTATTCATTACGAGATTCATAATAGAATTTTGCATAAAAGTTTAAATACACTCGGTTCATTCCACAGTGTTGCAAAAGTTGCTAAAACTTCACGAATAAATTAATCAAATTCATCAAAAGTCTGAATTCATGGGCCAAATTTTAAGGGTAAGTGAAATACATATAAAGAAGCATGTTTTGTATCACTTCATGGGGTCGAAATGAAAAGTGCAGGTGGAAAAACAAGAAATGCTGAGGAAATGAAAAAAAGCTCTTTACTTACTCTGGCCGTCCTATCACCTCTTACCTAATTTATCTTTCTATTTTGTTCTTCATGGTGTTTGGTGGAGTATATGAGCAATTTGCAGCCTACTGTTGCTCATATGTAGAAATAATTCAGCATATATATACGTCTATATCTTTTTCTATCAGTTCAAACATTTCTAATTGTTTTTAAAGTACTTGTACTTAGTTTTTGACTTGTCAAATAGTCCTAAGTCAAGTCTCGTTAGGCCTAATTCACGCATGTCTCGTTAGGCCTATTTCACGTATGTCTCGTTGGGCCTAAATATTTTGTCTTGTTTGTTTTCATTCATTTCATTCAAGTGCAGTGCTTTTTCTGTGTAATTGACTTAGTGCTTTTTCTGTGTGTTTGATTTTGTGTAGTGCTTTTTCTGTGCATTGAGTGTTACTTTGCATAAGCATGGGTATAGTTAGAATGTTCAAGGAGATGAGGACAGAGGGAGCCAGTGGGGAGTTCTATGTGGAATGTGACTTGTGTGGGAATATGGTTGAGGCAGGAAAGGGGTGTGTGAGCGGGGTTAAAATGTCAGAGAAGGTTGAATTTACATGCAAGAGTTGTTTAGAGGTGGGTGATTTGAGGAAGGAGCTGGAGGCTTTGAAGGTGAGGGCTGTAGAGGGAGTGGAAAAGGGTGTCCAATGTGTAAACTTGGGGCATGTTGATCAGGGGGATAAGGTAACTAGAGGAGTAGTGGTTGGTGATTCAATGGTCAGGGTTTTGGGAGAAATGGTAGGGCGTAAAAAGCGCAATTTTGCAAGGTGTTGTTTGCCAGGTGCCAGGGTAAAACATGTAGTTGAGGCAGTTAAGGCAGGTGTGGTTAAAGGGGAGGAAAAGGCAGTAGTGTGGGTGGGAACAAATGACGTAGAGAGGACTACAAATGTCGAGTTTAAGAGGGAAGCAGAAACACTTTTAAGAGGCATTAAGTCTCATGGGGCAGAAGTAACAGTATTAGATTACTACCTAGGTATGGGTTAGGCAATGGGTGGTTAAATCAAAGGGCCAATAAGATGAACGGGTTGTTAAGGGATTTGTGTGAGAGGGAGGAGGTTAGATTTTTAGATGTTTGGAAGGAGTGTAGGAGGGATTGGATAAGCAGGGACAATTTGCATTTAAGCTTGATAGGTAATAGGGAGGTTGGCAAGCGGGTTTTGAATATTCTGGAGTCAAAAAACTAGTATACAAGCAGGGATGGGAAGGACATAGAGGGTTGACAGTACACAGTAATTGCTTAGGAAAACTAACAGGGTCTAAATTGCAGGAGACAAACAATACAAAGGGAAAGTGCAATGTAAGGGAGAAAAACAATACCAAAACAAATAATACAAGGGGAAAGTGCAATCTAAGGGTGAAAAATAAGCTAAAAGTATTTTATTGTAATGCTCGCAGTGTGAGAAATAAAATGGATGAGCTCAAGGGAATTGCACAAGCAGAGGATATAGATATCATTGGGATTACTGAAAGTTGGGCAAGCAGTGAAGATGCACAAATTTTAGAATTAAGTGGATTCACAATGTTTAGGGAGGACAGAGAGAATAGGAAAGGGGGTGGGGTTTTGATTTATGTGAGAGAATTCTTAAACTGTACAGAAATAAAGTTAAATAGTAAAACTGAGGGTATAGAATCAGTCTGGGTGAAACTGAATACAGACAAAGGCAAAGGACTAATTCTGGGTAATATATATAGACCTCCTGTTTGCAGTGAAGAGCAGGAAAAGGGCATGTGCAATCTGATAAACGAAGCATGTCAAAAAGGAGAATTAATTTTAATGGGGGACTATAACTATCCAAATATTGACTGGACAAACAATCTAGCTACAAATGGGAAAGGGGCAGAATTTTTGGAAGTGATACAGGATTGTTTTTTGTACCAGATGGTGTATGAGGATACTAGGGACAATGCAATATTGGATTTGATTTTAAGCAATGATGAGGATAGGGTGCAGGATTTGGTTATAGGTGAGCCACTGGGAGAAAGTGATCATAGAAGTATCAGATTAAGTATAAATTTTCAGTCAGCATACACAATCAATAGTAGAATAATTCCAAATTTCAGAAAGGTAAATTTTCATAAGATAAGGGAAGAGTTAAAGGAAACATTCAAAGGGGGATTATTAGCACTGCATCATTCTGAACAATGGGAGGAATTCAAGAATAAGTTAGACATGGTGTTAAAAAAACATGTAACGTTCAGGAAAAAAGGAAAATCTAGAAAATTGCTCCCTATGTGGTTTTCAGGGGAAACACACAAAGCTTTAAAATTAAAACAAAGAACATACAGGGTATATAAAAGCACTGGTAACGACAGGGACATGGAGGCATATCAGAAAGCCAGAAAGGAGTTTAAAACTATTAGTCGGAAGCAAAAGGTGTCCTTGGAGGAAAAATTAGCAAGGGAAATAAATATAAAACCAAAAGAATTTTTTGCATATGCAAGTGGTAAAAATAAATTTAGCACTACACTGGGACCGTTAGAGGGGAAGGGAGGTGAATTAATTCAAGACGAGGAGGGAATGGCAAACGTGTTAAATGACTTTTTTCTGGGGGTTTTCAATGGTAACTATAGTTTAAAAAAGGACCCCAAGGATGGAGCCTTTGCAGGGGGTATAATTAAAGAATGCAAATTCAACAGGGAAGAAATAGTACATCAGTTGAAAAGAATTAAGCCATCTAAAGCACCAGGGCCAGACGATATTTATCCGAGAGTACTAGTGGAATGCGCGGAAGAACTGGGGGAAGTAATTCACACGATATTTAATTCAACATATAGCACAGGTTGGGTGCCAATGGATTGGAAGTTGGCCAACATAACTCCAATTTTCAAAAAGGGAATACAAAGTGATCCGGGCAACTATAGACCAGTAAGTCTAACATCAGTAATTTGCAAAATATTTGAATCTCTGTTAAAAAAGTGTTAGGAAAAACCTTCCTTTTTCTTTTAATTTTACTTAGCCAACATATTTTATTCGTACTTTATGCAAATCTTATCACGATTATGCAAATATTGTCACGTGATCTTCCATACTATCATATAAAAGCGGTTGCAATCTGTTGCACCAGTATTCCCGCTTTAATTCCCATTCTTGTTTGATCACGTACCCGCTTACTTGATCTCTTCGATCAAGTTATTAGATTTACTTTTAATGTAACTGTGTCGAATGTAATATTTTAACCTTAAACTTAAATTCAATTATTATTTCTTTGAATAAATTCTAGTTTGGATTTTTAAAGACTTCGTCATTCGTATTTATAGTAATTTACGTTCATATCAGCCTAATAAGTGAAAGTTTATTTTAATTCACTGCGTAGTTGCTCTAATTGATCTTAAAATTCAATCAAAAAGCATATAATGTTATACTTGGAGGAGGAGGGACTGTTATCAGAGAATCAGTATGGGTTTAGGAAGGGCAGATCCTGCTCTACAAACCTTTTGAAGTTCTACGAAAAAATTACTGAGGAGCTGGATAATAAGAGCAGTGTGGATATCATGTACATAGATTTTCAAAAGGCTTTTGATAAAGTACCTCATGAGGCATTACTGTTTAAATTGGAAAGGCTGGGGATTCAGGGAAAAACATTAATATGGATAAAGAACTGGTTATTGGGTAGAAAGCAGAGAGTGCAGGTAAAAGGAAATTATTCACAGTGGACAGAAGTTATAAGTGGGGTGCCTCAGGGATCAGTTTTGGGACCAATTTTATTTATAATTTTCATAGATGATATAGGTCAGGGGATCAAGAATAGAATCAGTATATTTGCAGATGACTTAAAAATATGGGGGACAGTGGATACCAAGTTACAGATAGAAAATTTACAAGGGGATTTTGATAAGATATCCGAATGGGCTGTAAAATGGGGTATGTCATTTAATGTAGGGAAATGTCAAGTTCTGCATATGGGTTACAGGAACAGTGGAGCCGAGTACTGTCTGCAGGGAGTAAAGGTAAAGGAGGGAGAAACAGTCAAGGATCTTGGGGTGATAATTCACAGGGATTTTAAAATGGGTCACCAATGTTCAGCTGCGGGTAAAAAGGCTAATAGGTTATTGGGGTATATTAAAAAGACTGTAACTTCAAGGGATAAGAATATAATCTTGCCATTATATAAGGGTTTAGTAAGACCACATCTAGAATATGCTGTACAATTCTGGGCTCCATATATGAGAAAGGACATAGAATCAATTGAAAGGGTTCAGCACAGAGCTACAAAAATAATAAAGGGGCTAGCAAATTTCGACTATAATGAACGTTTAAGTAAGCTAAACATGTATACACTGGAAAGAAGAAGAAGGAGGGGGGATTTGATTCAGCTTTTCAAGTTTGTAAAACAAGGGGACACAGAGGGCTTAAATTTCAATAGGGATAACAGAACAAGGGGCCATGGGTATAAATTGAATAAGACACATTTTAATCGGGATTTAAGGAAAAACTACTACTTTAATAGGGTAATAGACAGTTGGAACGCGTTGCCAGAAAATATAGTTAATTCAAAGGGAGTGTACGAATTTAAGACACAATTGGATAGTCAGTGGGAATTGGAGAATTCATAAACAAAGGACCAGCCTTGTTGGGCTTGAGCCTGTAGCTGGTCGTCAATATTTGTATTTGTATTTGTATTTGTATCAATCTGATAATAGCTGCAAAAGTTTGTCTTCTTAATAAAGAAGTGGAATCCTATGAAGAATATATGTTTCAGCAGGGAACTGGCAGCAGGGATCAAGCCATGATTGAGAGCCAATAAGCGTGTGTCATCAAAACAAACCGACGTCATGTAAATTCAATAATTCCATCGGATGGCGATGACTTGCAAATCTGTTGAAACATCGAACATTTTGCTATGATTTAGGGTGCGTTTGACAAGAACAACACTCACTTCCGAGCTGGGCTGCTTTGGAACAATTGAATTCCGGGTTTTAAATTATCCTCATCAAAATTGAAAACTCCACAAAACAGGTATCGTTTTCTAATTAGAAAATGTTATTTTTACGAATTGGTCTAAAGTAAACAGTGAACGGGATTTTCAAATTGATCCCTCGTTGGGAAAAATGCCTCAACCTGCATGGAAATTATGCGGAAAAGTAATAAATGGGTAATACTTTCATATCTGTTTCCTATAGTCATTAATTCATTTTATTATTATGATTTTTTACATTATGTGCGTTACTTATTGATACTCCCTCGGATATATATATATATATATATATATATATATATATATATATACACACACTTTAATTTATTCCGAAGCATTCGTACCTGATAATATTCCATACATTTGGCGCAAAATGGTATATATTTCTTAGGTATTTTTATTAACGTCGTTTTGGAGCAACACAACGAGCCATAGGCGACGTTCCGGGATCCAGCCAGAAGGAACAAGATCCGAGGATAGCACCACGTTATTTTGAACAACGGTCAGATGACGGTATAACACCTGTCAGCCGTGGGCTCAGTCGCGTCATTAGTGCTTACTTTATATATTTAAAGATGTTATTGATTCTGATAATGAAGTTCAATCCGGTGCGTTTATGGGCACTTCATTTTTGTTGTTTAATTTTAATAGGTAGTTTTATATTTTATGTTTGAAGTTGTTTTTATACAAATTAGCTTTTGGAAACTAAACTCACACGCACAGCTACTTAAATAATCTGAGGAAATTCGGGGTACCAGTTGCAAGAGTAACCGGAGGGTTGCGAGATCGAATTCAACCAAAAGACCGTCGTGTACAAAGAGGGATGGAGCACGTTAAATCTGTCGTGACCTTCAATGTCAGTGGGGTGGAAGTTTAGAGAATGGGGTGTCATCTCAGGTGTGACCTAGTCATCCGATCGTGGGTCAGAATGATGTGGTATTGGATCTTTGTCTTGTCGAACCGTTGCCAATATCCCGTTGTGTTACTCTAGTGCGACGTTAATTAAAAAATGCCTGTTGAAATTCAATGATTATATTCCCAACAAAACTCGTAATTCATTGTTAGTTTCCTAGAGGGGACGAGAGGAAATTTGTCTCCGTAAAAAGGGGTTGAGCCAATATATTTTGAGAAACTGAGATTGAAGAGTCTGGGTAATATGTTTGGTAATATTTAATTAACATCGTACTGCATCAACACAACGGGCTATTGAAGAGTGGGAATTCAATCAGCCATTGCCGAGACGAGCTTCGAATTGAAATGGATGACGGCTCTACAGGAAGATAAAAGGAAATGGATCACATCCCGTCTTTTAGAATATAGAAGTCTAGAAATTGCACATCCACGTAGAAGGTTGGGAATTCATCGGAAACAGACGATAGTCGTTGTGTTCTTCTCTTCCATATTCTACCCCTCTGAACACCCTATTTCCATGGAGAGCGAGTATTGGTTATCTTTGAAAATCAGTGTTGCGAAATTAACACTAAGATAGGTTTATTAGCGTCGCACTGGATCCACATAACGGTCTATTTGTGACGGTCCGGTATCAAACCCGAAGGGAAAGATTCGAAGACAACACCACGTCATTTTGAGTCACGGTCAGATGATGCGGTCGCACCTGAGCTGGTATCCCACTCACCAAACTTCCACACCACGCCAACGTGAGGGTATTTGAGGTCACGACAGATATCTTCTTATCAAGATACAATCAATTTTTTGATGATATCGCGATCAATATCTGATCAGTCTTCTTCTAATGAAGATATTTCTAGTCCAGACAACCACTGTGACGTCGCAAACACCGCCACTGACCTTTCATTCCAAATTCCTGAAACATATGCCCGAGCCCTGCTGATTAATGTCGCAACAGCTTGTCCCGTTTGTTTTGGGGTGCCAGGGATTTGTGGCTGTCGGAATGGGGGGGGGGGTCTGCTGACACAGGAGATAGGTTTTTGTTTTGCGGTGCTCGTCGATGAGGCCGCGGCTGTTGAGTTTTTGCCTGTTTCGCACCACCTATGTCATAGGGATGCAAATCTCTAGTGTACAAAGTGTAAACATAATTCTTTACAAAATAAATTTAAGTTAGTTTTGAACTAGGCTGTTTCATTTTGTAGAAAGGCACACCACTCGGCCCACTACGTTACACCACCAAGGGGGGTTAACAATGACAATTCTCAATACAAGTCTGCTGTGGGCAAGCAATGTAGGTAACATTACTTAAAAACTTGAGTTTATGTAGAGAGAAGATAATTGGCAATTTTAATTAACGCAACACAAGAGGAATACAACTGGCTATTGACGACAGTCCGGGATAAATCTCCTAATGGAAAGATCCGAGGACAACACAACGCCATTTTGAACCTCGGTCAAATGACGAGGAAATATCTGAGCTGGCACCCCACTCTCCAAACTTCCACATCAACCCAACATAAGGAAGTTTATTGAGAGAGGGGAGACGTATGGGGGGGGGGGAAGATATTCAAAAGGTCTCCAATAAAATGCGTCTACATGAGGAGTATTCGGAATCATTGTGTCTGGTATTATCTGTATTCTGCGAGCTGGTTGCACCTGTAAAAGTAAAATAAGGTAGGTAGTTGAATTAACGTCCCACTGTGCCCACACAACGTGCTATTTGCAACAATCCAAAATTAAACCAAAGGGAAAATTTCAAGGACATCACCTTGTAATTTCCACAGCTCAAAAATGTGAGGACATTTGTGATCACGAAAGATTATAGCATCTGCCTCCACGTCTACGATGGTCTTAAGTTAGACTGGGTTTTCGAACTCGAAACCATCGCGTTGCTAATTCGCTACTCTTACAACCGGGCTACCACACCCTGATAGTCTCAAGAGATCGATATTGTAAGGACCGAGAAAAACCTCTACTCATTATGGAGTTAAAAAAAAGGCATCAACTACATCAGTTATATTTCGTTACATTACTTTATAACAATACGTTAAATTTCAAATTTGTTATTCAAAATTACGTAAAGCGAAAAGTTTGGTAGAACTTTTTCAAATACACTCTATAACAAAAAGAATCGACGCACCAAGAAGGAGTGGTCCGATTGCGATAAAAATGGGTGGATGTGAAGAATATGCATAGAAAAACAAACGATTAACATTTCAGAACAATGAATTATTTATTTCAGAGTTAGACCGTTACAAAGGGAGGAAGTCAATAAGGCGTTGGTTCACCTCTGGCCTGGATGCGTCACCCGGCGTGGCATAGACTGAAAAGATTCCCGGATGATGTCCTGCGGAATTTATTGTCAAATGGTCTCTAACTGTCAGGCTAAAGGGTCAACATACCGGGATGGTTGCAATCGCCTTCCCATAACGTCCCAAATGTGATCTATGGGAGAAAGATCAGAAGACCTAGCTGGACAAGGAAGAGTCACAGAAGACAATTCATAGCAACACGTGCCTGTTGTGGGAATGTCTGGTGCACGATAGTAAGGGCTGGATCCCCACGCTAACCTGTACGTCTCCAACGCGACTGCGGTAGTCGGCAGGACACAATTGGAAATGGGACTCGTCACTAAACACTAAACGTCCTTAGTCAACACCGTACCAAGTGGATCGAGCCCGGCACAGCTCCTTCTTGGTGCGTTGATTTTTTTTTGTTATAGAGTATATATCAATTTGGAATCCATTCTATGGGACTTTTATAGTCCACGTGCTAAAATCGTATTTGAGAAACAAGCCAACAGCTGTCACGTTCCTAATACGCCAGCCACCAAGGAAAAAAAAACTTGCCTTCAAAACGTTTCCTATAGAAACAATCATAAATGAAATATTTTTTTTTTGAAATAGAATAGGAGCATAGAATAGAATACAATGAATGGAATTTAAATAGAATTTGCAACAGAAATCATGTCCCATATACATGCTAAGGATGGCTGCTTGTGAAGCCTGGTTCTAATTGTTCCACACGAATAAATCAGTGTCGTGTAAAAATTAACTTCAGTTTGGTAGCTAGGTAATCAAATTAACGCCACACTGGAGCAACACAACGAAGTATTGGTGAGATTAGGGACCAATTGCAAATGGAAAGTTCCGAGGACAATACCTCGAAATTTTCAGCCACGGTTAGATGACGAAGTCAACATCTCAGCTGGCACTCTACTCTCTAAACTTCACAACACGTCAACGTGTGGGCATTGGAGATCACGATAGATTTAACGTGCACCAGACGTCACGAACATGACGTTTTAGTGTTGGATTGAGTTTCAAAGTCGTAACCCTCCGGTTGTTAATCTGTTACTCTTCGAGCAGAATGGTTATAACAATTCAACAATTGCTGTAACATGTCTAATGAAACAGATCATGAATTAGCGACGGGTAAACGTGTCCGACATTTCCAAGCCTTTATTAAAATTAAACAATATTAGATTGTAATAAGTTTCCCAAATGGAAAAGTACAAAAGGAAAATAAAAAAATGTAGAATAATTTGACCCCAAGTTAGCGCAATATTACTCCCCGTCAGGATTAATAAAATGTTTAAAACACAAAAATTACGCTATTCCACTCATCGATTCTACCAAACGCCAAATTTAAAAGTATCGACAGTATCCACATATAACAAACAAGGCCCTCAAAGGCATCCTAGAGCCTCCAAGTAACGGAACAGTTTGAGGTGTTTGCAACGTGCAACGAAGAAAAATTACGATAAATCCACGAACATACATCTGCTTAAATACTACTAAACTTTCCTCTTGTCTACAAAATAAGACCATTCCCGATGAAAATGGCTCAATTTCAATATGAAACTGGGTTTCGAAGAGGCCTTATTAAAAGCAGATATGCCATGTGTGTAAATATCGGAAGTAGTTAAGATATCTTTTTGAGGACCCTATAATAGTTTGTCTGATCCGTGGAAATAGAAAGGAATAAATATAAAGAATAAAAATATTTTTTTTTAAATTTTTTCTTTGTGTCTGATGGAATTTTTTTTTTACTCCTAGAAAATGGCACTCGAAATGTGCTTACTTTAAATACACATTTCACGGAAAAAGAGGATTCTTTTATTCTCTGAAAGCGTTTTCAAGTATCTTTAAACATGAAAGCACTTAAGCACTTAATTAGCGTTTTTAGTTGTTAAATGAAGGTGGAGTTCTTTCGAACAAGATTACATACTATTTAAAAAAAAAGAACAGAGTCAACATATCGAACGTGCTCAAGATATGAATGGATAAAAAGTATTTAAAAATACAAGAACAGTTCGAGAAGGCTGAAATAACAGATTTTGTTTCACATATATTTTGGTTTTATCTTTCGCGGTTTTCCTTTTAGAAGAGTAAGGAATTGACAAACTCAGTCCTATGAAAGACGGTCGTGTACGCGAGGGATGGTGCACGTTCAATTTATCGTGGCCAGAAATATGGTAGATGTTGACCTCGTCATCTGACCTTGGGTCAAAATGAATTTGTGTTGTCCTTGGATCGTTCATTCGGGATTGAACCTAGACCGTCGCCAAAAGCCCGTTGGTTGATAAATTCTTTACTGTAATATCATCAACTACAGCTATTGGTATAATTTATATACTTTTTTAAGCAGCTTTCTAATTGAGCGTTAGTTTGAAATCTTTTTGTATCGCGTAAAATCTGTAGTTAAGTACTTTAATTATGCATGATTACAATTATAGCCAATACCAACTTATGGTTCGTTCCTTAAACCACTAATTTGAGAGAACGCGCATTAATGAAACAGAAAAAACAACAGAACGTATACTACAGCTTAATTAATGTGATTAAAGCTCCCGAAAATTGCTAGTTGTTGGAGATGCTCGTTCGATTTCGTTAGCCTCCCCTGAATATACATAATACGTTTTCAAGTCAGCAAAACTTTCCTTGTATGTATATGTCCATTACTTTACTTTGTCTTGCATTTGGCACAGCTTGAGAAAATATGACTCCTTGCACCATAAAATCTAACCAAACTTAATCGAATCGATCCTAATTAAATTTTGAGTTTGAAATTAGTAATCTGGGCTGTCTTACCACTATTACGACTCCGCTTGACAAACTGTAGCAGTTAATGCAAGCAGAATCTATGATTTTCATATACTAAAATCTTTTAAACGGAGTAATGAGTTCTGTAACGTATCCTTCCTGGCGGTCCACTGGACGAGTTATCTGTTAAGAAGAAAACTCACGTTAATCTCGCCATCATAAAATAATTGCCCATGACGAGATATATCGTCAAAACCACTTGGAGGGTTAATTGTGTTTCGTCTTTTCGATGGAAACATATTTTTTTATGTTCAGATGTGACCAGGCCAAACTTGATTGAATAATTCATTTTCAAAAAGCATGGTTCACAATCTTCAGTCCCTCCCCCCCAATCAACAATAGTTTTTTTAAGTTTACATTTCACACACGAACACATATTTTTTACATGGTATGTAACAGCTGCTGGAGAAGGTAATTAACCATTCTTGCACTTACTTTTGTTCAAGTGATGTTAAAGGCTGCTGATCTAAGCGAATTTGATAGAGGTCAGATCGTAATGGCCCGAAGACTCGGAGCGAGTATCACCGAAACTGCACGACTGGTAGGTTGTTCACGATTAGCCGTTGTTACTATTCATGCAAAGTGGATAAATGACGGTGACACCCGTAGTAGACACCAAGGTGTTGGTCGCCCACGCGTCATCAGAGAAAAAGGACGTCGGAAACTGTCCCGCTTGGCTCAGCTGACAGCACCCCCCAATACAATGATGGTCCAAGCGCAAGTGTTTAGGAACACACAGTTCAGCGGACACTGTTGAATATGGGACTGTTCAGCAGACGTCCCACTCGTGTGCCTCTGTTGACCAAGCGTCATCGTCAACTACGCCTACAGTGGGCCCGGTAACATCGAGAATGGACCATGGATGAGTGGAAGAGAGTTGCCTGGTCAGATGAATCGCGAATTCTCATTCATCACGTCGATGGTGGTGTCAGGGTACGCCGTCTGCCAGGCAAACAGTTGCTCCCCTCTTATACAGCAGGTCATACACAGGCTGGTGGTTGAGGTATTGGGTGAAGTTCTCATGGGCGACTCTGGGACCCGTAGTTGTGGTAGAACAGACCCTAAACGCTCCGACCTATCTGAATATCATTGCGAATCAGTTGCACCCTTACATGGCGTCTGTCTTCCCAACTGGAAATGGAATATTCCTGCAGGACAACGCCCCACGTCACAAGGTTTGGATTATTTTGGAGTGATTCGAGGAGCATACTGATGAATTCCGCTTAATGTCCTGGCCACCTAACTCACCGGATCTTAATCAGATAGAGCACATTTGGGGGTCATGGAGCGGCAGTTTAGAGCTCAAACACCACCATGTCCGAATATCTCGACTTTGCCTGGCCGCTGCGTAGACATTTGGTACAATCTGTCTCCAGTCATGTATCAAGAACTTGTGGCATATATGGACAGGCCAGTTGCAGCAATTTTGTAGGCCAAAGTAGGCTGAACGCGTTATTGAGTAGGTGGTCAAATAACGGTTCGGAAACAAAACAAACGTGACTTATTCAAAAAGCACATTTATTAAACAAAAGATAAAGAACAAAAAAGATGGTGTATGTTTGATACCATTCATAAAAACTACGATTTTTGCTCACTAGAGCAATTACAAAAAATATTGACCTTACAAAAACTTAGCATGACAAGGTTGGTATAGTGGTTAATGTGTTATAGTGGTTAATTACATTGTATGTCTCCCAGACGATGAAATACAGTCCGCACAACGCATAGGCATGCTGAGGATCAAATTATCGAGTTTATCTTAGGGAAGATCACTCCACCCAGCAAGCAATCCTCTATGAAGTTCCGGTACTCATGTAAGAGGTGGTTGACGGGCTGCAACTCTTCAGCGAAGCAAGTCCCACACATGCTCTATCGGATTCAAGTCAGGTGAAATGCTGACCATTCCATACGGGTGATATCCTCAGATTCAAGGCATTCGTTTACAATGTTTGAGCGGTGAAGACGGGTGTTGTCATCTATAAACACAAATTATGCGCCCATGGCACCCCTACAAGTTCTTCCAGAATGATGTCCCGATAAATTTAGCCTCTCATGGTTCCCATTTGAACATGTAGGTCTGTTCTGGAGCACAAGTATAATTCAGCCCCAAACTAGTAATCCTGCACCACCGTAACGGTGTCGTTCAATGATGTTGTCTTGGTGGTAGCGGGTACCTGGCGTTCTCCATATGAACGTCCGCCGTGAATCAGACTGCAAGCTAAACCTGTACACGTCGGAAAACATCACAAGAGCCTACTGTGAGTATGTCCACATTGCATGTTAACGAACCCAGGCTAACCGCTGGCGACAGCAAGAGCAGAAGCTCAGGTTTGATCTTTCCTCACGTCTGATAGACGGAATCCCAGAAGAGTAAGTCCACGAACAGCTGTCGCTACTCGGTATGTCTCCAGAGAACGGGGTATCGGAAACCGTGAACGGGTGTTGACTTACCTGGATCAGTTTGATCGCTCGGGTCTGTTGACCTCTCTTTTCGAAAGTTTTTCCCCGTCTCTATACTCCTTAAGTTCCAGGGGGTTGTTGGCCCTCTTCTCGTTTCATTCGACACACTTGTACTGTCGCTGTTGGCTGGTTCAAAATCGGGCTGTTCATTGGAGGTTAATTTTCACCATTTTGCCGGTACTTTCATTAGCGGACGGATACATGTACAAAAGTTCCAGTGGTCTCCTCTGATGACGTGGAAGCGGCGGAAATGAAATTCTGCCCCTGCGTCTGGCCGGGCATCGCGACAAAGACATCTCGCTTTGCACTACCGTTGAAATCAAATCT
The DNA here is from genome assembly GCA_947359465.1 of Metellina segmentata. Lineage (NCBI taxonomy): Eukaryota > Metazoa > Arthropoda > Arachnida > Araneae > Tetragnathidae > Metellina > Metellina segmentata. Next base: position 121,109,107 of record OX375881.1, read on the forward strand.
CTCGACCCACCACCACATCGTTAACTCTCGCGGACCGGCGTTCTGGGTTCATACGCGGCGAGACCCCTCAGCATCTGGCTTGACCTCTCGGCATCTAAGCTTTTCCTCCATTCAACTTTTCCGCTGAGCGCTTGCCTCTCTTCCGTCACAATATATATATACACACACTCATTGCCCTAAAAATTTGCGCACCAAAAAAAGTCGTCAAAATGAAACGAAATTTTACCAAATAAAGTACTACTTTGATATAAGTAAGCGATTAGAAAAAAAAAAGGATAATTTATTGCAGAAAAAAGTACAAATGAACGGAAGTTTTAGTACTCGATTGGACCCCCTCTAGCGCGAATGCACGATGCGTTACGACCGGGCATTGAGGCATACAAGTTCCGTATGATGTCTTGAGACATCTCGTAACACAGTTGCTGTAAACGCGCCTCTAGTTCGACCAAACTCGTTATGTGGCCAACTTGCCGTCCCAAATTATAGAAGATATGCTCGATTGGTGGCATATCTTGGGATCGAGCAGGCCAGGGAAGGGTGGTAATGTGGACAAGGCAGTCTTCTGACATCCTTGCTGTGTATGGCTGAGCATTGTCTTGTTGAAAAATGGCTCCTGGGAGCCCTGCCATGAGTGGCATCACATGTGGCTGAAGGATGTCATGGACGTACCGCTAGGCTGTCATTGTGCCATGGAACAATATTAGGGGTGACCGTGTATCGTAAGCAATGGCACCCCATACCATCACACCAGCTGTGGGAGCAGTGTGTCGCTGTAAAGCGAAGGCAGGATTGAGGCGTTCACCACGGGGCGTCCACACACGAACACGATTGTCATCACTGCTCAAATTGAATCTAGATTCCTCGCTGAAGACGACCTGGTTCCATTCCGTTGCAGTCCAATCCCGTCGTGCGCGATACCACTCCAAACGAAGGCATCGGTGGGTGGGTGTCATTGGCAGCACACATAATGGGTGCCGCGATACCAGATGTCCTTCAGCCAGGCGCCTTGCGATGGTTCGGGAAGACACAGGGGCCCGTAGTGAAGGTGGTGCCTGTGTCTGGATAGCAGCCAATCAGGCAGTTGGATCTACGCATGCGTTTCGTATGATGTGACGGTCTTCTCGATGATTGGTCTGTCGAGGGCGTCCTGAGCCTGGTCGCCGTGTAAATGACGTCTCTTCTGTCCACTGGTCCCAACACCTCCTCACAGTTAAATCAGAACGGCCTACTTGACGAGCTACTCGCCGAGCTGACCACCCAGCTTCCATCATCCCGATGATTCTTCCCCTCTCGAACTCTGACAGCTGCTCATATTGTCTTCGATGGCGGCGTAACGGCATGTCTACCTCAGCGTTTCCTTTGCAAAAGATTAAGTACACTCAAACAAGCTCTGTTTACCTGTTTTATACTCCAAGGAGAACGAAGTTCAACGCCCTCTAGTGGCATTACGCAATGCGCAATCACGCTGCATTTCTAATCATTTGCATATCTGACCAACATGTACCTTCATGCCAAGTATCGTTACGATCTCACAGTTTTTTCTTGGTTCGCAAATTTTTATGGCAATGAGTGTATTATTTGTGTTTCATATTTATTTAATGTTTTTACTTCTTTTCGAATGCATATTTGAGGTATACTAAGTGTAATTTTTATTTTATACAGTATAGAATGCGATTACTTTTTGTCAAAAGTATATGTATTTGAGAAACCCCATAAGCCAATTACAAAAGTGTTAAAAAATGATGAAAAATGAAGAAATGTTGGTGGATTAGGTTGTCATCAGGGAAAAGCCTGACCCAGGCAACATAAAATGGAGTTTTCTACATATGAGCAGCATTAGGCTGAAAAATTGCTCACACACTCACCAAACACCACTAAAATGTAAAACAAAAAAAAAACCCACCATAACAGAGCCGGAACAAAACGAAATTAAATACGCAACAGCAGCCGGGAGATCAAGACATATGTAGAAAACTCAATTTTATGTTGCTTGGGTCAGGCTCCTCCCTGATGACAACCTAATCCACCAACAGAGCAGGTGTATTAGGTATCTTCATTTTTTATAATTTTTTAACACTTTTGTAATTTTTTGAAATTCTTCTATTCTTAAATTACACAGTCCAGTCACATTAATGTGACCATGTGTCAAAATCCAGAATAACTACCTATGGCAGAGCTGACCGCTGCGAGACGTTCACGAAGAGAGTCAATTAGGTTTCTAAAGGTGTTCACTGGGAAGTTGAGCCATTATTCACGTTGACGTCGAAAGTAGGTGGTGGTCACATTAATGCGACTGGACTGTGTATATTGCTTACCATGCTATGTCTGCTGCTTCAGTGCGCTTGCATAGGTAGTTTCAAGTGTCGTTTACTGGTATATTGCATCCCAGCTGTTTGGTTCTTTATTTTTTGTGTGATTTATGTTATATATATATATATATATATATATATATATGGTCCACCTCTGGCATGGATACAAGCTGGCGTGGCATAGCCTGAAAAATTCCCGTATGGTGCATTGCGAAATTTCTTGCCAAATTGTCTCCAAGTGTCTGGCTAAAGAGTTAGCATTTCGAAATGGTTGCAATCGCCTTCCTGTAACGTCCCAAATGTGTTCTATGGGGGAGAGATCAGGAGATCTAGCTGTTCCAGGAAGTGTTGGGAAAGCTTGAAGTCAATTCATTCCGACAGTGTCATGTGCGGCTCGGTATTATCTTGTTGAAAAGTAAGTCCGGGGTGTCGCAAAAGGAAGGGTAACATAACCGGTCATAGAATGTCGTCAACAATTCCATGTTGTCACACAATTTTCCATTAAAGTATATATTGGAATTAATTGCCATTTCCATGAGAGCAAAATGAATGCAAATAATTTTTTTCTGATTCCTCTGTTTCAACATATATAGTTACTTTAAATTTCCAAGTGGTATCAATGAGATATCTCGTCATTTTGATTGCTCATGAGTTCCCAATGATGAAAATATTGCTGTTTTTTATGAAGACGATATCAAGATTAGGTCATATATTTTAATAACGAGTTATATAGTCTCTCGATAACTTTTCAAGATGGATACCTCCAGGAGGTTTAACTGATCAACGTATTCAAGAAAAATCAGTCTGATTCAGCACCTCCCAATTCAACATAATCTGAGTTATTTACTTGCGTTATGTGCACCCAAATTCTTCGTTTATAAAGCTTAAATAATTTTAATTTGTCTAACGTAGTTAGGAGAGGCTAAAATAAATATATTTAGGGTCATGATTCTTTATTTTAAGTTTCATCAGAGCTCATTAATGTATATTTAATGTAATATCACAATAATTTTTACACCATTGTTATACATGAAATTAAAAAAAAGGTAGAATACCTCACAGAAACCTTATTCGGCCTCAGAGAAACATTAAGAAGCTACTTATTTTAACCTTCACTTACATTGAAAAGGGAATTCAGAATTAATTCAAAGCGAATGAATATTTATGTCCATTTTTTTCGTTCTATAATCTGACTATGGGTATTAAACTTTGCAAGTCTTTTATCTTTGTTTCCAATGCGCTCTTTCAAAATTTTTCTTGAAGTTTAGCTGCAAGATTCTATACAAGACGTTTCATACATAATTAATACGACATTCCAATTTCCCACCAGCTGATTCGGTTGCAGAGTTCCAATTTCCAGTAAAAAAATATTAACTTTCCTACAAGTATGTCTGTCACATTGCTCCAGTGACTAAAAAAACTAGGTTATTGTGTAACGAAAGTGAGTCTAGCTTTTTACAGCTTAACGTATTCTTTAGAGAGCATACGTGCTCAGGTAGTTCGGTTGGAAGAGTAACGGATTGGCAACCGGAGGGTTAGTAATTCGCATCCAACCAAAGAACGTCGCGTTAAAAAGAGGCTGGTGCATGTTGAATTTCTCGTGGCCTCAAATGTCTTCACGTTGGTGTGAAAGTGTTAGGAGTGGGGTGCCATCTCAGGTGTTGCCTCGTCATCTGACCGTGGTTCAAAATTACGTGGTGCTGTCCTCAAATCATTCCCTTGGAGGATTGATCGTCGCAATAGCCCGTTGTGTTGCTCCAGTATGACGTTAATTGAAATATCTACCTATCTGGATATATTATACTAAAGGAGATACCGTATAGTATAAAATAGTTTCCGAAACTCAAGAAGATAAAATTCGATGGCTTTGAATAATACTTGATTTGAATTCTTAAGTGTTTGATGTGTTTGAATACAATGGCTTAATCCTGAATATCGTCAACCGACAAAACGCAAATTTTAGAGCACATCCGACTAAAGAAAAACTAAGAGTTTTTAGATCTCACACAAAAAAATAACGATTATTCAAAACACTTTTAACAATGTTGTAGTTTTTTTAAAACCAAATACAAAAAGAAATTTTATTTCTCGTAATTATGAAAATAATCATTTAAGTGTCAAAAAACGCCTTTCCTAAAAATGACGAGTTTCTGATCATGAGAAGTGAAAAAAATGGCGAGATTTTTTCTTGTTCGAATTATGTCATTCTATATACTTGATTCCTAACGGATGAAGCTTAGGAGGATTGTTATGAGTAAAATATTCGCTTCACCAAACGATATTTATTTCAAAGTAAAACGTGTGATTCATATTTTTCTCATGCAATATTTATGCCACAAAAACAGTAAACATTCTGATTTATACTTTTTTCATGCGATATTTATCCTTTCAAAAATAAAATCTAACATGTAGTTTGATTAATGATGTTTAAATATTAATTTATTTCCCCAGTGAGAGATTTGAAAAGTTAGTACAGCTTCAGTCTACGTTTATAGTTGAGGTAACGGTCTTGTCGCTTTTTGTTGGCGCACTTCTGAAGTCTCCAAGGAAATAATTATTTTAAATGAACCAATCAAATCAAAAGATAGTTTAACGTATTTTGAAAAACTTTCTATAATATTCAAAATGAAAATTTAAACTTTACGCTTGCCGAGGTTGCTCTCCAAACCGCAATAACCGTAATACAGATGAGTAGCCTTAACCTGCCATAACTCGCTACTAGAAGTGCGCCAAAAAAAGCGCTAAGACCGTTACCACCGCTATAAACGTAGACTGAAGCTGTACTGAAAATTAAATAAACCACTGCAGGGCGAGTAGCAAATTTTAGAAAAGTAAAATATCTGTCATCGTTCGTGAGTTTACGTATTCCATTCGATGTTCTATATATTCTTCGCATGGAAAATTGTCCTGTAGTGGCCAGCCTCTGGTGCAAAAACCTACCTTGCGCCATAAAACCCCAACGTCCAATCTATTGTTTAAAGCTTCTCAACTTTACACATGATTTTTACCACTTTTAAAATATTACCGTTATTTTCTCTAAAATATAAACATATTTGCAGTTCAATTAAGAAATATGATTTTCATTGATTTTATTTGGTCTTGCGTTTGTCACAGCTTGTAGTAGTTTGGTCCTTTGTCATTATACCCCCACCAACCAATCTCACTTTAACTTCTTCAGGCCCCGGTAGTCTGGTTGGAAGAGTAACATATAAGAGGCAGGTCTGTGACTTTGAAATCTACCGAATTTCGTTCTGAACAAAGGGGCTGATCACGTTAAATATGTCATGTTCTCAAATGTTCTCACGTAGAAACTGGAGAGTGGTGTGCCATCTCAGGGGGGACCTCGTTATATGACCGTGGTTTAAAATGACGATACGTCGTTGGATCTTTCCTTTCGGGATTTTATTCCAGACAGTCGCCGTCGGCCCTTTGTATTATTTCAGTGCATATCTTTAATTAAAATACTTACCTACCTTTTAATCCTCTTTCAGGACATTTTGAAACACCAAGCATATATACAAATTGACGATTCTTAGCGTCGGATTGAACTTTAATAAACCGCGCACATTAATCACGCCGCAATACCCTTGAAGTCACACACTTCGCCCTCGAAGTCCACCCAACCCTAAAACTCCCATTTCCCACCTAACACTAAATCACCTTTTACCACGATAGCTCCGATCATTCAAATCGGCCTTCCTCAACGGAACGAGCAATACAAAACATTTAATCATTCATCCACTTAATGCAAAATCATTGCTGTAATTGAACCTGTAGACGAAGTCCGCTGCCTCATCGCGTATATATCAGGCCGAAGTGAAAGAATATTATTGAGCTCTCACCTCTGTAGCCACTGAGAAGGTTCGCTTGTGGTGTTTGCAGTCGGTTGGTGAGGGGTGAACCAAGTTGGTAAGATTATAGTCGTTGTTGATGGTCCACTTTCCAAGGCGGTTAGGTGGTTTCCACTGAGAAAGTCCAGTACAGTTTCTGATAAAATATTTCCACCGAGGTAAAGGCAAAGAAAACAAGGAAACGATTCACGCGTCGGGAAGAAAATGTCCATCTTCAGAGAAGGGGAATTAACAGAAAAATGTATGTATATGCTCACAATACGCATGTTTTACTTCAGCGGGTATTTAATGTAGTTTTATTGAAATGTTTATAATAGGAATGAAAATAACTATAAAAACAGAAAAAGAGGAATGTCAGATTTCTTAATAGTCTTAAATTTTTAAGCGATTTCGTAGCGGTATCTCGTTTATCGATATCTGACCCATTCTACTAAAAACGAGCTGTCTCGTCATCAGGATAGTCAATTTTTTTGATGACGAGATCAAGATCTGGTTAATTTTCCACCGATGATGAGATATCTCGTCATCAAGATTTGGCAGTTTTGCTATACCGCGATACCTCTTCGGGATAGACACGAGGAGGATTGAAGGGTACCATTGTGAAATTTCTATTGGTCTAATATTTGATCCTAATCAATAACATTTTGAGGACTTTTGGTAGATAAGTAAATAGTAAAATTTTTGTAGAAAAATGAAAGTATTTTCTGAGCTCATTTGGCTGGAATGATGAATTTCGTGTTTCATATGTGTTTTTCTACCGCTCTAAACATTTTAACTGTGATTTCCCTCTTTTAGATATGTACTAAAATCTGAAACTCATAGAGTGCAACATAGTTGACAAACTAGTTAATGTTGCACATTATTTCCTATTTTGAATGTACCTTCCCGGCGGTTCTCTCAGCGGAGTCAACTGAGCATCATTAGCAAAACTGAGTAGATCTCTTTGGACGGGATTCTTAGTCATTAGAAAAAAACTTGACCAGAATTTGGTCTCGTCCACATAAAAAAATCGTCAATACCTTGATGACGAAGTATCTCGACACGAACAAAACTGTCGGATCTTGACAGAAGAGATATATCGTCCAAACTGAGGGTTAAACACATATAAATTTATTTCCTTAATGGATTGCAAGAAACTAGCAGATCTTCGTATGACATGCACGTCATGTTGAGCCACAGTCTGATGATATGAGCCAACATCATAGCTTGCACCCCGCTCTCCAAATTTCCACGCCACGCCAACATGAGGACTTTTGTGACCACGACACATTTAACGTGCACCAGCCTCACTTCAATACAACGGTCTTTGGTGCGGTTTGAACTCGTAACCCCCACCCCCGGGTTGCTTATCAGTTGCAATTCTAACCGCGTTAGTTGAGGAAGTTTGGAAAGCTGAAATTTGAACTCTTCATTTACCTGTGGTTGAAAACTACGAGGCGCTGTCTTTGGATACGTTTTAATTTGTATAAAATCCAACTTGCTTCTAGACCTAGGACTTAGATAAAGCGTCGGAAGACTGTTAGTTGGAACCCATCCTGGTATGGGTACCCTGCATGCAGGTAGACTTTTGTTATGCAGTTATTAATACATTAAATGCATTAAAAACAACAGGTCGGTATTTGTAATTGACGTCGAATCGGAGAAACACAACGGGCTATTGTCGACAAGGATCGCATCCGAAGGGAAAGTAAGCACGTAATTTTGAACCACGGTCAGATGACGAGGCAACACCTGAAGTGGCACCCCACTCTCCAAACTTGCGCACCAACCCAACGTGAGGACTTTAGGCCACGACCGATTGAAGGTGCACCAGCCGCCACTACAATATGCGCTTACAAACATCCTTGCAATAACCCAGATTCGAAAAAGGAACCTTCCGATCTAGAGTATAACACCTTAACCACCAGACTTGATCATAGAAACATGTAGGGGAGAAGGGGGCTAGTGTGAACATGGGACTAGTGTTGACAACTCGAATAATTCTGCTATTTGTCAGTCAAAATCTCACTGCGAGTTTTTGCAGAATAGCAACACTGATGTAAACTTCCATGTGCAGTTGCATGACAACACTCTTGACAGTTCAGTAGCAATTTATAAAACAAAGTTTTCATGGTGGAAAAGTAAGTTTTTGATTTGTTTTTTAATTACTAGAGATTAGACTATTTAATTCGGTATTTTTAAACAAGGTGACAGTATGTTATAAATGAATACATTCAATAGCTATTTTGATATTCACTTTTGCTCTACATGGTTGAAATTAACGAGAAGTAGGCCTAAATAAACAAATGATTCCATGGGGCTAGCATGGACACATGGTGGTGAGGCTACTGTGGACTTATCCACACCAGCCCTATTTAGCTTTCAGTGGTAAAAACATAGGTTAAGGGGGTCCGGGACACAAAAATCGTCAAATTTTCTAAATTTTTTTTATTATTTTAAGAAATTATCTGTGTTTTTCTGCTTAAAATGACGTCTAAATCATGTTTCTATCTTAATTAGAACTAGAGATATAATAATTTTTTTGGTGCGTTATTTTGAAAATCTAACACTCTTGACAGTTGCTGTCATGGCAACAACATTTGTCTTTAAAACTTTAAATACGTTTTTCTCCATGATACATTTTTTCAAGATTTCCTGTATTCAAATTGCTATAAGTCGAAAACCGATAAAGTTTAAGGGTTGAAATTTGGAATATATCTTTTTCAAACATTATACTTTAATTTGGATTCAGCAAATTTGAAACAAATATTTACTTTTAAAAATATGACTTAAAAAAAAAGTACCTTAAAATTTTCAAAGATTTTCATTCAAATATTTTTAATTTTTTTAGTAAATTAATATTTTTTAAATTGCTGAATCAAAGTTAAAGTTTATAAATTTGTGAATAATTTACTGCAAGAATTTTGAAAATTGATCAGGAATATTTTGAGTTTTAGCAACTTAAAATGACCTCTCTTTTTTTTCAAAAATTTTTAATTAAATTGTTTTTTAAAAGTTTTGGAAAAATTTTGTGTTGTGATTTTGTTTATTAGTTAGATGGGTAATCAGAACAAAAATATCCTAAATTCTAAATTAATTAATAAAAAAAAATTTCGATGTGTCCCGGATCCCCTTAAATATTACATTTTAGGCTATTTATTAATAAGATTGTTTATGTAAAAAATTCATTCACAAATAATTCCATTTTTTACTTTTTTGGCATTTTTGTATTATATTAAATAGATTTATGAGAAATGGTAAATGAATTTACAAGGAATTGTATTGTAAGAAATGATAGTGTACCTAAATCACCAAATGTTGCTGGTTGCACAATTCGTACTGCATATCAGTTGGCATCTAATGTTAATTAATCTAACTACATTGCAAAATACAAGCATAATTCCATTTCAACATTTTAAAATCATTTTCCCACTAAATAAAACTTAAAAATAGCTTTCTATATTGTCGATTTGTCTTTGAAATAGATCTATAATATAGTGCAGTTCCTAATTACAAATATACTGGGCTTAACATAATTAAATATGCTTTGTTAAGATTAACATTTATGAGGAATTAAACTGTTTACGTTCAAATTGATTCCATTACGGTTTTACACACTTTCATGGGTTGTTTTACATTGTATAATCAGTATTTTAACATGTCCACACTAGCCCTATGTCATGGACAAAAACAGCTTTTTTTGAACAAAAGATTATTACAAAACTATACAGCGCAACCAAATTAGAAGTAAAAGAGTAAATTATTGTAAAAAAAATAGTTGATGTGTGTAAAAAATGATATTTAGTATACTTTTTTTCGCCAAATTTATAAAAATTGTCCACATTAGCCCCCTTTTCCACTATATGAGTACAATAGGATATTAATTTAGAAATGCGAAAATACGAATTTACATACATCGAAAATCACAATTTCTAAGATTTCACAATTTCTATTTTAAGTAAAGATAAAACGAAATTCTATGAAGCAGAAAAGTTTTCTTAGTTTCCATTTTATGCAAATCACGAGACGGGTTTGAATAGCAGTATTTTTTGAACCAGTCGTGCGAATTGATACAACACGCCCTAACTCATCTTCCCCTCGTAGCTCGGCATGCAAATTTTATTGATTACAGTTTAACTCACGCTGAAAGTCCCACACACACAATCCCGTAATGGATTCCCATAAAGAATATCTTGGAGAGAAAGTTTGACAAGACGAGGTAAAGCATCAGTGTTTGAGAAGTGGGAATTTTCGAAATCGAAGAGATTTGTTTGGGTTTTGACACCGGAATGAAAACTTTGGCTTCGAAGAATCGTTTCGTATTTCACGTAATTCTTTCATAGTGGAAGAAGGATTTAACGCTTGTGCAACGTTAGAGGACTAACGCGAATGTGAGAAGCTGAACAAATAGGAAGGTGCTTTCGAAGAAATGATTATTTCGGCAGGGAATGTAGGATAAGTAGGTCTGATCAAAAAGTATCGATTATGTCTTATTTCTTCAGCCACCTGCAGCCCCAAAACAGAGCATTGACAAACGCAAGTTTAGAGAGTGGGGTGACAGCTCAGGCATCTGACCGTGGTTCAAAATGACGTGGTGTTGTCCTCGGATCTTTCCATTAGGGGATTGATCACGGACCGACATCCAGATGTGTCGCTATATAGTACGACGTTAATTAAAAATTACCATTACCATTACCCAACCTGTGGTTCGCGTACCTCTGGGAAAACGCAGTGGACCGGTTAGGTGTACGTAAAAATAATTTTGTTAATGGCAGAAAAAAAAAGAGTTTAAATTAAAACTTAGAAAAAGGTTATAGGGTTTTTATTTACAAAGAAAGACGGTGAAAGTTGTAGCTAGATCCTCTCACTACCAGTTATATTTTAATTTTAAAACATAGCCATCCGTGCTTGTGTATAAATTTTGCAACCTCATTTCACTTCCGCACAGGCTAATATAATAAAATATTATGTTTCAGTAAAATTGAAGCTGCACTATCATTGTTGGTACACATTTGGCTGTATGGATTGAGCTTCTTAAATTCTGCGATCAGCAAATGCATTTTAGGGGATAGAAAACATATGATTTTTTTACCTTTACTTAAAAATTCCATTTTCCTTTGCTTTTCCTTTCATTTTTTACGCCTGAAAATTTATTGAAAACGAAGGTGTTTTAGTTTAGTAGTGCCATAAGTGAAATAAGCTAGAAAGTTTAAAATAAAAGTATAAACGTCAATAGGTTGATTTGATTCGTTTGATTATTTAGCTGACGTATTATTATAAAGTATCGTATCTCATCTCTGTCCGAACAGACATGTGGCCCAGAAGTAACGACCCGAACTCCAGAGCACTGGGCCTTCAGTTCAAAACACACTGACGGCCACTCGCAAGTTTTTAATTTCGTTTAAGCTTTTTCGAGCTTAAGTTAATTTACGTTAATTTCTCTCTCTCTCTCTCTCTCTCTCTCTCTCTCTCTCTCTCTCTCTCTCTCTCTCTCTCTCTAGAACTACTATCTGTATAAACACTAACCTAATGGACGGGACACCAGCGGATTTGCATAAAATCCGACTGCTTGTTTGTGGGTGTTTTTCGTGGTACGGTCTGGGACCTTTGCATGTTGTTCCTGGTCAATTGAACGCCGACGCCTGCATGAAAATTTTGGACAATCAGGTTCTTCCTACGCTCTGCCAATTTTATGGAATGGACAAATGTTACTTCCAGGACGACACCGCTCCATGTTACGCTGCAGCCTCTATCAAGCAATGGTATCGATATATAAACGTAAAACGTCTTCCCTGGCTTGCTCAGAGTCCCGACCTAAACCCCGTAGGACATTTGTGGGACGCGTTAGAGTGATTTTTACGGATCAGGGAACCCTGTAAAAAATGTACAGCTGAGCTGGCGACATTATTTCAGAGCAGGAATGGACACCATTACCCATAGCTGTGTATCAAAACCTTGTTGAAAGCATGCTCAGAAGGGTTGGTTGTGTCATTGCAGCACGTGGGGGACCATCCCCTTATACCATCAAATCTTGCTGTCCAGTCCATTATTGTAGGGTAGTGTATTATACAAGCTGCTGACCTCGAGCTGAGAGGCAGATAAGCTAGATCGCCGCACGTGCCTTTGCTCTTAATAAACCACTGTTTGATATACTTAACGGCTGTATTATTTGAAGCACCATCATAAGAACTATCCCAAGTTTCTATGTGACCATATTACTCGAGGTGATTCTTTGAAAGACCCTATCACCGTGGCTATGATTGCGTTGGAGGGGGAGCGTCCCAAAAATATCATTGTTCAAGGGCGCTTCTGACCGCGGCACTGGGTGGGTGTAATGAAAAGAGGGGCTATTCGTGAATGAAAAGTCTAATCGCGGGGAACGGGAGATCAAAAGATTGAAAACCGGTGGTCTTGGGAAAGTTATTGGTTGGTTGGTTTTTCATGGCGCTAGGGCCAGATTTGGTCAAGCTGCGCCGAACATCGTATAGATATGAATCAAGAAGTCAGGTGATAAAATTATTATAGTTTATAAAAGCGGAAAGTTATTGGATGATAGATATCCCAATTGATGGAGAGTAGTGACCTGAAGATCCCAATTATTGTAGTGCGTATTTGCATTAAAGTCGCACTGGCGAAACGTTAAAAGCATTTTGTGAGCGTACTCGTAAATTTTGAACTACTGTCAGAGGACGAGGTAGACACTTTAACTGTAACCACACTTTCCACACTCCGCCAACGTGATGATATTTCACGACGCAAGATAATCAACCTACTCTAGTCCTTACCTTCACGCTACGTTAGCTTGGTGTAGAAGTTTGGAGGGTGGTATGCCAGCTGTGGTGTGACCGGGTTATCTGACCGTATTTTAAAATCCCGTGATGGTGTCCTCGGATCGTCTGATTCACGTTTGATTCCGGACCGTTGCCAATAGATAGTTTTGTTGCTTCAGAAGGATGTTATAATTAAACACCTACTTCCTCTATCCCGTTGTTTGGATCAGTTTTCAAAGTCGCAGCCGTCCTGTTGCTTATTCACAATTCTACCTACTAGACTACAGAGATTCCCACAATACTGGGCCGACCAACCGGCATAGTGGTAAAGGTGTTAGCCTCTAGATTGGAAGTTTCCTAGTTCGAATCCGGGTCCAGGCATGGATGTTTGTAAGCGTATTGTGTGGATGCGGCTGGCGCACATTAAATCTGTCGTGGCCGAAAGTCCTAACGTTGGATTGGTGTGGAAGTTTGAAAAGTGGTGTGCCAGCTCAGGTGTTGCCTTGTCATCTGACCGTGGTTCAAAATTACGAGGCGTTGTCCTTGGATCTTTCCCTTAAGGGATTGATCTTGAACCGTCGTCAATAGCCCGTTGTGTTGCTCAAGTACGACATTAACTAAAAATTATCAATTACTCAATTCTGGAGCGCACGCATCGTATCTCCCTGAGATCTATTTTATCCCGATGTGACTCCATGTAGGTTCGAGAGTATTACTTTCCAGAGATGTAGGTTTCCTGTATCGTTTCGTCAATTCCTGGGTAGGTAGGTATTTTTAATGAATGTCGCACTGGAGACACAAAACGGGTGGCTATCGTCTATTCCAGGGAAGGTGACATTTAAAGAGAAAAATCCCCAACACTGAAGATGTAAAGAGAAATTTGACAAAGCAATGATTGATTTTCCAAAGAGGGACATTCAAACACGCTTTGAGCAATTGCGAAACCTTTTGAAGAAGTGTGTCCACCCACGAAGTGTCTATTTTAATAGATTGATGGATTGTTGGGTTTTAAGCTGCAAAGTAAAAAAAAAGGAAAATTACTATTTCCACTCGGCAATCAATTGGAACTAAATGTACTATATTACAAAAAAATCGACGCACCAAGAAGGATTTGTACATGAATTGTGTCGGGCTCGATCCACTTGGAACTGCGCTAACTAGAGACGTATAGTCTTTAGTGACAAGTGCCGTTTCCATCAGTGGCCTGACAACAACTTGAGACGTGTCTGAAGACGTCGAGGGCAACGTGGAAATCCTGCCCTTACTATCGCACGCCACATATGCCCATAAAAGGGTGTTTGGGTCTGGGGTGCCATCTCCTTTGAGAGCCCTTTGGTAGCCATTTCTGACCCACTGACAGCACAGCGGTACGTAGACGACATTCTACGACCGGTTGTGTTAACGTTCCTTTGGCGACACCCCGGACTTACTTTTCAACAAGATAATCCCCGATCTCGCGTTTTGCTATGAATTGTCTTCAAGCTTTGCCAACGCTTCCTTAGCCAGATAGGTCTCTTGATCGCTCCCATAGACCAAATTTGGTACGTTATGGGATGGCAATTGAGACTATCCCGGAATGTTGACCATTTGGCCCGAATTCGGCAAGTAATTCCGTAGGACACCGTCCGGGAATTTTTTCAATGCATGCCACCCCGGGTGACAGCCTGCGTCCAGGCAGATGTTGATCAACACGCCTTACTGACTTCCTCCCTTTTCTAACGGTCATACTCTGATATAAATTATTCAATTGTTGTGAAATTTGAATCGGTTTTTTAATGTATGTTCTTCACATCCAATCATTCTTATCGCAATCGGACAATTTGTTCTTGGCGTGTCGATTTTTTTTTGTCGTAGAGTGTATGTTGAGTTGTTTTAGGAGTCGGGTCTAAAGAGTTCGCATACTATTTGACAGGGACAGATTGCTTCAAGCCTTCAAGCAGTTTTTCCGTGACCCCAGATCGTCAATGAGGTCAAACAAAAACTGTTTGAAACGCCCCAAATTAATATCTCTTGGTTTAATGCACACTCTCGCATTGAGTGAAACGAACAAGCATATTTTCTTGAGAAGTTTGCAGCAAATGGGATTTATCACCAAAAAACTAGTTGAAAGTGGCCTAGCTGCAAATTATTAAGTTCTATTGATACATTGGTCTTGAACAAATGTTGGTATGGCTACAGTCTATGTTTATCAGCGGTGGCAACGGCCTTAGAGATTTTTTGGCGAACTTCTTAAGTTGCCAAGGAAATAATTATTTCAAAACTCTTTTTCTTTCAAAATTATTATTATTATTATTATTATTTTTACAGCGGAAAACACATTTGAGAATGTTTTGAAAAGTATATTTAAAAAAAAAATTTCGCAAAAAGTAGTAAGCTTAAACACATTTGTGAACCAACAGAAAAACTAAGCTGCGAATGTTGGATAAGTTTATCAATACAGTAGGCTGTTTGAAAATAAAAAGATTTTTAAAAGAAATAAAGCAAGAAATAATACAACCTGATACTTCATAACTGTTCCGGGAAAAAAATAATAAAAAACGAAAATTCCACAAATGGCAGAAAAAACAAAAAAACTCTTAAACGTTTCGTGAAAAATATTATTATAAAAAAAAAATTGCACAACTGTAGAAATACAATTAAAAGAACCAATGGTATCAAAGAAAAATTTTTTTTAAAGGACCAATGTAATCAAAGGATATTTTAAAATCAAAATAACCAATGAAAGCAAAGAAAAAATTTCAAACGAATCAATGAAATCAAACGACGTTAACGGATTTTGGAAGAACTTTGAATATTTAAAATGAAAATTAAAAGTTACCGTTTGCCGAGGCTGACATGAAAACTACAATAACCGTAAAGACAGATGGGTTGCCTTAATCTACCGTAACTCGCTACTAGAAATGCGTCAAAAAAATCGCCAAGGCTGTTGCCACCGCTCATGAACGTAGAGTGTAGCTGTACCCTAATAGCAAGCAAAATGATATGTCTCTACCAAAGGGAGATACACTCATCAACTCGTTCCAAAGATTTCAACCGACCTAGTATACCAGAACTCAAAGCTGGTACAATTTTTCGCAGGTCATTTTCCATTTACGGCCATTCCATTTTTCCAGAACGATTCCACCTTACAACAAGTGCGCTGGGACTTCGGCCGAGAAGGTGATCCCATCCACTACCTTTTGGAATGCGATCTCCCAAATCCGTAGCATTTGGTGAAACCTTTTCTTCAAAACTACTCTCATTGATGCCAAAGTACCGCCATGAACAGACACAGCCTCCACAAGATCCTTAAAATGTGATGGAGTTTCTTAGCTCCAACAATTATTACATCTGTGAGAGCTGAAAAGTTGAAAGTTCTCAAAAGAACTTTGCTTTGCTTTCGAAACTCGTAGATGTAATTTTAGCTATCTTTAAAAGTTTTGATTTCTGAATATTCTTTATTTTGTTCCATTCTGAATTCGATTTCCTGTGCTTTATATATGGTTTTTGTTAATTGTATAAGTTGTTTTTTATTTTGTTCCTTGTAAATTTTCAAACTATGTTATTACTTTCTTTAGTCATCTATTTTTGTGCTTACATGTTTTTCCCTTCACTTGCCTTTCCTCTTTCTGTGTACTTAAATGGATTGCTCGGCTCTCCCTTATCCTCGAATCCCCTTCGTAAGGCGGACTATACAGCTGAAAGCCGCACATGTGAAACAATGTCCGACTACGGCGTCCAATCCAATCCATTTACAGATTAGGTTCTTGGATACACCCGAAAAATTAATCATTTTTAACGACCTTAAGCGTTTTGAAAATGTAAAAAATAAATGACGCCATATTATACAATTTGGCACATTTTAAATGTTGCATACTTCTTTTGAGTGTTTGTATTATGAGTGTTCTAAATCACCAATGTTAATATTACTCTTTCCTACATTTAGATTTAGTTCATGTGTTTTACATTACTGTTTCTTGGATACGTATTCTTACCAGTTCGTTTCTATGATGCAATCCTTTTTATAATACACAGTGAGTTAATTACCTCTGAGCCTTTACGCTTATACCCACCGGTTGCGATGTCTCTTTATACTTATTAGATGTCCTGTTGGACTTAGAAAATATCTTATATTTCAGTATTACAAGACATAATATTAAATTATTTGATTTCGGGGATAGGTTTTTCTCAAATAATAAGTAAATAACATCCTTTTGGGTTGGACAGTATTAATACGTTCGATACCTTTAAATTAATTAATGATAATCTTTACCATTTTATCATTCTTTGCACCTGTTGAGATTAAAAAGAGGTGGAAAGAACTTCAACACATTCTTGACTATCATTGATTGACTTGATCATTACTCTCGCTATTTGTTCCGTTGGGGCACATTTTAGGTACATCGGCTTCACATACCCGAGGTAACTATTTAATTCCCATAAGGTTTACTATCCCTGGTAAACATGGGGTAAATGAACCTCAATCGATTTTTCTCTAATTTCTTAAGTCCCTTCTCATTATCTTTCCTTTCCCAATTTCTTGACCATTTCTGTCGTTTAGGGGGAACCTTGACCAAGAATTGCCCTTGCACAATGAATCCCTCCCCCAAATAACCAAGCAACCCTACTATTTGTTCTGCATCACTATTTCTGAAACAGGCCTTTTGTTCAACTAACAGTTCAATTTGTTTCGAAAATATATAGCTTACATGTGACCCATTGGAGCTCTTCAGGTTTTCAGTGGAAATATCTAGGTTGATTTGGAATTTAGATTAGCACACAGTTTTTGTAGGTTTCGTGGACGATATATTTCTCAATGAGATTCTTCTACAATGGTTATCGTATAATTTTAAATGCGACATGTATTTACAGAATTAAAATGGAATTATTTGAAAATACAAAATGTTAACAACTAACGTTTCTTGTTTAATTATCTTAGCTTATCGATATTTTCGAAAAGTATAACGTGGCTTTTACTTTACATCACACACATTTCCAAAACAACAACGTCTGTTGGTTGAAAGAATCACACATGGATTCCTCCAACTTTTAAGAAAGATTCTACTGGTACTTTTTTTAAAATAGAATCCAGTGGAACGATTTTGTTGATTTTTTCCTTAGAAAAAGATTATTTGATCACTTTCTTTAACTATATTTTTCTGAATACGATTCTCCTTCTCATACAGAATAGAATCCTTTGGAAATTTTATTTTGCTTAAAATAGGGTAATATGAGATGAGTTTAGTGGTTCTTGTCATCGAAAATAATAGTTTGGAATGATTCTATTGGTACTTTCATTAGAATATAATCATATGGAAAGATTTACCATTCCTTAGAATAGAATCCAATGAAAAGATTTTATTGGTTCTTACCTTTGAATAAAACAGAAGGATTCTACTTTAAGAATAAAATAATTTGGAATGATTCGATTGATACTTTTCTTAGAAGGTAATAATTCGTAACCATGTTGTCTGCGAAAGATCCATGCTAGAATTCGAAGCTCTTATGCAGAGAAAATAAACTACAGAGATTTTTCAAGCCTTTACAGCAGACAGAAACTCCAATTTTTAATCGAAATACGTTTTAAGTTCAAAAGATGTATTTACTCTGTAAACACAACTGCACCACATTACCGTAAACATTTTTTTTTAATTTGCTAACAATACATTGCATAACACGTCAACTTCATAACAAGTTAACAACGCAGCATTTAAACTCGCAGATGAAAATTAGAGTAATTAGAGTATTTAGTCTCAACACCATCAAAATACCCCATTAATGTAGAATTAGTTCATGATTCAGTATGCACACATGAATAGTTTATTTACACAAAAGTTTAGTCATTGACGTAGAGTACATTGTATATTATAATACCACATTCATCTAAAAGCCATTAAACAATCTGGACAGTAAATCGTAAATTCTGCTTTCAATTGAAATCCTGATCGTATTCATGGTTTTCTCAAAAAAGCAGCTTAATCCTTAGTCGTCTATTTTTTTTATATATTGTCATATTTAGAATGTAGCTGTTGTAATCTTTAGCTGAATATGGGGATGGAAGGAATCAATGTATTTCTTCGTATTCCTTGAGGTCTCGACGAACCTGAAAAACATTTGAATATGTAGTCAACAAGTGGTAATGAATGGGGATCTACTCCAACTAATTTATCACAGATAATAATATCACAGTACAACTTTAAGTTATAAAAAACACTTCATGACTTAGATATTTTGAGTTGCTTACATATTGCTATACTTCAAGTTCATTTTTGTAATCGTGGTTATGTTAACCACAAAACAATCCTTTTGAAACATGGAAGTGAAACGTACATATCTCAAATAAAAAACAGGTCACAATTTGTTTTATCGAAGTTTGTCGGTAGTTTTCGTTTCAATTTTGTTCACGATTAACTGTTTAAAAGATCTGAAATAAACTTATAATGTTAAAAGACTTTCGTTTCAATTTTGTTCACGATTAACTGTTTAAAAGATCTGAAATAAACCTGCTTTCTCTTTTTTTTCACGATGAGTCTAATGTCTTAAAGGCCACTTGGTATGTACCTTGAGACATCAGAATCATCCAAGCCCATCTAGTTTTAACTCTCTACACTTCACGATATTTTCCGAATAATGTACAATTAGTTGCCTTCACTCTACAACACACGTCAAGTCCAAATAGACACATCTATTATCTGAGAGAACCCTAGAAAATATTTTAATGGTCAAGATGTCTAAAACTGTTTAGAATCCATAGAGGTAAAGCAGTCGGTTGTAGAACGGATATATAAGTGCATGACCCTCAGAGGGAAGGCTAGCTTAGTTGTTTCCAGGATTAAATCCTTACTACGAACCCCCTTTTTACAGCTTACCGAGGGTCCGCCGTATCGAGTTTATAAGAGTCTAGCAACAGGAGAGTTAGGAGTTCGAATCCAAACCAAGACCGTCACGTGCAAAGATGACTGGTGCACGTTAAATCTGTTGTGATATCAAATAACCTGACATTGGCGTGTTGTGGACGTTTGGAGAGTGGGGTGTCAGATCAGGTGTTTTTCTCGTCATATAACTTTGGTACGAAATTACGTTGTGCTGCCCTCGGATCTTTTTCTTCGGGGGTTGATCGCGGACGGTCGCCAATAGCCCGTTGTGTGGTCCTCCAGTGTGGCGTTAATTGAATACTACCTACAGCTTGACGTCTTATCGCCATCAATAGTTAAAATGCTCCAAGGAGGTCAGAGCCTCAGAGGATTAATTGAAATATCCATGGAAATTAATTTCATAATCGCACTCGAGACCAGATGCTCGTTTTCCATTTGGATGTAACCAACGACCTGGATTCTAACTGCCTCTAGCGTTTATTACAATTTGTGCATGACCCCTTCGGTTTCTATAACCTCCAAAGATTGCTGAGTAGTCTTTATTTAGGTCTCACTACGCACAGTCGAAATGCGTCCTTTCATTGGAAACTGTTTTGTTAAAGGAAAGGTGTAATTTCCTTCAATGTAACGCTAGATAGCGTTTCAATAACTCTGTTCAATTTACGTCTAGCTAAATCAAATTTATAAAAATCTTGTGCGTATTCTATCCATATCCTGAAATGCATTCTAAATTAACTTCTAATAACTCTTTCTCATTAACTTTCAAAGCTTTCCACCTAAAATTAATTTTTTACTTAGTTACTCTTAGTTCGTTACCAAAGTGATATTTGATGGAACAAATTAATTCTCTTTTTTAAAATAAGAACTCTCAATTACTTGATGCACAACTTCGTTCCGCTTATGAAACAATTAAAGAATTATTTTATTTTCTAAAAATTACATTGAATCCATATGGTATGTCGATGTCTATACTGTTCGATGATCTTTCTCCATCTCTCCTCTGTCTGCATAATACCTCGCTCATGCAGGTTTTAAGGTTTCTGGCTCAAGAACGGATCCAGGTGACGAAGCTTTCTGAGCCGCTCAATCGTTTGCGGCCCTCTCACTCTGCACATCACTAGAGCGTCAAGTGAACAGCATTTCGGTTTTGCGATGCAATGTCATTTAGCATCGAACACGGGACGAACTTTTGCATCAACACTATACTCGTCCACATTTGGTTTGCTGTAAATCCAAATTCACGAGAAAAATCACAAGGTGCAGTTGTTGCCTTGAAACGGACATAAATTAGGTCTTTTGCTCGTGCCGAAAGGTCAGGTAGTTAATTAACGTACTTCTGGAGGGACACAGTGGGCTATTGGCGATAGCCTGGAATCAATAACGAAGGAAAACATTCGAGGTCAACACCTCATTTTGAACCACGGTTATATGACGAAGTGAGCTGCCAACCCCTCTCTCAAATCTTCCCTATCACTCCAAATTGAGGACATTTGAGCCCAGGGTAGTTAAATGTGCACCAGCTCCCATGTACACGACGTCTTCGGCAGGATCGAGCTCTTATTCGTAACCCTCCGGTTGGTAATCCGCTACTCATCCAACTGGGATACTCGCGGTCCTGCTTTCATCTAAAACTGTCCCCCCATCAATCTGTGGGCCCCGTTGTCAGCTGAAATGACGGGTTCCCTCCCACACCTCATATACATTTCTCCCTTTTATACTGTTTATGTTTCAACAGAGATATTAGAATTTGTTTTGAAGCATTTTCCATAGTTTAATCCTAAAACGTACTCCATATAGGTTTATAAGAGTGACAAAGTGAGTACAACAAACAAGACATTTAGGTAAAAAAGTGTTGAATAAGAAAAAAAAACCTTTTGGTTCATAAACATAGTTACTAGTAATATACAGTTTTAATATCCGGAAAATCAAAATATTATTTGTCTGTGTACAATTCTACAATTGAAATTAAAAATCAAAGCAACTGATTAAAATAGAAAGAATTCAAACTTTAATAATACTTAATAGAAAAAGTATAAGTGTCCTCCTAGAGAAACAAACATGAGTAAATTATTTTACATTTTTCTTGGTATCATCGTGGAGAATGTTACATTTCAGGGATTTTTACATTTTAATTTGACATGCGAAAAAGTTATTTTCAACATCGTCGCAAGTTTTATGAATTTTTGAATCCCATTTTCCCTTTTGCGAACCCCCACCCCTGACTCACGGGCCCCGTTGACATGCCAACGGCAGAACCGCCTATGTGGGGCTCCTGGTCTAAGAATTAATTCATTTGTTACTTCGTTACGTCTTAGTTCATTACGAATGTGAGATACTTGATAGAACAACTTTTAATTTTATTTTAAAAAGAAGAATTGTCAATTAATCATCCACATTTAGTTTGTCGTAAGTTCAAATTTGCAACGTCGATGCCATTCATACAATAGATATGATACCTTTTTTTTCTTCACGTAAGAGAAATGTGCATATACGTATATTACCTCCCAAAAGCATAGTTTGATTGAATTCATCTCTTAAAGTACTCAACACCTTCCTCACTCCTTCTCCTCCCTGCAATATAAAAAGGCCTTTTTCTAAAAAGTATACTTTCAAATCAATCTTTTCACTAATAAAGTTTTATCAAATAAAATATGCGTAGTATATTGCGTAGCATATAAAATATGTATATTCAATTTTACGAAACACAAAATATGTAAGGACCAAAAAACAAGATATGTTTTACACTGATCTGTTTTCAAATTTTAGAATGCATTTGCTGTGCAGTGAGGTGTCTACTCAACTCCTCTCGAGATGGCGCTGCGACCAAGCTGTCGAGAGACCAGCAATGCGAGATTCGAAAAAGGCAGTTGGTATTCAAAACTTGATTAACAGGACTTGACTTTTTTGTTTCGTACACTTGTATCGATTAATGTTCCGAACTTAATTTTCAAATGCATTTTTATGTTACATCTTTTGTATATTCTTAAGTAAAGAATAAATTAAGTTAGTTATGTTAGATACCTCATTTGGTGATTTGAACACGTAACCTTCTGATACAAAAGGTTAATACCCTGCATGACCACTCTACACAAAAGTATGTGCTGTTTTTGTTATATTCACGGAATGCTCTGGCCAATTGCTATTTAACTTAGTTATATTCATAAGAACTTCATAAGTTAAAATTTTTTTCTCCCTATTATTGTCATAAGGGCTCGTAAAAATGACAAATGCCGAGGTTAAGGTCGAGACCGGTACCATAGAAACTGTTTCTAGAGTAGCAGTTAATTACCACTCACATGGAAAAGTAACATATCTGTCTGGTTCGTTCAGGTCGGAGGCAAATTTCGCGGTTGCTCAGATAACTAACGACGTAACAAAATACAACTATGGGCTAGCAACCATTGACACGGAAACCCTCAGTACCGTTGCCGATTTGATACTAAAACCGCCAGAAGAGAATAAATATCTAGCATTAAAAAATAGACTTATTCAGGAATTTTCAGATTCCCAGTCCCAACTAATTAGAAAGCTTTTGTCTGACCTTACTTTAGGAGATAAAAAAAAACATCCGTGTTACTTCGGCAAATGCGTGAACTAGCTCAGAGTTCAGTAACGGACGAATTTTTAAAAACCATTTTGCTAGAACGCTTGCCCCCCACCCATACTCAGGCAATATTATCAGCATCCTCTGCCGAATTAACCGAGTTGGCAACCCTGGCAGACAAAATCAATGAGATTAAAACTGAACCGACAGTTTACGCCATGACGCAACCTCTCGAATCTTCACAGAGCGAAAGAAACACAAATTCTGTCGAACTTGGGCTCGAGAATGTTTGGACTGCCAGCGTTCAAAAATATTTAAGCACACACGAACCGAATTAGGAAAATTTGACCTCCCTACAGTCAGATCCTCCCATATCCATTTAGATCTAACCTTTACCAGAATCTAATGGAAGAAATTATTGTTTAACTGTAATTGATAGAGCAACGCGTTGGCCAGAGGCATATCCGATGAACGACATCACAGCACAAGCCGTTGCTCGTACTCTCCTAGCAGAATGGATTGCGCGGTTTGGCTGCCCAGAGCGAATCACCTCTGACCAAGGCAGGCAATTCGAGTCTGAACTTTTTCGACAACTTGCTCAACTCATACGTGCCGAGAAGTATAGAACTTCGCCGTATCATCCACACAGCAACGGACTAATCGGAAAATTGGCACATACGTCTAAAATGTGCTCTTTAAGCCAAACGCACTGAAAAGTGGACTGAAGTGGTACCTGTGATCCTGTTGGGTTTTCGAGCTGCACTAAAAACAGATATCAACGTTTCCCCTGCAGAGCTGGTATTTGATTCTACGCTACGACTACCTGGCGAATTTTTCGATCATACAACTGTCATTAAAAGTCCTGAAGAAATAATTCAGCGACTCAGATACATTTTACACGACTTACAACCAGCACCTACTAGTTCTCATCATACAGTGAAACCGTTTGTTTCTCAAGACTTCAAACATGTACACATGTGTTTATACGCAAAGACGGATTGCGGAAAATATCGCGACCGCCATGTGATGGACCTTTTCCAGTCATTAAACGTTCTGCTAAGTACTTTAAACTACTTATCAAAGGTAAAACTGCGAACATTTCACTCGACAGATTGAAACCAGCCTTCGTAGTAGACAATGCACCCGCGACCCCACCAATAACAAAACCTCTGACTTTGATTGCACCGCGAAGCACGCGATCGGGCAGAACTGTCCGTTTACCAGATCGCTTTGCTAACTAACATCTTTTGTAATTTATCGTTGTTACTGGGAAGGGGGTACTGAGGTGCCTACTCAACTCCTCTCGAGATGGCGTTGCGACCAAGCTGTCGAGAGACCAGCGATGCGATATTCGAAAAAGGGAGTAGGTACTCGATACTTGGTTAACAGGACTTGACTTTTTTTTCGTGCACTTGTATCGATTCATGTTCCGAACTTAATTTTAAAATGCATTTTTATGTCACATATTTTGTATATTCTTAAGTAAAGAATAAATTGGGTTAGTTATGTTAGATACCTCATGCAGCTTTGGGGGTTATTTGATCTGAGTCGTGGAATTTTCCTATCACTGTAGGCTGAAATGTTCAGGATTCAGTCAGAGTGCAGTTTGTAGAAGAGTCTTTTTAACTAAAACATTTTCCCGACAAGGAAGAATTTATGTGGAAGAAAGAAAACATTTTGTGAGTTTGTTAGTTGGGTCGCCAATACAGTGGTCTCTAAAATGGACGATATAACATCGCTAGGGTTGAATAGAAAAATATAAGACAAATCTATCCAAAAATTTTTGAAGTGGTACTCTCTTTTTAGCTTTAATTTCCAAGCTCATACAGGGTTGAAACTGGTTTCAGACATTGTAATTCCATTTTAACAAAACATCGAATTAAGCTAGATATAGAATTCCGAGGCTGAGCGTATTAATTTCGAACTCAGAATTGCTAATCTTTGTCAAGAGTCACGAAGCACATACTTCAATTGACAACGTTCGTAAATTGTTTACAAGTTACTGAAAATAAATCTTATTTACATATATATCAAGAAGATTGTACTGTTATATAAATTAAATTTTATACATTTTTTATCCTAAGTATTATATTATGCCTATAACAAACATTGCAACTACAAAATAAACAATCCAAATACACACATAAATGACCTTTGGGTTTGGGTAAGACATAACGTTGCTAAGCCCTTAAGGACAATGAGCTCACTTTTCTGAGAAATGAACACATGATATCACAGGAAATAGACTCGTGTATGATTTGATGTTAAATAGTAGAAGTATCGGATAAGTAACTTCCAATTTCGATCTAGAACAGGCCATCAACCACTTACTGAGGTAAGACTGAAGATCCCTGACAAGCCATTTCCATTTTTGTCCAGCAAGATTTTGAACATCGACATATTGTATTTATCTCGATGGGACGACACAGAAGAGTCCCTACAATTGAACTCCATGTGGGTTCAGCAAGACATATAAACTCAAGTCCATAAATTAAAGATATTGCCAGCTCCGGCAAATAAAGGTTCACAAATAAAACAAACGTGACTTATTCATAAAGCCCATTTATTAAACAAAAGATAAAGAACAAAACAGATAGTGTATGTATGATACCATTCATAAAAACTACGATTTGTGCTCATGGAGCAATTACAAAAAATATCGACTTTCCAAAAATTAATATGACATGGTTGGTATGATGGTCAATATTTCATCGTCTGTCTCCCAGACGATGAAATACAGTCGATATAACGCCTAGGCATTCTGAGGATCAAATTACCAAGCTGATCTTGGGCAAGATCGCACCACTCAGCAAGCAATGATCTCCAAAGTTTGGGTACACATGTAGGAAGTGGTTGACGGGCTACAACTCGTCGGTCAAGCATGTCTCACACATACTCTATCGCATTCAAGTCAGGTGAGAATGCTAGCCATTCCATACGTGTGATATCCTCAGATTCAAGGCATTCGTTTACAATGTTTGCACTGTGAGGACGGGCATTGTCATGCATAAACACAAATTCTGCCCCCATGACACCCCTAAACAAACGTACATATTGTTCCAGAATGATGTCCCGATAAATTTGGCTTCTCATGGTTCCGATTTGAGCATGTAGATCTGTTCTGGAGCACAGTATAATTCCGCCCCAAACGAGCAATGCTGCACCACTGTAACTCACTGATCTGTCGCTCAATGATGTTGTCTTGGTGGTAGTGGGTACCTGGCGTTCTCCATATGAACGTCCGCCGTGAATCAGACTGCAAGCTAAACCTGGACTAGTCGGAAAACATCACACAAGCCCACTGTGACGATGTCCACATTGCATGTTCTCTACTCCAGGCTAACCGCTGGCGACAGTGAGTTGCCGTGAGCGTAACACATCTGACAGGCCTGTGAGCATATAGACCAACATGTCCCAAACGTCTGTAAACGGTTTGGCTTGAAATTGTTGTACCCGTGGCGGAAGATAGCTGAGGAGAAAGGTCGGATGATGTTCTCCGTCTGCTTCTTTTTGTAGTTACTGCTAATACCGGTCGTCATTCGGCGTTGTAACTCGGGGGAGACCGGCACTGTAATGTGTACTGACATTTTCATCATTTTGGAATCGTTGCAAAAGCCTAGAGATGACACTTTGTGCGATTCAAGTTCCCCTGAAACTACCGTCTGAGTACGCCCACATTCCAGGCGGCCGATAATTCTACCACGTAAAAAATCATAGACATGCGTCCTCTGTGCTATAATTATTCGGTTATGGCATTGAGCGACTTACAGAACGATTGTGAAAAATTTTACTTCCTTATATACACCTCTTTTACATTCTTGTCATTGGGACGTACTATCGGCGTCATCTGATGGCTTCCTGTGATTTTGATATTCTTCTTGAAGATGTGTGCGATAATTCTACAGGTAAAATTTTTACTTTAGATATCGATTTCCGTGTGATTCTGAATTATCCTTAATTTATAGACATGAGTGTATATGATGTTTACATCTCACTAAGATACCATAGAGCACCTCAAGCAATCACCAAGACAAGTACATTGGAAATTTTCAAGTCCTTTAGCATTTTAGAGTAAAACAGCAATAGAATTCACCAAGCATGGGATCATGCCAAAACAGAAATATTGTTCTGGCAAGTAGTCTGATGCTCTTACATTATCACATTTAATGTCATTCCAGTCGATTTGACCTTACCCCAATTGCCAGGCCCCAGATGATGGGTCGGCCCACAAACACCATCTTTGCACCTCTAGCCAGGGCTTTGTAAATGTCGTGGCCACTTCGAATGCCACTATCCATGTACACATCTCTGGAAGGAATCAGCCTATTCACCGCATCCACGACCTTAGGCAGAGCATCGATCTGTAAAGAAAAATATTTGTAACGTTTATTATGCTACAATTTACTGACCCAAGTTCTTGGAAAACATTCCTGGCATGTTTCTGTAACTTTAATGTGCTAATCGTGTGTTTTAGGTAGGTATTTAAATTATCGTTGCAATGGATCAACGTAACGGGATGTTGGCACATGGAAGTACGGGGAGTAGCACATAGAGAACGTATTAACCCTCCTTGTGGTTGTCTTGACGAGGTATCTTTCGTCATTTGCCAAACTGCCAAAATCCTGATCCATTCATCATAAGAAAACCGACAGTAACTTGATGATGAAATGTTTCGTCCTGATCAAGATTGGTGAAATATTGATGGACGATATATCTCGTCGAAACCACGGGAGTATTAAGATACATAAACTTATTTACGACACAGTAAAGCAATACTATGTTAGGGTAATGTTGACAGTAAGTGTATATTTAAACAGTATGAGTGGGGTGCTAGCTCCGGTGTGACCTCCTCATCTGGTTTGAAATGACGTGGAGTTGTCCTCTGATCATTCCCTTTAGGTTTAATTCCAGACCGTCGCCAATAACCCGTTCTATTGCTTCAGTGTTACATTAATTAACTATCAGATACTCTACCTACGCATCATGTTTTACTTCAGCCAGACGAATGGTTAAGTCCCAGCACGTTCAGTTAAAATAAACTTTGGTAGAAATTCGCTAGTTCCATAGAAGATGATATAAAGAAGTTGAAATCCGTAAAAGCAAAAATAAACTAGTAAGAATAAAAGTTAAATTAGCATTTCAGCGATCCTTAAACATTAAATGCGGTAATTGTAAAATTAATGGTATGTCGGTATTTTTAGTTACCGTCTCAGTGGAGCAACACAATGGACTATTGACGAGGGTCCCGGATAAATCCTCGAGGGAAATATTTGAGGACAACACATCGTAATTTTAAACAGCGATCAGATTACGAAATCACGCCTGAGCTGGCACCTCACCTTTAAGGTGCCTGCCTTGAATTCCAACACGCAACCCTTCGGTTGCTATTTTGTATTCTTCCAACAGGGTCCTCATTAAATAATGCATAACCTCGATTGTCAAGATCTTTCTCTTTTGTGCTCTTTCACGTGACGTAAGTGATGAATGAAACTGAATCAGCAAATCAGATCAGCCCATTTATGCCAGTGAGACGTTTTACCTAAATGGAGGGCCTTTATTTAATATAATTAGGCTGGCCTCTAGGTGTAGTTATTAGCATTGATGAGCTGGGAACCTGCCGCCTGATCGAATTATATTGGTAGTGGTTTGTAAGAACTTGGAGAGTTTACGCTAACGATTGAAGTCAAAGTTGCTGCTCGAATATCAAGCAAAATCGCTAACTAGCTGTAATGGTAATTGACAAAAAGCTAGCGAAAAAGAAAAATTGTAACACAATTCCTGAGAAAATGATATTAATGAAAATAAATGTGTTTCTGTAACGTACGTATTTAATGTGACACAGTTGCTCAAAGTGCAAAAGGTCGTATGTCTAAAAGCTGCATTTTTCAGGAGAGCAAAAAACAAATCGTTTTCCTTGACTTGACTTGATTTTTTTTTACGTTTGGTTGTAACTTATACTGGATTAGCTGGTGACATAAGAGATTTTACCACCTGGTGGAAATCCCCAAATGCCACAAATAGCAATAGCTAAAGAAAAAATTGAATTTTTGACGTACGACCTCTTGCACTTGGAGCGACGATATACGTGATGGATTTTCAGTAGACAGCGTATATTTTCTCAATATAGCCTCTTACAATCTTTACTGCGTGACTTCTTACTGGTTTTGAACTCTTTTAACTGCCCTCGTTTTCTTTCAACTAATAGTCATGATTAGATAAATGTGTGAAAACCTTAATCAAAATTCAAAGTAAAAAAACTGAAACACATTAGGAACAATGATTAATAATGATTTAAAAATCTGTTAGTTGACATTTTAGAGGGGAAAATGTCAACCCTAGTCAAAAGTGAAGCCCTAATTTCTCACCTGGGGATGGTGGGCATTTTGCTCCACTGAAATGACCCTTGACATAATCTTTAACCCTTCACGTGCTTTCGACAAGATATCTGTGCCCTGAAATCCGACTCATTTTGCTAATGACGAGATATCTCGTCATCAAGACATCGCCGATTTCTTGATGATGACGAGATAAAAATCTTTTTAGTTTATTTATACTGGAGAGAGAAATATCGTCCCTCAAGATCTGGCTATTTTTCTTCTAACGACGACACAACCGCAAGTCGTTACTACTTATTGTTTTGAGAGTATTTGGTATTGTTGGAATTAACGTCACACTGGAGCAACACCACGAACTATTGGTGGCGGTCCGGGGCCAACTCCCGAAGAGAAAGATCCGAGGACAACACCACGTCATTTTGAACCACGGTCAGTTGACGTGACACCACCAGAGCTGGAACCATCTCTTTAAACTTCCACACCAAGCCACCGTGATCATGTTTGATGGCATGACAAATTCAACGTGCACCAGCTCCCTTTGTACCCGACGATTTTTGGTTGGATTCGAACTTGAAACCATCCGGTTGTCAGTCCGTTGCTCCTCCCTCCGGGTGACCGTGGGTCCATTGTTTTGAAGGTGTATTCATTCTTACTATAATAGACGTGATTATTGATTCATTATGTGGGTTTTCGATGAAGAACAATGCTTACTACTCTGTAATCTCGTGGAACTTCCATTTTAAGGCATACATTTTCCATTTTTATATTTTAACCTTTAGGCTACGGACAGTGCAGCAGTTGTACCTTGAAAGTTATAAGAATCACGCCAATATAGAATTGCGCATGTTATATCTATAGCCGTAGTCAAAAGGTTAATGAAAATTTCTCGTGAGAGATAATAGTACACAAATCGCACTCCAATTTTGGCACATGAGTGAATAGAAATTCTTTAAGCTGGAGGTTTTCCTAATCGCGAGTTTAATCGCGATGCTTGTGACTGGGCTTACCGTAGCTGGAGCTCCGTCCATCTGCCTCCCACCGTGGTTGGAGACGAAAATGGCCGAGGCGCCAGATGAAATGGCTCGCACAGCGTCCTCACCTGGCGACAATGAACAAAAATAAATCATCGATTGAAAATCACATACATGATATCGTAACATGCACTCACTGGCAAAAGCTAAGCTCGAAAGGTAAAATGCGTAAAAAGCGACAAGTACAGATTTGATAAACACGAAATGCGGCAGGAAAGTAGCAAATAGATTTTAGCATGAAACAAAACAAAGAATTAAATACAAAGATGAAAACAAACAACAGTGATTTTCATAAATTATAAGATGAAGTCATATTGGAGTCATTAACACAAAATGTTTAAATCCAAAACAAATAAACAAAACCGACATTAATAAGGTATGTGCCCACCCTTCATCCTCATACAAAGTTTACAGCGTGTGACCATGCTTTCCGTGAGGTGATCAACCACCCCAGAGTCAAGTAATCGCCATTCCTCCTGAAGAGCAGTTTGCAACTCTGTGAGAGTAGCTGGGGGTGGGAACCGTGCAGACACAGCAGGGCCGAAGGCATCCCAAAGATTTTCATGGGATTAAGGTCTGGCGAGTACGCCAACCAAACCTACGCTCAATCCCCTCACTCTCCAGATAGTCGTCAACGATGTCAGCTTTATGGGGACGCGCATCATCATCCACTAAACCGAAAGAAGGACCAACTGCTGCAGTGTACACTCTCACAGTTGGTTTTAGGACTCATCTCAATACCGGACAGCCGTCACTGAACACCGCCTATAGATTTGCAGGTCGGTGCGATATTCCAACGAAATCCAGACCCACACCATGATGCTTCCACCTCGGAATGCGTGATGCTCGATGATGTTCAGGGGCCGATTGCGTGTGGCTTGTTTTCTCCAGACCCTTACACGTTTGTCATCTGGCTCCAGGGTAAACCTCGACTCATCCGTGAACGTAACGTTAGCCTAATCAGACAGTCCAATGCACATGTTGCCGACACCACTTCAATCATGACCCTCTGGATTGGACGGATAGAGGAACACAAACTCGTGGTATCCGAGCGTACAGTTCATTCATGTGTAGCATTCGGCGCACAGTAGTGGCAGATATCATCTTACCAATGGATACACCATAGATGTCAGTCGTGTAGAGGTCGCTCTTCTATTCCGCTTCGATACAACAGCAATATATAGATCTTCCGCGAATGTCGTACCTTGGGTGACCGGCCACAGGTCTTCGGACAACTGTTTGACTTGTTTGGAATTGTTTCCATATACGTAAAATGATGGAATGATGAACGCCGAATAAAAGAGCAACATCAGTGATTGATTTCACTGTTTCAAGGCGTACCACAGAACGCCAGTGCTCACTATATGCCATTCGTCTTAGTGAAGCCATAGAAATACATCTGTCTTGAAAACTAATCGTACGAAACACTTTTTACAGAACTTACATGCCTCCTCTAACCCTTCCCAATGCTTGCTTCTTATACGACTGTCTTTTTTGCATATTTATCTACACGAAACCATGATTGGCTGTTATATAACACATTTGCATACTTCCATTTACCTCTGCAGTAAATTGCAGCCTCTCAAATTCAGATTAGCATCTGGAAATTAACATTTTCCTCTCCGTGCCTAACTTTAGGCAGTGAGTGTTTTAAACGACAATTGCATTTATACACCAAGTTTTTGATGTAGGGATGCCTTTTTGTTCTGACATGATTACTAAATAAAGTCCTCCCCTGAAAGTAAAGAAGACGTTAATGGTATGTAGGTATTTTAATTAACATCGCACTGGAGACACATAAAGGGCTATTGGCGACCGGTCTGAGATCAACCCCCGAGGGAAAAAGTCCGAGGACAACTCCACGACATTTTCAACCACGGTCAGATGACGAGGTTAGACCGGAGTTGCCACTACATTCACCAAACTCCCACACTACGCCAACGTGAGAACATGATGGTCTTTGTTTGAATCTAGTTGCAAACTCGCATTCCTCTGGTTCCTAAGCCACTGCTCTACCAACCGAGCTACCACGGCCTCTTAAAAAGCAAGAAAGTAGAAAGTTAAGTTCATAGCTCTGATAGCGGATAATTAGTGACTCACTTTTATGCACGGAAAATAAGATTTGGATGCAATTAAAGTATGCATCAATGATTCAAGATATCCTGGATAAAAAGTACCAAGAAAAGAGAATTCAACCAGTTACCACAGTCCCAGCCTAAGCCATTCGGTGTATCGAATCGTAATTTTGCACCAGGTCAGATGACGAGACAACGTCTGTGAGCTGACAACCCACTCTCCAAACTTCCACGCCCACCCAACGTGAGGATTTTAAGCCACGACAAATTTAAGGTGCATCTGTTACCTCTACACCATACGCTTACAAACATACATGTCCTTACAAACACCAGGATTCAAACTAGGAACCTTCTGATCTATAGGCTAACACTTTAAAAACCATACCGGTTGGTCGGCACCAGGAAAAGAGAATATTAGCGGTATCGATTGGCCCTTAATCAAGGAAGAGCCAGACCCTTCAAACATAAAGGGGCATTTTCTATATTTGAGCAGAATGAGCAAAATTTATCCTATCTCCCTTTACACACCACAGGAGTAGAAGAATATTAACCGAAAGCAAACTAAAGATATAAAAGTTCGATATTCATCAGCAAGGCAATAAGATACTAGTTCCGGTTCCATGCAGGAAAATCTCATGAGCTAGATTAAACTTCCATATTGAAGAATAAAAATGGATTATGAGAGTCACACTCTAAGACAAAAAAAAAGTTTCACCTGGAAGGATTATACCGGTATACATGAAATTGGAGGAGTGGTACATCTGCGTTGGAGATGTAAATTTTTAATTCAGATTCAAAATTAGCATGTGCCATGCGCAGGGCAGCTCTCAAACACGCTGCATACCGGGCATAAAAGAACATCCAGTAGCGCAGCAAATTCATTTCGACTCATGCTGTTGTGTTGGTTACATAGTTTCTCATTGAGTTAAGCCTCGGAAAAACGTTCTCAAGCAATTTAAGAAACAACTGAAAGTTTGACAGAGGCCGAGTAATTGACCTCCAAGAAGGCGGATGGTCTAATCGACAGATTGCGCAACATATTGGTTGTAGTGATGTTACTGTTGCACGCTGTTGGCAACGGTGGATACAACAAGGCATGTGCCAGCGTCAACCGGGCTCAGGAAGGCCTATAGAAACCGGACTAAGAGAGGATCGACGTGTTGTAAGACATGCGTGTACTGATCCAACAGCCACTGTTGTAGACATTCAACGGGCAGTGGGAACTTCTCTCGAACATCCAATAAGTGATCGCACCTTTTTTCGGTGGCTTCACGACGTGGGACTAAACTCACGTAGACCGTTACGATGATTGCCTTTAACAGCATTGCATTGCCATTAAAGACTGGAATGGTGTCGTGCCAGAAGGAAATGGGGCGTCGAATGACATCGAGTGATCTTTACTGACGAATCCTGCTCTTGTGTTGGTGCAGATGACAATCAAATGTGAGCCATGTATAAAAAGCACTGTAAATGTGTGTTGAAATGCGTGCATCGTCGTTTGACTGCTGTAAATGATTGATTAGAAGTCAATATGCCTCAGATTGCCATTCGAGCAACTAATGGAGTTCGAAAGGGCCGCATGATCGGCATTCATGAGAGTGGACTTTCGTTTCGTAAAATTGCTAGTAAAATGTTGTTTGGCGATGATAAACTACATTTTAACGCAATTCCAATATGTGTCATGTGAGAGCATTTGTATTGTATAAATAAAATATTTGTCAACCGTCTGGTTTGTTTATTTTTAAAACCTTCAGTAAACGAAATCACATGAAGCAGAAATAAAAAAGAAATTGGTAAAAAAATTAAATCCTCTGAGCTTTGAAAGATTTCTGAGCAGCACGGATTTTATTCAACGTCCTTTCCTTAGAATAGAATTCTTTGAACAAAATAGAATATAATTCTTTGAATAAAATATAATAGAATCCTTTTGAATGGAATAGAATTCTTTGAATAAAATGTTATAGAATCCTTTTGAATAGAATAGAATATTTTGAAAATATTATGTTTTCCCGTTCTGTAGAATATAATAATATGGAAACATTATATATTCTACAGAATTATATTATATTATATAGTCTATATAATAATATGGAAAGATTATATATTCTACAGAATTATATTATTATATATTCTTTATAATAATATGGAAATATTGCATTCCTCCTTTCCTTAGAAAAGAATCCTTCTGAAAAATTATGTTGTCCAATTATGTAAAGTAAAATCATTTCACAAAATAGAGTATTGCTGTTTTATTAGAATTAAAACCTTTGAAAAGATTCTATTGGCACATACTTTATAGATTCTTTACGCTCATACTTTGTAGACTGTGTTGGCACGTATTTGCAGATTCTGTGGGTAAAATTATATGTCGGTTCTATTGCCACATACTTTGTAGACTCTATTGACGGGTATTTTGTAGATTTCATTGGCAGATGTTGAGAATGCGATTGTATCACGTGGATGTTGTTGAGGATGGAGCTTCTTTCTTTCACTCTCGGCGAGACCACGTGATCGTTCGAAAAGGAGTGTGATTAAAAATAAATTCTTTAGACTTCCTAATGGTACAGCTTCGGGGTATGAGCTTCCTCCTTATTCTAGAAACTCTAACTTATGTATTTCAGTCTAATATTACTATTTGTTGTGTAGTTGTACCGTTTGTACTGTTTGTTTCATCTATCAAATAAATCACAAAAAAACATTCTTGGAATCGATGATTCTTTTCAACACATACATTGTAGATCCTTCTTGTACATACTTTGTAAATTCTATGGCACATGCTGTCCTTTTGAAGTATTATTTTTTTCTTAGAATCGCCTGAAAAGATGTTATTGGTGAACGAGGTCAAAATCCAATCGACCACATGTTGCAAGATGGAATTATGAATTATGCGTGCGAGCCTCCTCAGAGGGTATAAGACACAGTATGAGAAATTTAAAAAAGGAATCAATTGTCCACCGTAACAATAAAAAGGATATAATGTTTGTACCACAAATGTCACAGAATAATTATGTTATATGTGAGAGATATGTAAAAGGGTTAATGACACACAGAGATATATGGATGCAATGAATTTATTTTACAAGTTGATATTGAAATATGTAGTATACTCCTACCTGTCAATATGCCTTTGGCGATGATTGGCAACTTTGTTATACTTTTCAGCCACGCAATGTCTTTGAAAGTTGCTGTCGGTGACTCGTAGGTTTGGTGGTGGTCAAAGTTCACAGGTTTGCTAGACAACACATAAGTAATCGAAATCAATACGTTGCATCAATAATTTCATGTATAAAAACATTCTATCTCCTATTTTCATAAAATTCCTTGAAGTAATTTGGCTCGATGTTTGTCGCACTGGAACAACAAAATGGGCTAGTGGCGACGATCAAACCTGAAAGGAAAGATCCGAGGATAACACCACGTGATTTTGATCTATGATCAGATGGCGAGGTGACGCCTGAGATGGCACCACTCTCTCCAAACTTCGCCACCACAACATGAGGAAATTAGAAGCCACGACAGATTTTACATGCACCAGCTCCCTTCATCGACGACCTTACTTTGGTTAGATTCAAACTCGCAACCCCCCGGTTGCCAGCAGGTTACTCTTCCAACCGGGCTACCGCGACCCTGTGACCAAATGAACCACGATCCATTCTATGCTATTCTACGAATTTATTTGGATTGAGGTGGTTAGTGTGTACTAAAGTGTAGAACACACGAGGCGTTTAGAGAAGCGCGACCTGGATTCCGCAATCTGGTAAGGGAATAGGTTTCTATTGCTTCTGTCACACGCGATAACACTGCTCATTCAATCGATCTCGATGAACTGAGACCCATCACTCTGCAATTTAAAAACCACATCACCTTGCCAACCAATTGTATTCTTAGATGCACGATGCGATTTGAACAGCGCGACCGTCATCCTGACTGGGAGCAAAACCGGATGAGGGTCGATTGATTTTAGGTTTCATGGCGCCATATTTGGTCAAGATGCGTCCAACGAGTGAGGAAAAAGAGCAAAAAGCGGTAGGTTAGGCGAGGGTGAAACAGAAGGGAGGACAGATCACTCAGTTACATCGGGGTTTCCATACCCATGCACACCCAAAGAATGTGTGCTCCTGCAGGCAGTAAAAAGTGCGAAACACGCGACCCGGGTTGCAACGAAAAGAAGTAGTTCAGCCAGGGTGGCACTTCACAAGTTGCTTCGTGTGACATCTACCTAAGGGATTATATTTGTTAATGCGCTCGTCGCGCGTTTGGGGCGCCGGCATAATAACCTTAGATCTGAATTGAGTTAAGTTTTCAAAGCCGTAATGAACACGAATATAAGTACCACCAACTCCTCACCGATCTCACCTACCTGGCATCAGTGTTCAAGATGTTTCGCCCGTCGCAGGTTATAGTGGCTGAGACGGGAGAGTCGGAAGTGAGGACGATTCCCTTGAAACCGTTCTTCTCCGCCCTCTGCACTATATCTCTGGTCGCGTTGCGGTTGGAGAAGATGTACACCTGCATCCACAGGTGGTAGGATGGGTTGTCCGAGTACCGCGCGACCTCCTCCAGGAGGGTGGTTGAGTAGCTACTCAAAATCATGATGGTCCTCATGGACGATATACCTGATGGTGGAAATGAATTGGTGAAATAAATGATCAGTGATATAAACGATAAATTAGATTGATGCCGAGGTTCGCCCCGTTTTCCGCGCCCGTGGCACGACATCGCAATACCCACGTGTTAGCAACTTCACACGTATAAAGTTTTTGATGTTGTGTGAAAGTTGCAATTTCAGCGAGTACTTGGGGGGGGGGAGTGTGTTATTGAGATTTGATTTTTAAGTTTTGGGAAGCATTGAAATTGTCAGAAAATAAGTATTTTCGACATAGTATGCTTTTTATTTCCGGAGAGGCAAGAATGGTTTGCAGACGCTAAAGAAGATGTATGTTGTGAAGTGTGAAGATGCCGTTGGCGATACAGCATACCGTACATGGTTAAGAAAGTTTCGTTATCTTGGATCAGTTCTTAAGCCAGAGACCTCAGAGCTTCTATGAGCGCGGAATGATGCAGCTAGCGAAGAGATGGAGAATAATCATCGAACATAACGGCACATACTATGTTGATTCAATGTTATACTTAGTGTTTACGCCCATTGGCACTTTCGCATCTGGAACTGAACTGAAGAAAATCTTTAGTACTGTACAACTATGAAATGTTCGCTGCCTTGTGATTTTTCTCCTGCTCCACTGCAATGCCATTTTGACATGTCCGTTTTTGTTAGTAAAATGAAATGTTTTTAAATTATACCGTCCGCTTTTCTTACTACTGACCACCATCGACGGAACACTTAGTAGATAAAATCACTTTTCGTCAATTAAAAAAAAACGGGACTGAATTTTTGCATAAACTTAATACATTCTGATGAAGAAGTTCAGAACTGGAACTGATCCACCAATTTACAACATGGGTAGTAGATACCCCAGTAAAGGCTGGACCACACGCATGCATCATGGGATAGACCAACAAAAGACACAAAACATCCTCACTTCACTCCTTGAATCTTTAAAAAAGATTCGACAGTCAACAAAATAAGTCCGAGTAGATAGATCAAATTTGTTTTAAAAAAGTCTGGATGAATTGGGAGTCATAAATATAAGCTACAAGCCACTGCGTGGCCAGCACGGAGTTGTCCATGACAGTTCTTTTCGTGGGGTCAGGTGGGACCGTTGCTCGCTGACGTACGGCAACCCCGGTGATTGCTACGTATTCGCATTTGGCTTGCTTCGCAAACGAACTTCAGCTGCCTCGAAGTTGCTAGTAATAAATGCCAATAAATTAGTTGAAAAATATTTTGGATTAAAATTAAAAAATAGAGCTGGACACATTAAACTTTACTGATACTGGAAACATTAAAAAGATAAAACAATAATTTTTGGAATGAGTCACTAATCCTTCCGACATGACACGTCACACGGGTTAAAATTGAAAAACTATTTATTTAAACAAAATCATATTTAAGGTATCGATCTGATGTAATATTTCCCGTAGATTTTAAATTCGTTGACATTTTCACTCTATCTTGAACTATCGCGAAGATAGAAAACCTCATCGTCTTTGCCCGTAATAAAGTTGAAATCGTTAGCAAGAAAGTTATTCTAATGAACAACTTAAATCAAAACTCGCTAGAGTCGGAAAACTTGGTATGGTTCCAAAGGCATAAAAACGAAAAATACTTGTGACGTCAGCGGTTTAAAATCGTAATATCCTCTCTTTTCTTCAATCGAGGTGGCTATGACGTATTATTCTCGAAATATGGACGAAAGGTGAAAAAAACTAATATATGAATTAAAATATGTTCTAGATAAATTTTAAAATTCTGACTGGATACAAAAATAACAAAAAATTCGGACTACCTGTGTGCTAAACTTCATTTTTGTAAGTGTCATAGATTCGTCAGGACACTGATAGCAGATCACAGACAAACACTTCATTTTATAATAGTAGACATCATTACCACCACGCCAGTTGTATCCATCGTCAAAATTGACATTTCTTCAAAAGCCTGTTTGAAGTTTCGATGTTCCGAGAAAAAATCCGAGTTACGAGTTAACCCCCTCCCATTTTCTCTCAGTTCCACTTAGAATCAAGATGATTCTTGGCCTTGTTATAGTTTAAAACATGAAATGGTGAGTTAAGAAACGCAGTGAGTGCAGATGGGTGCCTTTGGCGTGGTGGGTAAAAGTTATGTACCAGTGCTCACATTATTATATTTACAGAATATATTGTACCCGCAACTGTCTCCAGTTCTCCATTGGGATGAGCCACATTTTGTGCACCCACAGGGGACAGTCCGATCGGGAAATCCAACTTGAGGCCCAGAATCGTCGTTTCCAAATCGCCTTTAGACACGTCTCTCAGCATCCTGGGTAGAACCTTTATTCTTTACAAGAATGAATCCGTGAGAGAAAATAGTGCGTTACTAAAAATACCTTACATACTCCTTAAGCTGAATGTAAATAGGAAGAGCAAGACCTAAAAGGACAATCAGAGCGTTTTCGATACTCTTGCTGGCACACCTGTTGCGCCTAGAGTGAGGTTAAATTGAATTCTAATCTAAACTGTGTACCTATGTCTTTCTTAAAAACTTTCCCCACTATGGTTCTTTGGCAGTCACTAAGTTAAGCACAGCATTTATCTGTAATAAAAGAGTTCAGGGCAAATATTCTTAAATGATTCACCCTTCGAGTTGAATCAACAAGATATATCGTCCATCAAGACATTACCAAGATTGCTAATTGCGAAATATGTCGCCATCGAGATATTTCCGATTATTTTTATGACGACGAGATCAAGATCCGGTCAGCATTCATCTAATGACAAGATACCACAAGGAGGGTTAAAGACTTGCCAAATTGTCTCCAAATGTAGGGCTAAAGGGTCAACATTCCGGGAGGGTTGCAATCGTTTTCACATAACGTCCCAAATATGCTCTATGGGAGAGATATCAGGAGACCTAGCTGGCCACGGAAGTGTTGGGAAAGCTTGAAGACAATTAATAGCAATACGTGCGGCCAGGCATTGTCTTGTTGAAAAGTAAGTCTGGTTTCGCAAAAGAAACGGTAACATGACTGGTCGTAGAATGTCGTCTACGTACCGCTGTGCTGTAAGTGTGCCAGAAATGACTACCAAAGGGCTATCAAAGGAGATGACACCCCAGACTGGGGACGGCGAATCTTTTTAAAAAGTTGGTCAAATTGTGTTCTTTATTTTTTTAGTACTAGCTCGTGGGTCATTTGGAAAGAAAGAAGAGAGCATAGTAAAAAACTACTTTTTTTACTTTCAAATTTTTAATCCTTTAAAACGTTAACGATTCCTTTTCGTTTTACAACTTTTACTTTTACAAGTGAAGAGCAAAAAAATCGATATAAAAGGGGAAAAATCATGCCCAGTCTCCCTGCACTGTTTTTAATGAACAAGGAAAAGAAAACAACATACATATATATGAAATATAATATTTTAACTAGGGGGCCGGCCCCCTGCTTGCTAACGCTAACCAATCCCCGGAGGATTGCTTTACAATCCTCATTCGCTCGCATTAATGAAAAAATGTGTCCTAGCAGAAGGGATTGCTTACGAAATATGATATTCCAAAAAAATATGTTTTTCAAATATAAATTTGTTGCATTACAGAAAGGATATAGTATACAGTACTTCTGGAAACAAAATTCAAATGAAAACTTTGAGCTAATTTTGACTCGAAATGTGAGCACTGCTTCGGAAATTGAATGTCCATGTACATTTCTCCAGCATTCGAGCCAATCAAACTTTTTTATTTAGTTTGCTGTCGAAAGTTGTAGTACAAGCGTCTTGTCGAACTATAATTGTTGGCGCTGAAAAGAGCCTGTTTTTTAAATGGCCCTGTAAAGATCGTCCGCTTTCTTTGAATTATATTATAAACTACAAAAGCTCGACTAAAATTCTTTTTTTTCTCCAGTAAAATTTCATCCGATAACGCTATAAATTCAATTGCAGCGAGAGGCTTCGTGGCAAACAAACAATCGTACAATGATGCCCAAACACAATAACAAATAAC
The DNA here is from genome assembly GCA_947359465.1 of Metellina segmentata. Classification (NCBI taxonomy): domain Eukaryota; kingdom Metazoa; phylum Arthropoda; class Arachnida; order Araneae; family Tetragnathidae; genus Metellina; species Metellina segmentata. The sequence goes on from OX375881.1 coordinate 121,150,442, forward strand.
GTCTTTTTTGTATGCCACGTAAGAGAATTACATATATAGATAAATAATACAGTTACAGGTATGTATATGTACAGTAAAGTTAAAGTATATCTTATGAGAAATCTGTTGTTGTTATTGTCACATAATTTCTTAATATTAGGTTCATATTCAGGATTCATTACATTAACGCATATTGCAGTCAATTCATTTCCGAGTTCATTTCTTTTGGTAGACTTTATAAAATTGATCGAAGAAAACATTTTTTACATGAATATGTGGATCCAAACATCGTTAAAAGAGCATTAGCAATCTTCTTCATTGATATAAAATTATTTGGTAAAGAATCATACGTTTAATATACTGCTGTTTGTAAAAAATGCAACACCATGAAGGAGTCATCAGAATTAAATGAAATTTAATACACCAACGGCTTGTATTAGTACAAATAAATTAATAAATTTTCAAAGCAAGCAAAACAATATTAAGTGTCGAAAATAAGTATTTGGTGTAGCCACCACGCGCTGCAATAAGTGCTGCTATACGACGTGGCATGGAGTGAAACAGATGTTGAATGTCTGATTGTGAAAGATAATTCCATATTGTTTGTATGCGCACCCAAAGTTCGTCTTTTGAAGCTGTAGGACGCGGATCAAGAGCGAGACGCCGACCAACCAAATCCCACACGTGCTCAATAGGCGACATATCCGGCAAATACGCAGGCCAAGGAAGAAGTTGCCTATGTTGGGCTGAAAAGAAGTCTCTAACATACCTTGCAACATGTGGGCGTGCATTATCCTGTTAAAGATCGCTCCAGGGATGCCTTAAGGAAGGGAACGATTTCGGGCACTTCACGGACGTACCTGTTGCTATTCACATTACCCTCAATTCGTAGCAGATGAGATCATCCATGATACGAAATAGCACCCCAGACCATAACTGCGGGTGTTCGGCCACTATGACGTTCGATAACGCACTCTGGAAGACAGCTTTCACCGGTATAGCGTCTAACACGAATGCGGGAATTATGGTTCCACAAATTAAAGCGGGATTCGTCAGAAAAGACAACTTGTTGCCAATCAGCCCGCCAGGATCTGTGCTCATGAGCCCATTGCAGACGCAGCCGTCGATGGTTTGGGGTGAGGGGGATCCTGTAAAAGAGGAATACTTGCACGTAGTCCTTGATGCAGCAGACGTCGGCGAATTGACGAAGCCGACATTAGTACACCTGTAGAAGTAGATAAAAGTGCTGCCAACTGCCTGGAGGAAGCTGTACTGTCATTCACCGCCATGTGGACCAGTTGTCTATCATCGCGTGCTGACGTCACCTTCCGTCGTTCACTCCAAGTTTATCGTGTTGTCCGGTGCTCGTCGGTCTACTGCTTCCAAACTCGCATCACTGTGGAACTGTTCCGCTGCACTCGAGCGACCTGCTATTGCGCGATATGAAAATTCTCCTTCACGAAAGCCGATGATTCCCTCTTGTTCAAACTCCGTAAGTTGTTGAAATTTCACCCTATTTGGTCGTGGAGGCATACTTAGGTCTCACTAAACTTTCGCCACTAAAAAATAAAGATGCACTATTTTCAACGTCCCGCTACAGCCATCTATTTATACGTTTTTAGCATCCTTTACGTTTTTAGCATCACACCACGCATGCGTGGTTGCTCTAAAAATTTACAACATTGCATACCATCCTATAATTGACATTTGCTGCAAATTTCATTTCATTCGGATGATTCCTTCATGGTGTTGCATTTTTTACAAACAGCTGTGTATTATGTAATAAACTATTTAACTATTTATCCGTATATAACTATGTAAACTATATATTAAGCTTCATATACTATATATAATATATATATACTGTATATATTGATTTTAGCTCAAGCTAACACTGATGTACAAAATTACAAACTAAAACTGGTATTCTGATCAGAAAACTCCCATTAATTTTCTAAAGAAACATTTCGTTACATAGCAGAAAGAAAATCAAACTTGATCTCTATCTCTTAACGCGTGTAATTAGATCATCTCCTATCTATTTCTTTTTGATGGAGGGCATTTACAGTTACTTAGAACATCTACAATCATCGTTTAATTGATTTGAAAAGTAAGAACATAGTTTTCCCAACTTTTTTATCTCAATTCAAAGGCAATTTTTTTCAGCGAGAATAACAAGGTTGGTACTGAACTGAAACTAAAAAGTTATTATAACGAAATAGCAAAATTAAATTGCACGGAACACAATAGAGTGCTCACTATTATTACTAACTTATATCAAACATATCAGCAAAATAAAAAATAATCACTAATAGAAAAGGATGAACCTGGTGCGTTATCAATTTGTCTAAAGAAAGAACCCTTTTTGTAAGCCATCTCCATTCAGATGTTTGCAGTCCGTTTATCTACTTACAAAACACTCGTCACAGATATAAATCCAGGTTCAAAAACGTAGTATGATGGAAACGCAATCAAAAATTCACTAATATCGTCCAAATGGCAGTTGGTTAAATTAGGCTATATATTACGCTTATTACACTCATTGCCATGAAAATTTACGCAACAAGAAAAAGTCGTCAAAATGAAACGAAATTTTACACAAGCAAGTAATACTTTGATATAAGTAAATGATTAGAAAATTAAAGGAAAGGGATCATTTAGTGCAGAAAAAAGTACAAATGAAAGGAAGTTTCAGTTCTCTGTTGGACTCCCTGTAGCGCGAATGCACGATGCGATACGATCGGGCATTGAGGCATACAAGTTCCGTATGATGTCCTAATACATCTCGTTCCACAGTTGCTGTAAACGTACCTCTAGTTCGACGAAACTCGTAGGGTGTCCAACTTTCCGTCCCAAATGATCCCAGATAAGCTCGATTGGTGACAAATCTGGGGATCGAGTAGTCCAGGGAAGTTTGGTAATGTGGTGGTGGCAGTCTTGTGACATCCTTGCTGTGTGTGGCCGAGCATTGTCTTGTTGAAAAATGGCACCTGGGAGCCCTGTCATGAGTGGCATCACATGTGGCTGAATGATGTCATGGACGTGCTGTTGGGCTGTCATTGTGCCATGGATCAATATTAGGGTTCGTGAATCGTAAGCAATGGCACCCATACCATCACACCAGCTGTAGGAAAGGTGTGTCGCTGTAAAGCAAAGGCAGGATTGAGGCGTTCATCACGGGAATTCCACACACGAATACGATTGTCATCACTGCTGAAATTCAATCTAGATTCGTCGCTGAAGACGACCTGGTTCCATTCCGTTGCAGTCCAATCCCGTCGTGAGCGACACAACTCCAAACAAGGCGTCGGTGGGTGGGTGTCATTGGAAGCACACGTAATGGGCGCCGCGATACCAGAAATCCTTCAACCAGGCGCCTTGCGATGGATCGGGAAGACACAGAGGCCCGTAGTGAAGGTGCTGCCTGTGTCTGAATAGCAGCCAATGAGGCAGTTGGCTCAACGCGTGCGTTTCGTATGATGTGGCGTTCTTATGGACGACTGTTCTGTCGATGGCGTCCTGAGCCTGGTCGCCGAGTAAATGACGTCTCTTCTGTCTACTGGTCCCAACACCTCCTCACAGTAAAATCAGAACGACCTACTTGACGAGCTACTCGCCGAGCTGACCACCCAGCTTCCATCATCCCGATGATTCCTCCCCTTTCGAACTCTGACAGCTGCTCATGTTGTCTTCAATGGCGGCGTAACGGCATGTCTACCTCAGCGTTTCCTTTGCAAAAGATTAAGTGCACTCAAACAAACTCTGCTTACCTGTTTTATACTCCAAGGAGAACGAAGCTCAACGCCCTCTAGTGGCATTACGCAATGCGCAATCACGCTGCATTTATAATCATTTGCATATCTGGCCAACATGTACATTGATGCCAAGTTTCATTACGATCCCACAGTTATTTCTTGGTGCGCAAATTTGTATGGCAATGAGTGTATATATAGAGCATTTTATGCTACTTGAGGAGTCCAAAAGATGGAACCGTGCATATAAGCCTGGGTGACTGTAGAAATTTGGCTGTAAATGTGGCTGTAAAGGCGAGGGACTATCTTAAAGCAGAAAGGTCATTGAACTCCAGTAGGTGAGAGTAGTGACGACTCACTACAATACTTTTACAGGTGTCAAGCCGATTACGTCCAAAGTAAGTATCGATCTTGCTTAGGCTCCATGAGTCATGTCCAAGACAGAGGAACTTCACCCTAAGACAATACGGCCAATTTAACTTAGTTCTATAGCAGGTGAGTGAGTGAAGGTTAATGGAGTAAGCATCTCGGGGGTGGAATTAACAACTTATACAAAATAAAATTAGTAGGTAATAAGACAAGGAACATATTTAGTAGGTAATAAGGCAAGGAAAATAACTATTAGGTATTAATACAAGGACTACAGCGCATTTGCGCTCAAGTAGGGAGGATACAGTCACTTTTTAAAAAGAAGAAAAATGTTATCAGTTCGATGACGCAATCGGCAACGTGCCAAGAAAGTGTTGAAAGTTTAAGGCGTGATTGACTGTCAAACCAATCAAAAATTGTTCATTTCCCTTTCAACGCTCGCTAGTATACTCTATAACAAAAAACTCGGCGCACAAAGAAGGAATTGTCCAACAGTGATGCTGGGCTCGATCAATTTCAAGCTTTTACAACACTTCCTTGACCAGCTAGATCTCCTGATCTCTCTTCCATAGAGCAACTTTGGTACGTTATGGGAAGGCGACTGCAACCATCCCGGAATGTTGACCCCTTAGCCTGACAGTTGGAGACGACAAGAAATTCCACAGAACATCATCCGGGCACTTATTCAGTTTTTGCCACCCTGGGTGACGCATCCAGGCCAGAGGTGGACCCACGCCTTATTGACTACCTCCCTTTGTAGCGGTCTAACTCTGAAATAAATAATTCAACTGTTCTGAAATTTTAATCGTTTGTTTTTCTATGAATGTTCTCCTCAGCCACCCATTTTTATCTTACTCGGACAACTCCGTCTTGGTGCGCTGAATTTTTTGCTATAGAGTGTAGTTCTATTTGATATAGTTCTCATATAAGTATTGCAATTAGATGACACCTTTTCTGGGTCGCTAATAGAAATTTGACAGAAAATAATTTCACTTCCTAAATACTAAAGTACCTGTCGAAGGCGTCTTTGTTGTCTTTGTAAGTGTTTCGCCTTCCGGCAGCCCCCAGGAAGTAATTCCTGGCTTTAAGCGAGAGTCTGGCCGGAGCACATCGGTCATAGTCATCAACCGTCACCAGATCTAGTCTGAAATCGAAGAAAAAATTTCTAATACGGTTTGACAACATCAAGTGCAATGCCAACTCGCATTACCCTTCATGTATAATGTATTTTAAAATAATTTGTTTTAACTTTGAAATACATGTCTTTGGTTAAATTACAGTTCTATAGACGTAGCAATGATTCAGCTTTGTTGAATATTAAAATTTCACTTCCGCATTCATTGGAAAATATTTGCCTCAATAACCACTAAACATTTTTTTGATTAGCTGATTCGTATTGGCTTACCGACAAAAAGAGGAGTGGATCAATGTTTAACTCAACTTTCGATTGTATAAAGTTTTTCAAGCCATAATGTAACATACTCATTCTTATTTACCATTACCAAATGAGATAACCACTTTTAGAGTGTTTTTAATACTTTACATTATAATTGATATAGAAATTCTTAAGTATTCATACATAACATGTTTGCTTAGTAGCATGATGATCATCTAAAATAAGTATATTTTAACATCAGTGATTGTAATGGTTCAATAATTTTAATAGCATGATTAATTAGTAGTATTGAGCAAAATAAAAGTAATATTGCAATCACGAGATATGTTTGTTTTGACGTTGCAGTTATTATTTGAAAACAAATTATTGATTATTTAAAATAGTCTTTATGGACAAGAATCTGTTCTAAACATCTATAGTTAACAGCATTATACATCTACGGAATGTTAAAAGAAATAAAGATACACGTTTCTAAACGTTAAATACGTTTTTTTTTCCTTCATGAGAACAAAATAACGAAATTATGTAATAAAAAAACCTTGCATTAAAATAATACTTAGTTTTAATTAGAATCTTTTCTAAACCAAATAAATGGAGGAACATTTTTCTTAATTGCACCAGTTTAAAAGATAGTTACACTAAACCAACATTAAATTAATTAGGATCTACTGTAATTAGCACGCCAAATAACGGTTATTCGCGAGCGTTTCTTCCATAGGAGAATCCTACATTAAGCTCCATGCTATTTTATACATCTGAAATAGTTACGGATAAATAGAAAAATTAATTCAGACACATGCGATGAATTATGTTCGCGAAGGTGGAAAATAGTTATTTAGTGACAATTAGTGAATGAAAATTGTCTTTTTAGCGACAAGATTAGAATACAGGCAATATTACAAACTGTGTTGGTGCTTACGTTCTGGCTTTGAAAGATATGGATAAGGCTTATCTCAATTCCAATTCCTACCAAAAATTCCAATTCCTATACATCGGCTCTAATAAATCAATGTTTTTTATAAAACATCGACATCGATGTCGCATCACTACTTTTCAGAGCCTTCATCCTTGGCCACTTTGGTCTAAATGTATGTTGAATTTGCTGATTATAAAAATTATGCTACTTGGTTATTTTTTAAATTTTTATAACGGTACTTTTTCATTTAAAAATAAAACATCCACAACGTAAAAACATCGACAAGTATAAGCATTGATGTTACAAAAACATCGACTTCAATGCATCGATGTTAAAAACATAGATGTTTAAAAAAAAAAACATCGAACATCGACATCGATGTCGCATCCCTAATAAATACCTTACAAATAATTTATTTTACATTTTTCTTAAATTGAACATTTTTTTTAAGTTTACAGCATTGTAGAGATGTTGATACACCTCAACATATTATTGAGAATAAATTTTTACAACCATACTAAAATTTTCGAAAAAAAGCAAATAAATAAATTAATAATAACAGTAATCTATAAATTACAAATTGAGGTGATGTTTTTGAAGAAAACCACCACTGTGGCAAATCCCTTTCGCAAAGGGAGTTGTCCACTGAAACTAATTTTCCGTAGCAAAATTTTGAGTTACTAAACAAAAGATAATAAGAGTACAGCTAGATGCGTTTACTCCATCCCTTTTCCCAAGGCAGTTTTTCTTCTATAAAATTATGATTTTCAATGTTTTCATAATTGTAACACCTGTGTCCCTTTATCATTCTTCTATGCCCTTAGGGGAAGATGTCCCGTTGTTTTAGAACCACAGCTCTAGTGCATTTACATGAGAAGCGGAATAATTTATTGCAGAGAATACAAACACACAAAAGGAAGAAATCAAATTTTTCCGAGTCTCTTTGTTTTGAGTGAAAAAATGCGAAAGTAGAAAGTTGCATAAGCTTTAATTCAGATTTGTTTACAAACTCTTAAATATTTCAATCTTTAGTATTGCCAAAACATAATTTTGCTTAGAGGGAGATGACGAAAACCATTCTTTATACGTGCTTGTTTATTACTTGTCTTGTCTTAGAGTGGAATTATTGTTCAATATACTTTTTGTTGTTTGTGGAGTTGGTAGTATTCCTAAAACAATTTAGAATTCAATCATAATTTTAAAGTCTGGTATTTTACGCAGATAAATTTATTTGAAGTAACAGTAAATTATATATTTGTGGTATATCAGACGCGTCTAATTACTGTGGCACCTTTAAATGAAATTCTGTAAAACTATTTTTTAAAATAGTACGTTTGCAAATACACGCATTTTGCATATCGCACCCCGGCAAGAAAAGTGACACAACTCAAAATTGCAGAATATGAGAAACATCAACTTAAGGATACTATAAAAGTTATACTGAAATAATATAATCTTTTAAATTTTAGTTAAGTATTTATGGTGGTAACTTGTATTATATTCTATAGAATAGTAATATAACACACTGGGGCACCTCATACATATTTTTCAAAGGTATAACATCAACATTTTAATTTATTGACTTGTGTCACTTTTCTTTCCGGGGTGCGATATGTGAAAATATTTTCATCTTTTGAAAGGAACGAAAATATCACAAATGCCGTATGCAACATATAACAAAGACAAATACAAGGTATATATAACTACAATATAAAATAAAAAAAAAACCTCACAGATTACGTAATACAAGTATTTGAATTGAAATAATTAAAATGTATATTAACTTCCAATTAGGAATTATACAATTTAAAACATCTACTTGTATCAAAATTGCAACATACATTCTTTTTTTTAAAGTTTAACAAAAAACAATTTGCGTTTCTGGGGATGTTGAAACCACCCTTCACAATTATGAGAAGGGTTTTTAAATGAATATCTCTGGTATTCTTGGGAATACGTTTCATCAAATAAAGTATTACCTCACTTAGAGGGTTGGATAGTTGAATTAGCTTCGTATTGGAGCAACATAAAGGACTATTGTCCAGGATCAGTCCCAAAAGGAAAGATCCGAGGACAACATCTCGTAATTTTGGAACCATGATCATACAAGTTAACACCTGAAGTGGTACATCACTCTCCAAACTTCCACACTCCAACCAATGTGAGGACATATGAAACCTCAACAGATTTATCGTGCACCATCCGCTTTTGTATACAATTGTCTTTGGTTGGATTCGAACTCGCAGCCATCCGGATTTCAGTAAGCTACTCTTCCAATCGGGCTACCACGGTGCATCCACACCATAGAATCCTTTAGAAAGATTCTATTAGTCCATTGCTCGGAATGAAATCATTTGGTAGGACTTTATTGATATCGTTACCTCAAAATAGAATCCATTGGAAAAATTCCCTTGTCCTTTCTTCTGAATGGAAGCTTTTGGTAGTTTTCTGTCCTTTTCCTTAGGATATGGAAATGTTGTATTGATACTTTCCTTAGAATAGAATCCTTTGAAAATGCTCTACATATACTTTTCTCGGAATAGAGTCCTTTAAAAATTGTTTTTGAACCAAGACTATTCAAACTGGTTAGAAGTGATATTGGAAAGAATGCAGTTTTCTAGGCCGAATCATGCGTTTGAAACCTTTAGAGGTTGAAAGATTCAACCCGGCCCTTACAAAATAAAAATAGCTATTATGGTACAGATGTGAGTGATGCATTTGACGGTGTTTTCATGAAATTCCTATCACCTGGAATTGGAAGGACGGCTGCAATCATTTCCTGGTTCAATAATGTGTTCCAAGTGTCCGTTAATGTTTGGTCATCACCCCCGTGTCTAACGTGTGTAAACAGACAATTCGTTGACTCTATTTTGTGTTATCTTTCTTTCGAACCATCTTTTCGTTTCTGCTGACAGCGTCCTTTTCATTCTATTCAGTGTGCGATAGCAATTCCTTCGATGCTTCTTTTGTGATTATATTCTTCCGCCCACGTACTTTATTTGTAGGCCAGCAGTTGAGAAACGTCGCAACTCTGTCATTGACCCCCTCAGAGATGTCTTTTTAAAGCTAAATGGGTTTGTTAGTTTGGTTGAGAAACTTCGCTTCGTTTCCCGGTTCAATCATTGCGACTACCTGATAAATAAAATCGGGTAACTTGATACGAGGACACACACACAATCCGTAGTTGTGACTCGAATACTCGGTGCTGATGTTGGATTACGAAGTGAATGAAGCGGAATTAAGAAGTTAGAGCGATTGTTTTGTGTATAAATATCCAACAATTAATTGTTACGTTGGCGTGATATGGAAGTTTAGAGAGTAGGGTTCAAAAATACGGTTTGTTGCCCTCTGATAGTTACCTTCAAATTTGACCTCGGACCGTCGCCAATATCACGCAGTGTTGCTCCACCGTGATGTTAAAATACCTACCTACCTTCAAAAATAAATTCGCATCTCGAACAATTGAATTACATTTTAAAATTAAAATTGAAGGACAGTTTTATTGATTACAGACCTGTGGTTGCAGTTTATTTTAGCACCTTAGTAGGTAGGTATTTAATTAGTATCGCACTGGAACAACACTATTGACGACGGTCCAGGATCAATCGTAAGGGAAAGATCTGAGGACAACACCACTCAGTTTTGAACCACGGTGAGATGAGGAGGTAACTCCTGAGCTGGCACCCCACACGCGCGTACTGTTTAAATTTACACTTATTACCAATAGTATCCTAATATAATATGGCTTTACCGTTCCGTAAATAAATATTATATATCTTAATACTCCCGTGGTTTCGGCGAGGTCTCTCGACCATCACGATTTCACCCATTTTGATAAGGACGAGATATTTCGTCATCAAGATAATGTCGGTTTTCTTATGATGAGTGGATCCTGATTTTGTCAGTTTGGTCAATGACAAAATATACTTCGTCAAGACAACCACAAGGAGGGTTAATACGTTCTCTATGTGCTACTCCCCGTACTTCCTCGTGCCGTCGCCAATATCCCGTTGTGTTGCTCCATTGCGACGATAATTGAAGTACCTACCTTTTATACTTACGCCTAAGACATACACATAGCAACATTAAAGTTACAGGAACATTCCAGGAATGTCTTTTAAAAACTAATTACCGTCCATAAATTGCAAATAAAAATCGTAAAAAATATTTTCCTTTACAGATCGATGCTCTGCCTAAGGTCGTGGATGCTGTGAATAGGCATCATCTGGGGCCTAACAATTGGGGTATGTCAAATCTACTGGAATGACTTTAAATGTGGTAAGTAGGGCAACTGTTTTGTTGCAGTAAAAATGGGAAAAGTTGCATTTATGGAAATATAGTTGCATTTATTTTTTATACACTAAAATCTAAAATAAATTATTCGTAAAATTTTAAAAAATGAAACAATTTAATGTAATTTTAGTCGTGTACAACAGTATTATATTACATCATTAAACACAGAAGAACGTTGATGTTGTTGAATGGCCCATCTTGGCCGGTAATTTTGTTCACGCTGAAAATCTGCGCTCAAGAGACTACATTTTACCTGACATTGTTTCAGTAGCAAATACCGACTCGGTGGGGGGGGGATGATCATGTAGGGAAAGTGTAGCAATAACTGTCAGGTCATCATTCTTTTCCAATCGTTTTTTAAGATACACTTTAAAGTTGCAAGGATCTTCTTTAAAATCCATCCATCTGATATCTTCATACGCTGTCTTGATGTTAACGCTTTCGATACCAATTTTTCTACGAGACGAATAAAACATTCGTTGCTGCTTTTGATTTTCAGCAAACTTTTTGGCAGCTCTGTGTCACACAATGCTTTTATTACGCGACGCACTAAAATGCCGTCGTCACTGAAACCGCTTGCAATGTCCTTTACAGTGTAGGTGGTTGACGTAGTACAATGCTGACCGATACCACGTAGCCCAGGGTGAGTACTGGCTCCGGCTATTGGCCGATGGTCTGAAAAACGGCTTTTCGGAGCTTGTTTCGCACTGTGGCTGCCTTAACACAAGCGATGAGATTTCCAGATTTATGTAAAATCCGCGGCAATCGCGGATAAAGCACCTTGAGTGTGTTTCCAGCCGCAGTCATTTGATATGCAGTATCGGATAGCAGAAGCGCAAAATCCTTTCGCTCAACATTCAGAGATATCATAACGTCATCTACAAGGCGAACTACATATTGATGAGCGGCCCTCACATCTCAAACTCTGCAGTCAATTACGTAAATTTCCTCCTGAAACAGTGCCAACCAATATGTTATAGTACTTCTTGCCATTTGTTTCACTTTCGTCTGTTAGGACGAACACCTTCTCACCATGAACTTGTTTGATCCGCAATACTTCGGCCTTCGCAAAATCAGACCCACATGATAGAAGAGTTGATTGTGAGGGCAAAAAATGAAATATTAATTTATTATTAGTTAATTTTAAGTTAAACTTTAAAAAGTTGCAAATGGTTGCATTTATACAAAAAGTTGCATTTATGCAGAAAGTTGCATTTATGTTGCGGTTATAACTCATTCACAATACATCCCATGTAGGTGGAATTTTTGTTTTAGTGCTTTGCATGCAGCGTAGAACGTGTGAAAAAAAGTTGCATTTGTTGCAAAAAGTTGACCTAGTGATAAGGCAAGAGCATCAGACTACTTGCTAGAACAATATTTATGTTTGGGCATGATACTATGACAGTGGAAGTTGCCATCCAAACTTCCACACCACACGAAAGTGAGGACATTTGAGACCTCAAAAGATTTAACGTGCACCACCCTTTGTACTTGAATATCTTTGTTTGGATTCGAACACGCAAACATCAAGTTGTTAATACGTTACACTTCCAACCTTGCAACGGTGACCCTTGAAATTTTCGAAGGACTCCCCTTCTTCCACGCAATCATAAGTTACACCGGCCCAAAGTTAGCCCAACACCGTAGTATTTCAGCATCGCAGATGCCTTACCCGCTCACAGTGTTCATGCGCACTCAGTCCAAAGGTAATATGAGGTATGGACATCTTTTGTCAACACGACATATTTATATCTGCACTCTATAACAAAAAAAAATCGACGCACCTAAAAGGAGTTGTCCAATAGTTATGCCGAGCTCGATCCACTTGGAACGGTGCTGACTGTGGACGTGTAGTCTTTAGTGGCGAGTCCCGTTTTCAACTGTGTCATGACGACAATCGCAGACGTTTCTGGAGACGTCCAGGGCAGCGTGGGGATACTGCGCTTACTATCGCACGCCACATATACCCACAGCAGGGCGTTATTGTCTGGGGTGTCATCTCCTTTGGCAGTCATTTTAGGAGCACTTACAGCACAGCGGTACGTGGACAACATTCTACGAAAGGTTGTGTTCCTTTTGCGACACCCCGGACTTACTTTCCAGCAAGATAATTCCCGGCCGCTCATGCCACGTGTTGTTATCAATTGTCTTCAAGCTTTCCCAATACCTTCTTCTCCACCTAGGTCTCCTGATCTCTCTCCCATAGAGCACATTTGTGACGTTATGGGAAGGCGATCGCAACCATCCCGGATTGTTGACCCTATAGCCTGACAGTTGGAGAGGACAAGAAACTCCGTAGGACACCATCCGGGAACGTTTTCAGTCTATGCCACGCGGGGTGACGCATCCAGGCGATAGGTGGACCATCTGCGTATTGACTTCCTTCCTTTGTAAAGGTCTGACTTTGAAATAAATCATTCAATTGTTCTGAGAAATTTGAATCTTTTATTTTTCTATGTATGTACTTTATAACCACCCATTTTTATCGCAATAGGACAACATCTTCTTGGTGCGTCGATTTTTTGTTATAGAGTGTATTTATCTAGTGGATAAAATCCCTATTTCGTCCTATGAAATCATAAGACGAAACACTTGTACCGCTCGATATTTCATGCCTTCCCCAGTACTGTTCCGATTTTTAAAACGCATTCCCGTCTAAAGTGACCAATGTTGGATGGCAACAGCTTATAGTTGATTTGTATCGAATGGAATAGATATGCAGCTACGATGAATTAGGCAGTCGCCTTTTGAAAAGGTGTCAAACCATGTGAGAAGAAGGCTGGCATACTTTAAAGCTTGCCGTGACTGTTTTTTCCTAGGCAACGTTTTATTACTCTCACGTTTGGAATTGAACGACAGTTGGTAATTTTTTAAATTAACGGATTTTTTAAATTAAGTCATACAAGAGCAACACAACGGGATATTGACGACGGTCCGGGTTCAATCCCCTAGGGCAGTGTTTCACAAAGTGTGGTACGCGTACCCCCAGGGGTACGGGAAGAGTTTGATGGGGGTACACGTTGCACCGGAGTTTGATGGACTGATTATCTGATATTTCTCAAAGTCGTTATTATACATTGCAAGTTAATGAGTCCACTGATATTGTGAATTTTGCAAATCTTATGGCGTTTGCTAGAATTGAAAAAATTTATGCGAGAACAAAATTGATTGGAATAGCTGTGTTGGAATAAGCACAGATGGAGTAAAAAGTACGGTCGGAATTAATAAAGAACTCATTGCAAGAATTCAAAATGTTGCCCCTAATGTCATATTCACACATTGTTGCATACGCATAGAGGATTTGGCAACACGTAAGATGCCCGCTGATCTACAGAAAGCTCTGGGTGAAAGCGTGAAAATCTTTAACTACATTAAAAACCGTCCTTTAAATGCACGACTTTTTTCGCAAATATGAGAAGAAATGGGAAGTAGTGATACCCAGCTTCTTTATCATACCGATGTTCGTTGGTTATCTCGATGAAAAATTCTAAATCGATTGTTTGAAGTTAGACATGAACGTCAATGTTTTCTTAATAACAGATTTGAGTTGAGAAATTGTTTACATGACTGGAAATGGCTTTGTAAACTAGCATACTTAGCAGATATATTCTCTGTTTTAAATTGCCTCAACTTATCGTTACAAGACAAAGAAATTTCACTGTTTCACGTTTAAGATAAAGTGAACGCTGCCATCGGAAAACTAAAGTTATGGCAAAAGAGAATTGGTAATGGAGAAGTAGACTCATTTCCATCTCTTCATGAGTTTATAACATGTTCGACTACTAAAATTGATGTTGATACTCTGAAATGCATAACGCAGCATGTGGAGAGTTTGCAAGTGGGCTTGAAAAACGTTTTCCCTGATTTAACCAAAAATATTGAATGGATAAGTTATCCGTTGAACATTAACACAACATCCATGTCAGAAGATTTGTAATATGCGAAAGAAGATCAATTGATGGAATTGGCTTTAGACAGATTCTTGAAAATAAATATAAGGAGATTACTTTAACATCATTCTGGTTACAAATACAACTTGTGTATCCGGTTTTAACAGAAGAAGTTCTAAAATACATTCTGCCCTTTCCAACTTCTTATTTTATGAAGTTGCTTTTTCAGCATTTGTAGACATTAAGTCGAAAAAAAGGAACAGACTATTGGACGTGGAACCACATCTCAGATTAAAATTAACAACCAGGGAACCAAATTATGACGATTTGTTATCTCAGAACAAACCATTTCATCCTTCTCATTGATCCAAAGGAAATTTATTATTATTATAACTTTTATTTATATTTTATTATGAATAATTTTCTTTTCCTTTTCTTATTATTTTGTGTATGTCACAAATAAAGAAAAAAAACCCATTTTGATTGTTATTAAAATACATATATTTTTTTGACGAGGGGTACTCAACGTTACGAAAATTATAGAAGGGGTACACATTAGGGATGCGACATCGATGTCGATGTTTTTTTCAAAATCATCGATGTATTGGAGTCGATGTTTTTGTAACATCGATGGTTATACTTGTCGATGGTTTATTTTTAAATGAAAAAGTACCTTTTATAAAAATTTAAAAAAATAACCAAGTAGCATAATTTTCTTATTCAATTCAGCAAATTGAACATTCTTTTAGATCAAAGTGGCCAAGGGTGAAGGGTCTGAAAAGTAGGGATGCGACATCGATGTCGATGTTTATAAAACATTGATGTTTTATAAAAAAACATCGATGTATTGGAGCCGATGTCGCATCACTAGTTGCAAAAACCAATTTTAAGAAATGGGGAAAAAAGTTTAAATACACTGAATTTTATAAACATAGATTGTTTGGGGGCGATGTAATATCAGCATCGATGTATCAATTTTGAACATAGGTGTTTCAAAACATTGATGTTTTGCTGTCGATGTTGCAGCATCAATAGTTGCTTAGCCAGTTTTAAGAAATGGGAAAATAATTTAAACACACTGAATTTAAAAAAAATTGATGGTTTGGGGGCTATGCATTATCAAAATTGATGTTTTAATTTTTAAACATCAAAGTTTCAAAACATCAATGTTTTGCAAACGATGTAGCATCACTAGTTGCTAAACCAGTTTTAAGAAATGGGGGTAAAAAAAGTTTAAATACACTGAATGTTAAAAACATCGATGTTTTTGGGTCGATGTATTATCAACATCGATGTTTTACTTTTGAACATCGATGTTTCAAAACATCGATGTTTTGCTGTCGATGTCGCATCCCTAGTACACATATGTCAAAAGTTTGGAAAACACCGCCCTAGGGGAAAGATTCGAGGACAGCATCACGTAATTATGAACCACTGTCAGATGACGAGGCAACACCTGAGCTGGCACCCCACTCTCCAAACTTCCACACCAACCCAACGTGAGGACTTTCGGTCACTACAGATTTCAGGTGCCCCAGCCACCCTTACACCATACACTTACAAATATCCATGCCCAGACCCGGATCCGAACCAGGAACCTTTCGATCTATGGGCTAACACCTTAACCACCAGACCGGTTGGTCGGCGACACTGAAGGATCCAATTGGAACGTGAACCTGCGCTGAAAACTTCAATCGAAGAAGCGATTTGCTGACGTTTCCACCAACCACTCCTCTGGTTTAGATAATACACTCATTCAACCTACGTGACTATTAGGCCCGGTGGCGTATTTTGAATCCCTGGCGCTCCCAGCACAAAACGGAAACACGTCATATAAGTTGCTGCGCAGACGCGTCCGCGCAAACACAGCTAGCCGAAACACGACCCTCGCTCGTATTGAGAGCTGTGTAATGGCCGTTTTATCTAAAAATTAATAATTGTTGGGTTTACATTTGTTTTTGCAAATGAAAAATTTATTAAATAAAGCCATAATGAACTACTGTGCGTGTAGCATAACTCCATATAAACCAACACGTGTATCTGAAATTTGAAGAGAAGTAGGATTACATATTACACACTCAACGCATTTTCACACAAAACAATTTTCATATAGCTTACTTCTTATTTACTTGGGCATTAAAAAGTTTGAATAAACTATTTGTTTCTGTCTTTCACACACAAAAAATATTAACAGTTGGAATTAACTTAAAGATTTGTGTGAAAAAGTTCACGGTGAGTTCTGTCGACAAAGTACCTTCAGAGCCAAAATGTTTAAAAGCACTTATTTGTTTTTACTTTTGGCAGTAAAAAGTTAGTTCTTTTTGCTTTCACTTTTTCACCAAGAAAAACATCAATAGTTCTAATTTACTAAAAGATAAATGGAAATTCCATGTTGAAATTCATCGAAAAAGCTGCACACACATTTTCACACAGCTTTTTTTTAAATGCTTACTTCTTTTTAATTTTGACATTAAGCAGTTCGAATTAATTATGACTTTTACTTTTTCACCAAGGAAACCCATTAGTAATTCAAATTTACTAAAAGAGGAGTGGGAAAAGTCCACGGTGAAACCCATATACAAACATGCATACACATTTTCTCACAAAACTTATTTAAAAATGCTTACTTCTTTTTACTTTTGAGATGAAAATGTTCGTTTTTATTAATGGTTTCACTTTTTTACAAAGAAAAAACATTAACACTTGAATTTCACTAAATGATGAGTGTCAAAATGTTCACGGTGAGCTGGGTTAACAAAGTACTTTCAGAGCTAATTTTTTTAAAATCTTCATTCATGTTTCTTTTTGCACTTATAAATTCGTATCTGTGTTTACTTTGAATTATGTACCAAGAAATAAGTTTAATTGTAGGAAATAACCAAAAGTTACATGAAGAAACTACACAGTGAACTGCTTCGACAAAGTTGAACAGACACATTCATACCTCAAATTTTTATAAATATTTTCATCCATAGTATTTTTGTATCAATAAGTCTCTTTTATTGCGTACTTTGTTTTACATACCTTGGAAATAGTTTATTAATTAGAATTAACACAAAGGTTCATGGAAACATGTCAGAATAAGCTGTCTTCATGATGTTAACACAACATGTTAGGAAAGCACACAAAACATTCAAAAAGTGCTAATTTCTTGATTTATTTTGCTTGGACAGGTTGCAAATGATAAATACTTTCTGTTTTTCACAAAGAAAACTTAGAAAGTTGGAATTATGTAAAAAATACATGAAACAAATTCACGGTGAAATGCATCGACAAAGCTGAACACACATTCAGACCTAGAATTTTTATTAATTGCTTTTTTCAAAATATTTTTGCATCAATAAGTTGATTTTATTGTGTTCTTTCTTTTGTATATTTTGTAAATAGTTTATTACATATAATTAGTATAAAGTTTCAAGGAAACATGTCAAAAGCAGGTGCTTTCATAATGTTAACCCTCTGAATACTTAACCGCCTCAATCCGCCTCAAAGAGATTCTTCGACTGAGTCCCGCTGAGGCGCTTTTCGGGTTAGTTTACTTGCATAGTAGGGAAGCAGATAGTTAGGCGATGGATCTCTTGCAGTTCCTTCGGGGAGAGGTTCGAGGTCAAAGGTAATCCATTGACATTTGACAGTGATGTAGTGAAGTTGCTTGGGGATAGTTTTAATGGCCAACATCGACAAAGAGCTGCGGTGCCTTTTGCATTTGGAGAAGTCATTCAAAGTTTGGAAGTACCGATTCTAAAAAAATTCTTTCACACTTCTATTTTCAAATTGGTGGATTTTTCCACTAGTAAGAATGATAGAAAAAATTATAAAACCAACATTTATAACATAAATTTTTTGAAAATACGTGTTTTCTAGAACATATTTCTGAAAACGGTATAAATTTACCTAACTCCTAATATCTGAAATAATTTTTCTGTAGTAAGAGTATGTCCTGAATATTCATCAGCATGCTACTCAGACTTTAGCAAATATAACAATTTATGAATACTTTTGTCTTGCATTCTTTGTGAGAAATGTATATTTCCTTTAACGACACAATTCAATAGGCTCAATACATTATGAAAAAAATCTTAATACTTATTTTTCAAAAAGCCGACCAACCCTGTATAGTGGTTAAGGTGTTAGTCTCTAGATCGGAAGGTTCCTGTTTCGAATCCGGGTCCGGGCATGGTTGTTTGTAAGCGTATGGTGTAGAGGCGGCTGGTGAACCTTAAATCTGTCATGGCCGAAAGTCCTCACGTTGGGTTGGTGTGGAAGTTTGGAGAGTGGGGTGCCAGCTCAGGTGTTGCCTCGTCATCTGACCGTAACTCAAAATTACGAGGTGTTGTCCTCGTATATTTTCCTTAAGGGATGGATCCCGGACCGTCGTCAATAACCCGTTATGTTGCTCTAGTACGACGTTAACTAAAATTACCATTACCATTACCGCTTTCATAATATTTTGAACTAAATACAACTACTGTCAATCCTTACGACACATATTGGAAATTGTTCTTGAAGGGAAAGTACTTGTTATTTAGGTTGTTCTTTTTCTTGCTGCCAATATTTTAATTCACTTTAAAAATCACAGTTTTAGGATTCTATAATAGATAAGAGGAATACATTAACAAACCATCATATTTTTTTTATCAAGTGAGGTTAATATCGCTAGTCTCTAATATTTTTTTTACCTACCTTTAGTATTCGCATTAAAGTGAAGTTCCCAGTTGATTTTAGAAAATCATTTTGGTTACTGTAAATAATAAATTTCTATATGAATATTTACTCCCCATAAACATTGATAATGTCATCGGTCATGCGTCAAAAGATGATTCAAAACTAGAAGTAAAACTTTTCTCGCTCTCTCCATCGCAATAAAATTTCAGCTGTAGCGCAAATCCTCAGATATGACCAGTAACAAAAACAGACTAACATCTATTATTAACTTGCTAAAACTGTAAATTATAATTTTAATATATATCTTTGATAACTAATCTATTATGTTTTAAAATTTTTCCTTTCCTAATTCTTGTTTAGAAAGCCATGCAATTAAAAAACCCTTCTAACTTTTTAAATTCTTGTACGTTTTTAAACTCCGTGGTCACTGGTATTTTGAACTCTGGTATTTTATAAGATCTTACTGAATTGATAGGCTTGTCTATGGCCTTTGTAGGATCTTTTCTAACAGCATCAACTTTGACTGCATCCCTCTTCATCACCTGACGCCCAAGACTTTATTATACCGCTAAAGGTTTTTTTGTTGACTATCGCATTCTGAACTTAAAACTTGGCTATCTAAGGATAAAGAGCTTTTGGCCTAAGAACATAGAGAATGCACTCGTCTGTCTAAATCTATTATTAAAAGATTGTTTACAATCAAGCTTGTAAGAATAAATTATTGGAATATTTCTCTCGTATAATTTTAGACTAATTATATATAAATAAAACATCGTTCCATTCTACCATTTTGTTTTGACAGTGAAGAGTTAAGGCTTCATTTAGATTAAAGAGATTAAAGGAACTTGAATGCTGCAATTTTAATGTTCAATATACTCAGAAAATAAAATATTTCTCAATCTTTAATAGATTTTCTTAAGTTAATCAGATAAAAATCAGCCAGTACAAAATTTGTAATTTGCAGAGTAAAATGTTAAAAGTTATTGAAAAAATCTGCATCGAATAGAGATTATCAACATTTATTACTTGTAAAAGTCTAAAGTCTAGTTAAAGTGAAAGTCAAAATTTATGGAAACAGTTGAAACCTACTATTTAGGTCAATAATTATTAGATATGATATTGCAAACAATAAGCGGATTTAATATCTGTAAACTACTACTCAATATATATCACTGAAAGTCTGCTACTTTGATTTGTCTCTGTACGATAATTTTTTATATCACGAAGGCTTATTAGACCGATTGAAACTAGAGCAAACAATTCAAAAGTATCAAACGTAAGTGGTAAGTACGTCCAACTTGCGTGCAATTTGTACTGCAGCTCGCCGCACACGTTTCTCCGGTCTGAAGTACTTTGTTTTCAGAAATAAATGGAATATAAATAATAATTAATAAATGATTGTATACAGTAACGTTTATTTTGTTTCAAAATATATTTTTGTACGCCAAGTAAGCGAAATAAACACGTTTTCTTCGACAGTTAACCATCGCGAATTGCACAAAATGAGCATTTGCGTCAATTCACTGCTATGTGTGCATACTTGGGCTTTCGCACAGTAGCGGAGCCGCACGTTCAAAAAATGAATGTGTGCACCGGGCCTTACACTGTATTACCCGGAAGCTATACTATAGTGCGGCACTTACGAGACGGAAGTCTACATTGGGTCAGTTGGGTTTTGGAGAGGTATGAAAGACGTGAAAGGTTGCAGATGGCTTCATGATTTCTCAATTAATTATGGAATTTTCATTCGCTGAAAACTTATTATCTTATAACAGTCCATTTAAGACGTCAAAAGAAATTACGAGACGTTAGGTAGGTATTTTAGGTTTCGTCATACTGGAGTCACAAAACGGGCTACTGACGATGGTTCGGGATCAAACACGAAGGGAAAGATCCCATGAGAATGCCTCGTTATTTTGAACCACGTTCAGTTGACGAGGTCACACCTGAGCTGGCACCCACTCTCCAAACTTCCACACCACTCCAACGTGATGACATTGTGTGGGGGGCACGACGGATTTAAAGTGTACTATCCCCGTTGTACACAAAGATCTTTGGTTGGACTTGAACTCGCAAACCTCCTGTTGCTAACCCATTACTCTTCCTACCGGGCTTCCACTGGCCGATTTTCTGCTGCTGGTGTAACTTAAGAGAAACAATTAAGCAATTCGTTTTTAAATAATGTTCCACTATATATCAAGCTTAAATCTGATAACAAATCATGTCCCTTATAGCTGTATAAATGCGCTAAAACAAATTATTTAAAGAAAATAAGCGTATTACACTGACTGTGCTCTTGTGATCAATCAAGACTGCTTCTATTCTTGATAGAAAAAAGTTCTCAAAAGTAAACACAATACGTCAAACGATTTTTTTCGAATTCTTTTAAGTTATAGAGATCCTCTGTGACCTATTTTCAGCCATATTCCTTTACCCTCTTGCTTAGAGATGAACTTTCACATTATTTATCATCCCATTTTTAAAAATAGGTTGGATAAAAATTTCGTGAGACTCGTAGGTCTTATTTTAGCTTATGTGTTGATCAGCTCAGGTGTTGATTTCTTAAGTATTTGAGAAATAACTGATGTTGGATCAGGTTTTATCCATGCGTCTATAGAAAACAGTACTCGTAAGATGAAGAACCGTATTCATAGAATCAATGAGTTGTAGCGGATAGATTGATCTCATGCCCGTAGATCAGTTACGGCCCTCCGAATAAGTTTACCCAAACCGTAGACCAGGTAAGTCATTCAAAATAATTTTAAACGTACCCACAGAATAGATACTACCAATCAAAGACGATGGATTTCCGAAACAATTCGATGGTTGTAAACTTTGGTACTTAGAAATGCTATTGTGGTTAACTTCTCAACCAGTGCACTTACAATGCAGTGATATATAAAGTTGTGTAAACTGTATACATCTTACAGTTCTTTTTAGGCTACAAAGTTACACTATCTATCACTAGAAAAGTTGTTTCAACATTGGTGACCCGGACTTGAATATGAACAAGCACATTTTTAGAAAAAAAAGCATGATGATACTTCTGAGACTAATAAAAGATGCCTCCATTAGCACTCCGCACACACTTCGGTGGAAAGAGCACGCCGAACATTTGAACTGTCGATGCCAAAAACTTTCAACAATTGCATTGAGCAATAAGATAACAGACACCACTTCTGCTGTTGTTCACTATGATTTGCCACTAAGACTTCATATTTCCAGCACACACTCTGCTGTTCAGACAACATGGGGCAGTCAAACTATCTGACTCATTTGCTGCTTCAATCCTCATAAGAAGGAAACCCTTTATCTCTAATACAGCTATCATAGTCCCCTGCAATTGCGAATTCATTAACTAACTAGTATGAAATAAAGACACTGCTAAATTCTGAAAGAGGAGTATTATGGTGAATTGAGCCAACACTACAAAAATGAACTAACAGTGTAGTAGTGACTACAGTAGCGTAACCTATTTCCACTATGAGGTACTTTTGGATAGAAAAAGTTGTACATGTTTCTTTATATATGAGCTCTTTTATATAAAACCAAGTGAGCATCTCAACATTAAACTGAGTTAGAAAGCAATGTTTATAGATGCCAAAAACTAAGATTTGACATTATTCCTCTACGACTTGTGAAGCGGTGAAAGCCTGCTCTTCTAAGAAAGGATCACGTTTCTTGATTGTGATTCTTATTTGGATGGTAAGGACAGATGCCTAGGTATACAAGAAAAAGCTGCAGCTCATGGGAAATTAAATGATCTCATTATCCATCTTCTTCGGCTTGGAAAAAAAATAGTGACTCTGGTGTGTGTCACAAGAAATGAAAGTTGATATTCGTTGCAAGGTTCCAGATCTGGCAGATCTTGATCAAAGAGATATCTCTACATTGGAAGAAAACTGATCATATCTTGATTTAGTTATCATAAAAATATTGACAATACGGCTTTCTACCCACATACCAATAATGCCACTCTCCACTTTATCAAAAATTTTGATATTATTACAGAAAGGTCAAGGAGGAAGAGGAGGAGATGGAGTGACTTCAACTCTCCAAAGCAAGTTTATCCGCCAATTCATTACCTTGAATGTCCATATGAGAAGGGATACACTGAAAATGGATATCATGATTTATGGAGATCAATTTAAGCTTCAGCAGGATAGAGATATTAATCTTCTACAAGCATCCAGTAATAAAGGTGGTGGTGGGAGTTGCGGCTATCAGATAAAATCAATATGTCGCCATAATCCTTCGCAGAGAGAATAGCCTCGAGTCCCAGGCCTATTGTAATCAATTCGCTTCTGAAAACCGAACAGAAATTTGGAAAACGACGACAAAAAGTCAAATTGCCTCGAGGAGTCTCAATAAAAATGCCACTACCTGCAAGCTCGTATATTCTACTGCCGTCAGTATAGATCTTAATGGCATTTCTATGTATGTGATTTAAATTTTCCAAGCTCAGTTGCGTAATGTGTTCAGACCGAGTCTTTCTTGTTGATTTCAGAGTTTAAGCTAAAGTGGACCTTAGAGAGTCCCTCTGCAGGATTCAAGCAACATAGCAATGAGTGAGGCTCCAGAACAACAAGCTCGTTCAGACGTTGAAACTAATTACGTACTTCTTCCTTTTCGGGTTTATGAGCGATGGCCCATAACTATGTTGACCTAGTTGAGGTCTATTTGCAGAGTACGCAAAGAAAGAATACCTATTTAGTTTCAGCGTCTGAACGAGCTTGGACTTGGACACCGCAGGTGTCCCCCTTACCCCCCATCCATAGGACAGGTAAAAGTGGTTTTTTGTGGACACGCTGCGGAAAAGTGGTTTGGTTTAAACCGTGAAGGCACTCTTTCTATGGTTTCATGGTCAGAACTTCTCATAATGAGGTTTCCCGTTATGCACTACATTATGTATACTGTAATAATACAAAGTTACATACAAAAAAAGACAAATTAGTTCAGTCGTGGTCAAGATACTCTTGGATCCGGATATGTAGAGGCAGATGAACAGTTTATTGGATGAGGTAGTCTATGTTGTCTGAAAGGAAACTCATGACTGATATTATCTTTGACTGGGCTTGATCGTTGCTGGCTGTGTTTTTTGCCCATGCCGCATAATTAACATCTGATGGCTGCGTGAGATGATGAGAACACGTTAGAGGGCATTTGAAGATGTAATGATTGGGCGTTCCTGTTTGTCCACAGGTGCAGTTGCTAGAATTTGCCACATTGAATCGGCTCAAGTAGCTGGGGAAGGGTCCATGGCCTGTGAAATATGACGTGAGGTAGGGACCATACGGCTCTTTTCTGGGGTTGACTTTTGGGAAAAAAGTGAAGGTTCTCCTTCCTGTTGTTCCTGTTTCCCATTCCTCCTGCCATCTTTGCATGGCTGCCTTTTTCATTGAGCTCTTCACGTGACATTTTGGTAGTTTGGCGGAGACCTTGAAATCCGTTTCGCCCATTGCTGCTTCCTTGGCTAGCTGGTCAGCCCTTTCATTTCCAATTATGCCAATATGTGCTTTGACCCAGTTAATGAACGTGTTGTGGATATTATCCTGTAGTAGTGTTCTTATTTTTTGGGCAATGGAATTTTTGGTTTGAAATTGTTGTAGGGTTTTGACTGTGGAGAGGCTGTCTGTGAGAATATTGCATTTATCGTAGCTTTGGTGCTGGCTGTTCTGGGGACGCACCTGTTTTTGAAGTTTGGAAATGTCTGAGAAGCCGTAAACCCAGCTGTTTGCTTTTCCAAAGTTGGACGCCTTCAATTACAGAAGCTGGAATATGGATATGAAGGTTCTCTTGATAGACCGAGGGTTCTGAGACTATGTTTCTGGAGAAACTACCCAACTGTTGGATAGTGCAAGTGAAACAGAGAAACAAGCTTTCCGACGAATGAAAGAACGATCGTATGCAACCATTTACCAAAAGGTGTCGAGCGGCAGTTTCTTACATTAATATCGCACCCTACTGATGGACGAGAAGCATGGAACAGTCTGAAAACTAATTTTGAACCCACATCTAGAGCAAGACTTGCAAGTTTAATAGACGAATTCTACGAGTTGAATTTTAAAGAAGATACAAAAACAATTGGCATTTTCTGTAAAAGAATTCAGAAAAAGTTGCTTATCCAAGAAGCTGGATTTGAAATGTCGGAATACTTGGTGTATTTTCAATTGATACGCAAATTACCTGCTGAGTATGACAACTTAGTACAATTATTATACCGGTTAGACAACAAGCAGTTTAACTTGAATTACATCGAATGACAACTGATAAGTGAATCTGGAAGATTCGGACAGAAAAAGGAAGGACAAGGGACTCGATGTGGATCCACAACTGGTCAATACTCCTTCATATTGTTTGTCTTAATGTTTTATATAAATATTTCATTGTTCTTTTTGAGAGTTATTTGTATCTTTCTATAAATGTAGAGTATACAATACTTTTACATTCATGTGCACTCTATAGACGATTGGTCAAAAAACTTGCCAGTTAAAAAGTCATAAAAATAATTTTCGAAAAAATATGAAAAATTCAATGTATACTTTACATAATCTAAATAAACAAGTTAGAAGAGAAAAAGTTAATTTTTTTAACTATTTTACTACAGTCGTCTTTAATGGGTTACGTATTTTAAATTGATATGTTCACATGTCAAAAAAGGAGTGTTGAGTTTCTAAAGGTATTTATTAGAAGCAGCTCAAAAGAATAAAAATCGCTCCAAGGGATAACATCATTTCGTCAAATTACTTAAAATGATTCTAATTTTTAAATACCCTTAAAACTTCTTATTTTTACATCTTATAATTAAAAACTTAATCTTTGTTTCAATGTTTCACTTTCGAACATTCTGCCGCAACATCGTACTAAACAATGAAACGTACCGTTAAAACTCATTGAATACAGAAATTCTTGTAAAAACTGCACACCTTAAAAATATGTAATTTAGGTTTGAATAAACACAAATTAAAATTATTAATGTGTGAAACAATTACTGCTGAGTTCTTAAATTATCAAAAAGTGATACAAACTTTTTTCTTCCGTGCCCTTGAAAATGTGAGTAAACCTCTTTGACTCCTTAAAAATTTCGCGAAAACTCCTTAAAAATGTCAAAAAACTCTCCTTAATTTCAAATTATGTATCGATCCTGCAATACCGATCACAAATGATTCCGATAAAATAAACGCAAAGGATGCCTAAGGAGTGATAAAGATGTACAGCAGGGCGAAATCTTACGAAAAATTTTCTTTTCCTGGCAGCGCGATTGAGTCTTAGCGGTTGCACAGTAGAGTTTTCCTGTGAATTGTCACCACTCTTTCCAATTCAGGCACTCTAGTCACACCTGACACCACGAAAATAACTGTCACGGGAAACGCCTTGCTGGCCACGCAATGACTATTATCTGTATCAATAAAAGTGATGAGGATTTGGTGTGACTACAGTTTTAAGTGTTTACATGCAAAGGGACCGAGTCTTCATAGAGCTTTCGCTTTCTTAGTGACTTCGATGAGATCTATCCAATTCTGCAAACAACTAGATACCTCGTCATCAGAGTTCGATTGTTTGATGACGAGAAACCACAATTTGGTCATCTATTTTCTAGTGAAACAGACAGGACACATGGGTGGAGTTGCTGTCGTAGTATCTCTGAAGGTTAAATCTCAAGGGATTACGAATCGATTTAGCTGATTGGGTCATTGTTGCGCATACCGGTGCTTTTGATCACGGTGGATAATATCACTTTAACTAATTAATAATGTAGGATTTTTACTTTTCCCCACAAACACATGACAGATCTCGAAACCGACCAACCGATAAAAATAACATAAAGCTGGACACACATCTTCCGACTATTTCATTATAAGATCGATGGATCTGGTCAGCTTTCTACTAATTACAGTGATCGTGGTTTTTTTAGAAAAGATGAGACATCTTGCTCAACAAGATGTATTCAATTTTTACTATCAACGAGATACCCTGTCGAGACCATCCTCCAGAAGGGTTTAAAGGAACAGCTTGCTATCATCGAAGACCTTTTTTACTTCTTGAAGGAAGTAGAACTTAAAATTGCATCGATGTCTCTGCAAATTGTTTGAAATGAAATCTGCGATTCAGTCTACTTTTTTTTAAAGTTATTCTGAAATTTCTATCTAAATTCTTAACTTTACTTTTTACCTCGTAACTCCGGAGAGTTAGTTTCATTTTACTAATCCGTCTAAGGCAGTTCCTTCAAATACTTAGTATATTGCTCATAGTATATACTCCTGAAAACAAATACCTTTGATTCTGTCCCCCGCGATGTGAGTTAGTATTCGTGATTATGTTAGCGCATTTTCGAATTTCATATTGTAGTTTATTAAATTTAAGTAATTAGATAAAGCGCCTTCTGTTTTTATACCAAAACGCTGAGTAAAATAATGTTATATGGGATTTCTCTGCTTTTATTTGTACTTATTGCTTTTATTTGCACTCAGATGCGCTCTTTACTCTTATGGTATTTTTTCTGCGACTTCGCTGAACATTCTATGGAGCTGAATTATATTGACTGAAATACGGTAGTAGCTTCAAGGGATATAAATTCAAAGCGGATGCTATCTTTCCCCGAAGGTATTTCTATTTGTGGAGGTTTCGGATGTAACACGAATTTATGGAAATCACTGCGTTTTCGATAGGTTCAGGATTTAGTTGGTAACATAAACTTGAAAAAGACGCATTCTTTTTCTGTACAGATAACACCGTTTCAAGGTGTACATATACACTAGAAGATATTTTTTAATTTTGACTTTAAAAATCCAGTTTTTTTACTATAGGTAATTGATGCATTCTTAAAATAATTTCAGGAAGAAATATCAGATTGTACAAATAATTAATTATCTAATTAAGATATAATTAGAAAAATAGCATGCTTTTTGAAATCTGAAATTATAATTAGTTCAGAAAGACGATTCTTGTTGGAAATGATTCCAAATATTATTCTTTATGTTGTGAACCTTCATCAAGTTGCCAGAAGAAATACTTTTTTTTTTTAAAATTTTTTTAATCAAGGTAACGTAAAAAAATCAATATTTTTTCAGGAATTTCAGCAGTTAAAAATCAATTGAAAATACATTTCTAGACGAAATACTCTGATTGAGGTTCAAAACATTCATTGTATTATATAGATCATGATGATGCAAAAGTAATTATAATAAGTAATTCCATGGTAAAGTTATGTTTTGAACAAAGCAAATCCTATTGCAAAAACGCAGTTCTACAGAAATCGAGTTTAAAGTTTGGGAAACATGTCTGTTCTGAGTGACAGTACCTAACGAAAAACCTTGTAACTACGTAGAAAACTATTTATCAAGATCTCGGTATCGTTTAAAAGCTAAGAAATTGGTAAATTTTAATTAACGTCGTACTAGAGCAACACAACGGGCTATTGAAGACGGTCCGGGATCAGTTCCCAAAGATCTGAGGACAACACCTAGTAATTTTGAACCACAGTCAGATGATGAGACAACATCTAAGTTACTAAGAAATTAGAAAATCTTTTGAATAAATAAAACAAATATTGATATTCTGGGGTGGAGTTTCGTAATTTAGAGTATTCATACTCCTTAAAGGAAATGATAAAAACCTGATGACTGGTAGGTACGTATTTTAATTGACGTCGCACTGGTGTCACATAAAAGGCTATTGGCGACTGTCACAGTCCGGGATCCAATTCTAAGGGAAAAATCCGAGAACAACACCACGTCATTCGGAACCACGGGCAGATGACGAGGTTAACATCTGAGCTGGTTAACCCCTCTCCAAACTCCCATGCCACGCAAACGTAAGCACCATCCCCTTTTGTACGCGACGGTCTTTGGTTGGATTCCAAATCGCAATTCTCCGGTTGCCAATCCGTTACTCTTCTAACCGGGATACCGAAGCCTTAAAAAACTTGATGAAAACTAGCAGTCACGTATTTAAAGCTCCAAAAAGGGAGTCATAAGTATGGAAAGATCATGATAATGATTTATATATCTATTTCTGTCAAACAAAATGTCCACCATCATAAGGCCCTGAGAGATGAGCTCCATTCCCTTTTCAATGACCAGGCTTTCCACTCATTGAATGAACTGCCATTTGATGGTTATTTAACCCTAATTGTCTTGATGGCACGTTGCGACAAGAAATTAGAATTTGGGTGCTCAATTGAATAGGAAAATAGTCCCTTATGCAAATTTATTCACGTTATTTTATGGATTACGTTATTTCCTCTCGAATGCTATCTTTGAATTTGATTAACTCTTTAAATTGTTTGAATTCAGATAGGTGGTTCGATTTTTTCGCGGCTCTATATTATTTTTATTCAAATATTGTATTATTTTGTATTATTTTTTATTAATACGTAACCTAATACGTGACGCCATGACCATTTCAATTCTTATTTCCCGAACTCATAATTTATTTTTACAGGTATGCCTACGAACAAACTCGTGCTTAGTATCGGTGGAAATATATTTCAGTTTACGTGAAAACTCGTAGTGAGGGGTCTTGGAAATACGCTCTCAAACAAGAGTAAACTTGTACTGGGTGATCTTGAAAATACTCTCAACTTAGAGTGAACTTGTACTGAATGTTCTTGAAAATACTTTCAACTAAGAGTTAACTTGTCGTGAGTGTTCTCGAAAAAAATCTCAACTAAGACCTAACGTTTGGTGAGAGTTGACTAAGTACCAGACGGAATACCTCGGTTGATATATTTCGATACCATTTCACACTTAAGTTATTAATAGTTCTAACATAACTATGTAAACATAATCCATTTAAAATCAATGTTTCACGCAGAAGCCCGGCATGTGATAAGCTATTTCCTTTTAATCCAATGATTTAATGAATTTCTAAATTCGAACAAAAGGAAAAAATTAAGTATTTTCTGATCTTTAAAATAATCAGAAGAAAAAAAAAACGCTTTCCAATTTCACTTGAGTAAAAAAAAGATATTTGAAGTGCATTTCTTTCTCTTCAAATATGCTTGGAAGTTCATTTCCCTTTTAAGTGCTGCTATTTGAAAGTTTCATAAAGTTACGACACCTGTCAACTGTGAATTACCATGTCTGCGAAAGACAATAATCATCCAAGTGCACCAAGCACAAATAATAAATAAATGTTAAAGAGTGTTTTGATTGGCTGTCTTATTCCTCCTGTCACCTTTCAGGAAGCTTCATTTGTTTTCTACTCCACCAAACTTTATATCTTTCTGCGTAAAGAGGTTCGAGGTGGTCTTGGCTGTCTTACAAGGAATTAGTTGTCTTTCCATTAAACCTCTTGGCCGTTGTTTTGACGAGATGTCATTAGCAAAACTGACCCGATCTTGATGGAAGAAATGCCTCTTCACTTTAAAATACTGGCCAGATCTTCATCTCGTCGTCGTAAAAAACTACAGTATCTTGATGATTAGATATCACCTCACCAACAAAATTGACTCAATCTTGATGAACAAGTCGTCCCAATCTTGAGGAATCTTGTCTCCTCATCAACAAACTAATCAGATCTTGATGGACGAGATATCACGTCGAAACCATCCGGAAGGTTAAGAATGTTTTGTAAGGGACAGTGTTAAATCTATCATACATTCTAAAGGGCGTTGTGTGAGCGCGGGGAGTGTTGTCTCCCACAGACCATAGAGGGCGCTGTGTTAGCGCGTGGGTGACATCAGGGGTGTCAGTTCAGAGGTTTTGCCGTTAGATCTAGAGGTTTCAATTCGCTTCAGAGACAAGAACAGAGGTACAAAATGCTCAGAGGTAAAACAGAGGTTTGGAAAAAAGAACAGAGGTTTATGTAGAGGTCTGAGGTATAATTGCCATTAATACGTTGTTTTAAAACAAACTTAGGGGATTTTTGATGTTTTGAGTCGTCAACACTGGCTTGCTGGTTTTCCAGAAGTGATTATGATTAACAGAGATTAACCTAGCTTCAGAGTGACGCAGTGGCCATTTCTACTCCGTGTTGCACAAAGGTCAAGAGGAAGAATTGCAGAATCGAGGTAGGCTTAGTGGAATCACCATAAATGACATAGAGAGAGTCTCCTTTATACAACGGCTTAGAATGCTAATCGATTGAATGAATGAACATGGCGTCAGAGTATAAACGTTATCAAGTGAACAGTTGAATGTCGTCGCTATTAAACGTCGCTGTAAAGAATTCACTGTTCAACTAGTCAAAGAAGTACGTAGTGGGCTATCAGATAATGTTGGTGTGCTGCTTCATTTGTCTACTCTACATCCCAATAATACTGTGAGAAAAGTGAAGTGTAACATTGTTCCACTTGCTGCATAATTCGTAGGTGTGTGTGAAAATCTGGATAAGTGCCGGTGATAGTGGGATCGGTTACCATTGATCTCAGAAGTGTCAGTTGAGAAATTTATCAGGCAGAGCCTTGCCAAATTCTGGACATCAATAGATAAACTGCTGGAGAACTACAATTTTCACAGCTCTGTAAGTATGCATTGAACTTAATGAGTTTGCCATTTTCTAATGCAACTGTCGAGATAATGTTTTCTCAACTGAGTAATGTAAAAACTAAACTCAGAAACTCGTTACAGCTGAAGACGACTGAGTCAATCATGATGGTTAGGTATGGACTAAAATTTAGAGGTGAAAGCTGTGTAGACTTTAATCCTAGTAAACAAATAATGATGAAATTTAATTCCTATGCAAAATATGGCACGAAGTCCGAAGATGCAACCGAGGGTGAAAGAAGTAAGGATGAAATATGTGAGATTTTTAAATTATCTGGTGGGCATATTCTTTTCAGTACTCAACAAATGTATGAATATGCACTGCACAATGGAACAAAGATAATAATAATAAATAATGTACACAACACAGAATAGTTATTCGTCCAATAACGGATTTTGCTTAAAACGTGTATGTTAGTAAGAACAGGGCTGCATAGACGGGAGACTAATACTTGTAAAAAAAGTCTGTTAGTCCTTTTTTGGCATCTTTATCAAAAGCTTATTAAAGTTGTAAGAAAAAATAAAGCAAACGCATATGAATCTTAATTCAGCAGCACGCAGCGGTAAAAACAAGAAAAGCACAATGCGCTTATAAATAAATGTCATATGTGTGCTTAGCACATGGCACATATAAAAATATCGATATATATCGGCGTCGTTTAAAATATCGTTGATAATATCGCGCAATTAGATGTGTCGATACATCCCAGATCTGTAAATCAGAAATTTTCTAGAGGTTTACGACTGCAAAACAGAGGCTCTTTGTTTTGAAAATCTGGCACCATTGGGTGTCATTCAGGCTTCAGATATGGAAGAGAGAGGTGCTTTCTTAGACGTAATGGAAACGAGGCTTCCTTAGCCCCAACGAGAACCAGGCTTCCTTAGCTTTAATGAAAGTGGTCCATCCACAACCTTATTAAGTTTTTTGTCAATAAATATTGTTTTTTCTTACAACGAACCGTGTTAGTTAAAATACAGACCACTATAGATCTTTCGGAACAACAGTCGGAATGAAAGGAAATCCAGTAATAATCCGGTAATACAATGTTGATGAGACGGATGAGTCGCAATTTCCCAGCCAACCTGAAACAAAACGTGCTTGCCGGGTCACCAAGGAAACACGGAGGATTGAGTTATCGTTAAGGAGCCTTTTCTGCTGACTGACCCTGGTGTCTTTCAGTTGGTCTAATTAGGAGCTGTACTCGCGCGGAATGAATCGTTTGGTTTCCGCGGAAAAAGTTCGTAAGTACTCACTTCCGACTCACTCTAAACACAGTTTTACTTTCTCCGGATGAAGACCGGTACTTCAAGTGATCAATGGCGGTTTCTCGCATCCCCATTTTATTCGTTCTTCAGGCCGCATTCCTCCTTTATGTCTGCACTGGCTTCCTGAACCCGAAGTACACTCGCGATCTTTTCTTACCAGATGTGTCTTTTGTAAACACAGAAGTCTCGCTCCCTGGAT
The DNA here is from genome assembly GCA_947359465.1 of Metellina segmentata. Taxonomy (NCBI): domain Eukaryota; kingdom Metazoa; phylum Arthropoda; class Arachnida; order Araneae; family Tetragnathidae; genus Metellina; species Metellina segmentata. Next base: position 121,183,655 of record OX375881.1, read on the forward strand.
GCCACGCGATTTCTGTGTTTCCATCCCATTCATTTTTCTAAATCTCTATATTTTCTCGTATGTGAATTGTTTTATTCATATCCTCCTTTCATCTTCATCGTGTCGTTATTCGAAGCGCTCTAGCGTCACATAAAAGTGAAGCTAAACTATAGGACTCCTTCAAGCATCGTCAACTAGTATCAACCTCTCCTATAATCACAGGGGCCGTGCTAGATGTAAATTAGAAGATTGTTTTTTAAATTTTGACTTCAAAAATCCAATTTGTTTACTACAGGTAATTGGTGTATTCTTAAAATCATTTTAGAGATAAAAATTCAGACTGTGCAAATAATTAATTATCTAATTAAGATATAATTAGCAAATTAGCATGTTTATGAAGCGTGGTATTTCAAATTCTAATTTGTCCAGAAAGACGATTCTTGTTTAAAATTATTCCCAATAATATTCTTCATGTTGTGAACCTCTTTCAAGTTGTTAGAAAAAATAGAGTTTTTTTTACAATTTGTTAATGAAGAAACGTTAAAAAATCAACGTTTTTTTCAGGAATTTCAATATTTAAATACAAAACAAAAATTCCATTTTTTGACTAAATTCTATGATTGAAATTCAAAATTTGCATTGTATTATATAGAGCATAATGATGCAAAAATAACTCCAATAGGTAAATGCATTGCGGAGTTATCACGTTTTGAACAAAGCATCCTATCGCAAAAACGCAGTTCTTTAGAAATCGAGTTTAAAGTTCTGGAAACACGTCTGTTCATGGTGACAGTACGTAACGAAAGCCCGTGTAAATAAAAACCTATTTCGAATATTTGCACCATCTTGCTATCGTTTGAAAGCTAAGAAATTGAACCATATTTTGAATTAATAAAAATATTGATATTACTAGGGGGCCCGCCCCCTGCTCGCTAACGCTCGCCAACCCCCGGAGGATTGCTTCGCAATTCTCATTGGTTCGCTGCGCGAACCTATGCTCGCTTCGCTCGCATCAATGAAGACACGTGTCCTAGCAGAGGGGATTGATTACAAAATATATTCCAAAAAAATATTTTTCAAATCTAAATTTGTTGTATTACATAAAAGATATATACAGTACCTCTGGAATCAGAATTTAGATGAAAACTTTGAGCAAATTTTTACTTGCAATGTGAGCGCTGCTTTGGAAACTGAATACCCAGCATGTTGTTTGTGTGTACATTTCCCCAGTACTCGAGCCACCCATACACTTTTTGACTGAGTTTGTTGTCGAAAGTTGTAGTGCACGCGTCTTGTTGTACTATAATTGTTAGCCTTGAGAAGGACCGTTTTTTAAATAGCCCTGAAAAGATCCTCCGCGTTCTTAGATTTCTATTACGAACCGCAACAGCTCGTATAAAATTCATTTTTTTTCAATAAAATTTCATCCGATAACGCTATAGATTCAAATGACTCGTGAGGCTCCTAGTAAACAAACAATCGCACAATGTTGCCAAAACGCGGTAACAAATAACGTCTTTTTTGCGTGCCACGTAAGAGAAATATATATATAGATTGTCAATTTTCGTGATTTCTAGTATATACATACACCTAAACAATCGGAGGGTTGCGAGTTTGAATCCAACCGAAGACCGTCGTGTGCAGAAGGTTTTAGTATGCACGTTAAATATGATTTTTGGTGGAAAATGAAGCGTGGGGATCCAACTCAGATGTGACCTCGTCATCTGAGCCTGGTTCATAATTACATGGTGTTGTTCTCGAATAATTCCCTTTGGGGGTTGATCCCTTGCCTTAAACAATAGCCCATTGCCGTTGGTTATATTAACTAACTTACCTACTTACCGTCTGCTTTTCTCGTTCGTGATAGATTTGCATAACTTTGTGTTTAGCGCAGCTTGGTCTATTCTAAGGCGTTTGTGTTGTAAATCCAAACACCAATCAACTTTAATGCAAAGCTACAGAGAAATAGTTTGGGTAGGCGTTATTTGGTACACCTAACCAACCATCGCTTTTACTTACTTTACTTTACATTATTTCTCTACTTTTCTATTTCCTCTATTCTCCGATCTGCAAGTAGTAACACTGTAATTCAAACTGTCTACCCAATCATAATTATGAGCCGATGTGTTTTTAGAACTGGAAGTGAATGTATTTACTAAAAAAGCTTCAACCATTGTCTGGTTTGATTTATTTAAGGTATTCATTTTAATCCTCTCACTAAGGTTTGTATTGACGACGCTTTACCCGAACATAGTCTAGGTATTTACCATGACACGGTAGCGCAAATTTTTGAATCTAATGTTCTTCGTGTTGGAACTAGGTTAAGCTCTGCTATATACTACTGTATTGGAAATTTCGTATTCCAGAGGTGAAATAAGTCCACACACTACAGTACAATAAAACAATAAAATTATAAGTAACTTACTCATCGAAGTTACAGTTCTTAGGTTCGTAAACTTCGTTGCAAGGAACCTATGATAGGGAAAATGCAGAAATTATATTATAGTATTTGAAGAGAGTAATACAAAATCCTCAATGAACGTATCTTCACGTACTTTATGGACAATTAGCCACTGCATGGATAGCCCGGCGTTGCGTGTGCTAGTTCCGTTTGTGGGGTTATTGGTTTGCTTCTCAAACCAAATGGGAATTCGTAGCCTATTGGATAACAGCCTTAACAGAGTTGCCTGTGACAATTCTTTTCATGGGGGTCACATTTTCCGTGGTGTATGTTTGCCTCGCAAACCAAAAAATATAAGTATTTAATTGATAAATCATTTATTAAAAGAAAATAAAACGTATAAGGTATCTATCTGGTGTACAATTTTCCGCCGATTTCAAATCCATTAAAATTTTTATTCTATTTATAACGATCGCTGATATATAAAAAAGCACTGAAGAACGCCAGTGATGACTTTAATAATTCCTTTTGCTTCACTCGAATCCGTTTCTCAGGAAATCTAAATGACGTAATATCAAATCAAACGAAGGTCATTCGAATCTGTTCGCTACCATTCGAGACGGAAGGTGAGAAAAATATGGTATGGTTCCTAAGGCTGACGTCAATTTTGACGTGAGAGATAAATGTCTAAATTTTGGCGCTTCTTCATTTCCGAAAGAAGAAAAAACGGTGAAAAACTATTAAATTCATTTAAAAAATGTTCTGATTAAATTTTAAAATTCGCCTCGACCCAAAAATCGCAAAACATTCGGACTACCTGTGTGCCAAATCCCATTACTGTATGTGTCATATATTCGTCAGGACTTTGCGGGTAGAAAACAAACAAACACTTCCTCTTAAAATAGTAGAGATAAATATGTGTTTGGGATAGCTAAGACTACTCAAAAAATAGGGTCAACGGTAATATTATCCAATTATTGTATATGTAACATTTGAGGTACTCCAAAATAAAATTTTACGTAGCAAGTGAATTTGAGCCCTTTATGGCTCAATGGGTTTTATCACTACGCTAGCATCCTGCGAGTTATTGGAAGTGCAGACTCGATTCCTGTACCATATCCTTTATTATGTATCAGTAAAACTTCCATTGTGTTTTGGGCCGTGGTAGCCCGGTTGGTAGAGTAACGGACTAGAAGCAGGACCAAAGACCGTCGAGTATAAAGTGAGCTGATGCACGTTAAATCCGTCGTGGCCTACAATATTCTCACATTGACATGGTGTGGAAGTTTGGGTAGTGGAGTGCTAGCTCGTGTGTGGCCTCGTCATCTGGCCGTGGTTCAAAATAACGTGGTGTTGTCGAGGGATCTTTCCCTTTGGGGATTCATTCCGTAATGTCGACATTTGTTGTGTTGCTCAAAGTCAGTAGTGTTGACCCCCTGACACCGAGCTGTTGTTAGGAGCATTAGTAGATAAAAATATAAATTAATCCTATTTAAATGAGCCGAAAAGGACTTGCAAATCTACCAGCGTGGGGTTCCAAATAAATGTCACGAAATAAAAGAGGCGATTGTAGTTTAAAAACCGAGATTCGTAATGAACGCTACAGTGGCCTTAGCGTGTAAATAGTGCGCTGTACAAATGTATATATTAAAACAGTTACGGCAAGAATTGCTTTCCTCGCAGTCTTCACCACAGTAATGCTAGTATCTGCTTGGTCAGAAACGTTACCAAGATACAGTTAACTCTCTGTTTCAAACGACAGTGGGAATTTCAGTAGCAGATAAGTTCAACTTACATCGTTCCATTTATCCTCTCTTCCAGATGCCACAGCGCAGAACAGAAGCCACGAGAAGTTGAGGTGCTTGAAAAACAACATGGATCACCGATGCGCTTAGCAGTGAAGTTACTTTTAAATGAACGATATCAAAGAACCTCGCGCTGCGTCCTTGTTCCCAATGTATTCAACCCTTATACTACTGTTATTAAAGGGAAATGAAATTAAGTTCCTCTAAATATCACCCGCACTCTCGTTTGAGGTCAATTGCCTCTCTGGCCTATCTAATGGAATTTATTAAAAAAATGCATTAGACAGTTGTTTTATCAATAGGCATCGCAGGGATGTTTCACTTGAGATAGAATCTATTGATTTGTAGCATTTATTGAAATAAGCATGAAATATGTTAAAAACCTTTTTTTTTTCAGATAAACAAATGCTATCTAAAATAATTTGATATGAAAACACAAGGGAAATTTTTAGAACTCTAACAAGTATGTATTAATAATTTTACCCTCCGAGAATCACCAGATTTCCGAATAGAAGTAGTATCGCTTTACCCAACAAGAGTCTTTTGTAGCATGACTTCTAATCAATTTTGCCCTTCTTCATCAATAGAATCTCTCCTAAGGATTCTATCATAAGGAAATGAGCAACTGAATCTTTTACGAGGGATTATACTCTGAGGGTAGAGTAAAAAAATGTACCTCATGAAATCTATCTGGAATCGTTTTTCAAAGTATTCCATTTATATAATGATATAGTGAACCAATACAATCATTCCAAAAGTTTCTAATCTAACGAAATGAGCAACTGAATCGTTCCAAAGAATTCTGTTCTAAGGGAAGGCCCAATGTAGTCTCTCTCATAACAAAGGATACTATTCCAAGAAAAGAATCTTTCTAAAAGTTGAAAGAATCTATGGATTCAGTTAGAGGGTCATTCAGTGTGTTGTGGAATAAAAAACACTACTTTCTCGGAAATATGATGACTCAGTAACTACATCTATTGGTTGAAATTATCCATGGATACTAACCTTTAGAAATATTCAATTGAACCTTCCTTTTTTTAGAATAGTATCCTATGGAATGATTCCTTTGGTCCATTCCTTATAATAGAATCCTCTGAATAGATATTCATTATTTATATCCTCGTAATATATATATCAAAGAGATAATTTTTGAGACAGTTTGATAACATTTTTCATTTTTCCTATTTAAACTATCAATAAATAAAAATGGGATGAAATTTCCTACCGTCATTTCAGACTAAATTTAAAACATTTTTAAATGAAAACTCAAAACTAAATTAAATTTATTTGATTTTTATACAAATAAGGCTTAAACGTAGAACTCAAAGTGAAAAAAAAATCTCGAGACCAAAATCAAGAAATATAATCACAAGTATAAGCACTTTCGTTCCTCTATGAACGAGTTTTGTTTTGTTTTTATTTAAACAATTTTGATCTTAATCGTTCATTTTTTATTATGTCTTTCATAAGAAATACGTGAAATCGTTTCAGAATTACAGCATATTTATTTCCATGTTTGGTTGATATTTGTTTGACTTCAAAAACAATATATTCTTCATCAATGTTTAATTTGTTTATTTTCTTTATTGGAGTATATTGCAGATTTCTGATACATGTGATCTTTCCGAAGACATACATTTATATAAAAATAGCCCGCTGTGTTGCCACCAATGGTACGATAGTTAAAATACATACCTACCACTTATATAGAATTATTTTTCAAAACATTTTTTAATATCCAAAGGCTTCAGTCTTTAAATAATCCAAAATTATTATTTTATCATGTATCCAAACAAATATATTTTACTCATTTTATTTACTTTGATAATTCGATCTTTTTATGTGTGAAGCTGATTCATTTCTACATTTAAAAAAATCTATTTCTCTAGTAATTATTTTCATTCTTTCATTAAAATTCAAAGTAGTTGTAGTGTCATAACTCATTTTAAAGCCTTTTACTTTTCTTCTTACATAATCATCGTTTAATATAAACTATATGGACAAAAGTATTTGGATACTCAGAACTGCTTTCAGAATGAGTGCTTTATTCTTCTATTTATTTACGGGTAGGCATTCCTTTTGCTTGTATTACAACTGCAACACGTCGAGGAATACTTTACACACGTTCTCTGTACGTTTGGGAAAGAATAGTTCGCCATGCCTCTTGCAAAGCTATGGGAAGGGATTATTGTAAAGATGAGCAGTGTTGTTGCTTCAAGTGCTCGATCAGATTGAGATTGGTTCTCTAAAGAGGCTAGTCATCCAAATTCACCTCATTTTCAGGAAACCAGTTCAGCACGCACTTCTCCGGTTGTCCATGTTCATATAAAACTTCTTCATCATTTATTCATTTACGAACCAAAACTCACCAGGTTACATGATCTCGAAATAAATTAAAAAAAAAAATTAACTTGGCCGCTGTTGGCGATCATTTTTGGAGAATTCTTGGAAACCCGGCTCCTACATGGAAGGGTTGCCATAGAAAAAATTGCATTCGGATAATTGCCTCGGCTGAGAGAGGTTGTTTTTGTTTTGAGGTGCGATGTACTACATTAGATGAAATGATATCTGTCTTTATGTGCGTGATGTTTTTATCATTTAATTAAATTGTTATTTTTATAAACTCGTGCTTGGTTATTGAAAGAGAAGAACATCACAAACTTTTTTTACAGTAAATATTATATAACATATTATGGTGATGGTGGTATTAACCCGTGGTGTTGGTTTGCTTAGCAAACCAAATAGGAATTCGCCGTGACGTCACAATCTCTTGCGAAAATATAAATATTTAATTAAAAATTATATATTAAAAGAAAATCAAGATGTCTATCTGATGTCAAATTTTCAACAGATTTGAAACCTGTTTCAAGTTTTAATCTATCTCTAACGATCCTGATTTAAAAAAAGAACTAAATAATACTTGCCAAAATGTTTTTTATTTCCTTTGCTAACTTTCGCTGAAATCGTAAGAGGACAGGAAATGTAATCTGTGTTGTTTTGGAACACCAATATTAGCGCGACGTTACATTCTCCTGCGAAATATAAAAGATATTCATTTTAAAAATTTCATTTATTTAAAGAAAATCAAATTTTTAGGCATCGATCTAATGTGAAATATTTTGCAGATTTCAATCCGTTGAAAATTTTATTCTATCTTTAACGGTCTAGGAAATAGAAAAAAAAAACACATAACTAAAGTTAAAACTTTGTTTGTTTTTTTGTCTGCTGGAAAATCATTCCTCCACGCAAAATGAAAACGAAAACGGAAAAAATAAATTTAGAATATGATCCATTCAGTCCAAAAAAAACAATAATAAATAAAGTTCATTAAAATCATTTTAAAATGTTCTAGATTGAATTTTTAAAGTCGCCGCGACCCCAAAATTCCAAAAAAATCGAACTACGTGTGTGCCGAATCCTATAACTGTAAGTGTTTTGCATTCGTCAGGACTTTGCGTGCAAGAAGCAAACACACACTTTGTTGAGTGCAACGCCTGACCGCCGTTTGAAAGGGCGCTGCTGTCGCTAGCGCAGTTGTAACCACGTGACGTCTGGAGCGTGGGTGCGGAAGCATTCCTGAGTCCGAGGGCGTCGAACAAAGAAAATGTGTCTTGTGAGAGCGCAGCTCAGAGAGGAGATAATAAATATGTGAGAAAAGTATACAATCCACTTTATTTTTTTCAGTTATGTTGTGATGAATTGTATTTAATTCTTGAAGTGTCAAATCGAGCTATCGTAGGACCAAAACACACTTCCTTTTATAATGTTAGAGATGATTGGACAATTCGGTGCAGAGATACAGCACATTTAGTGAATCTAAAATCATGAAAAATTGCCCAATTTCTAAAACTTGAAATTAATTTACATAACAAACTGCTGCAAGTCTAAAGCTATAACTTTCCAGAATTTATTATATATGGTTGGACAACAAATCAGACGTTGAAAAGAAATAGGAGGGCGTCGGGTTGTGGACTGCAGTTTGATATGGAATGACTCACATGTAGATCTAACAATGTAAATTTCAACAATATCTTATTACAATACATAAAGTCCAATTGTTACAGAAACTTAGAGATATAATAATGCTCAGTTACTTTATAGTTCATTTTCCCGTTAGGATGATACACTTCTTTTTGATTCTCAAGTGAGCAACTTAAAAGTTTTCCTGCTATCTTCACTAGCGAAATACGCCAGATTTATAAATGTTTAAATGTTCAGTCTTTCTGGAATTACCTTCTTTATCGGAGATTCATTGATTCCATTGAAATTCTTGCCCAATTTCCGAACAATGAGGAATCGGGGTTTCAACGTAATGAGAAACATTTTGTGAGTATTTGGATTTTACGCACAATTAGAAACTAAAGTTTATCGTATGTACTGAAATTTGTTTTAAAAACTATGTATTTAATAACAAATATTTGTAATTGAAGGGTTTTTACGCAAATAAGATATATTATTAGACTGAGAAGTCTTGTGAATATCTCTAGTCATACACAAGAAGAAACTAAAATTTATCTCATGTATTCTACTCATTGTTAGACGTTCTGTTGTTTGATCTAAGTTTTATGAAATGTTACATTAAATGTCTTTTAGCATCAGTTGTTTATGTACCATACCTCAATTTTATATAAAAGGAGAAATCGCTTCTTGAAATAAAAGATCACCACGGTAAGCGTTAAGTATATCTCAATTAAAGATAAAATAAATATTAATATTCCTTATTTCGGTTGACAGTGAAAAGGCCAAGAGGGCAGTGAACATCAACAAGCCTAGTGGTCTCGCCAAGGGGCCTAGTAGTTTCTCAAAAAGGCCTAAAGGGAAATCTAATCGAAAAGCTCAAGTCATAGATTCAGAGGGTCGAGTTAAATAGCTGATAAACCAAGATGAACAGCCCTATGATCAATTGAGAGATATCACGAGTCCAGATGAACAACCTAATGGCCAAATAATAGAAGTGTTCATTATTCAAGACTAAGCGTCAACTGACACTAGATATGTCCACACTTGTGCGCTTTCATTTCCAACTTGCCTTTCAACGTTCAATTCAACATTCAATATAACATGCGTCAACGCATGCCTTATGGCATGCGCTTAGAGGTATGCCCTTCACCTGTCCACACTCGTGCCTCACTTCAGTTTCAAGATGGATGAAGATGATCCTATTCTGTTAGGAGGAATCAGTGCGGAATAATTAGCGATTAGTCAAGTAAATAAACGTATGAAATCAAGGCGAGCGATGTGTATGAAGGAATATTTCAAAACGCGTAATGAGCATTTATTAATTTAAGTTAAAATTTATTATTATTCGTTGGAGCACACGTTCAAACGCGATGATTATATTTTCTTTGATTTATTTCGCTGGAATCGTTTGCTGGTGTTTCCTGTTGCGCGCAGAGAATAACAGCTGAATCTGCTTCAAATCGGAACAATATTTCCCCCGTAAATAAGTTGTTAAAAAAAAGGAGGAAGGAGTGGTTTTGCGCCGATGTTTTATTCGATCTCGTGTCGGAGTACCAATGCCTCTCGCCTTGGATGCCGCTAACATGTATGCCTTCTTTTGCTAGTTGATTAAATTCTTGTTGTTTCTGTTGGACTTGAGTTAACCTTTCTCCCACTGGCTGATCAGTATTAAAATTTAATAATAATTGGAATCTTTCCTGTTATTCTTTCGACCAATCGATGTGGTTATTTAGACCTCATGTGTGTTATGGAACCAATAAAAATAGATCCAAAACACAATGTATAAAGTGGTTACAAAACAGTTGTAAATAATCGTCGTTACCGATTAGCTGGATTTCAAAATTTTACTGCTGAAATCAGAAGATAAAACCTAATTGTGCATTGCGTTATGCGTAAGTACTTATAAATATTTGCCTTAAATATGAATAATAATATTTCATATAATCTATGCTTATGAACTGAGATGACTTTTAGTTTACAAATAATTATATTAATAATTAAAGGATAAATAAGTGTTTAAACGAAGTACATTTATCATATTTCTCCTTGCCGGCTTAAAAAGAAATTTGTTTCATATTCATCCTTATACATCTTTAGAATCTGCACCATAGCTTAGAAAACTTTAGAGTGGATAAAACATTATGTAAATATTATACTGGTATAATAAAAAGCTTAATTTGTCAGTTTTTAATTCATTTCATTAAATATGTTTAATTTATGCCCATACACATAGTCAGATTTTCACTCTTGATATTCTTTCTTTAAGTCTATTTATGAAAATAAAATACATCAAAAAAATATTAACTCATTAGTGTTTCAACAAAAAATTATTTGAACAGAAATATTTTAAGTGTAATCATAATAAAGTTAAAGGTTCTTGTGTTGTTATTTCCCTAGGGAAATTTATTAAATGCTCTTTACGATTTTTGAATAATTGACGTTTTCAAGTATTTTTTAATTTGATTGAAAATTTATTATGACGTTATTGATTTACTTATTAATCATGACGTGTTTAATTTTTTTTCGTATAAGATTTACAGTGCATGTTACACAAACACACATAAGGCCTGTAGTCTTCTATAAATTCAAAAGTTTGTTCGTTATTCATGATAACACACTAAAAAAAAAACCAAACACAACAACTTGGGTTCACCAAAACACTGCAAATCGAAAGTTGAAGCGCACATAGATCCAAGGTTGTTGGAACTCCTTGCGCTACGCTGTGCGCTATGGAATACTGCTACTTCTGACTCATTTCGAGCATGCATTGACACATGCGTCCCTTGTGTCGAGGCTTGATCGCACAAGTGTGGACATACATAATGTAGAATACTATGCTTATCAGGATGAAGAAGCAAAGGCTCCTAGAACTCGAAAATCTTTGTTTGGTAAGTATGAAAGACATTATAATTTTTGTAAATGCTTTCTCACTAAAATTTACTATATGTTGCCTCTTAATAGCTTAGCACTTATTGCAATTTTTCAACTTTCAATTGCATGCTCGGCTTTTATTAAGTGAAACTCACCGTGGAGCAATGAAGTGCGAAACGTAATGCCTCAGAATCTGCAAAAAATAGAATTTACTTCACTCAAATAAGTCTCACGATATGAATGGCCCGTATGTATTAGAGTTATGAAGGTCCAAGAAAAGATTTTACCCATCTCTATACTCCTGGTTTGAACTAATCTTTTTTTACTATGGGTCAGGTAATGCGTTTTGGAGAGTCACGATTCTGCCATCATGCTGGGTAGGCTTCAAGCAGAACAGATGAGTATGAAAATGGTAAACTTAATCTCCGTGAATCCTTTCAAGAGATGAATACTGCCCTTTCGGACACGACAGTTACTACCGTCAGTTGCCCTGAATCACATGACTGCTGAATCGACGATGGAGAACTTACAATGAAGTCAAGGAGTCAATTGCATCATGAAGGGATCTTGGTTGGTGTGTGCGCTACGGAACTTTCTTTTCGCACTTGTTTGAAGTAGCTATTCAGGATTTTAATTAAATCTCGAATGGTTTGTCTTCTCAACATCAACATGCTGTTGCAGAACACGGGTGCATTTCTTTCCCCCCTCTCATTCTGAACGAGGAACTGATTATCAGCTGTTTTCTACAGCTCATGTTCGTGAAATCTTCTGCGCATCCGTCCCGTTTGAAAGTGCTAGCATCTGTTTCGGTTCTGTTTGAAAAAGAGAGAACGTCGTAAATGTTAAGTGAGAGGGTGACATCACTCTGTTGTCTATTTTGGATGTACGCACTGTTTTGTTTCTAGTCTGAAAATAAATATTGTGTCTCGCCCTGAGATTTGATTTGATTTTTATATAGTTGCCCTGACACGTTGCTGTACTTAACTGGCTCCTACGAGGGTTCAGAAAAGTTTATAATACGGTAAATTAATTCGAACTCATTAAAGCTTTTTAAGCACTTTTTGTCAATTTGTTTACACAAATCCCTCACCTCTCAGTTTATCGATTAGCTCGTTGCTAATAGATACAGTACGACGTTAATTAACTACCTGCCTGAATACCCCGTTCAGCTGCGCTATATAACTATTAAATTAAGTTTGGACCTACAAGATATTTCATTGACAATTAAATACATTTCAAATAATCTTAAGATGTAAGTGGAAAAGAAGACATTCTGAAGAAATTTTAATTTGAACTAATAAAATGTTCACCCAGCTTCACGATCCGCTCGACTGCTCTAAGTGCGCTGCTGCCAGGGAGGAAAACTTTCGAAGGGCCTTGAAGACTACTCAAATGTAATTTGCCCAATTTCATTGAACGTAAAAACAAGCGTGTGAAAGCATTTTAATTTCATTGCTCTAATTACGAGTCCCTGAAAAAAAAATTTAAACTTTTAGGCAGTATGATTAATTCAAATCTTTAAATTATTTAGTTCTTAAAATGAAGCATAAGAACATTTCGTCTCACGTTACTCAAATTATTTTCATACGTTATACTTTAAACAATCTAAAATATCTTGAAACATTGAATATCAAGATTTTGGTAGTTCAATGGCCTTTGTACTTGTATAAAAATCCTCTATTAAGATAATTTATTAATTTTTTTTTTTGGGGGGGGGTGATGGGGAATTTTTTTTAGTAAAGCTATACTGAAATGACCTCCTATTGCTATTTTAGATTCCATAAGAGACAACACAATATCTAAATACTGCCAGAAAAATTGAAAGATATTTCATTTCAGACGATCGCATATGTATCATAAAAAGATAAAAACAGAATACAATCGAAAGTCGAAACTGTCAGCGAGTAAGAAAATTGAAGTCAATGCCGGTCAAATGTAAATTTACTTTTTTAAATTAACCATAAAACAAAATAACTGAATCGGTTGCAAATATGACTGTTCTAATTTTTTAAATGGGCAATTCCTTGGGACGAGATCCAAATTCAAAACTAGTTCCTGCTCGACCCTCTTTGATCAGACACTAGCCAATTTTGTGAACATCCGTTATTTTGCTTTAAACAAATCTTTAGCCTTTTGAAAAGTAATAAAATGTATTAATGCCCGATACATCGATGGTATCAGAGAAATGATGGAAACTATTCTATCGATCTATCTCACTAATGAATAATCTAACAAACGAAAAGGAGCTGTCATGGCCAGGTGGGTATGACCACTGCTCTAGCTATATATTAATTTGCACTATATATTAATTTTTGCACGACTGCTATATATTAATTTTAAAATGTTCCAGATTAAATTTTAAAATTCGGACTGGACACAAAAATCGCTAAACATTGGGACTACCTGTGTGCCAAATTGTAAGTCACATTGCAAATTGTATAGATTCGTCAGGACAGTACACACCAAACACAGACAAACACTTCCTTTTATAATAGTAGAGATGTATTTAAAAAAAATCAAAATTTTGAATCAATATTGAGGCAATGTATTTTTCCGGTATGGAATACTGTGCATCGGTGTTCGTAAAAAATTAAACATTATCGCGTTATTAAAATAAATAGACTAATAGCCAATCACAGCGAGCTTATCGCTATAGTCATGGGATCACGTCATGATTTATGAATACAGGTTTTTGGAAGAACCCCCGTTTAATTCTGACCGCGAATTTGCTGATCCACGGATTAACTAGAGACTTAGGAACTAGGCCGTTAATGCAGCATATAAATCACTAATTAATTTCAGTAAGGACTGTTTAAGAGATAAGAGTATTTCATTTTAAAGTAAGTTCATGGTATTACATCCGTTTTCTTATGAACGAGATGACTTACGAAAAGATTTCAGTCACTGCACTAAGCTAATAATTTTTCTAGCTTATGAACTAATTTAACTAAAATTTAAGCTTTTCCTAAAATAATTCATTTAACTAAGTATAAAATATTATCAAAGCACGAAGATTAAGAATAAGCATTTTCGAGGTTAAAGTTTATCCAGTTAGTTCCACACTGTAAAGAAACTCAGAATTGATAATTTTAATGGCACCGGGCTTGGTTCCAACGTTACATCTTTAATTTATCTCAGAAAAACACAAGAGTACCATCACTGTTTAATAAAATCATAAAAGTTTCATTTTATAAACTAAGGGAAACATTGTGTTTCAACAGACAGTAGATTTAAAAAAAAATTGTTTAACATTTCACATTAGCAATAAATATATTTTAATTTGCATTTAATACTGTCAAAGTGCGCTTAAATTTTTTTTAATATAATTTTCAATACATCTAAAATTTAAATAATCCTACAGTTAATTTCGTTAAGAAACACAATATTTATTACTCCGTTGATATATTCTATAATAGAGACAAAATACAAAAATAATTCCTCTCTTTGTATTATCGGTTAAACTACAGTATCTCCACAGGTTTTGCTATTACACATATTTAAGAACGACATTTGCTAACTTAAATTTATTTAGCATATTTTTAGCAAGAAATCAAATTATTTTTAGCTTCGTATAAAATCTCTAATATACACTCATTGCCATAAAAAATTGCGCCCCAAGAAATCAATGTGAGATCGTAAATAAACTTGGCATGAAGGTACAAGTCGGCCAGATATGCAAATGATTAGAAATGCAGCGTGATTGCGCATTGCGTAATGCCACTAGAGGCCTTGAACTTCGTTCTCCTTGGAATATAAAACAGGTAAGCAGAGCTTGTTTAAATGTACTTAATCTTTCGCAAAGGAAACGCTGAGTAGACATGCGTTACGCCGCCATCGAAGATAATATGAGCAGCTGTCAGAGTTCGAGAGAAGAAGAATCATCGGGATGATGGAAACTGGGTGGTTAGTTCGGCGAGTAGCTCGTCAAGTAGGCCGTTTTGATTTTACTGTGAGGAGGTGTTGGGACCAGTGGACAGAAGAAACATAATTTACACAGCGACCAGGCTCAGGACGCCCTGGACAGACCAGTCGTTCAGAAGACCGTCACATCTTACGAAAAGCACGTGTAGAACCAACTGCTTCATTGGTCGCTATCCAGACACAAGCAGAACCTTCACTACGGGCCCCTGCATCTTCCCGAACCATCGCAAGGCACCTGGAGGAAGGACATCTGGTATCGCGGCGCCCATTACGTGTACTGCCAATGATACCCACCCACCGACGCCTCCGTTTGGAGTGGTATCATGCACGACGGAATTGGTCTGCAACGGAATGGAACCAGGTCGTCTTCAGCGACGGATCTAGATTCAATTTGAACAGTGATGACAACCGTGTTCGTGTGTGGAGGCCCCGTAGTTAACGCCTCAATCCTGCCTTCGCATTGCAGCGACACACCGCTCCCACAGCTGGTGTGATGGTATAGGGTGCCATTGCGTAAGATACACGGTCACCCCTAATATTGATTCATGGCACAATGACAGCCCAGCGGTACGTCCATGACATCCTTCAGCCACATGCGATGACACTCATGGCAGGGTTCCCAGGAGCCATTTTTCAACAAGACAATGCTCGGCCACACACAGCAAGGATGTAACAAGACTACCTCCTCCACATTACCACCCTTCTCTAGCCTGCTCGATCCCCAGATTTGTCACCAATCGAGCATATCTGCGATCATTTGGGACGGCATGTCGGACACTCTGCGAGTTTGGTCGAACTAAAGGCTCGTTTACAGCAACTATGGAAAGAGATGTCTCAGGACATCATACGGAACTTGTATGCCTTAATGCCCACTCCTATCGCATCGTGCATTCGCGCTAGAGGGGGTCCAACAGAGTACTAAAACTTCAGATCATTTGTACTTTGTTCTGCAATAAATGATCCTTTTTCTTTGATTTTCTAATCGTTTACTTATATCAAAGTAGTACTTACATGTGTAATATTTCGTTTCATTTTGACGACTTTTTCTTGGTGCGCAAATTTTTATGGCAATGAGTGTATATGTTTAGTTTCATATATATTATTTAAATAGATTTTATGAACACTTTAGTCATAAAACAACAATACTAAATACATATTTACTATCAATTATTATTTGAATGCGAATCTAAATATTTATAGACACTAGGGGCTCCGCCCCCTGTTCGCCTACGCTCACCAACCTCTAGTGATTGATATGCGATCCCATTTGGTTTGCTTCGCAAACCAACTCTCCTTTCGCAGTTTTAAATCTCCTATAACGTCGAAACTATCTTAATATTTCGTATATTCGACCGTGTTGTCATATCGCATCCCGGCAAGAAAAATGACACAACTCAAAATTGCAGAATTTGAGAAATAGAGATAATTGCAAAAGTATTTCACCCATGAACCAATGTAGTAATTATATGGTCGATCCTTTACAATTTCCGAGAGGGGGAATGTTGTTGGTTTAATGGTATGAAGCACATTAAATCTAGACTGTCAGCAAAACGATCAAGAGTAACGCAGCTTCAATATTATGCTTATCGGCTTTCTATACGCTCAGAGTTTAGTCTTCTGCACAGCAGTGGGAAATTATTCCAACAACATATCGTGGACGCATATGTGAAAACTGAAGGTTCCCGTCTAAATTACATCAGAATGAATCAGAAGGATTTAAGAGTGGAACTTTACTGTGGACAGGCAAATTACTAATACTGCCTTCTACTTTTCAAGGAAGTCCACGTTCCATGCAGCAAAATTACCAACATGCAATGGCCACGGTAAGAAAATTCGGACGAACAGATGTGTTTGTGACATTCACTTGCAATCCTACATGGCCTGAAATTTTAAAAGCAATGCCACATTTCCATAAAGCTCAACATAGGCCAGATATTGTCGCTCAAGTTTTCAAAATAAAACTATCTGAGCTATTAAATGATATTCTAAAGCGTTATGTATTTGATGTTGTCATTGCTTATATTTATGTAACTGAATTTCAAAATCGCGGCTAACCTCCCCCATGCGCATATTCTATTGACACTAGATTCAAACTCCAGGATCCGTAGCAACGACGATATTTACAAATATGTCAGTGCAGAGTTGACTGACGTTACTATCAATCGAAGAATATTCAAGATTGTTACAAAATACATTATTAATGGCCCCTGTAGTATTTTAAACCCCAATTCCCCCCCGTATAAAGGACTCAAATGTGTATGCTGATAAAAATTTCTAAAAGAAATTAGAGAAACCACTGCTAAAAATATCAATAGATACCCTATTTACAGAAGGCGATCTATGGCAGGCCTCGAAATATATTTTTTAATACAGGTGCACAAGGTGCACCTAAGTTTTTAAATTAGGTGCACAGGTGCGCCTAGCGGGAAAAAATTAGGTGCACAATTTTATTTTCATGTGCACAGTGCACCTGTGCACCCGGGTATTTCGAGCCCTGATCTATGGAACCTGTAAAAATTGGTAGATACGACATCAATAAACGTTGGGTTGTGCCATATAATCCTTTTTTGTTAAAAAAACTTAATGCTCATATAAATGTTGAAGTGTGTGCATCAGTAAATAGTGTAAATTATCTATATAAATATGTATAGAAGGGACATGATGCTGCATTCGTTAATCTGCAAAAAGGTGGTGTCATTCACCGCGATGAAATTTTAACTTTCTTTGACGGAAGATATGTCAGTGCAACTGAAGAAATGTGGCGCTTGATTGAGTATTGTATGTCTGACAAATTTTATGTTGTGCTACGATTAGCAGCTCATTTACCAGAACAATCGAGAAGGTGAAAGATAATGATGTCCGGGCATCTGTAAGACAAACAACTTTAACTGCTTGGTTTTATCTTAATGGTATTGATGAAGATGCACATTGTTTTACGTACACTGATATTCCACATTACTATGTATTTGATAAAAATAAAACGAAATGGAAAAAAAGGCAGAGAGGCGGTCAGACGATAGATGGTATAATGGCTGTAGTTAATGTACTAGATAGTGAAAGATACAACATACGAATGTTGTGGTTCTATAAATATGGCGCAATGAATTTTGAGGATTTAAAAACAGTTAATGGGATACGTTACACCTCTTTTCAACAATCATGCAAACAACTTGGGTTTCTTCAAAGAGATGAACGTTTGCATAAAACATTAGCCGATGCTGCAATGATACAAATGTCAATTTTCTTACGAGTATTATTTGTGGATTTGGGAAAGTTGACAATGTTCCTGAATTTTGGGTACAACATAAAAATTCTCTCTGCGAAGATTTTGTTAATAGATTCTATGAAGAGACTGAATCTCAATATGCACTTGCTAAAATTAATGAACTTATAAAGGCATATGATTTGAATTTAACAAAACTTAAACTGCCAGATTTAAATTTACCTTTTCATGTATCTTCATCCACATATGATAGCGTAGAGGAACAAAGTAAAACTCGGATAAACATGGATAAATTGAACGTTGAACAGCGATTTGTTGTTCAAATTGTACTGGATGCCATATATAGCAATCACAAAAATGTGAAAAAGCATTTCTTCCTAGATGTACCTGCGGGAACTGGGAAGACTTTTATTTATATCATATTACTACATACAATCAGAGGAAAAGGTGATAATGTTACTCATGCCGCATCAATGTCGCAATAACGGAATCGCATCTACACTGCTGGTCACCCAAATTGCAACACCAAGAAAGACAAGAGATATCACAACACAATTTATTTTGTAGATAACATGTTGACCAAGTATCAAATGATTAAATTTATAGACTTCTGTGAAGTGTGGTTCCTGCCAAAGCCTTTGTTGGAGATCACCGCTGCCACACGCCTCGGTATCTATTCAAAGAGACTTTGGATGTGTTCTTGGGGTACAGCAGACCAAGCAGCTTTCACACGTTGCCAAATTTGATCTGGTTTGGCAGCTGGGGATGTAATCTGCGTCAATCGTTGAGCAACCATGGACCACATGTTATCTTTCGGCGAAAGATCCGGAGAGCGAGCTGGCCAGGGAAGCAATTGAATCTGGCGATTGAGGAAGAACCCTTGGACAATGCGTGCCACGTGTGGTCGCGCATCATCCTGTTGAAATATGGCTGTGCGCAAGCCCTAAAGTTAAGGAAGGACAACTGGCTCCAACACCTTGGAGATGTAGCGCTGGCTGTTCAAAGTACCGGCAATGCGTACTAGAGGAGTGCGAGAGTGATATCCAATACCGCCCCATACCATAATACCCGGTGCAGGACCAGTGTGGCGGTGCATAACGCAGCTGTTCAGCATCCTCTCTCTACGTTGTCTCCAGACTCGAATCCGACCATCGTGGTGTTGCAGACAGAAGCGTGACTCGTCCGTAAGGACAATTTCATTCCATTTTGCCGTCCACATCCTTCTTTCATCGCACCATTGGTGGCGTATACGTCTGTGGTTCTGCGTCAAGTGTGGACGAAGCAATGGACGTCTTGCGAACAGACCACTCTGCTGTAAACGGCGTCGAATGGTACTCGCAGACACTGGATGATGCGTTACAGACTGAATGTGCTGTGCTATGTTTCGTGATGTGGCTGAGCGATCCGTCACTGCCATACGCACAATATGCCTGTCGTCACGTGAAGTGGTACACTGAGGTGGATGCGATCGAACACGTCGGTCCGTCGTACCCTCCTGCATCCAAAGATCACATATCCGCATTACAGTTGTTTGGTTACGTCTAACACGACTACCGATTTCCCTGAAAGATAATCCACAATCTCGGTAGGCCACTATCCTTTCTCTGTCGAACTCGGATACTTGATCAAAAGATGATCGCTGTTTTCTACGAGGCATAATTGATCGTTTTTTTTTTTAAAAACCACAAGAAAAATACAATTGCCGTACTTGAAATCGTCGAAATCTCCAAACCTTAAATAACGCTTTGAAGTGGCGCCACAGGCACGCGTGATGTGCGTCTGCGCTGAAATTCTAATCATTTGCATATCTCACCTCCGCTAATGCATGTTGTAAATTTCATATTATTTGCATGCTTCCTTCAGGGTGTTGCATTTACGGTGGCCAGCAGCGTACATTATTACATGGAGGAAAACTACGCATTCGATATTTAAAATCCCACACAGTTTGTATTCAACTTCAACGTGCAATATAATAGTAAATTCACCAGAAGTCAAATTATTATTGGAGTCAAAACTGATATTATTGGACGAAGCTCCAGTGACTCATGTGCATGAGTTTCTAATAGTAGATTGACTACTTCAAGATCTTACAAAATCTCTTGAGCCATATGGAGAAAAAGTTATTTTACTGGCTGGAGATTTCCGACAGGTACTGCTTGTAATCTTAAGAGGTTCACGGTCACTAACTGCCTGAAAAAACACAGACTGTGGTCTCAATTTGAAGTTTCGGGACTCACGAAAAACATGTGTGCTTTGGATAGTGAGAGAGAGTTTTCAAGTTGTCTTCTGGATGTAGGAGAATACAAAAATGGGGATCAAGTACAATTACCTTCCATATGCTACCCACCAATACAAGATCCAGATGAGCAACTATATAACGATATAGATTTTTCTACTGTGAAACACCTCAACAACTTAAAGGACGAGCAATTCTGACAGTCACGAATGATTTATCTATTGAAATCAATCATCGTGTGTTAAGATATATGCCTCGTTCAGAAGTTATTTATGAAAGTGTCGATAGTATTGTTAGAGAAGATCCTCAAGATCACCTAGTATACCCAGAATAATTTTTAAATGGCTTGACACCAACTGGCATGCCACCGCATAAACTTAAAATTAAATGTGGAGCCATGATTATGCTCCTCAGAAATTTAGCACCTTCCAAAGGATTGTGCAATGGCACAAGTCTTATTGTTACCAATATACAATCAAATATTGTTGAAGCAAAACGAATTGATGATAACAATACAGAAAAGTTTCTGATACCTCATATGTATCTCATACCTTCTGATGCAAATATTCCCTTTAAATTTAAACGAAAACAGTTACATATTCGTTTAGCCTTTTATATGACAATCAACAAATCGCAAGGGCAAACCTTTGAAAAAATATGTCTGGATCTGACCAAACCAGTTTTTTGTCATGAACAATTATATGGACTCTTTATCTTCTTGCCGGGGTGCGATATTCGAACTTTTCCTGGTTCCACTCTTAAACATCACCAAAACAGTCTGCTAAGCTTTATGGTGGAGCCCTAGTAGGAGGAAAAGTCGAAAATTCTCCTCAATTTCGTTGTAACAGATCTTAATGTAGATCGCGCTAACGTAGATCATAATGTAGGTCGTAGTTTGGCATTCTTAGAGTTGATACTATTGGGGTAGCGTTACTAAAGTTTGACCTTGATAGCGTCGCTTTTCTTACTACTGCTTCAGTGTAAACATATCCGCTTCGCCAGCAGTGTGCAACAGAAATAGCAGCGATCCTATTTCTAGGGTAGGATAGTTTGCAAGTGGCAGAAATTCACAGGAGGATTACAACACAATAAGGGAACAGTTTCAGCCATGTGTGTGTGTGGTTGAGTGGATCGAGAAGATTAAAAGTGGCTCGAAAAGCGCGTGATGCACGAAGAAGGAGCAAGACTCCCGAAAACCTCTACCACTAGCGAGAAGATTCAACAAGGTTGAGAAATGATACTGGCCCACCGGTGAACTAACATCGACCCTGTGAGTGTTTTCAGCAGATTAGACGAAAACAGAAGCGTGGGAAGATTGGTGCATAATTTGTTGGGAAACCAACCGAAAACCTTCATCTTGAAGGGGATACTGAAGGATGTGAACCGCTGGCCCCAGCCATTGGAAAGGAAGGAGACTTTGTAGAAAAATAACAAACTTGTTCAACCCCTACATTTGGGAGAATAGATTAAAAAAATAAAGTACGGATTGGTTTTTCCTAGTATGTTTAGGTGGAATATTCCAGTCTTTATTTCTGTTTGATCATAGCACACACTGAATGACATCAAAGTGTGCTCACTAACAGTGTATTCTCTCATTATAGCCTTTATTTGCAAACGAATGAATCATATCATTTTCAAGTAAGTCAGCACGGGAAGTAATTTCAAAGTTAATTCATCCATGAAGAGAGAATAAATATATAACAGACCTGCAGTTACATCATGTCCTTCTATTGCAACAATCGCAAGAGACAAAGAAAAAATACTTCCTGATTTCGATTTTAGAATAGTCCAAATCTTATGGATAATTAGTAAGTGACATAACTTTTTATTTTACAAATTGGAATACCGAACATCTAATTAATACACTTAAAAAACAGATTCACATCACATAAATGAAACTAATTTAAAAAATAATCCACCAAGGAATTTCATAACCCTGTATTTTATACCTCTTTTCTTTAATATCGTTACATTTCAGTTTTAAAAGAAATCTTAAAAGTTCTTAAATTGAATAGCCATACACGCCTTATTTATTTGGAGGCATTCGATTTATTTGCAAAATTGGAATTCGACAGTAGCTGCAGTTGTTTTGTTTCCTTCCATTTCTGTCGAAATTAATTTATGAAAGTATATCGTCTTCTCTCCATCGAACAAACTTTGTCTTCTTCGATTGTCTGGATTCTTGTATCGTTTTCATTTCAGGTCATTTTTCTGCTTGTCTTTAATTTAATTAAGGTACGTTCCTACCAAATATCGTTTCAGTGCCTCCTTATAAGATTATTTATTAAACAATGATTTCCATTGGTTCCATATCCTCTTCGTATTTGAGCTATCAGAACTATGAAAGTTTCTATTCAAAGATTAGTTGGAAATTGTCTTTAACAATGAACACACCAATTATGGCCCAATTGACACATTCTCACTAGCTGTTTTCCTTTCGGCAAAGCTTAGAAAAGTGAACAGTAGCATTCATAAATATGCATACGCAAATGTAAACGTAGCTATTTGTGAAATACCACAAATAGCTACCGTTCTGCCTTTTTTAACACTCCTGGTATTAGAGAAACTGACCAGATCTTCATAGACGAAATATCTCGTCATTTGAAAAAATCTGACCAAATCTTGATTTTATCGTCATGAAAATATGAAAAGTATACTCTATAACAAAAAATTGACGCACCAAAAAGGTGCAGAATTACGGTGGTTCCGGGCTCGATCCACTTGGAATGGTGCTGACTAGGGACGTATAGTCTTTAGTGACTAGTACCGTTTCCAACTGTGTCCTGACGACAACCGCAGACGGGTTTGGAGACGTCCAGGGCAGCGTGGAGATCCTGCCTTTATTATCACACGCCACACATGCCCACGACAGGGCGGTATGGTCTGGGGTGCCTTCTCCTTTGATAGCACTTTGGTAGTCATTTCTGGCACACTTACAGCACAGCAGTACGTGGACGACATTCTACGACGGGTTGAGTTACCGTTCCTTTTGCGACACCCTGGACTTGCTTTTCAAAAATATAATACCCGATCGCGCACGGCACGTGTGGCTATGAATTCTCTTCAAGCTTTCTCGAGGCTCTTTCATTTAGGCAACTAGGTCTCTCTCCCCTAGAGCATATTTGGGACGGTATAGGAAGGCGATTGCGACCATCACGGAATGATGACCATTTAGCCCGACAGTTGGAGACAATTTTTGAAAGAAATTCCGTTGGACACCATGCGGGCACATTTTCAGTCCCTGCCACGCCAGGTGACGCGTCCAGGCCAGAGGTGGGCATACGCCTTCTTGACTTCCTCCCTATGTAACGGTCAAAATTTAAATTAAGGGGGTCCGTACACAAAAATCAGACACAAAAATCGTCAAATTTTCGAAAAAAAATATTTTAGGTATTAAAACATTCTTTGTGTCTTTCTGCTTAAAATGACGTCTGAATCATGTTTCTATCTTAATTAGAACGACAGATAAAATTAATTTTGTGGTTCGTTGTTTTGAAAATATAACACTCAGACAGCTGGTTGTCATAGCAACAACATCTGTGAAATATGGGGGACAGTGGATACCAATTTACAGATAGAAAATTTACAAAGGGATTTTGATAACATATCCGAATGGGCTGTAAAATGGGGTATGTCATTTAATGTAGGGAAATGTCAAGTTCTGTATATGGGTTACAGGAACAGTGGAGCCGAGTACTGTCTGCAGGGAATAAATGTAAAGGAGAGAGAAACAGTCAAGGATCTTGGGGTGATAATTCACAGGGATTTTAAAATGGGTCATCAATGTTCAGCTGCGGGTAAAAAGGCTATTAGGTTACTGGGGTATATTAAAAAGACTGTAACTTCAAGGGATGAGAATATAATCTTGCCGTTATATAAGGGTTTAGTAAGACCACATCTAGAATATGCTGTACAATTCTGGGCTCCATATATGAGAAAGGACATAGAATCAATTGAAAGGGTTCAGCACAGAGCTACAAAAATAATAAAGGGGCTAGAAAATTTCGACTATAATGAACGTTTAAGTAAGCTAAACATGTATACACTGGAAAGAAGAAGAAGGAGGGGGGGATTTGATTCAGATTTTCAAGTTGGTAAAACAAAGGGACACAGAGGGCTTAAATTTCAATAGGGATAACAGAACAAGGGGCCATGGGTATAAATTGAATAAGACACATTTTAATCGGGATTTAAGGAAAAACTACTACTTTAATAGGGTAATAGACAGTTGGAACGGGTTGCCAGAAAATATAGTTAATTCAAAGGGAGTGTACGAATTTAAGATACAATTGGATAGTCTGTGGGAATTGGGGAATTCATAAACAAAAGACCAGCCTTGTTGGGTTCGAGCCTGTAGCTGGTCGTCAATATTTGTATTTGTATTTGAAAGACGTTATTTAAGTCTACAGAGACCTTTAAATTAGGCAGAAAAAAGGTAGAACTTGCAAAAATCAAACTAAACTACAGATTTAAGATGAAAGAAGGAGTTAGATACTCATCTGGATGCTCTTAAAGGGCATTTAAACATTTTAGTAACTGTAAATCTGTCTTTAAAACTTTAAATGCGTTTTTCTCCATGATGCAATTTTTCAAGATTTCCTGTATTCAAATTGTTATAAGTCAAGAACCGATAAAGTTTAAGGGTTGAAATTTGGAATACATCTTTTTCAAATATTATACTTTAATTTCGATTCAGCAAATTTGAAACAAATATTTACTTTTAAAAATATACTTTAAAAAAAGTACTTTAAAATGTTTAAAGTTTTCATTAAAATATTTTTTTATTTTTTATTGAATAATTATTTTTAAATTTGCTGAATCAGAATTAATGTTTATAAATCTGTGAATAATTTACTGGAAGAATTTAAAAAATTGACCAAGAATATTTTGAGTTTTAGCAATTTTAAATAACACTTCTTTTTTTCAAAAATATTTTAATTAAAATTTTTTTTAATTTTGGAAAACTTTTGTGTTGTGATTTTGTTTATTAGTTAAATTAGTAATCAGTATAAAAAAATTCAAAATTCTAAATTAATTAATAAACATTTTTCTCTGATGTGTCCCGGACCCACTTAAATCATACAATTCTTCTGAAATTTGAATCGTTTGTTTTTCTATGTATGTTCTTTACAACCATCCAATTTTATCGCAATCGGACAACTCCTTCTTGGAGCGTCGACTTTTTTGTTATAGAGTGCATTTTGACGACGAGATATCTTGTTATTAGCATATTGTTCATATCTTGACGGACGAAACATCTCGTCAAAAACATCTAGAGGGGTAAGTATGTAATATATCTGGGAATGGTGGAATCGCTAAAATAATTTATCGAAACCAAAAATGCGAACCTTTTGAAAGATCGGCACCTCTAAACCAGGTCAGTAAATGTATGAAAGGTATAAAGTAAATTAATGACGATGAAAAGTTGTTTCGCATTGCTCTTAAAAAGAAAACATTGCTTAAATACATGTTACACATACAGTAGTCAAAGATACTTTCATTGTAAATGTTCTACATTGTAATTATTGTGTCGGGATTTTTTTATTAAACGCCATTCTCACTTCGTAATTGGATCCAGAAGGCTCAGAATAGAATGGGAAAAATCTCATTTATTCCAGATGTCGAGTACTTTAATAGTAAATCTGATGCACCGATTGCTTTCTCAGATGAGCAAATGCATCTCGCTTTGATGTTTCTATTAGTTTTTTTCCCATTAACGTTTTTCATTGCAAAAGATCGAGGGACCGACAGATTCAACACGAAGCAATTTTTGCGACGCCGACCCCAAAGTTAAATAGAATGAGCGATGCATTTTCATCTCGTCAAATTTCATTAACGACTGAAAAGAGCTCGAGCAATCATTTAAAACCAAAGAAAGTCGGTAGCACAAGTTTTTGACACTCGCGAGCAATTTCTGGATTGTTTGAATTATTCATTCGCTTGTTTGCAATGTCTTCTTTTTTATTCTTGCGTCACTGAGCACACTGAATGCAAGGTTTGATTTTTTTCAGTTCACTTTAGTCCTGAAAGAGCTGATGCAGGAAGGTTACAGTATTCGCACGATTCAAATGTTTCAGTATGTTTGCAGTTTTATTTTAATGTATGGCATGATATGTTATCATTTTTATTCAGAATTCCTTGGAATCTATTCTACATTCTGCATATCACTACCTCTTGATAACGCGCTTCAATATTCATCCAACCTAAGACCGTCTTGCACAAAGAGGGACTAGTGCACGTTAAATTCGTCGTGGCCTCAAATATCGTCATATTGGCGTGGTTTGGAAATTAGGAGAGTGAGGAGCCAGTTGAGGTGTTGTCTCGTCATTTGAGCGTGGTTAAAATGACGTGGTGTCAGAATCGGATTTTTCCCTTCGGGGATTGATCCCAGACCGTCGCCAATAGTCCATTGTGTTGCTCCAGTGCGACGTTAGTTGAATATCTATACCTCTATCCGCTTTAATATTCAGAGTCACGGTATACCGGTTGAAAGAGTGACAAATTAGCAAGCGGAAGATTGCGAGTTCAAATCCAGACGACTACGGTTGCGGGAGGCTTGTATCGTGACCAGTACTCCCTAACGTTGGCGTGTTGGGGAAGTTTGGAGATTGGTGTGCAAGCTCAGGAATGACCTCGTCATCTGACCGTGGTTGAAAATGACGTTGTCCTCGAATGCTTCCCCTTGGGTTTGATTCCGGACCGTCACCAATAGCTCGCTGTGTAGCTCCAGTGCGACTTTAATTAAAATCTCTACCTACAGCTTCAACCCTCCTGTTAGTTTTCGGTCATAAGAAGAAACCTGACTTTGGATCTAGTCATAAAAAAGTCAATGTACTTGCCATTGCCAAAACTGACTAGATATTGATAGACGAGATATTTCCTCACGAGAAGATATCTCACTAGAGATACTAGATATATCTCGATTTCGTAATAATCGAAAACAGAAACAATGTCGTCATCATAAAAATATCGTTAATATCTTGATGACGAGGTATTTCGTCATTAGCAAAAATTGTCATATCTTGACGGACGAGATATCACAACGAAAGCACTTCGAGGTTTAATGTCTCGGCGATAATTGCAACTTCTGCATTGCCCAATAAGGGGCCCAATCACGATAACTAATCTGTGGATAGTCGTAGAACTATACAGTACCTGGAAAATTAGAGGAATATTGTGGACCAGCGGGTCCCCCATCTGTGTTTTTGAAAAACTTAAAATGTTATCGAAGTCATGCATTATACATTTTCAATAGATTCCTTCTCATGTAGACCTTAAATATAACGACATTGCCGATGAACTGGCTAAGAAGGGATCATCACTGCCCCTGTGTCCTGCTGAGCCTCTGACTTTCCATGAAATATACTCCAGAAGTAAGGCTCTTGTCAACTCGTCTTGGAAACTTCCGCCGCCCCATCCTTGGTACTGTAGCCCTGGCCCTGGTGGTGCTTTGAGCTTTGGTGGTGAAAGGCGGGACCAGACAGCTTTATCTAGGTTCAAAACTGGACACCTTAGGACTCTAAGGTTCTCCCGGGGAAACAAAATCTTCCCCACTTGTACAAAGTGTAACACAAGTGAGGCCACCGCCGAGCATTTGCTAGGATGCATTGCGTTATCGCGTGAGGACCTACTGCGTAGCCCTGGTGTGATTCTGGGGAGATTGAGGGCGGAGGGACTCATGGACCTGATCTGATCCAGATCAGTGGGATTAGAAAGAAGAAGACAACACAAAGACCAATGCTTTCATCCATGAAACTCTCATCCTCGTAGACAACCTACACATTGAATGTATAAATCGTCTAATGATATGAATATGATGTGGTACATGGTTCATCCCCAAAAATTATATTACTGTGTATTTCTTTTGTTATCATGTATAGAAATCTTACACAAAATTGTAAGATACTTGAATTTATTCTGTTTTGGTAAACGAAAAACTTTAGAATCGTCATTAAGTAGAGGAAAAATGGAAGCTTTTATGAAGGTATAAAATATTTTTAGTAAAATTTTATAAAGGGTAAATTTTGAAGTCTTTATACTAGATGTCTTTTACTTTCATCAACCATCTGTTTGAAATTGGCAAATTAACAATGTATTATTAGTGTTTGAGGTATCATATTTTGTTTTGAATATTATTTTGTTCCTTTGTTGTATTGCATATTTTGTATTGTTGAGAAATTAGTGAAAGCCTTTCTGGAAGGGTAAGACTTTCCCTTCTAAATGGGGGGGGGGGTATGAAACTATACCTAAAAATAACCCCCTAACACAATTATCACCAGAGACCAGTTCCCGAACACCCCACTTTCCTCCGCCTTTCGTCTCTTTTGTCCAATAGGTCATATATTTTGCCATCCCCTTTCATGTTGACCTCAGGAACTCCAAGTATGGCTGACCCCCCACGACCACTTTTCATCTCAACTCACATGTAAGATAAAATTACTTTAACCAATGAAATTTCTTGCTAGATTCCCTGTCTAATAGTCCATATTTTGATTGTTATCTCTCTGGCGAATTCATTGTGAACTATACACTCTTTCCATGATCCCCTTAGAATAGGAATTTGTCATATCCGTTCAAGTCTCCATCCCCTTAACTACCTCCACGCCTGATAATGTAATTGGTATGTTATTGAAGTAATAAAGAATTTTTCTAAACAATTTGCCTCTTCAGTTTGGAACCAGCACTCCACTCCACACCAATGGATCCTCCTCATCCGGTTGCCTAGACAACTCTTGCAACTCCGTCACGACTGCAGGCTTATAATTTATGTTATTATGACAGATTTTAAAGCCGACAGGACAGCAAACTGTGGTTTGGGAACCTTAACTTGGATTCGGAAGTTTTAATAAATTGAACGGACTCTCATAACTACCCCACAATGACGTCTAATGGAGATAATTCTACTGGCAGCTGTTTGGTATCAAAAGATTTTCAGAAAATATGCTTTCAAAAGTAATAGCATTTAACCCAAAAGAAAATTTCGACGTGGAAGCATGGATCAAATACTTTGAATTAAAAACAACCCATTTCGCAAACTCAAGAATAGAACTTATTTCAGAATACTTAAAGGGAGAAATTATTATTACATTAAACTTTAACTTAAATCATTGCTTCATAGAAACTGAATGGGTCAACGTCCGCCAAGGACTTATAAATTATTTTTCGATAACTTCTCTGGTGTCATTTGATACCCTTATTTCTACAACCTGCAACAAACCTTCAGACATTGACTCGTACGTCAAAAAAAATTCGATGTTGGTCAACGACTACAGCTTCCAGAGGAAATACTACTCCAAGGATTGACAAATGGTTTGCCTAGGAACATAAAGGAACTCATCATTATGAAAGAACCAGTTACCATTTCGGAATGGTTAACCCATTAACGACTGGCGTTGCGTTTTCGCAACATTATTGAAAACATTTTTTTCTTATTCTGTATTGTGTTTTTTATACATAAGTTTTTTGTATGTTGTAGACAAAGCTTCAATGTCTCCAGGGAAAAAAACTTGTTTTTCTCTCAATGCAAGATTTTATCAAATAAATTTCTAAAATTGTCATTTTTTTGCGATTTTTTTTCTCTAATTTTGAAAAAAATCCCTCATATGGCAGAACAATTCAAAGGACTTCATGAAGAGACGCTTATGTTTTAGAAACATAGGTCTGCAAAAATGGTATAAAAAATAAGGTTACTTTTTTTTTTGTCTTTGTTTGCATAAATATACATTTTTTGAAATGTTGCGAAAACGCAACGTCAGTCCAAAGCAGTGTCTTTATGAACATTTGTCCGAAAATAACGGATGTCGAAGAAAACGGTTTTTAACTGTGAATGAAGCTTTAGAATATATGTGAGTTAGATCATTAAAATGTTTCTGAATTTTCATCAGGATGAAGACTGTCAAGGTCAAGCAGATATAGCATTGGTCCCCCCCCAGACCTCCTGACCGACGAGGAATGCATTGATGACGATATGGAGATAATTTGCTGTGACCGAATGAAATATCTGGTGATATCAAACTTTGTTCTTCAAAAAAAAACTTTAAAATTTATCGGATTCATAACAAAATGATAAACATTTGTCTAAATCACCTAAACAAATATTGCTTGGAGAAATTTGTCTCCCGTATACACACTAATGCCTGCTGACAAAGAAACCGTAGAAAAGCAAAAAAGGAAGTAGTTATACAAAAATTGCATGATCTAGAGACAGTAGATGTATTTTTGCAATTTTACAATCAGAATCTTTTGGAGCATATTACTCAAGAAAAAATAAATATGCACAACCGAAAATCTTCAAAATGTTTCCTCTTTCTGTTCCTATATTGAAACGTTTCATAGGATTTCTGCTTTACATTGGCTATGTATGTCTTCCTCAAGAGAGACTTTACTGTTCAGTTGCAGAAGATGTCAGTTGTCCATTACTACGTACAGCACTAACACGTTCTATGCATTCTGCTATCAAACGTAAGTTGCATTTAGCGGATAATAATGTATTGGATAAAACAGATAAAATGGCTAAAAGTTCGTCAGTGTGTAAATATTTTAAATGCCAAATTCATGCAGTGGCGTGTGCTTTTTCATCAAATCTTTCTGTCGATAAAGAATTAATGATACCTTATTTCGGTAGAATTCGTACAAAATGTTTCTGAAAGTAAAACCCGTTCATTTCGGGTATAAAGTTTGGCGTTTGTGTTTTTCTGAAGGATACTCATATCATTTTGATATATACTCAGGTAAATATGCAGATAAAACGACGGATCTGGGTTAAGTGGAAACGTCATTTAAGTGTAGTCGAAGTTCCTTCAAACCACTATACATACTTTGACAACTTTTTACACCACATATGTTGTTGTCGAAATTGAAAAAGTCATGGTTTCATGCCACTGGAATGATCTATGACAACATATTAGGAAAATGTGCTATTACACCTGTAATCAAAATGAAAAAAAGAACAACATGGAACACATGACTTCGTCTTTGATAAGGAGCATAGTATCGCAGTATTTCGATGGAACGAAAAATCCATTGTTACTCTATGGCCACCAACTTTGATACAATCAATCCATCTTCAATGGCCTAGAGATACTAAAGAAAATAAAGAAATCCGCACCTGTAAAGCAACCTAAACTCATCGGGGATTACAACAAACATATGGGTGGTTGCAATGTATCGAGTGCAAGTAAAGGGAAAGAAATGGTGGTGGCCAAGGATCCCAAAAGTCATATTATCGAGAAATATCCAAGAAACAAAAGTAAAAGATGTAAAAACTGTTGTAGCCAAACAATAAATGTATGTAAAATATGCAATGTGCCGTTACATAGCAAGTGCTTCAAAGATTTTCATCTTTCCCAAAAGTAGTCGGTTTTGACTGACGTTGCGTTTTTGCAACATTTTGTATCTTTTATACAAATAAATGGGTTTTTTTCATGTTGCTTTTTTTGTCTTAGTTAGACTCATACGTCTAAAAAATATTTTTTGTTCATTTCCTTCAAGCGAAAAGTAGTGCGGTCGTTAATGGGTTAAGAGTAGTACGCAATTTATGCACCCAGTTACACGATCAAACAAACAAGAGCAAGAAAGCAAAATGGACCAAGTACCCGTTCCCGTAGCAGTTCCCCGTTTAGAATAGAGAGGTTTCAACCCCGGCAAAGATTTCCAATGTGGCCAAGATTTTGGGTTCCTCCTGTTGGGTTAATTTTTAAGAAATTAATTTTTGTATGCTTTTAATGATTTTTGTACATATGTGTGTGTTTATAATTTGTTTTGTACTCTATTTACCCTAACTGTGAGCGCTTTAAAATTTTCTCACGTTAGCCGTGAGAAAAGAAAACAAATTTAAGGTTATCAGCGGAACCCCGTGGATGAGGAATGTGGCCTGGGGGAAAAGCGCTCATCAGTACTGGCGTAGTTGGCAGTATGGGATAGTTTTCCAGCCCAAGTGTGGGTTTCCGCCAGATGTATTGTCCACTCGCGCGAAGGGGGTTCTGATGGCTTACTACTTGGAATGGATTGGCTTCTACTTTAAGGGGTTACCTTTGGATGAGGGTTGAGTGATTTGGCGGGTTCTTTCAAGTTGGAATCACGATATAAAAAAGGGATTCATCGACAGTAAGGACCCTTCTTGCCTTAGAAGGAGTCTTGCAAAACACAGGAGGCCGATGATTGGGCCTGCGAAAATTTACCGGCGACCTCGCAAAGGATATGTTCTAAAAGATTTTCCCTGCGACATCGTGGACCACTTGGAAAAAAAAAGATTTCTATTGGATCCGGAAACTACACTCCTCCGTGGGTCGTGCTTGCCTACAGTCTTGATGTGCTGCATGAAACTCCTTCGTCTCCTTAACAACGAAACCCCATGCCTGACACCTGACGTATGGAAATCTCAGAGCGTTTTCCCGAGACATTTTTGCCGAGGGTGTGTCAGTCCGTTATCGTTCGGCGGGTTTTGCCACAGGTCCCCATCTTCTTTCATCTGGACTATTATCTTGTGTTTAATTTTTATTTATGAACAGTGATTTGTTTGTGTCTTGTTAGGGGCCCCTTTTATTAATCTGTTAATTTGATTGTTAATCCACTTAATAAATTCTCTTTAATATTTAAGGGAACTGCGTTCAGTGCTTTATTGTTCATTACGGAGGCAAGTCAATATTTAAAGATTTTTCACTATACGAGCTATGCATGTTAATACCTAACACTCCGTTGCACAGAGAGCGTCTAACCTTAATGAAATCCTGATTTTTATGAAGAGACTTCTCTTCACATTTTTAATACATGTATCTTCGAGTTTTTGTTTCATGCTTTTCTTTCTCTGTCGGGTCTTTTTACAGTATTTGGAGAGTTTTCGCTCTCCTTCGATAACACGGTCTTGGGCTAGTTTCCTCAAAATTTGTATACAGTGGTAGCTTGGATTGATTCCAACTCTAGATAATGTATAACACTTTATAATATTTCCACTGTTGCAGCAGGAAACAGCATCAAACACTTCCAGTTTTAAAGTTTGGATGGTTACAAACACATGTTTTGGAACACGAGTTCAAATCACATTGTTCACCGATTCATTTCGGTTTTGAGTCTTTACGTGAACACATTTTTTTTTCGCCAAGTCTCTGAAATTTGATTTAATTGCCTCCATAATAGTTAAGGCAATATGTGTGTGTTTATCGTGGTAATACACATCACTTTTAACTACAGCACGTTGAAATTTCCACCAGCTTTCATTCCCAACTGGAAAAAGACCGTGATTTGGATTTGAGTTACTTGACAGTAAATAAAAATATTGTGCCCAAACAGATTGCTGCATATTGTGCAGAGAACCAACATTTATCCTTATTGCTAGTACATAAAAGATCAAATGTCTTGTCTCAGAAAGGGCTAACAACTTATATCGCATGGAAAATTAATCAAAATAGTTAGAAATAAACTAAATGGTTACAGTTAACTCTACTGTTACCAGATTACCGAAAATAATTTGAGTAAAGTAAAGTAAAAAATATAATATGCGTTGTTGAGCAACAAAGAATAGAAATGTTCACAAACGGTATGTTTACATTTGAAAGGCCGTGACATAAGTGATAGTGCTTAGTGGAAACGTGCATAATTTTCAAACTTCCTCTTATTCTATTACCTAGTGGGATATATCATTGGAAAGAGGAGATTTTGAACTATATAAATGAGCAATAAAATAGAAATCGATTTTTTAGTCGAATTTTGCTTTCCCGGTACCCTAACGACCTCTGATTTAAGACTAACTTCCCTTCGAACACACAAGTTAAATAAAAAGATCCAACCATAGGACCCCTCCTCTAAAGACACACAACGAGTTGACACCACAGGAAAAAGGAAGAATTTTCTCCCCCACAGCTTTCTCTCTTTCTTCAGACCACGTGGGTGTCCCACTTAAACTGACCGCACAATCACCTTTTTCTTTACTTACACTCGCCTTCCAATCGTTTTTTTTTTATGTTGTGCATTGTCGTTACTGGCAAAGCTCTGAGAAAATGTTTTGCAATCAATTCTTTACTTTTCGATTGAAACGATTTCTAATTTCAAACATTAAATGTGAAAGAACGTTTTTGGTAATTAATTTGATCTTTTCATCATGAAACACATTTAACAATGATGTGAGGTAATGACAATGATCATGTAAATGATAATATTACAAGATGCATGAATGTGTGTCCAATTAAGAAATTATAATCTGTCGAACGATGTGTATATAGATATTTTTTGTGTTGAATAATGTTTAGTATGTGCTGTGATTTTTTTTTGAATAGCTTATTGAATAGCAATCATTGCTTATTGAATTATTTTAGCGTGTTAGTTAGAAATGAACCAGCTAAAAATTTATTTTGTATGCAACACCATGAAGGAATCATCCGAATGAAATGAAATTTGCGGCAAATGTCAATTATAGGATGTTATGCAAAGTAGTAAAGTTTCAGAGTTACCACGCATGTGTGGTGTGAGCAGCGCCCTCTGAACTAATGCTAAAAGCGTATAAATAGAGGGCTGTAGCGGGACGTTAAAAATAGTGCATGGTTATTTTTTAGTGGCGAACGTTTAGTGAGACGTTAAGTATGCCTCCATGACGAAATAGAGTGAAATTTCAAACAATTTAAGAATTTGAACGGGGGAGAATCATCGGCCTTCTTGAAGTAGGATTTTCCTATCGCGCAATAGAAGCTTGTGTGCAGCGAAACAGTACCACAGTGATGCGAGTTTGGAAGCAGTGGACCGACGAGCACCGAACAGCTCGAAAAACTAGGAGTGGACGACGGAAGGTCACGTCAGCACGCGATAAATGTGACCACCACCTACTTTCGACACGTGAGCGTGAAATAACCAACCAAAAAACACAGGTGGCAGCACATTGCAGTCTAGTGTATATAAAGGTGTTCCTAGGGCATCGGAAAGCATTTCAATCGTTGGCGTAATGCAGAAACGTAGCGATTTATCCGACGTCCAAAATGGCATGATTATTGGTTTTCGGGCCAAGGGTGGAAGAATTTCGGAAACGGCTAATTTTGTGAACTGTTCGCGTGCCGCCGTGGTAAAAGTATACCTTGCATGGCAAAATAGCACAATCCAAAATCAGCGGCGTGGCACATGTGGTGCACCACGGGCTATTGATGACAGAGACAAACAAAGGCTACGGAGATGCGTTCGGGCGAATAGACGTGCAACTGTTGAGCAACTGACCGCCCAGATGAACCAAGGGACTACCAAGAGTGTACCTTCAACAACGGTTCAGCGAATGTTGCTGCGCATGAGCCTCCGGAGCAGACGCCTGATTAATGCACCTATGCTGACTGCTGTTCATCGGCGACGAAGGCTGGAATTTGCACGCCAGTACCGCAACTCGACGTCCACAGAGTGGCAACAGGTGGCTTTTTCCAAAGAATCACGTTTGATGCTCCATCGGACCGATAGACGTTGGCGGATACGGCGTGAAACGTTTGAAAGCAAACACCCTGCAACAATTGCCGGAAGGATCGAGGCTGGAGGAGGAAGCATTATGGTTTGAGGAATGTTTTCCTGGCATTCACTGGGTGCACTCATCATCAGAAACCTAATTGACTCTCTTCCTGCACGTCTCGCAGCGGTCCGCTCTGCCAAAGGTGGTTATTCTGGCTTTTGACAGGTGGTCACATTAATGTGACTGGACTGTGTATATATATGCAATTTTTGGCTATTGTACTATTTTGCATTATTCTACTTGTAATATATATATGTATATGTATATATATATATATATATATATATATATATATATATAGAATTTTTTGTTAAGTTTGCATTCAGAAATATATAAATATAAAATTAGAAGCGATATTTCTACTCGAAACCCCCGTCTCGTTCAGAAACTTCTTTCAGTTTTACAAATCACTTAATTAAAAAAAGCAATATCGTTTTAAAATTTTAGAAGTCAGTAAGAGTTTTTCCTGTTGGTTTTTACTTGAATAATTTATTGTATTCGAGTAATAAATCATGTAAGCAGCAAGAAGATATCATATATTTCGTCGTGAACTTTCTCGTATTATTTTCTTTGAAACTATCTGAAAACGCTCTATCATGCTCCTTTATAAGCACTTCTGGATCGATTCTTGCATTTTTTTTCGATCATAACTTGGATATAATTCAATTAAAATTTGAATATTTTGTATTTTGACAGTCGACGGAATTTATGTGTTATATTTTTATAGTTAGATATATATTTTCTTATGTGCCTGAAGAAAGAAATATCAGACTTCACAAAAGACTGAAAAAGTATCATATCTTAGGTTGTTTCTATCAAATTTATTTAGTTTTTTTCCATGTTGTGTATATACGTGTACTGTGATTACTAAGTGCTAATTAGGTTCATCAGAGCCCACTCATGATACATAGATGGGTCATTCGATGCAAAATGTGCAAATCGGATGTGGCTTACGCATCACCGATTTTAATGAAAATCTTAATTTAAACAAGTCACATATTGTAATGAGCAAATGCAAAATATTGTTTCAGTTCATAATTATTGACATCCAAAGTTCAAGGTCAAACAAACTTAGATTTTCTAGCACGAAAAGTTGCCTGTTTGCGACCCTATATTTCAATAAGATATTGACACAAATTAAAATTTTTTATTACGTTACATTCATCAAAATACGGTCTCGGAGGAAACTTCAGAATATAATTTAATAGCAGTCATTGCTGAATCTGAGAGATCGACAAAAATAGAAATTTTGCCAATTTGCTACAAATTTCAAATTACTCGTTATCTCTAGAAATGGAACGACAATATTAAAAATTGTTTTTAATGAAGAGCTTTTCCTTACAAATAACATGGCGTAATTTGATGATTTACTCCCGATTCTTTCTACATCTTTATAAAGAAAAAAAATCCACTTAAATATAAAATTATGGAAAAATACCATTTTTAATCTTTTAAAGTGCATTTTCACTCTGAGGGAAAGCTTCGAAAGCATCAAAACCTTTCAACATCAAATAGCATGATGTTTACTGACTGTCCTGGAATTTTCATAACTATAATTTGATTATTTTGTTCACAGGAACATTTTTAACTGGATGTAAATTTTACACTTTTTATCGCAACTATAATTCATTATACATGAATTATAAGCTTTTATAAAATAAAAAGTGCGATATGTAAGAATGAAATAACTATTTTCATGATGCACGTGAAAATTGTACATGAAAATTCTTTTTAAAGACTTTGTTGGAAATAATAAGGTGGAAAGTTAATTTCGTTAGAGAAGTCTGTTTGATTTGTTTTGTTCTTTGATTAAACGTAAATATTACTATTGCTGAATATTAAATCATGTTTATTCCTTAACAGTTCTTCTAAAAAATATGTGATTAAATCGTGCAAATTGAAAACTTTGTTTTTATGGAAGTTGCACCTTATATCAACATTTTATTTTATTCATCAAATTTCTAACATTTTTTCATCGTAGGAGTTTATTAAAGTGCAGCTCGTATCAATACCTTTAAAATAGAGATTGCACAATAAGTCTTTAAAGTGCGTTTTGAAGTGTATTACGGATTTAAAAAACATACTTTTCATAATTCAATAGTAAAATAATAAACTTTTCTATTGAAATTTTTTTTAGGATATTTGTTTCTTTTATTTATAGGAACAGGTTTTCTTGAAAGTGAATGATGATTCTCTCACTTAACCATGCAAAACTAATAAGGCTTCAGAGAGTTCCGTCTATGGTTTATTGCATTAACTATAGACGAATTAAATGTACAGATATCGTCGCTAACTATACTTGAGCTCATTAGGTATACAGTCAGCCTCGTTAAGAATGTCGTATGTTATAAGTTAATATGCAAATATTTTCTGTAAAATGTCTGGACTTGAACAGAAGTACATTGAGAAGATAATGTAATTTAAATGCTAATTCAGAACTGCTTTCAAAGAACTTGGTTCATAGACTTTTGCTGCGTTCAATGCGAGGAAAGTATTCGTAATATACCCGTATGTGGACATATTTTTTGTTGGGTAAAATGAAGTGTATTGGATATATGCTAATCGAGGTATTTAAAGCAAAGATACAACGATATTTCCAGTTAAATGGTTTTGTTCTTACTTTTGCCATGCTGTCTGGTTTTTATGAATCTGAGAGGGCTTTTTAAAAACTTAAACAAAAAGGGCACTAGTGTCTTGGCTCCTTTCTGCAGTGGCAATGGTAGACTCCTTTGGGACCGGGGCAAATAATAATGTCCTTCACCCGAAACAGATTTAAAAAGAATGTAAATCTATTAAATAACGAGATTATCTAAATTATAATATTAATTTTCAATAATTGATCTATTACTTATTAAGGGATTTAGCTTCAAATGCAGTCAACATTTTTATTGCATGTGTTTTACTAATCAATACCATTAACACATTTGTGAGTTTAAATTACAGTAGGATTCTTTGGACGACAAGATACCGAAATTACCATAATACTAGTTGTTGAGTAACGCCACGCGAGAGGAAAGAACAAACAATCGAAGAAACAAAACAAAAACAAAAACTCTCCCCTTATGTAAACCGAAACTTTTGGAACCCCTTCCAGTGAGTCAAAAGGAAAAACGAAGCTACGGGGACCGGGATTCGAGCTCGGACAGTCAACGGGGTTGGACACGCGTTGTGTGTCTCCGCTACAACACACCTTTTAACCTGTAAACATGTAGGATCATGTCCATAACAAATGTAAACGTCTAGAATAATTAAACAGTGTTAAATTTATCATCTAGTGATTTCGTTACCTCCCTCCAGTATTATTCTTTATGCTTTTCTCTCTATAACGCTGGGAAAATTGGGGTAAGCAGTAGCGTAGGAAGGTCAGGTGGTATTCGAAAATTTATTTCGTCACCCCCCATTTAAATTATTAAAAGAAGAAAAAATAAGATACAATTACAATAATTATTTTCTGGTTTATTTCTTTATATTGATACATAAGCACTTAAAGACTTATTTTCCTAACTTCGTTCTATGCAAATTTTGAAATGACTCCATCAAAATCAATTCATTTCACTACTTTGTTTTCAATTGTCAAGATAGCTACTGCAGACAGTCGAGCTTTACTCATAGTGGATACCTAAGATAACATAAGATGATAAATTTTAGTTTTTAAAAACTCATCTCACATGATGCTTCTGAAACACATAACGTTTGCAAGATTATTAAGGCTAAAGTTAGATTTGGTAATTAATTTATTTTTAATTAACGTCATACTAGAGCATACAATGGCTATTGAAACACCACGGGCTATTGACGA
The DNA here is from genome assembly GCA_947359465.1 of Metellina segmentata. Classification (NCBI taxonomy): domain Eukaryota; kingdom Metazoa; phylum Arthropoda; class Arachnida; order Araneae; family Tetragnathidae; genus Metellina; species Metellina segmentata. The sequence continues at coordinate 121,223,322 of OX375881.1, forward strand.
CGGTCCGGGATCAATCCTCTAAGATAAAGATCCGAGAACAGTACCACGTAATTTTGAACCACGGTCAGTTGACAAAAAGGTAGATTTGGTACTGAATCTGAAAGTTCATATTCAACAAGAAACTCTATAAATCTAAAAGAAGACCATTCCATAGAATCTTTTTTTGAAACTTTATTAGCTCGTTGATGTATTCTTAGTCGTGGAATCTCTTTAAGGATATCATCATCAGAAAATTCATCATAAACTACAAACCGAGCTGTTATATTTTCATGTTTTTAAAGCGAGTGTTTATTTCTTAATAAAAACCTGTCAATGAACTCCAATAATGATCTTTTCAATTCTTCATTTAATGTCAGTGGTTCATCTTAAGCCTTTTCTCCAGCCATCATTTTCTTCTTTCAGGTGATTCTTCTTTTTACTAATGGAATGTCCATCTCTTCAAAAGTATTCGTTGCAAAATGCAGTGCTTTCTCACGATCTCATTTCTTTTGTCATTCAAAAATATCTTCAAGCTTCTCATTTTGATAACACACTTCTCAAAACTTATCCCAGCAATATGAAGTTATTTTGAGTGCGGTTTACTTCTTCTGAAACACTACTCCACAAATACATAAAACATAAAAAAAATCACATATACTGCTGGCAAAAGGGTTTGCAAATGCTCCTCTGGTTTCGACAGTTTCTGTGGGAGAACAAAGTTATTCTATGGCATCAACAATCTTCCTTAAAACAGTATATACAGGCTTTACAGATTCGTAGTGAGCACTTAATCTTAAAATCTCTTGACTGTACCTCCAACATTAGTTACAAGGATCGTCCATCTGTGCGGAAACTAAGTAAAAAGTAAGCTCCAACTAAGCAGTACATACTTTCTAAGGACCCAAAAGAGGTTACACATTGTGAAACAGTTGCAAAAGAATGCACTCTACACAGATTAAGAGAGTGATTTGTACAAGGAGGCTTTTTGCTTTAGGATTAAATTTACGAATCCTCGTCTGGATATATTCTCCTTAAAAGAGATGTTCTGGCAGCCTTAGTTATAACCTGACTGATAAAAATTGGTTAACTGATAAGCAGTTATTTTCTGAGAGTTGAACCCCTAGTACAAACTGAAGAGAACCCTTAGTACTTCCCTTATCTATACGCTCTCCACTACACATCGTCAAACTCTGCTACGTTTCGTTGCGTTTGTTGGAAAAACTTGTGTTTTATTTCGCATTATAATGATTTATTAAAGTTAATTGTCAGATGAAGTTATTAAACTCGTTTTAAGTTTTATATTTTTTTAAGTGTCGTGAGCCACTCCAATTTTTTTAATTAGAAAAATACGCATTTTTGCTATATTTGCGAATCACACAGCACATATGTGTAGATACACTCATTGCCATAAAAAATTTGCGCACCAAGAAAAAGTCGTCAAAATAAGACGAAATTTTACACATGTAAGTACTACTTTAATATAAATGATTAGAAAATCAAAGAAAAAGGATAATTTATTGCACAAAAAAAGTACATATGAAGGGAAGTTTTAGTACTCTGTTGGACCCCCTCTAGCGCGAATGTACGATGTCATACGAGCGGGCATTGATGCAAGTTCCTTATGATGTCCTGAGACATCTCGTTCCACTTTTGCTGTAAACAAGCCTCTTAATCGACCAAACTCGTAGTGTGTCCATCTTGACGTCACAAATGATTCCAGATATGCTCAACTGGTGACAAATAAGGGGATCGAGCAGGCCAGGGAAGGGTGGTAATGTGGCGAAGGCAGCCTTGTGACATCCTTGCTGTGTGGCCGAACATCGGCTTGTTGAAAAATGGCTCCTGGGAACCCTGCCATGAGTGGCATCACATGTGGCTAAAGGATGTCATGGACGTACCGCTGGGCTGTCATTGTGCCATGGATCAATATTAGGGGTTACCGTGTATCTTACGCAATGGCACCCCATACCATCACACCAGCTGTGGGAGCGGTGTGTCACTGTAAAGCGAAGGCATAATTGAGGCATTTACCACGAGGCCTCCACACACGGACACGATTGTCATCACTGCTCAAATTGAATCTAGATTCGTCGCTGAAGACGACCTGGTTCCATTCCGTTCCAGTCCAATCCCGTCGTGCCCGACACCACTCCAAACAGACGCGTCGGTGGGTGGGTGTCATTGGCAGCACACGTAATGGGCGCCATACCAGATGTCCTTCAGCCAGGCACCTTGCGATGGTTCAGGAAGACACAGGGACCCGTAGTGAAGGTGCTGCGTGTGTCTGGGTAGCGGCCAATGAGGCAGTTGGCTCTACGCGTGCGTTTCGTATGGTGTGATGGTCTTCTCGTCGACTGGTCTGTCGAGGGCGTCCTGAGCCTGGTCGCTGTGTAAATGACGTCTCTTCTGTCCCCTGGTCCCAATACCTCCTCACAGTAAAATCAGAACGGCCTACTTGACGAGCTACTCGCCGAGCTGACCACCTAGCTTCCATCATCCCGATGATTCTTCCCCTCTCGAACTCGACAGCTGCTCATATTATCTTCGATGGCGGCGTAACGGCATGTGTATCTCAGCGTTTCCTTTGCAAAAGATTAAGTACACTCAAACAAGCTCTGCCTACCTGTTTTATACTCCAAGGAGACTAAGTTAAACGCCTTCTAGTGGCATTACGTTATGCGCAATCACGCTGCATTTCTAATCTTTTGCACATATGGACGACATGTACCTTCATGCCAAGTATCGTTACGATCCCAAAATTATTTCTTGGTCCGCAAATTTTTATGGCAATGAGTGTATAAAATGAATCGCAACAGTGGGTAATTTTTTGGTTCACTAAAGTTACACTGCGTTGTGCGTACTCTGCGATATTAGGGTGGATGATGGATTCGTGCACATTCAAATAATACAGACGCACTTCAGATAAATTCCAGATAGCACTCACCACAGTCGGTAGGCACTTGGATGGATGTTGCAGTTTCATTGCTGGTTGCAATGCAAGTCGCATCGAAGAATTGTCTAGAACCCCGGGACACGCTACAATGCTCATGTGGTTAAGCATAAACCGAGTCACACCCTTGTTGATTGATATTGGAATTAATGGAGCAATGTAACTATCTATTGGTTACAGGATCCGAGATCAATCCCTAAGACAAAGCCTAGAAATTATGAAATGCGGTCATAAGACGATGTCAACACCTGAACTGGATAGCCTCCTGGTGTAGCCACTTAGCCGCTGTGACCGAAGTACTATAGAATATTTAATCCTAATCATTTTATGAATAAATACAAAGTCTAAAACATTCAAGTGGTTTATTTATATTCCGTTCTGACACCTTATATTCCTTCATATCGGGACCTAGTATATTCTGTTCTTGTCTCCGTTGGTTTTATATTCATTACCAGAACCACTACTTTAGTTCAGTTCACAGTTGCGTTTTCGCATGTTAAGCATCACTTCACCGCAGAGACTTCACCATAGAAACTTCACAGAGATTTTACCACAGTACACAGCGTAGCCCGAAGAACACCAAGTGGAGGTGGGCTACATTGGTTCTCCTGGGATTCTACCAACCACCCGCTACGGTACCCAGAGACCCTTTCGTAGCTATTGGACTATTTATTATGATTTTATATTCACTAACTGTGCTGTATATCTGGACCTAATTGTCCAAGTAAATAAAAGCTTATTTTGAGGGAAAATGCACATCCGTTCTAATGTCATATCATGGCATTCTCAGAGACATTTCTGAATTTAAGGTCACTCGATTTGTCTTTTGACCAATTAAAAAAGAATATTTTTCATTTGTTGTTCTAAAACATATTTGCTAAAGGTCCATTGTTTATATTTGTTTTCTGAAAGTTCCATCATGGGTTGAAAAACAATTCGAAGAATATAGAAATATTTCATCAGTGCAAATAAACACATGTATAATTTGGCATGTTTGTTCAATCACGATGAAAATAGGACTTATTTTTAGGTTTATCGGAAAATATCAATTTATTATATTTAATAGTTCCAGAATTTTTTAATTTAGCACATGGTAACTCCCAGAAATATCTTCGTAAAATTAGGATTTTGAACATCTGTATGTAAATTTTTTTTACTCTCATTTCTTTGAAATTCAAATTTATTTTGAAAACTTTTGCCATTTTTATATTCGTCCATTATCAAACAAATAATTGAGAGGACAGCGTATAATTGCTGGATCTCTAGTAAATACCACTCTTTTTCAGCCAGACCAGGGGGTGGATCGGGTAAACGACTCCCGTTGTGAGCTCACACGATTCTGGATAAGGGGACGCTCTCACGGTGCTACGCACTCCTCCATTCCAGTAAAACGTTTCTGCAGAACTCGAGCGAAGAAAAGTCAGGAAAAGAAAACGAAAAGTAATGAGCATAATTGCTCACACAAGGAGGCCAGTACCAACTTACCAGACTGAATCAGTGCATCACCAAATTCAGGGTACTGACCCAATTTTTACACAACAAAATTGAATGCAAGAAATTATACAAATAACATAAAACAAAAATAACAGATACCCTAGTTACATAAGATATTATTACTTAATTACATTCACTTACGAGTGTGTATGCTAGGTGAGTAACCATGAAGGGGAAAGGGTGACTTATGACAGTTTCCCTATGTTAAGAATCAACGCTTTCAATTCTAAAACACCTGCATACTCGTAGTTTGAAAGTTTTTTTCTTACTTCTAAGAGGAACTGCTTTTTATCAGTCGCCTTGTTTTTCTGATTCGATTCATTTTCAATCCGTCCAACGAATTTCTTGTGTCCTGTCGGAACCATGGGCACAAATTCCCCGTAGGGACTTGCTTCTCTAGTCATAGGCTGAGGACAAGTGAAAAGCGGTACACGCTTGCGGAGATTAGAAGATAAAAAAAGGTATAGCTTGAGAGACAATGTGCGGTACATTTCTGTAAGGAACTACATTTATGTGTATTGTAACAAGTGTCTGAACTCCCTGGGGTGAAAGTGGAGTGACAGGCAAACACAAGTTAGTTTGTGCTGCAACAAAATGTAAGGCATAACTAGTCACAATCCCTAGACCGGTGCTGCCGTTTGGAATCGTTGAGGGATCAGTTTCATCTGCATCTTCAATTTCTGAAAAAGCCTCAAAGCAGTTTTTGGTCAATTCCATTTCGCATGGCAGTTCCATGCAACCATTGCTCTCAGAATCTTTAAGTATAGCCTTTTTATCGTACCATGTCTTCTTCTTCTGTGATTCTTCTACCTTGGTCACAACTAGTTCTTGACAATGTTTCATCCTGTTCATCAACGAAAAGATATACTCGGCCACCGGATTTCCTCCATCATCTCCTTGGTCCAACCCCTGTTCGAACAACAGTATCAAAGGAGTTCATAACTTATTACCAGGAACGAACTCAAAAGGCGTGAATCCAGTACTTTCGTGGGTCACTGTTCTCAAGGCGAATAGAGCAGGATAGAGTGTTTCCTCCCATTCTGATCCAGCTTCAAGACATAAGACTCGTAAAATTCTTTTGATGGTACTGTGAAACCATTCAACTGGATTACTTTGAGGATGATGAACCGAACTTCGAATTCCCTTTATTCCAAATCTCTCTACGAAGGTTGTAGTTAGCTCGATCCTGAATGAAGTTCCTTGATCATGTTGCAATTCCCTCGGAAATCCCATCCGAATAAAAATCTGCATGAGAGCTTCCACAACAGAAGTTGAAGAGATATTCTCAACGGGAACATTTTCAGGATATTTGGAAGATAGACACATAGGAGTCATCAGATACCCTTTCCCACCTGGAGTAACAGGAAGTGGTCCTCATGCATCAACGTATATCTTTGAAAAAACCTCTTGAACAACAGGAACCAACTTCATCGGAGCCTTACTTTTGTCATTCGGTTTTCCAATATTCTGGCATTTGTCACAACTTCGTACACAGTTTTCCACTTCTTTGAAGCAATTAGGCCAAACGAAATGCTTTTGTATTTTGTTTTGGTCATTCCTAAATGTCCTGAACTACCTTCATGGCACAACGACATCAGTTTTCCAAGATATTGAGTTAGAATCATTAGAAAAATGTTTTATTTTCCCAATTTATCAATTTTCCTTTACACAAGAGGACAATTTGAGAGTGTTTCGTATTCACCCGTGGAATTGCATTCTTTTTGCTTTTCTACGAGCGTTTGGGAAAGAATTTTCAGAAGTTCAAATCCTTCCCAAGACTCCATCTCATTAGGCGGTGAAAAAAGCAAATTGTCTTCGTCAATATAAATCTCAGCTTCACACTCCAGAACTGAAATTACTTCTTCCTTTTTTTCTTCCTCTTGTTTTTTTTCTTTATAACCTTTTCTCCTTCTGTATTTTAAAATCCCGTAATTTAGTTTCATACTCACACTTTCTCTTTTCTGCCTCTTCTCGAGCAGTTTTCCGTCTCACTCCGGCTATTTACCACTTCTCTCGAGCTTCTTCCCAAGCTCCTTTCACTCCTCCAAACTTCCCTTCGGCTTCTGTCCGAGCCCATCTCAGTCGTTTAAATTCCCACTCCCTTTTTGCACTTTCCTGTATACAAACAGCTTCTATCAATCTCCGTCGAGCTTCCTCTCGCTCTTTTCTTTTATTAATAATATATATATCATTAAATCTTCCACGCGTTTTGCATCGTATAATTTAGAACCCTCTATTATTTTTTTCAATTGAAAAATTTTAGCATCAGGAGGAACCTTTTCTCCTAATTCAATTGCCAAAAATGTCATTTGCTCATTTCTAGCTCTCCAAAGAAAATCCATACTGATCCCAGTGCAAACCCAATCAAATAATTCCTACGTCATACAATTATTTAACAACACTTTAAGATACACAATTCTAAAATAACCTAGAATACACACTCTTAAAGCACTCAAAATAGAATACACAAAACACTGAAAATCAGTTATTAAAATAAATACTATTTATAACTCATATAAAACAAATCAATTCTACTTTCGATTTGAGTCAGAATAAAGAACCAAATGTATTTCATTAACTTTCATAGCAATGTTTTTATACATTCTTTTCAAAGGAAATAATTAAATTCTATACTTTCTCAAATAAATTTCCAAATGATAATAACATATTCAAATGATAATCTATAAATAAGAATCGAGTGTTTGTTTGTACATTCAATATTTTCGACCCATTTAAAGTTTTCTATCCGTTTTGGACCCTTCTGATGCCGAATCCGCCTTTTTCTCGTTTGGTGTCTGTCTGTCTGTCTGTCCGTCTGTATGTTGTGCCCTATACACGTCCACGCGGTTTAAGATATTTTCATGAAAATTTGCATACAGTGAGTATTTATCTTCATTTAGTGAGTCGCATTGGTTGCGAAAGTCTGTCTGTCCGTCTTTCTGTTCTATGCTCGATTTTGTGTTTGTGTGTTTGTGTAGACATCGCATGAATTGTATTCCAGATATTTGATTGCAATGTAATTTATTTTATACATTATTTATTAGTTTAGTGAATCAAATATTAAACATTTCTTTATTGTTATATTTAATTGAGTTTAATGCTAAAACACCTGAGTAAGTATATTTAAATCAACCATAATTTGGTAGTATTGGAAAAATTGGAATGTATATTGAATATTACGATTACTTCGATTGCATTACCAGTACTGCTAAAAAAGTAATTATTCTTCAAAACAATATTTTTTTATGGAATTTCAGCTATAATATTTCATTTATTTCGAGACTTATTTTTGTTCTGTGCGCAATGAAAACGATTTCCGAATATTTGGGACAGACGATATTTTTCAATGAAACGAGAATGAACAAGACCGCGCGAGAAGTGATATTTTTTCTGATTCTTTCGCTCTGAATTAATTTTGCATTTCTAAAATTGGTACACTTTTAGTTGTAAGTTGTGGCAACTGTGCGAGATCAAGAGATAAAATTGAATCACAAATTAATATCTTTAGAACAATTTTTTGCGACATCTTTGATTTTGTTTTATTTCGCTGTTTCCTGTTTTAAATATTTATTATTTTAATAAATCTGTTTTCATTCTCATCACACGCAACAGCACCACAAAGTATTAGACTTAAAAATGTTAGGTAAGTCAGTATAAATTTTCAGTAAATTTTAAGTGTAGTTATGCCATTATTGAAAGAATAATGCCGTTGTTGCGTAACCCCTGTTGTGAGCACCCACGCCGTTTCTGGTATAGCGCCCCCTGTCGTGCGCTTGTATTTCTACCCTTTTTGGGTCATTGCACTCTTGCAAGTCATACTGTCAACAACCAAGCGCTGACAAGGCCGTAAGCGTCGTCTTTCGACGACCATCTTTTGTGTTGATTGCTTAATAAATGTATTGTCCTTTAAATTAAAAGGACTGGGTTCATTGTGTTTCATTAAAAATACACTCAATACCCACCAGTTTGGTCCGTCTAACCTGTAGAAGAAGCAGCTGCAATGGATAAATTTACGACTCTAAACCGACGAATGGCCTATGTTAAAGGTCGTATCACCCTACTGCAAACATTTGTGGACAGTTTAGAAGAAAGCATCGAAGATTCCACGAACATAAAAGTTCAATGCGATGCAAAAATCGAAAATGTGGACAATATCAGAAGCAAGATTGAAGATTTAATAATGGAATATAGCGAACTCCCGGAAGAAGTCAATTTCAGAGACATCCTCACCAACTTATTACAACTCCAGAATCAATTAGAAGCTATAGAGGTTAGTCTTAAAACCTTCCTACTTTATTTTTGCAAAATTCAAAATAGTAAAATCGAAAATGAACACATTCATTCGGTATCGAAAGTAATGGAGTTCCGCTTACCGGAAATACCTATTCCTCAATTCTGGGGAAAATTTGAAGATTGGTCGAATTTTAAGACCCAATTCAATGAACTGATAGGCCAAAAGCCATTAAGTAACAATCAAAAATTGTATTATCTTCGTGCTTCGTTGTGTGGCGTCGCAAAACAAATAGAAACTACTGATGAAACTTACGATTCTCTGTTTTCCGCTCTGGAACAGCGTTTCGAAAACAAAAGATCCACTGTCGACACACACATTCAAGCTATTTTTAGTTTTGAAAAAATACAATTTGAATCGTCCAGGCATTTGAGACAACTGGCAGACACTGTCAAGAAGAATCTTCGCGCATTAAAGGTTTTAAAAATCGAAAGTAACGAACTTTCAAATGCAATACTAGTTTATGTGATTCTACAAAAACTAGACAAAGAAACAAGAAAAACCTTTGAACTGCAATTAATTTCAAAGGAAATCCCCTCTCTTGATAAATTATTAGAATTCCTTGAAAACCGTGCACTCGTTCTTGAACAAGTCGATAAGAACACGGAACCAAACAAATTCGACAATAAATTTGCTAGAGGATTTCAGAATTCGGCACAAAATAAGCAAAAAAGCTTGTTCGTCAATGCGAATAAAAATGCGAAAAATACGTTCAAACCATGCCCTTTGTGTAATAATCCGCATATCATTCACAAGTGCCTACAATTTCTTAACATTAATACTGAAGAACGGATTAAAAAAGCAAAAGAGTTAAAACTTTGCAAAAATAGTCTAAAATCTCATAATTCTGTGTGTAATTCACCATTCTCATGCAGAGTATGTCATAAGAAACATAACACATTGCTTCACTTGAGCACATTAGAAGCAGCTGATCACATCCCCCCTCGCGAAGCAAGAAATAATGAGTCCTTCGCGTTTCTCCCACTGCCAGGAGAAACGGATGCACCCCAACATCCAGCCTCGACGCTCTCGTCTTTCGAAAAAGAAAATAAACACTCGACTTCTGAGCAAAAGTTTGGGCTGCTCTGCACCGTTCTAGTAAACATACAGGATTCAAATGGTGAGAAAATTTCCGTACGCGGAATTTTAGACTCGGGATCGTCTGTCAATTGTATCAGTAATGAGGTCGTTGATGCTTTTAATTTAAAAAGAGAACAGGCGAACGTCACAATCGCTGGAATAAATGGCCGTGAGCATTCAATTAAAAACAAGATAACAACCACAATTTCAAATGGTTACGGTGACTATTCTGAAACAATGACATTCTTGGTGTTACCAAAAATTACCGATTTTACACCCGCACAAAAGTTAGATGTTTCGCGATTAACTTTTCCAACTGGAATCAAATTAGCTGATCCTACATTTTTTGTCCCAGGTAAAATTCACGTTTTAATCGGCGCTGAATTCTTCTTTGATTTAATGAAAGCAGAAAAATACAAATCAACTACCGAGGACAAATTAATGCTACAAAACACCGTATTTGGCTATTTAGTCACAGGCAGTTTGAAAAATACAAGCTCTAATACATTTTCAGGATTAATTTCCGAATGCGATAATCTGGAAAATACTGTACAGAAATTTTTTGAATTGGAATCATTTCCGGGTGACTTTAATAAACAATCAGAGCTTGACGCAAAAGCAAAGGAAACCAAATTTTGCGAGGATCATTTTTCCGAAACCCACACACGAGACGAAACAGGAAGATATGTTGTAAAAATGGCCTTGAAAGATGACCCCATCATATTAGGCGAGTCAAGAATTATTGCAGAAAAGCGATTAAACTCTCTGTGGAAGAGGCTAGAAAAAGAACCCCAATTTTTGGCTATGTATAGGGAATTTCTAAACGAATATAAGGAACAAGGTCACATGCGCGAAATTATTGAGAATAGGGAACCAGAGGTTGTGTATTACATGCCACACCACGGTGTATACCGACCAGACAAGTGTACTACAAAATTGAGAGTCGTTTTTAATGCCTCCAGCCTTACAAAAAACACAAATTCGTTAAATTCACTACAATATAATGGTGGGGTAATACAAGAAGACCTTTTTTCTATCATGACGAGGTACCGTAAACACAGCTACGCATTCAGAGCTGATATCAAACAAATGTTTAGGATGATAAACATTAGCCATGAACAAAGAAACTTACTAAGAATCCTGTGGAAAGAAGGAAATGATGATCCAATAAAAACCTTTGAGCTCTCCACCGTTACTTACGGTACAGTTAGCGCACCTTATCTAGCAATGCGTACCTTGAAGCAAATAGCTATTGTTGAGGGTTTGCGTTTCCCACTTGCGGCTCCTGTTGTGGCTAGTGATTTTTACATGGACGATGTCCTTTCCGGAGCTCAAACGTTGTGCGAAGCCAAAGCGATCCAAAAAGAACTTATCCAGATTCTGGAGACTGCCGGAATGCACCCTCATAAATGGTGCGGAAATCACCCTGAACTCTCCATCAGTGCGAGCGACAACTACTATTTTTGTTTTTCCTGAAGAATCAAGGGTTCTAGGCGTCTGCTGGAACCCGAACAGAGACTTTTTCTTCTTCAAAGTGGAATTAAGTGAGAACATTTCCTACTCGAAACGCGATGTTCTTTCATCAATTGCTAGACTCTTTGACCCACTAGGCCTCATTTGCCCAATAATTACCAGAGCCAAAATCTTCCTTCAAAGACTTTGGGCACTGAAATTGGACTGGTCAGATCCCATTCCACAGAAGGAGCAAAGAGAATGGACGAAATTTTTGAAACAACTTCCTGAAGTCAACAGTTTGAAAATTCCTAGACACGTGCTCATCGTCCAAGCGGTCAAAATAGAGCTGCATGGCTTTTCCGATGCCTCGGAAAAGGCCTTTGGCGCTGCTGTCTACCTGCGGTCAACAAACGCCCACGGACAAGTCCAGACGACATTGCTCTGTGGCAAATCCAGAGTGGCCCCACTGAAGGTATTGACAATTCCTCGTCTAGAATTGTCAGGAGCACTACTCTTGGCACGACTAGTTTCAAGGCTGGTCCCTATCCTTCAACTTCAATTCGATCGCATCTACTTGTGGACAGATTCAACCATCACACTAGCATGGATTCAAACTCCCCATGAAAAGTTGAAGCAGTTCGTTTCCAACCGAGTTCGAGAAATCAACGCGTTGTGTAAAAACTGCGAGTGGAGGCACGTATCATCGAAGGATAATCCTGCCGATCTCACCTCAAGAGGCGTGGGAGCTTCTGAGCTTCTATCAAATGCCTTGTGGTGGACGGGTCCCGAGTTCCTTGCTTCGGACATCCCACCCCAGATGGACTTTTGGGCCCCGAAGATGATAACTATAAACGAGAGCTGAAAGTTCCAATCGGACTAACGCTTTCCATCAACTCCCAAAAGGACTTTATCAGTATCCTTTTGAATCAAACCAATTGTTTTTCTAGGCTTTGTCGCATTGTGTGTTTTATCCTTAGGTTCCTGCATAATTCACGACCTTCCAAAGAATCACTTGCTGGCCCTTTAACATCAAAAGAACTTGATAATGCCACTAATGTTCTAGTAAGGCTGGTTCAAACCTCTGAATTTCCAGACGAAATCAAGAGGTTAAATGAAGGTAAAAACTTGAAGACCACTAGGGTAAGATCCTTATTTCCCTTCATGGACAAAGATGGAATTATTCGTGTGGGTGGTCGCTTGCAAAATGCAAATTTAACAATTGACCAAAAACATCCTAAGCTTCTCCCTGCCAAACATACTTTCACCAAATTAATCATGGAAGCTTTTCACAAAAGGAACCTGCACATTGGTCCGCAGACCTTGTTGCATTGCGTTCGCCAATAATTCTGGCCCATTGGCGGGAGGAATTTGGCAAGGAAAATTGTAAATGACTGCATAACATGTTTCAAAACCAAGCCCAAACTAACTGATCAACTGTTAGGTAACTTACCATCTGAAAGGGTTAATCCCAGTCCCCCATTCAATAATTGCGGAATTGACTTTTGCGGTCATTTCCTCATCAAATATAAAAATCAACGTAAGGGAATATTTCAAAAGATCTATGTTGCAATTTTTATTTGCTTGGTCACAAAGGCTATTTACTTAGAGGTAGTCAGTGATCTTACGTCTGAAGCCCTTATTGCTACACTCAAAATATTTTTCGCCCGTAGGGGAAAAAGCTCATACATTCTTACAGATAATGCTAAGAATTTTGTTGGTGCAAGCAAAGAAATTAAAAAATTGCATAAACTTATAAGTAATCCACCAGAAAATGTTGCAAACTATTTGTCAGCTGAGGGTACTCAGTGGAACTTTATTCCCCCTAAATCTCCCAATTTTGGCGGAATTTGGGGGAATCAGGTGTCAAATCTTTTAAACATCATCTAAGAAGAGCTGTAGGCTCATATAGGTTAACCTTGGAAGAATTCATTACCATTACAACTCAAATCGATGGTATATTGAACAGCAGACCACTTGTGCCATTGTCCTGCGATCCAAGTGATTTCAATGTCCTTACCCCTGGACACTTTCTCATTGGCCGTTCAATAAATTCATTCCCTGAACATAATGTTTCTGATAAAGCAGACAGTTACTTGTCTCGTTGGCAGAAAACAACCAAATTAGTTCAAAAAATTTGGAAACAGTGGAGTAGAGACTATTTAAATCACTCGAATCAGAGAAATAAGTGGCAGTTCGCCAAGGACAATGCAACAATCAATTCTTTGGTATTGTTAAAAGACTTTAACTTGCCCCCATATGAATGGAAAATGGGCAGAATTCAAAAGTGTGTTAAAAGTTCAGATGGTAGAGTAAGAGTAGTTTTAGTCAAAACTGCCAATGGCACATTCAAAAGAGGTATCACTCAAGTGTGTTTACTTCCACTAGATAATTAACTGCACCCTGTATACATGTTTTACCTTGTCATTGTGTTTTTTATTTATTATTTTTCACATGTGTTTTAATATGTTTAATGTGTATTTTCGAATGTTATATCAATTCTTGTTCATTATTATTCACATAATTGTTTAATATTTTTGAAATTTACTAATTTCAAGGCGGGAGTGTTGCGTAACCCCTGTTGTGAGCAACTCCCACGCCGTTTCTGGTATAGCGCCCCCTGTCGTGCGCTTGTATTTCTACCCTTTTTGGGTCATTGCACTCTTGCAAGTCATACTGTCAACAACCAAGCGCTGACAAGGCCGTAAGCGTCGTCTATCGACGACCATCTTTTGTGTTGATTGCTTAATAAATGTATTGTCCTTTAAATTAAAAGGACTGGGTTCATTGTGTTTCATTAAAAATACACTCAATACCCACCAGCCGTTATTTAAAGAATAATGCCGTTATTGAAAAAATAATAATGTTTAAAAGTCCAAACTAGAACTTTTTCCAACTTAAAAAAATTCGTTGTAATAATGACAGGAGAAGATTGCAAAATTTCACAATGTCGCATACCGGATGTAAGAGTGCACAAGTAAAAAAATATTGTTTTGTTGACTATGAGTGCGAGACCCCTCGCCGTAAATCGTAATTTTAATTAATTGAATTGAACATGAAAAGAACTTAAGAAAGGGAATTCCAAACCCTCTCAAAATCGTCTTTTATAGTAGTAACCTTAGTATCACCTTTCGTCATTTTGTAGCTATGTCATACAGCAAAGGTGCGATGTATGTGAAATGTATTACACGAATGGATATGCATGTGTAGGATTTGTGTCCAAAGTAAGTTGTAGAAAATATAAAGATGGCGAATTGTGTTAAAATAAATTTTTATTCTACAAAAAACGTAAGTCAATATATATTTTGATTATCTCTTCAATCTAGAGTAAACCAATTCAAACCTAGTAAGGTCGGGTATTTTGCTAGTATGACATAAAACAACCACATACACAAAATCAGAACTGATGTTCTATCTACGTCAGAATGACTTAAATGCTAATCCGGATTGATTTGAAACAAACCAAAATTTGAAACAAGATGCTTTACAACACATTCAAGTCTGGCGACTTCTACAATGAAAATAGAAAGGGGACGTTTCAAAACTAAACAAGTCAGGTTGACTTAAACTACCGCTTGAAACAGGATGCTTCAAAACACAGAAAACTTTGTAACAAATGCATTTTCGGTGTGCACCGATTCTTACAATTACAATGAAATTCTGGTAAGTTGTCACTTACCCTTTTAAAATAAACACTCATCAGACGCGCTGGCGGTCGTCAATATCCAAGTTCCACACGAACATTCCACAAGACGCTGGCGGTCTTATCATCTTCAACTGTATTTTAAAAAAAATAACGCGGATTTCGCATCCCCTAAGCTGCCACCACTCAGACAGATCTGTACCGTATCGACGAAAAGGAAAAACCACTTTACAGGTTAAAATAGTTATATTAAGAATTAATATTTACAGAATTTGTACAGCTACAGTTTTAAAATTAAGGACTATATTCATCACCGATATAATACAGCAGCCTTAAGCTAAAAGTTCTCACAATCGTCTCTGGCTAGCAAAATCGTCTCTTCAAAAGCATTTCTTCCCAGACCGCCTCCTCCAGTCGTCACTTCCGCAGCCAGACCAGGGGGTGGATTGGGTAAACGACTCCCGTTGTGAGCTCTCACAAATCTGGAAAAGGAGACGCTCTCACGATGCTACAATACATTGTGGCTTCATTCATTTATTTAAAAGCAAAATGTAATTTTTTTTTGCGTAGTTTTTATAATCTGTCATGAAATCTTAACTTTTAAAAATATTATTTTTAAAATTCTTTGGAGATCGTGCACCCTGGAGGGTTTTCATTCGAAAATATATAAATGATAAAATAAATTTTTTACGACCATGGACAACTGAGGAAGAGTAGAATTAGATGTTCAAAATGGTTATAATATTTTAAATATGTATAAAATATGGTATTTTGAGGAAAAAACAGATGATTTATTTTAGAATTATGTGAAAGTGTTTTTAAAATAAAATTAGAAACGCATAATAAATGGTCTGAAAATTAGAGAACTTAAAAAGAGTATCAGAGATGTGTTAATGAGAAATGAGATATAAATTAAGGTAATATATATATATAGAAAGAAAAATCCAGAAATGAAATTTATAGCATAAATCTGTTTCAATTCTGTGTGGTGTCAGTTTGAACAGAGAAAGAATTTCGAAACGAACTCCAATACGACTTGGATTTAGAAGATTTTTTATAAAACCACATTAGATGATACTATTAAAGATTTAACTGCGGTATTTATGAGTGATGATTGTGTAGAAATTAATTATAAATAACATTTCACAATAGAAATACAGTAAAACCCCGATTAACCTAACTCAGGTTAATCAAACTCAGCTGAACCGATACCCGGTTTACATGAAATGAAACCGAAATTAACAACAACGAGACACACGTTATGTACTGCACGATAATAATCGCGAGCGTTATGGCTAAAAATGTAATTTTAGCTTCAATAAAGAACATAAGTGTAGCCTACAAAGTGAGTTTTGAAGTCGTTTGACCTTCAAAACATTTCAGAATTACATACATACTGTAATTTGATACAAAATACATAGTAATAGACAGTTACGGATTAAGCGGCCGCGTAGTGCCCCGAAATACCGAAGGGGCCCCGAGGCCTTAAAAAGTCTTTTCATTAGTGCTCGAGAAAAGTTGTGAAAGTATCTTTACAATGTGAATCTTTAAGTGCAGTGAAAAGAGTTCCTAATACAAGATGGTCAGCACACAAAACCAGATGCTGTATTAGCTATGAAACTTGGTTTCACCCATATAAAAGAGGTTGTAAGTGAAATTTGTAATTCAGAAGAAAAAAGTTACCATAGTGGAGGCGACTTCATTTCTGAAGAAAATGAACAGATATGAAACCGCACTAATGACATTTATTTGAAATACTATATGTTCAGAGAATAAGTGCTACTAGTAAATCATGGCAATCAGTGTAATACGAACTATTGAAAGGATATCTTCAACTGAAGTCATTAGAAAATTTTATCAATGATTTCAGAGAAGTTGAAAAAAAGGCAACTGATTTATCAGGACTCATGTAATGTGGAAGATGAACAAACTCGCTGACAACAAATTAGAAAAAATTGTTTTTTAATGAAAACAAAGTAGGACATAATGAATTTACAATAAGATAAAATTTCTTAGTCAATTATTTTATGTCATATGTAGTGCTCGGATTTAACATATTTTGCTTTTTATTTTTAGCCTCTAATGTTTTCTGTATTGAGTGTTTTTTCAACACTTTGCAAACAAAAAACCCGAATTTATTTTGCATGTTTTTGCATATTTGCAACCATTTTGCATATTTGTGGTTTTTGCATGTTTTGTAAATATTTGGACAATTTTTTCTATTTTCAAACATTTCCGAAGCAAGCCTTGGCACCTCCCATCAACCATGCAAACCCTCCCCCGAACAACCTGTAATCGCCACCACGCATTAATTCCAAATATTTTTAATTCAACTTAGATGATAAGGACTTTATTTCAAAGGTAAATAAATTAATTTGCAGCAATTTCATTTTTTACTAAAAGTCAAAATAACAAATTAATTCCAAGATATTTCATTGACAAATACTAGGACCACAAAACTGACATCTGAACGGGACACTCTAAAAGCTAACAGAGTTCAGTTTCGTTTGCCGGCGCATCAAAGACACTTGTGAGACATGAAACGTCCGAGACACAAGCCCGTTTTCCTAAACACTCGAGCGCTACGACGTTACATCCCCTACTTTACTCAGCTCAAACTCATGCAACATTTCACACATTCTGCATTTAGCTCCTTATAAAGTTTTTGGCTTTTGTAGTCAACTAATAAGTTTTGCTCTTTGTTTTTTATCACGAGTAAATATATATGTTACCGCTAAAGCTCGAAAGCCGTTAATGTGCACATTATATAGCTAATCTGCAGATTAACTGATTTGCTTCGTTAACGTGCGGAATCAAGAGTTTTCCGCATTTAACCTAGGTAATGTTTACATTAATGGCTTTCGTATCGTTAAAGTTCAAAAGTTTGTTTCTCTCATTTCCTTTCCTTATACCTTCTCCCTTTCCCTCCACTTTTAGTTTTAGTTTGGATCCGTCTGCGTCTTGTCGTCGTTGTTTTTTTTTTCTCACAAGCCAAAGCGTGGCAAGCCCGGCGTTACCCGTGCTAGTTGCTTTTGCCTTACTATCCGTTTTATTAGACTGAATTTGTTTTTGCAATTTTGCATATTTTGGGGGTTTTAGTGCATATTTTGGGATTTTGAAATGCATATTTCAGGTCACATTTTTGTATATCGATCCGAGCTCTAGTCATATGTGATAACACCAAAGGCAGAATTTTCTCAAAGATCTTTTCAGTCGTGAAGTTGTTGTGGAGCCTTTTCGAATATATTTTATTACGATTCATCAATAGAAGCCAAAAGGAATACAATACAAAAGTTGAAGGATATTTACAAAAATGATATTGGTGTTTAAAATTTCAGGACGAATTTGACCATTTTTTAATATTTCGAAAAGAAAATGAGGACACCATAAAAACCACACCAAACATCTATCGAGCCTCAATCTTTCGCTTCAGGATTAGACCCTGATCGACGTCAGTATCCCGTTTCGTTAATCCAGCTCGACTTTAATCAACTACCATTTCTTAATAGAGGTAAAATTGCATTTCTCAAAAGTATATTATAACATATTCGTATTTGAAATAAGTTCAAAATAAAACAAAAATCGACGCACCAAGGACTTATCTTATTGTGAAACAAATTGGTGAATGTAGAAAACAGAAAAAACAAGTGATTAAAATTATTTCAAAACAGTTGAATGATTTATTTCAGAGTTTGACCGTCACAAAGGGAGGAATTCAATAAGGCGTTAGTCCCCCTCTGGCCTGGATGCGTCACATGGCATGGCATGGACTGAAAAAGCTCCCGGATGGTGTCCTACGGAATTTCTTGCCGTCTCCAACTGTTGGGCTAAAGGGTCAACATTTCGAGATGGTTGCAAATGCCTTCCTATAGCGTCTCAAATATGCTCTATGGAAGAGAGATCAGGAGACCTAGCTGGCCCAGGAAGTGTTGGGAAAGCTTATAGACAGTTCATAGCAACACGTGCCGTGTATGGCCGGGAATTATCTTGTTGAAAAGTAAGTCGGGTGTCGCAAAAGGAACGGTAACTCAACCAAAGGGGTCCGTCTTTTAAAGGAGATGGCACCCTAAACTATAACGCCCTGTTGTGTGCATGTGTGGCATTCGATTGTAAGGGCAGGATTCCCACACTGTCCTGGACGTTTCCATACATGTCTGCGGTTGTCATCAGGACACAGTTGAAAACGGGAATCGTCACTAAAAATTACGTTCCCAGTAATTACCGTTCCAAGTTGTTCGAGCCCGGCACAACTTCTGGGCAACTAATTCTTGGTGCGTCTATTTTTTGTTATAGAGTGTATATGAAAATCTGTGTAATTAATCTCCTGATTGTTGTCTCGACGAGCCATATTGTCACTGGAAAAACTGACCAGCTCTTGAGGGACGAGATATCTCGTCATTAAGAGAAAATGGACCAGATTTTAATCATGACAAATTGAAAAATGGCAATATCTTAGTGACAGATAGCACGTTAGTAGCAAATTTTGTCACATCTCAATGCCCGTTATATCGCGTCGAAACCCACTTGGACGGTCGAACCAGATTTTCTTATGCTGTAGGTATATAATCCCTGTGGTTTCTAAATATTATAAGAAACAATTAATTTCAGGGCATCTTCAACTTCTTGGCACAATACCGATCAATAGAATCTATACCGATGAATGAATTTACGAATGGGTTACTCCTACTGTAATCAAATCCAAATTCAATTCTGCTTGGAGAAAATATTTGTGACTTCGGTTAAACTCCGAAAATCCATAAATAATAATAGCCTCGGGATTCAAATTATCACATAAAGAATACGTGAACAATACTTATATTAATCCACTTCGCGATTTTCGATGCATATGCAAGGAACATATTTCAGTCAATATCCCTCAACTCATACATCTAAATACACTTGAAATTTGTATTTTAATACTTCAATCGCTGTGTCGTGGTTTGTTCTAATAAAGAAAATCAATGGCAGCAATTCTCTGAAGAACGAAGGCCTGAAACGTAATTCACTTCAGGCTGTGTTTGGATCAACCCACGCAATCATCAATTTCATTAAATAATTCACTCGTTTAAGTAGATACGATAGATTGTTCTGCGATTTCATTATTTATTCAAGACACTGTATAACTGCCTATTCCTAAATCATAAATGAAATGCACTTTTAACTTTCAAACACAAATATATTTTGTCTTGAGAATTACTTTGGAAAATCGTATCTCGTTATGTCGTGAGAATGATTGCCTCTATATCACCCAGCTGACGAATTCGTCTCAAGGTGTTCCTAAACACGTCTAGCACTCACCAATGTGGGGTAGCGGAGAAAATAAACATCGCTAGTTCAATTCACTCAAAAATACTTCATGGTTTAGATTCTACTGCAACGTGGGAGTTTCGAAAAAATCAGGCCAAACTGTAAAGAGTGGTAGTGGAGCGTAAAAGGGATATTTTCATACATTAAAATGTTTAAATAAACAATATTTCAATTAGAATAGAACTATAAATAATAGAACTAGAAAGTTATCCGTTCGCCTCCCCATCAATCAGATGTATAATAAAGAGCTTTGAATTCGAGCAGTGGCATTGAAAATGTCAGTGGGGAATGACGCCATAGAAACGACGTTGTCGACTGACCTATTCAGCGCCCTCTATCACACAAATATCGTATTTCATACTCATATTCTTTGACAAAGAATGTTTATTTTGGGCCCCTCTGACACATTTTATTATCTGGCCAAACATTTTCGAAACACTTGGTTATATACTGTGATATTTTAAGTTAAATATACACTCCCCTACACTAATGGACCAGACGCCAGCGGATTTGCAAAAAATCCGACTACTTGTTTGGAGGTATTTTTTTTTTGGTAAAATTTTTTATTACGTTACATTCATCAAAATACGGTCTCGGAGGAAACTTCAGAATATAATTTAATAGCAGTCATTGCTGAATCTGAGAGATCGACAAAAATAGAAATTTTGCCAATTTGCTACAAATTTCAAATTACTCGTTATCTCTAGAAATGGAACGACAATATTAAAAATTGTTTTTAATGAAGAGCTTTTCCTTACAAATAACATGGCGTAATTTGATGATTTACTCCCGATTCTTTCTACATCTTTATAAAGAAAAAAAATCCACTTAAATATAAAATTATGGAAAAATACCATTTTTAATCTTTTAAAGTGCATTTTCACTCTGAGGGAAAGCTTCGAAAGCATCAAAACCTTTCAACATCAAATAGCATGATGTTTACTGACTGTCCTGGAATTTTCATAACTATAATTTGATTATTTTGTTCACAGGAACATTTTTAACTGGATGTAAATTTTACACTTTTTATCGCAACTATAATTCATTATACATGAATTATAAGCTTTTATAAAATAAAAAGTGCGATATGTAAGAATGAAATAACTATTTTCATGATGCACGTGAAAATTGTACATGAAAATTCTTTTTAAAGACTTTGTTGGAAATAATAAGGTGGAAAGTTAATTTCGTTAGAGAAGTCTGTTTGATTTGTTTTGTTCTTTGATTAAACGTAAATATTACTATTGCTGAATATTAAATCATGTTTATTCCTTAACAGTTCTTCTAAAAAATATGTGATTAAATCGTGCAAATTGAAAACTTTGTTTTTATGGAAGTTGCACCTTATATCAACATTTTATTTTATTCATCAAATTTCTAACATTTTTTCATCGTAGGAGTTTATTAAAGTGCAGCTCGTATCAATACCTTTAAAATAGAGATTGCACAATAAGTCTTTAAAGTGCGTTTTGAAGTGTATTACGGATTTAAAAAACATACTTTTCATAATTCAATAGTAAAATAATAAACTTTTCTATTGAAATTTTTTTTAGGATATTTGTTTCTTTTATTTATAGGAACAGGTTTTCTTGAAAGTGAATGATGATTCTCTCACTTAACCATGCAAAACTAATAAGGCTTCAGAGAGTTCCGTCTATGGTTTATTGCATTAACTATAGACGAATTAAATGTACAGATATCGTCGCTAACTATACTTGAGCTCATTAGGTATACAGTCAGCCTCGTTAAGAATGTCGTATGTTATAAGTTAATATGCAAATATTTTCTGTAAAATGTCTGGACTTGAACAGAAGTACATTGAGAAGATAATGTAATTTAAATGCTAATTCAGAACTGCTTTCAAAGAACTTGGTTCATAGACTTTTGCTGCGTTCAATGCGAGGAAAGTATTCGTAATATACCCGTATGTGGACATATTTTTTGTTGGGTAAAATGAAGTGTATTGGATATATGCTAATCGAGGTATTTAAAGCAAAGATACAACGATATTTCCAGTTAAATGGTTTTGTTCTTACTTTTGCCATGCTGTCTGGTTTTTATGAATCTGAGAGGGCTTTTTAAAAACTTAAACAAAAAGGGCACTAGTGTCTTGGCTCCTTTCTGCAGTGGCAATGGTAGACTCCTTTGGGACCGGGGCAAATAATAATGTCCTTCACCCGAAACAGATTTAAAAAGAATGTAAATCTATTAAATAACGAGATTATCTAAATTATAATATTAATTTTCAATAATTGATCTATTACTTATTAAGGGATTTAGCTTCAAATGCAGTCAACATTTTTATTGCATGTGTTTTACTAATCAATACCATTAACACATTTGTGAGTTTAAATTACAGTAGGATTCTTTGGACGACAAGATACCGAAATTACCATAATACTAGTTGTTGAGTAACGCCACGCGAGAGGAAAGAACAAACAATCGAAGAAACAAAACAAAAACAAAAACTCTCCCCTTATGTAAACCGAAACTTTTGGAACCCCTTCCAGTGAGTCAAAAGGAAAAACGAAGCTACGGGGACCGGGATTCGAGCTCGGACAGTCAACGGGGTTGGACACGCGTTGTGTGTCTCCGCTACAACACACCTTTTAACCTGTAAACATGTAGGATCATGTCCATAACAAATGTAAACGTCTAGAATAATTAAACAGTGTTAAATTTATCATCTAGTGATTTCGTTACCTCCCTCCAGTATTATTCTTTATGCTTTTCTCTCTATAACGCTGGGAAAATTGGGGTAAGCAGTAGCGTAGGAAGGTCAGGTGGTATTCGAAAATTTATTTCGTCACCCCCCATTTAAATTATTAAAAGAAGAAAAAATAAGATACAATTACAATAATTATTTTCTGGTTTATTTCTTTATATTGATACATAAGCACTTAAAGACTTATTTTCCTAACTTCGTTCTATGCAAATTTTGAAATGACTCCATCAAAATCAATTCATTTCACTACTTTGTTTTCAATTGTCAAGATAGCTACTGCAGACAGTCGAGCTTTACTCATAGTGGATACCTAAGATAACATAAGATGATAAATTTTAGTTTTTAAAAACTCATCTCACATGATGCTTCTGAAACACATAACGTTTGCAAGATTATTAAGGCTAAAGTTAGATTTGGTAATTAATTTATTTTTAATTAACGTCATACTAGAGCATACAATGGCTATTGAAACACCACGGGCTATTGACGACGGTCCGGGATCAATCCTCTAAGATAAAGATCCGAGAACAGTACCACGTAATTTTGAACCACGGTCAGTTGACAAAAAGGTAGATTTGGTACTGAATCTGAAAGTTCATATTCAACAAGAAACTCTATAAATCTAAAAGAAGACCATTCCATAGAATCTTTTTTTGAAACTTTATTAGCTCGTTGATGTATTCTTAGTCGTGGAATCTCTTTAAGGATATCATCATCAGAAAATTCATCATAAACTACAAACCGAGCTGTTATATTTTCATGTTTTTAAAGCGAGTGTTTATTTCTTAATAAAAACCTGTCAATGAACTCCAATAATGATCTTTTCAATTCTTCATTTAATGTCAGTGGTTCATCTTAAGCCTTTTCTCCAGCCATCATTTTCTTCTTTCAGGTGATTCTTCTTTTTACTAATGGAATGTCCATCTCTTCAAAAGTATTCGTTGCAAAATGCAGTGCTTTCTCACGATCTCATTTCTTTTGTCATTCAAAAATATCTTCAAGCTTCTCATTTTGATAACACACTTCTCAAAACTTATCCCAGCAATATGAAGTTATTTTGAGTGCGGTTTACTTCTTCTGAAACACTACTCCACAAATACATAAAACATAAAAAAAATCACATATACTGCTGGCAAAAGGGTTTGCAAATGCTCCTCTGGTTTCGACAGTTTCTGTGGGAGAACAAAGTTATTCTATGGCATCAACAATCTTCCTTAAAACAGTATATACAGGCTTTACAGATTCGTAGTGAGCACTTAATCTTAAAATCTCTTGACTGTACCTCCAACATTAGTTACAAGGATCGTCCATCTGTGCGGAAACTAAGTAAAAAGTAAGCTCCAACTAAGCAGTACATACTTTCTAAGGACCCAAAAGAGGTTACACATTGTGAAACAGTTGCAAAAGAATGCACTCTACACAGATTAAGAGAGTGATTTGTACAAGGAGGCTTTTTGCTTTAGGATTAAATTTACGAATCCTCGTCTGGATATATTCTCCTTAAAAGAGATGTTCTGGCAGCCTTAGTTATAACCTGACTGATAAAAATTGGTTAACTGATAAGCAGTTATTTTCTGAGAGTTGAACCCCTAGTACAAACTGAAGAGAACCCTTAGTACTTCCCTTATCTATACGCTCTCCACTACACATCGTCAAACTCTGCTACGTTTCGTTGCGTTTGTTGGAAAAACTTGTGTTTTATTTCGCATTATAATGATTTATTAAAGTTAATTGTCAGATGAAGTTATTAAACTCGTTTTAAGTTTTATATTTTTTTAAGTGTCGTGAGCCACTCCAATTTTTTTAATTAGAAAAATACGCATTTTTGCTATATTTGCGAATCACACAGCACATATGTGTAGATACACTCATTGCCATAAAAAATTTGCGCACCAAGAAAAAGTCGTCAAAATAAGACGAAATTTTACACATGTAAGTACTACTTTAATATAAATGATTAGAAAATCAAAGAAAAAGGATAATTTATTGCACAAAAAAAGTACATATGAAGGGAAGTTTTAGTACTCTGTTGGACCCCCTCTAGCGCGAATGTACGATGTCATACGAGCGGGCATTGATGCAAGTTCCTTATGATGTCCTGAGACATCTCGTTCCACTTTTGCTGTAAACAAGCCTCTTAATCGACCAAACTCGTAGTGTGTCCATCTTGACGTCACAAATGATTCCAGATATGCTCAACTGGTGACAAATAAGGGGATCGAGCAGGCCAGGGAAGGGTGGTAATGTGGCGAAGGCAGCCTTGTGACATCCTTGCTGTGTGGCCGAACATCGGCTTGTTGAAAAATGGCTCCTGGGAACCCTGCCATGAGTGGCATCACATGTGGCTAAAGGATGTCATGGACGTACCGCTGGGCTGTCATTGTGCCATGGATCAATATTAGGGGTTACCGTGTATCTTACGCAATGGCACCCCATACCATCACACCAGCTGTGGGAGCGGTGTGTCACTGTAAAGCGAAGGCATAATTGAGGCATTTACCACGAGGCCTCCACACACGGACACGATTGTCATCACTGCTCAAATTGAATCTAGATTCGTCGCTGAAGACGACCTGGTTCCATTCCGTTCCAGTCCAATCCCGTCGTGCCCGACACCACTCCAAACAGACGCGTCGGTGGGTGGGTGTCATTGGCAGCACACGTAATGGGCGCCATACCAGATGTCCTTCAGCCAGGCACCTTGCGATGGTTCAGGAAGACACAGGGACCCGTAGTGAAGGTGCTGCGTGTGTCTGGGTAGCGGCCAATGAGGCAGTTGGCTCTACGCGTGCGTTTCGTATGGTGTGATGGTCTTCTCGTCGACTGGTCTGTCGAGGGCGTCCTGAGCCTGGTCGCTGTGTAAATGACGTCTCTTCTGTCCCCTGGTCCCAATACCTCCTCACAGTAAAATCAGAACGGCCTACTTGACGAGCTACTCGCCGAGCTGACCACCTAGCTTCCATCATCCCGATGATTCTTCCCCTCTCGAACTCGACAGCTGCTCATATTATCTTCGATGGCGGCGTAACGGCATGTGTATCTCAGCGTTTCCTTTGCAAAAGATTAAGTACACTCAAACAAGCTCTGCTTACCTGTTTTATACTCCAAGGAGACTAAGTTAAACGCCTTCTAGTGGCATTACGTTATGCGCAATCACGCTGCATTTCTAATCTTTTGCACATATGGACGACATGTACCTTCATGCCAAGTATCGTTACGATCCCAAAATTATTTCTTGGTCCGCAAATTTTTATGGCAATGAGTGTATAAAATGAATCGCAACAGTGGGTAATTTTTTGGTTCACTAAAGTTACACTGCGTTGTGCGTACTCTGCGATATTAGGGTGGATGATGGATTCGTGCACATTCAAATAATACAGACGCACTTCAGATAAATTCCAGATAGCACTCACCACAGTCGGTAGGCACTTGGATGGATGTTGCAGTTTCATTGCTGGTTGCAATGCAAGTCGCATCGAAGAATTGTCTAGAACCCCGGGACACGCTACAATGCTCATGTGGTTAAGCATAAACCGAGTCACACCCTTGTTGATTGATATTGGAATTAATGGAGCAATGTAACTATCTATTGGTTACAGGATCCGAGATCAATCCCTAAGACAAAGCCTAGAAATTATGAAATGCGGTCATAAGACGATGTCAACACCTGAACTGGATAGCCTCCTGGTGTAGCCACTTAGCCGCTGTGACCGAAGTACTATAGAATATTTAATCCTAATCATTTTATGAATAAATACAAAGTCTAAAACATTCAAGTGGTTTATTTATATTCCGTTCTGACACCTTATATTCCTTCATATCGGGACCTAGTATATTCTGTTCTTGTCTCCGTTGGTTTTATATTCATTACCAGAACCACTACTTTAGTTCAGTTCACAGTTGCGTTTTCGCATGTTAAGCATCACTTCACCGCAGAGACTTCACCATAGAAACTTCACAGAGATTTTACCACAGTACACAGCGTAGCCCGAAGAACACCAAGTGGAGGTGGGCTACATTGGTTCTCCTGGGATTCTACCAACCACCCGCTACGGTACCCAGAGACCCTTTCGTAGCTATTGGACTATTTATTATGATTTTATATTCACTAACTGTGCTGTATATCTGGACCTAATTGTCCAAGTAAATAAAAGCTTATTTTGAGGGAAAATGCACATCCGTTCTAATGTCATATCATGGCATTCTCAGAGACATTTCTGAATTTAAGGTCACTCGATTTGTCTTTTGACCAATTAAAAAAGAATATTTTTCATTTGTTGTTCTAAAACATATTTGCTAAAGGTCCATTGTTTATATTTGTTTTCTGAAAGTTCCATCATGGGTTGAAAAACAATTCGAAGAATATAGAAATATTTCATCAGTGCAAATAAACACATGTATAATTTGGCATGTTTGTTCAATCACGATGAAAATAGGACTTATTTTTAGGTTTATCGGAAAATATCAATTTATTATATTTAATAGTTCCAGAATTTTTTAATTTAGCACATGGTAACTCCCAGAAATATCTTCGTAAAATTAGGATTTTGAACATCTGTATGTAAATTTTTTTTACTCTCATTTCTTTGAAATTCAAATTTATTTTGAAAACTTTTGCCATTTTTATATTCGTCCATTATCAAACAAATAATTGAGAGGACAGCGTATAATTGCTGGATCTCTAGTAAATACCACTCTTTTTCAGCCAGACCAGGGGGTGGATCGGGTAAACGACTCCCGTTGTGAGCTCACACGATTCTGGATAAGGGGACGCTCTCACGGTGCTACGCACTCCTCCATTCCAGTAAAACGTTTCTGCAGAACTCGAGCGAAGAAAAGTCAGGAAAAGAAAACGAAAAGTAATGAGCATAATTGCTCACACAAGGAGGCCAGTACCAACTTACCAGACTGAATCAGTGCATCACCAAATTCAGGGTACTGACCCAATTTTTACACAACAAAATTGAATGCAAGAAATTATACAAATAACATAAAACAAAAATAACAGATACCCTAGTTACATAAGATATTATTACTTAATTACATTCACTTACGAGTGTGTATGCTAGGTGAGTAACCATGAAGGGGAAAGGGTGACTTATGACAGTTTCCCTATGTTAAGAATCAACGCTTTCAATTCTAAAACACCTGCATACTCGTAGTTTGAAAGTTTTTTTCTTACTTCTAAGGAACTGCTTTTTATCAGTCGCCTTGTTTTTCTGATTCGATTCATTTTCAATCCGTCCAACGAATTTCTTGTGTCCTGTCGGAACCATGGGCACAAATTCCCCGTAGGGACTTGCTTCTCTAGTCATAGGCTGAGGACAAGTGAAAAGCGGTACACGCTTGCGGAGATTAGAAGATAAAAAAAGGTATAGCTTGAGAGACAATGTGCGGTACATTTCTGTAAGGAACTACATTTATGTGTATTGTAACAAGTGTCTGAACTCCCTGGGGTGAAAGTGGAGTGACAGGCAAACACAAGTTAGTTTGTGCTGCAACAAAATGTAAGGCATAACTAGTCACAATCCCTAGACCGGTGCTGCCGTTTGGAATCGTTGAGGGATCAGTTTCATCTGCATCTTCAATTTCTGAAAAAGCCTCAAAGCAGTTTTTGGTCAATTCCATTTCGCATGGCAGTTCCATGCAACCATTGCTCTCAGAATCTTTAAGTATAGCCTTTTTATCGTACCATGTCTTCTTCTTCTGTGATTCTTCTACCTTGGTCACAACTAGTTCTTGACAATGTTTCATCCTGTTCATCAACGAAAAGATATACTCGGCCACCGGATTTCCTCCATCATCTCCTTGGTCCAACCCCTGTTCGAACAACAGTATCAAAGGAGTTCATAACTTATTACCAGGAACGAACTCAAAAGGCGTGAATCCAGTACTTTCGTGGGTCACTGTTCTCAAGGCGAATAGAGCAGGATAGAGTGTTTCCTCCCATTCTGATCCAGCTTCAAGACATAAGACTCGTAAAATTCTTTTGATGGTACTGTGAAACCATTCAACTGGATTACTTTGAGGATGATGAACCGAACTTCGAATTCCCTTTATTCCAAATCTCTCTACGAAGGTTGTAGTTAGCTCGATCCTGAATGAAGTTCCTTGATCATGTTGCAATTCCCTCGGAAATCCCATCCGAATAAAAATCTGCATGAGAGCTTCCACAACAGAAGTTGAAGAGATATTCTCAACGGGAACATTTTCAGGATATTTGGAAGATAGACACATAGGAGTCATCAGATACCCTTTCCCACCTGGAGTAACAGGAAGTGGTCCTCATGCATCAACGTATATCTTTGAAAAAACCTCTTGAACAACAGGAACCAACTTCATCGGAGCCTTACTTTTGTCATTCGGTTTTCCAATATTCTGGCATTTGTCACAACTTCGTACACAGTTTTCCACTTCTTTGAAGCAATTAGGCCAAACGAAATGCTTTTGTATTTTGTTTTGGTCATTCCTAAATGTCCTGAACTACCTTCATGGCACAACGACATCAGTTTTCCAAGATATTGAGTTAGAATCATTAGAAAAATGTTTTATTTTCCCAATTTATCAATTTTCCTTTACACAAGAGGACAATTTGAGAGTGTTTCGTATTCACCCGTGGAATTGCATTCTTTTTGCTTTTCTACGAGCGTTTGGGAATGAATTTTCAGAAGTTCAAATCCTTCCCAAGACTCCATCTCATTAGGCGGTGAAAAAAGCAAATTGTCTTCGTCAATATAAATCTCAGCTTCACACTCCAGAACTGAAATTACTTCTTCCTTTTTTTCTTCCTCTTGTTTTTTTTCTTTATAACCTTTTCTCCTTCTGTATTTTAAAATCCCGTAATTTAGTTTCATACTCACACTTTCTCTTTTCTGCCTCTTCTCGAGCAGTTTTCCGTCTCACTCCGGCTATTTACCACTTCTCTCGAGCTTCTTCCCAAGCTCCTTTCACTCCTCCAAACTTCCCTTCGGCTTCTGTCCGAGCCCATCTCAGTCGTTTAAATTCCCACTCCCTTTTTGCACTTTCCTGTATACAAACAGCTTCTATCAATCTCCGTCGAGCTTCCTCTCGCTCTTTTCTTTTATTAATAATATATATATCATTAAATCTTCCACGCGTTTTGCATCGTATAATTTAGAACCCTCTATTATTTTTTTCAATTGAAAAATTTTAGCATCAGGAGGAACCTTTTCTCCTAATTCAATTGCCAAAAATGTCATTTGCTCATTTCTAGCTCTCCAAAGAAAATCCATACTGATCCCAGTGCAAACCCAATCAAATAATTCCTACGTCATACAATTATTTAACAACACTTTAAGATACACAATTCTAAAATAACCTAGAATACACACTCTTAAAGCACTCAAAATAGAATACACAAAACACTGAAAATCAGTTATTAAAATAAATACTATTTATAACTCATATAAAACAAATCAATTCTACTTTCGATTTGAGTCAGAATAAAGAACCAAATGTATTTCATTAACTTTCATAGCAATGTTTTTATACATTCTTTTCAAAGGAAATAATTAAATTCTATACTTTCTCAAATAAATTTCCAAATGATAATAACATATTCAAATGATAATCTATAAATAAGAATCGAGTGTTTGTTTGTACATTCAATATTTTCGACCCATTTAAAGTTTTCTATCCGTTTTGGACCCTTCTGATGCCGAATCCGCCTTTTTCTCGTTTGGTGTCTGTCTGTCTGTCTGTCCGTCTGTATGTTGTGCCCTATACACGTCCACGCGGTTTAAGATATTTTCATGAAAATTTGCATACAGTGAGTATTTATCTTCATTTAGTGAGTCGCATTGGTTGCGAAAGTCTGTCTGTCCGTCTTTCTGTTCTATGCTCGATTTTGTGTTTGTGTGTTTGTGTAGACATCGCATGAATTGTATTCCAGATATTTGATTGCAATGTAATTTATTTTATACATTATTTATTAGTTTAGTGAATCAAATATTAAACATTTCTTTATTGTTATATTTAATTGAGTTTAATGCTAAAACACCTGAGTAAGTATATTTAAATCAACCATAATTTGGTAGTATTGGAAAAATTGGAATGTATATTGAATATTACGATTACTTCGATTGCATTACCAGTACTGCTAAAAAAGTAATTATTCTTCAAAACAATATTTTTTTATGGAATTTCAGCTATAATATTTCATTTATTTCGAGACTTATTTTTGTTCTGTGCGCAATGAAAACGATTTCCGAATATTTGGGACAGACGATATTTTTCAATGAAACGAGAATGAACAAGACCGCGCGAGAAGTGATATTTTTTCTGATTCTTTCGCTCTGAATTAATTTTGCATTTCTAAAATTGGTACACTTTTAGTTGTAAGTTGTGGCAACTGTGCGAGATCAAGAGATAAAATTGAATCACAAATTAATATCTTTAGAACAATTTTTTGCGACATCTTTGATTTTGTTTTATTTCGCTGTTTCCTGTTTTAAATATTTATTATTTTAATAAATCTGTTTTCATTCTCATCACACGCAACAGCACCACAAAGTATTAGACTTAAAAATGTTAGGTAAGTCAGTATAAATTTTCAGTAAATTTTAAGTGTAGTTATGCCATTATTGAAAGAATAATGCCGTTGTTGCGTAACCCCTGTTGTGAGCACCCACGCCGTTTCTGGTATAGCGCCCCCTGTCGTGCGCTTGTATTTCTACCCTTTTTGGGTCATTGCACTCTTGCAAGTCATACTGTCAACAACCAAGCGCTGACAAGGCCGTAAGCGTCGTCTTTCGACGACCATCTTTTGTGTTGATTGCTTAATAAATGTATTGTCCTTTAAATTAAAAGGACTGGGTTCATTGTGTTTCATTAAAAATACACTCAATACCCACCAGTTTGGTCCGTCTAACCTGTAGAAGAAGCAGCTGCAATGGATAAATTTACGACTCTAAACCGACGAATGGCCTATGTTAAAGGTCGTATCACCCTACTGCAAACATTTGTGGACAGTTTAGAAGAAAGCATCGAAGATTCCACGAACATAAAAGTTCAATGCGATGCAAAAATCGAAAATGTGGACAATATCAGAAGCAAGATTGAAGATTTAATAATGGAATATAGCGAACTCCCGGAAGAAGTCAATTTCAGAGACATCCTCACCAACTTATTACAACTCCAGAATCAATTAGAAGCTATAGAGGTTAGTCTTAAAACCTTCCTACTTTATTTTTGCAAAATTCAAAATAGTAAAATCGAAAATGAACACATTCATTCGGTATCGAAAGTAATGGAGTTCCGCTTACCGGAAATACCTATTCCTCAATTCTGGGGAAAATTTGAAGATTGGTCGAATTTTAAGACCCAATTCAATGAACTGATAGGCCAAAAGCCATTAAGTAACAATCAAAAATTGTATTATCTTCGTGCTTCGTTGTGTGGCGTCGCAAAACAAATAGAAACTACTGATGAAACTTACGATTCTCTGTTTTCCGCTCTGGAACAGCGTTTCGAAAACAAAAGATCCACTGTCGACACACACATTCAAGCTATTTTTAGTTTTGAAAAAATACAATTTGAATCGTCCAGGCATTTGAGACAACTGGCAGACACTGTCAAGAAGAATCTTCGCGCATTAAAGGTTTTAAAAATCGAAAGTAACGAACTTTCAAATGCAATACTAGTTTATGTGATTCTACAAAAACTAGACAAAGAAACAAGAAAAACCTTTGAACTGCAATTAATTTCAAAGGAAATCCCCTCTCTTGATAAATTATTAGAATTCCTTGAAAACCGTGCACTCGTTCTTGAACAAGTCGATAAGAACACGGCACCAAACAAATTCGACAATAAATTTGCTAGAGGATTTCAGAATTCGGCACAAAATAAGCAAAAAAGCTTGTTCGTCAATGCGAATAAAAATGCGAAAAATACGTTCAAACCATGCCCTTTGTGTAATAATCCGCATATCATTCACAAGTGCCTACAATTTCTTAACATTAATACTGAAGAACGGATTAAAAAAGCAAAAGAGTTAAAACTTTGCAAAAATAGTCTAAAATCTCATAATTCTGTGTGTAATTCACCATTCTCATGCAGAGTATGTCATAAGAAACATAACACATTGCTTCACTTGAGCACATTAGAAGCAGCTGATCACATCCCTCCTCGCGAAGCAAGAAATAATGAGTCCTTCGCGTTTCTCCCACTGCCAGGAGAAACGGATGCACCCCAACATCCAGCCTCGACGCTCTCGTCTTTCGAAAAAGAAAATAAACACTCGACTTCTGAGCAAAAGTTTGGGCTGCTCTGCACCGTTCTAGTAAACATACAGGATTCAAATGGTGAGAAAATTTCCGTACGCGGAATTTTAGACTCGGGATCGTCTGTCAATTGTATCAGTAATGAGGTCGTTGATGCTTTTAATTTAAAAAGAGAACAGGCGAACGTCACAATCGCTGGAATAAATGGCCGTGAGCATTCAATTAAAAACAAGATAACAACCACAATTTCAAATGGTTACGGTGACTATTCTGAAACAATGACATTCTTGGTGTTACCAAAAATTACCGATTTTACACCCGCACAAAAGTTAGATGTTTCGCGATTAACTTTTCCAACTGGAATCAAATTAGCTGATCCTACATTTTTTGTCCCAGGTAAAATTCACGTTTTAATCGGCGCTGAATTCTTCTTTGATTTAATGAAAGCAGAAAAATACAAATCAACTACCGAGGACAAATTAATGCTACAAAACACCGTATTTGGCTATTTAGTCACAGGCAGTTTGAAAAATACAAGCTCTAATACATTTTCAGGATTAATTTCCGAATGCGATAATCTGGAAAATACTGTACAGAAATTTTTTGAATTGGAATCATTTCCGGGTGACTTTAATAAACAATCAGAGCTTGACGCAAAAGCAAAGGAAACCAAATTTTGCGAGGATCATTTTTCCGAAACCCACACACGAGACGAAACAGGAAGATATGTTGTAAAAATGGCCTTGAAAGATGACCCCATCATATTAGGCGAGTCAAGAATTATTGCAGAAAAGCGATTAAACTCTCTGTGGAAGAGGCTAGAAAAAGAACCCCAATTTTTGGCTATGTATAGGGAATTTCTAAACGAATATAAGGAACAAGGTCACATGCGCGAAATTATTGAGAATAGGGAACCAGAGGTTGTGTATTACATGCCACACCACGGTGTATACCGACCAGACAAGTGTACTACAAAATTGAGAGTCGTTTTTAATGCCTCCACAGCCTTACAAAAAACACAAATTCGTTAAATTCACTACAATATAATGGTGGGGTAATACAAGAAGACCTTTTTTCTATCATGACGAGGTACCGTAAACACAGCTACGCATTCAGAGCTGATATCAAACAAATGTTTAGGATGATAAACATTAGCCATGAACAAAGAAACTTACTAAGAATCCTGTGGAAAGAAGGAAATGATGATCCAATAAAAACCTTTGAGCTCTCCACCGTTACTTACGGTACAGTTAGCGCACCTTATCTAGCAATGCGTACCTTGAAGCAAATAGCTATTGTTGAGGGTTTGCGTTTCCCACTTGCGGCTCCTGTTGTGGCTAGTGATTTTTACATGGACGATGTCCTTTCCGGAGCTCAAACGTTGTGCGAAGCCAAAGCGATCCAAAAAGAACTTATCCAGATTCTGGAGACTGCCGGAATGCACCCTCATAAATGGTGCGGAAATCACCCTGAACTCTCCATCAGTGCGAGCGACAACTACTATTTTTGTTTTTCCTGAAGAATCAAGGGTTCTAGGCGTCTGCTGGAACCCGAACAGAGACTTTTTCTTCTTCAAAGTGGAATTAAGTGAGAACATTTCCTACTCGAAACGCGATGTTCTTTCATCAATTGCTAGACTCTTTGACCCACTAGGCCTCATTTGCCCAATAATTACCAGAGCCAAAATCTTCCTTCAAAGACTTTGGGCACTGAAATTGGACTGGTCAGATCCCATTCCACAGAAGGAGCAAAGAGAATGGACGAAATTTTTGAAACAACTTCCTGAAGTCAACAGTTTGAAAATTCCTAGACACGTGCTCATCGTCCAAGCGGTCAAAATAGAGCTGCATGGCTTTTCCGATGCCTCGGAAAAGGCCTTTGGCGCTGCTGTCTACCTGCGGTCAACAAACGCCCACGGACAAGTCCAGACGACATTGCTCTGTGGCAAATCCAGAGTGGCCCCACTGAAGGTATTGACAATTCCTCGTCTAGAATTGTCAGGAGCACTACTCTTGGCACGACTAGTTTCAAGGCTGGTCCCTATCCTTCAACTT
This sequence comes from Metellina segmentata, assembly GCA_947359465.1. Classification (NCBI taxonomy): domain Eukaryota; kingdom Metazoa; phylum Arthropoda; class Arachnida; order Araneae; family Tetragnathidae; genus Metellina; species Metellina segmentata. The sequence continues at coordinate 121,258,538 of OX375881.1, forward strand.
CAATTCGATCGCATCTACTTGTGGACAGATTCAACCATCACACTAGCATGGATTCAAACTCCCCATGAAAAGTTGAAGCAGTTCGTTTCCAACCGAGTTCGAGAAATCAACGCGTTGTGTAAAAACTGCGAGTGGAGGCACGTATCATCGAAGGATAATCCTGCCGATCTCACCTCAAGAGGCGTGGGAGCTTCTGAGCTTCTATCAAATGCCTTGTGGTGGACGGGTCCCGAGTTCCTTGCTTCGGACATCCCACCCCAGATGGACTTTTGGGCCCCGAAGATGATAACTATAAACGAGAGCTGAAAGTTCCAATCGGACTAACGCTTTCCATCAACTCCCAAAAGGACTTTATCAGTATCCTTTTGAATCAAACCAATTGTTTTTCTAGGCTTTGTCGCATTGTGTGTTTTATCCTTAGGTTCCTGCATAATTCACGACCTTCCAAAGAATCACTTGCTGGCCCTTTAACATCAAAAGAACTTGATAATGCCACTAATGTTCTAGTAAGGCTGGTTCAAACCTCTGAATTTCCAGACGAAATCAAGAGGTTAAATGAAGGTAAAAACTTGAAGACCACTAGGGTAAGATCCTTATTTCCCTTCATGGACAAAGATGGAATTATTCGTGTGGGTGGTCGCTTGCAAAATGCAAATTTAACAATTGACCAAAAACATCCTAAGCTTCTCCCTGCCAAACATACTTTCACCAAATTAATCATGGAAGCTTTTCACAAAAGGAACCTGCACATTGGTCCGCAGACCTTGTTGCATTGCGTTCGCCAATAATTCTGGCCCATTGGCGGGAGGAATTTGGCAAGGAAAATTGTAAATGACTGCATAACATGTTTCAAAACCAAGCCCAAACTAACTGATCAACTGTTAGGTAACTTACCATCTGAAAGGGTTAATCCCAGTCCCCCATTCAATAATTGCGGAATTGACTTTTGCGGTCATTTCCTCATCAAATATAAAAATCAACGTAAGGGAATATTTCAAAAGATCTATGTTGCAATTTTTATTTGCTTGGTCACAAAGGCTATTTACTTAGAGGTAGTCAGTGATCTTACGTCTGAAGCCCTTATTGCTACACTCAAAATATTTTTCGCCCGTAGGGGAAAAAGCTCATACATTCTTACAGATAATGCTAAGAATTTTGTTGGTGCAAGCAAAGAAATTAAAAAATTGCATAAACTTATAAGTAATCCACCAGAAAATGTTGCAAACTATTTGTCAGCTGAGGGTACTCAGTGGAACTTTATTCCCCCTAAATCTCCCAATTTTGGCGGAATTTGGGAATCAGGTGTCAAATCTTTTAAACATCATCTAAGAAGAGCTGTAGGCTCATATAGGTTAACCTTGGAAGAATTCATTACCATTACAACTCAAATCGATGGTATATTGAACAGCAGACCACTTGTGCCATTGTCCTGCGATCCAAGTGATTTCAATGTCCTTACCCCTGGACACTTTCTCATTGGCCGTTCAATAAATTCATTCCCTGAACATAATGTTTCTGATAAAGCAGACAGTTACTTGTCTCGTTGGCAGAAAACAACCAAATTAGTTCAAAAAATTTGGAAACAGTGGAGTAGAGACTATTTAAATCACTCGAATCAGAGAAATAAGTGGCAGTTCGCCAAGGACAATGCAACAATCAATTCTTTGGTATTGTTAAAAGACTTTAACTTGCCCCCATATGAATGGAAAATGGGCAGAATTCAAAAGTGTGTTAAAAGTTCAGATGGTAGAGTAAGAGTAGTTTTAGTCAAAACTGCCAATGGCACATTCAAAAGAGGTATCACTCAAGTGTGTTTACTTCCACTAGATAATTAACTGCACCCTGTATACATGTTTTACCTTGTCATTGTGTTTTTTATTTATTATTTTTCACATGTGTTTTAATATGTTTAATGTGTATTTTCGAATGTTATATCAATTCTTGTTGTTCATTATTATTCACATAATTGTTTAATATTTTTGAAATTTACTAATTTCAAGGCGGGAGTGTTGCGTAACCCCTGTTGTGAGCAACTCCCACGCCGTTTCTGGTATAGCGCCCCCTGTCGTGCGCTTGTATTTCTACCCTTTTTGGGTCATTGCACTCTTGCAAGTCATACTGTCAACAACCAAGCGCTGACAAGGCCGTAAGCGTCGTCTATCGACGACCATCTTTTGTGTTGATTGCTTAATAAATGTATTGTCCTTTAAATTAAAAGGACTGGGTTCATTGTGTTTCATTAAAAATACACTCAATACCCACCAGCCGTTATTTAAAGAATAATGCCGTTATTGAAAAAATAATAATGTTTAAAAGTCCAAACTAGAACTTTTTCCAACTTAAAAAAATTCGTTGTAATAATGACAGGAGAAGATTGCAAAATTTCACAATGTCGCATACCGGATGTAAGAGTGCACAAGTAAAAAAATATTGTTTTGTTGACTATGAGTGCGAGACCCCTCGCCGTAAATCGTAATTTTAATTAATTGAATTGAACATGAAAAGAACTTAAGAAAGGGAATTCCAAACCCTCTCAAAATCGTCTTTTATAGTAGTAACCTTAGTATCACCTTTCGTCATTTTGTAGCTATGTCATACAGCAAAGGTGCGATGTATGTGAAATGTATTACACGAATGGATATGCATGTGTAGGATTTGTGTCCAAAGTAAGTTGTAGAAAATATAAAGATGGCGAATTGTGTTAAAATAAATTTTTATTCTACAAAAAACGTAAGTCAATATATATTTTGATTATCTCTTCAATCTAGAGTAAACCAATTCAAACCTAGTAAGGTCGGGTATTTTGCTAGTATGACATAAAACAACCACATACACAAAATCAGAACTGATGTTCTATCTACGTCAGAATGACTTAAATGCTAATCCGGATTGATTTGAAACAAACCAAAATTTGAAACAAGATGCTTTACAACACATTCAAGTCTGGCGACTTCTACAATGAAAATAGAAAGGGGACGTTTCAAAACTAAACAAGTCAGGTTGACTTAAACTACCGCTTGAAACAGGATGCTTCAAAACACAGAAAACTTTGTAACAAATGCATTTTCGGTGTGCACCGATTCTTACAATTACAATGAAATTCTGGTAAGTTGTCACTTACCCTTTTAAAATAAACACTCATCAGACGCGCTGGCGGTCGTCAATATCCAAGTTCCACACGAACATTCCACAAGACGCTGGCGGTCTTATCATCTTCAACTGTATTTTAAAAAAAATAACGCGGATTTCGCATCCCCTAAGCTGCCACCACTCAGACAGATCTGTACCGTATCGACGAAAAGGAAAAACCACTTTACAGGTTAAAATAGTTATATTAAGAATTAATATTTACAGAATTTGTACAGCTACAGTTTTAAAATTAAGGACTATATTCATCACCGATATAATACAGCAGCCTTAAGCTAAAAGTTCTCACAATCGTCTCTGGCTAGCAAAATCGTCTCTTCAAAAGCATTTCTTCCCAGACCGCCTCCTCCAGTCGTCACTTCCGCAGCCAGACCAGGGGGTGGATTGGGTAAACGACTCCCGTTGTGAGCTCTCACAAATCTGGAAAAGGAGACGCTCTCACGATGCTACAATACATTGTGGCTTCATTCATTTATTTAAAAGCAAAATGTAATTTTTTTTTGCGTAGTTTTTATAATCTGTCATGAAATCTTAACTTTTAAAAATATTATTTTTAAAATTCTTTGGAGATCGTGCACCCTGGAGGGTTTTCATTCGAAAATATATAAATGATAAAATAAATTTTTTACGACCATGGACAACTGAGGAAGAGTAGAATTAGATGTTCAAAATGGTTATAATATTTTAAATATGTATAAAATATGGTATTTTGAGGAAAAAACAGATGATTTATTTTAGAATTATGTGAAAGTGTTTTTAAAATAAAATTAGAAACGCATAATAAATGGTCTGAAAATTAGAGAACTTAAAAAGAGTATCAGAGATGTGTTAATGAGAAATGAGATATAAATTAAGGTAATATATATATATAGAAAGAAAAATCCAGAAATGAAATTTATAGCATAAATCTGTTTCAATTCTGTGTGGTGTCAGTTTGAACAGAGAAAGAATTTCGAAACGAACTCCAATACGACTTGGATTTAGAAGATTTTTTATAAAACCACATTAGATGATACTATTAAAGATTTAACTGCGGTATTTATGAGTGATGATTGTGTAGAAATTAATTATAAATAACATTTCACAATAGAAATACAGTAAAACCCCGATTAACCTAACTCAGGTTAATCAAACTCAGCTGAACCGATACCCGGTTTACATGAAATGAAACCGAAATTAACAACAACGAGACACACGTTATGTACTGCACGATAATAATCGCGAGCGTTATGGCTAAAAATGTAATTTTAGCTTCAATAAAGAACATAAGTGTAGCCTACAAAGTGAGTTTTGAAGTCGTTTGACCTTCAAAACATTTCAGAATTACATACATACTGTAATTTGATACAAAATACATAGTAATAGACAGTTACGGATTAAGCGGCCGCGTAGTGCCCCGAAATACCGAAGGGGCCCCGAGGCCTTAAAAAGTCTTTTCATTAGTGCTCGAGAAAAGTTGTGAAAGTATCGTTACAATGTGAATCTTTAAGTGCAGTGAAAAGAGTTCCTAATACAAGATGGTCAGCACACAAAACCAGATGCTGTATTAGCTATGAAACTTGGTTTCACCCATATAAAAGAGGTTGTAAGTGAAATTTGTAATTCAGAAGAAAAAAGTTACCATAGTGGAGGCGACTTCATTTCTGAAGAAAATGAACAGATATGAAACCGCACTAATGACATTTATTTGAAATACTATATGTTCAGAGAATAAGTGCTACTAGTAAATCATGGCAATCAGTGTAATACGAACTATTGAAAGGATATCTTCAACTGAAGTCATTAGAAAATTTTATCAATGATTTCAGAGAAGTTGAAAAAAAGGCAACTGATTTATCAGGACTCATGTAATGTGGAAGATGAACAAACTCGCTGACAACAAATTAGAAAAAATTGTTTTTTAATGAAAACAAAGTAGGACATAATGAATTTACAATAAGATAAAATTTCTTAGTCAATTATTTTATGTCATATGTAGTGCTCGGATTTAACATATTTTGCTTTTTATTTTTAGCCTCTAATGTTTTCTGTATTGAGTGTTTTTTCAACACTTTGCAAACAAAAAACCCGAATTTATTTTGCATGTTTTTGCATATTTGCAACCATTTTGCATATTTGTGGTTTTTGCATGTTTTGTAAATATTTGGACAATTTTTTCTATTTTCAAACATTTCCGAAGCAAGCCTTGGCACCTCCCATCAACCATGCAAACCCTCCCCCGAACAACCTGTAATCGCCCCACCACGCATTAATTCCAAATATTTTTAATTCAACTTAGATGATAAGGACTTTATTTCAAAGGTAAATAAATTAATTTGCAGCAATTTCATTTTTTACTAAAAGTCAAAATAACAAATTAATTCCAAGATATTTCATTGACAAATACTAGGACCACAAAACTGACATCTGAACGGGACACTCTAAAAGCTAACAGAGTTCAGTTTCGTTTGCCGGCGCATCAAAGACACTTGTGAGACATGAAACGTCCGAGACACAAGCCCGTTTTCCTAAACACTCGAGCGCTACGACGTTACATCCCCTACTTTACTCAGATCAAACTCATGCAACATTTCACACATTCTGCATTTAGCTCCTTATAAAGTTTTTGGCTTTTGTAGTCAACTAATAAGTTTTGCTCTTTGTTTTTTATCACGAGTAAATATATATGTTACCGCTAAAGCTCGAAAGCCGTTAATGTGCACATTATATAGCTAATCTGCAGATTAACTGATTTGCTTCGTTAACGTGCGGAATCAAGAGTTTTCCGCATTTAACCTAGGTAATGTTTACATTAATGGCTTTCGTATCGTTAAAGTTCAAAAGTTTGTTTCTCTCATTTCCTTTCCTTATACCTTCTCCCTTTCCCTCCACTTTTAGTTTTAGTTTGGATCCGTCTGCGTCTTGTCGTCGTTGTTTTTTTTTTCTCACAAGCCAAAGCGTGGCAAGCCCGGCGTTACCCGTGCTAGTTGCTTTTGCCTTACTATCCGTTTTATTAGACTGAATTTGTTTTTGCAATTTTGCATATTTTGGGGGTTTTAGTGCATATTTTGGGATTTTGAAATGCATATTTCAGGTCACATTTTTGTATATCGATCCGAGCTCTAGTCATATGTGATAACACCAAAGGCAGAATTTTCTCAAAGATCTTTTCAGTCGTGAAGTTGTTGTGGAGCCTTTTCGAATATATTTTATTACGATTCATCAATAGAAGCCAAAAGGAATACAATACAAAAGTTGAAGGATATTTACAAAAATGATATTGGTGTTTAAAATTTCAGGACGAATTTGACCATTTTTTAATATTTCGAAAAGAAAATGAGGACACCATAAAAACCACACCAAACATCTATCGAGCCTCAATCTTTCGCTTCAGGATTAGACCCTGATCGACGTCAGTATCCCGTTTCGTTAATCCAGCTCGACTTTAATCAACTACCATTTCTTAATAGAGGTAAAATTGCATTTCTCAAAAGTATATTATAACATATTCGTATTTGAAATAAGTTCAAAATAAAACAAAAATCGACGCACCAAGGACTTATCTTATTGTGAAACAAATTGGTGAATGTAGAAAACAGAAAAAACAAGTGATTAAAATTATTTCAAAACAGTTGAATGATTTATTTCAGAGTTTGACCGTCACAAAGGGAGGAATTCAATAAGGCGTTAGTCCCCCTCTGGCCTGGATGCGTCACATGGCATGGCATGGACTGAAAAAGCTCCCGGATGGTGTCCTACGGAATTTCTTGCCGTCTCCAACTGTTGGGCTAAAGGGTCAACATTTCGAGATGGTTGCAAATGCCTTCCTATAGCGTCTCAAATATGCTCTATGGAAGAGAGATCAGGAGACCTAGCTGGCCCAGGAAGTGTTGGGAAAGCTTATAGACAGTTCATAGCAACACGTGCCGTGTATGGCCGGGAATTATCTTGTTGAAAAGTAAGTCGGGTGTCGCAAAAGGAACGGTAACTCAACCAAAGGGGTCCGTCTTTTAAAGGAGATGGCACCCTAAACTATAACGCCCTGTTGTGTGCATGTGTGGCATTCGATTGTAAGGGCAGGATTCCCACACTGTCCTGGACGTTTCCATACATGTCTGCGGTTGTCATCAGGACACAGTTGAAAACGGGAATCGTCACTAAAAATTACGTTCCCAGTAATTACCGTTCCAAGTTGTTCGAGCCCGGCACAACTTCTGGGCAACTAATTCTTGGTGCGTCTATTTTTTGTTATAGAGTGTAAATGAAAATCTGTGTAATTAATCTCCTGATTGTTGTCTCGACGAGCCATATTGTCACTGGCAAAACTGACCAGCTCTTGAGGGACGAGATATCTCGTCATTAAGAGAAAATGGACCAGATTTTAATCATGACAAATTGAAAAATGGCAATATCTTAGTGACAGATAGCACGTTAGTAGCAAATTTTGTCACATCTCAATGCCCGTTATATCGCGTCGAAACCCACTTGGACGGTCGAACCAGATTTTCTTATGCTGTAGGTATATAATCCCTGTGGTTTCTAAATATTATAAGAAACAATTAATTTCAGGGCATCTTCAACTTCTTGGCACAATACCGATCAATAGAATCTATACCGATGAATGAATTTACGAATGGGTTACTCCTACTGTAATCAAATCCAAATTCAATTCTGCTTGGAGAAAATATTTGTGACTTCGGTTAAACTCCGAAAATCCATAAATAATAATAGCCTCGGGATTCAAATTATCACATAAAGAATACGTGAACAATACTTATATTAATCCACTTCGCGATTTTCGATGCATATGCAAGGAACATATTTCAGTCAATATCCCTCAACTCATACATCTAAATACACTTGAAATTTGTATTTTAATACTTCAATCGCTGTGTCGTGGTTTGTTCTAATAAAGAAAATCAATGGCAGCAATTCTCTGAAGAACGAAGGCCTGAAACGTAATTCACTTCAGGCTGTGTTTGGATCAACCCACGCAATCATCAATTTCATTAAATAATTCACTCGTTTAAGTAGATACGATAGATTGTTCTGCGATTTCATTATTTATTCAAGACACTGTATAACTTCCTATTCCTAAATCATAAATGAAATGCACTTTTAACTTTCAAACACAAATATATTTTGTCTTGAGAATTACTTTGGAAAATCGTATCTCGTTATGTCGTGAGAATGATTGCCTCTATATCACCCAGCTGACGAATTCGTCTCAAGGTGTTCCTAAACACGTCTAGCACTCACCAATGTGGGGTAGCGGAGAAAATAAACATCGCTAGTTCAATTCACTCAAAAATACTTCATGGTTTAGATTCTACTGCAACGTGGGAGTTTCGAAAAAATCAGGCCAAACTGTAAAGAGTGGTAGTGGAGCGTAAAAGGGATATTTTCATACATTAAAATGTTTAAATAAACAATATTTCAATTAGAATAGAACTATAAATAATAGAACTAGAAAGTTATCCGTTCGCCTCCCCATCAATCAGATGTATAATAAAGAGCTTTGAATTCGAGCAGTGGCATTGAAAATGTCAGTGGGGAATGACGCCATAGAAACGACGTTGTCGACTGACCTATTCAGCGCCCTCTATCACACAAATATCGTATTTCATACTCATATTCTTTGACAAAGAATGTTTATTTTGGGCCCCTCTGACACATTTTATTATCTGGCCAAACATTTTCGAAACACTTGGTTATATACTGTGATATTTTAAGTTAAATATACACTCCCCTACACTAATGGACCAGACGCCAGCGGATTTGCAAAAAATCCGACTACTTGTTTGGAGGTATTTTTCGTGGTATGTCCTTTCATGTTGTTCCTGGTCAATTGAACTCCGACGCCTACATATGAACATTTCGAACCATCAGGTTCTTCCTACCCTCTGGCATTTTATGGAATGATGTTACTTCCAGGACGACAATACTCCGCGTCACGTTGTAGCCTCTGTCAAGCAGTGGTATTGATATGTGGATGTAAAACGTCTTTCTTGGCCTGATCAGAGTCCCGACCTAAACCCAATAGAACATTTGTGGGACGAGGAGTTAGAGCGACGCTTACGGACCGGGGAACCACGTCCGTGATCTACAGCTGAGCTGGCGACATTCTTGCAGTAGGAATGGACACACATACCCGTAGATGTGTATCAAAACCTCGTTGAAAGTATGCCCAGAAGGGTTGCTAGTGTCATTGCAGCACGTGGGGGACCATCCACCTATTAAAGCATGTATTCTTTCCCTTATACCATCACATCTTACTGTCTGGTCTATTATCGTAGGGTAGTGTATTTCAGTAGTTACTAAGTTCACGACATAGAACCACTCGATCTAGAATTCGAACCCATCGATTCTAGCCGAGGCTGAATGCGATGGGTTCTCCTTCTAGTTGACTGATTGTCAGATGTATGATAAAGACACCTGTATTATTAAAGTCCTGGGTGTTTTCTTCAAACTAGTGGTTGAGCAATGAGAACGATTATGAACGCTTGTTTGTTTGGCTCAGGTGTGGACGGAAGGACCCTATTGGGCCATGCTGCGCCAGGTACAAGACATTCAAAACCAACTAATAGAACTATGGAAGTTTGATTGACACAGAAGAGAGAAATACACCCACGGACGAATGCACCGGGCAGAAATCGAACCTGTGGCACCTACAACTTGTTGAACCTGTGGCACTACAATGTTGCTAGCGCAGTGGGCACACGCTGAGACACGACGACTCGGGGTAACTTGGAAGGTAGGTATTTTCAATAACATCGCACTTGAGCAATACAACGGGCGATTGTCAACGGTCTGAACGGGAAATTGGGAACACAACACCACGTCATTTTAAACCACAGTCAGATGACGAGGTCACACCTGAGCTTATGCACACCATGGCAAAGCGATAACATTTTGGGCCACGACAGAGGTAACATGCAGTAGTATCGAGATAACCTTTGTAAACTCCATCTAAAAAAAGGTGCTGTTCTATATCCTCTCAGGAACCAAGACGAAAAATTATTGTATTTGCACTGAAGTATCTCGATGGAATGGATTGTAAGTCTAATAATGACGAAATCAAGGGACTTGTCGTGAATTCGATCAAGAGAACTCGGGACAATCGCGTCTCGTCACTTCGATCTTATGTAAAACAATAGAATGGATTACCTTTCGTGAGCGAACAAAGCTAAAGAAACAACGTGAAAGTGAAAGTGGCACTGAATTGTTAAGCTAGGGTAAAGAGATGTTGTTAATTAACGTCGCTCTATAGTAACACAACGGACTATTGACGACGGTCCTGGATCGATCCCCGAGGGACAGATCCGAGGGCAACGCCACTAAGTTTTGAACCCAGGTCAGATGACGCGGCATCACCTGAGCTGGAATACCATTCTTCAAACTCTCACACCACGCCAACGTGAGAACATTTGGGGTCACGACAAATTTAACGTTCACAAACCCCCTTGTACACAACAATCTTTGGTTGGATGGAAATGTGAACGCGAAACCTACCGTTTGCTAAACTGAGAGAGAGAGAGAGAGAGAGAGAGAGAGAGGGAGAGACAGTGTGTAACACTCGAGTTGTACATTCTAATCTCAAGGGCTCATAGCTCAGTATTAGAATAAGCATAGGTTATATATTTTTTTAATTCAAGGTGTAAAATTGAGGTTCGTAAAAGCGATGGAAGACTATTTCTTTGGCAGGACATGTTTATTAAACATTACACACGAAGAATAATACAATGTAATATACAAGAAGCAAAACACACGATGCTGCATGCTCGACGAGAAGTTCAACACTGATCAAATCGTTGATGACTCCAGTCTTCCGCGCGGTTCTTCCCACTGGAAGTACCACCGCCACCATTATTTGCTTACGCAAGAAATCATCGAAAGAATATCCGAACTCCACACTAGGTAAAAGTAATTCCTTAAAATAATTTATTTTACGAGTCTTTTTTTTCAAAATATTAAGCTACTGCAGAATGCGTAAAAGAGTTTTCTTTACAACTTCAAGGCGATATATATTTATGAATTCTCCTCAGCTGACCGCGGTTTAAAATTACGTGATGATGTCATTCGATCTTTTCATTGGGGATTTATACCGGACCACAAGCCTTACTCCAGTGCAACTTTAATTCATATACTAATCTACCTTTTCATAAATTCATTCGTTTTTTATCTAGACGCACCACATGTACAAATACGTTTGATGTTTCCATTGTATTTTGAAAGTCAATGTGCCATTTCTGAGACAACCCATATTACGTAGTGTTGTCCTCGGATCTTTCTCTCTGGAACTGATCCATGACCGTCGTAAATAACACGTTGCGTGGCTTCAGTGCGACGTGAATTAAAATACTTACATACCATTAACATCTTCTTCTTTACCTTCAAGAGAGGACTTTTTTTAATAATAATTACAATACCTACCTACCCACTAACTAATTACATAGATGATCCAATGAGGAAAATATTGTATGCAAATTCGAAACAAAAGTACATTCTATCACATACCAAATTCACTTTCCAGGAAACTAATTGGGTACAGGAGCTTATCTTCCAGGACAGTGATTATTATTTCTTAGTAGCTGGACAAAAATTCCCTCATATTTCTCCCCTATGCTCGTGCTTAGTATTCATGAGATTTCTAACGACTTAAACATTTTTTTCATCTTTTAATTTCCTTAATTTGTGCATCACAAAACTTAAATTTCGCTCGTTTGGAAGTACTCCGTACTGGGTTACGCAAAGTAATAGCGAAAATAAAAATAAAGCAAGGGATTTAACAAGCAACCTATTTCAGCATGTTAGACAGTGGATCGAAAAGAGCTTTTCAAAAGTCACCAGAAGACTGTCTAAATGCTTATCTCATTCAATGTACGACAGTTTCTTAGTTGCGCTCTGAATATTCGCGATGTTTATTTTCACGAGATTAAAACAGCAAAATGATGGTATCAAGAAATCAGAAAGACTAAAAGATAGCACAAAAGTGCCGTTTAACGTCTTCGTCGTTCCATTCCATTTATAGTACTGCGCTAAGATCTTTCTCTTCGCGAGTCGTTCCCGGACCTTCGCCGATAGCCCGTTGTGTGTTTTTTCCTTAGTAAGACTGTAATTAAATACCTACTTAATTACTGACTGCACACAAAACTGAAGTTAAATGGAGTGTCACTCCATCGTATTAAGGAAGCGACATCGATGTCGATGTTTTATAAAATCCATTTAATGAAATTTTCCATCGATTTATTGGAACCGAAGTTTTTTTAACATCGATGTTTGTTAACATTATATTTTTGAATGAAAAAGTACCTCTGTAAAAATTTAAAAATAACCATTCGAGTGTTACAAGAGATGGTGCAGCAAGTTACAGGTTTCGCAATCAACAAATTAATTATTCCTTGATCAGCAATACTCAGACAGATTTCATTGTCTTATATGGTATCATTTGAAGGGACATGTTATAGTAAATAGATGAGAACAGATGGATAACGGCGTGGGAAGATGAATTTAGCTTAGCTTGCAAAAAGGAATTATTTCTGATGCCCACTCTCCAAACTTCCACATCAACCCAACGTGAGGACTTTCCGGCGACAGATTTAAGGTACACCAGCCGCCTCTTCACCATATGCTTACCAACACCCTTGCACTGACCTTGATTTTAACCAGGAAACTTTCGTTTTCTAGAATATAACTCCTTATGCACCAGATCGGTTGGTCGACAAAAGACTGCAAGGTGGAATTATGTGTGTGATTCTTATAGAGGGTTAAATTAGGTTCTGTTTTAAATTTCTACACTTCTATGAACTGATTGTAATTTTTTTAATTTTTGTAAAAATGTATTTTTTAATTTAATTAATTACAAGTTTTTCTGATGCGATTATTTGTAATCAGACAAAACAAAAACGAATGCAGTTTTTTTGTCGGTAATTTTTTATGTTTATGTTCCGTAATCTGTAAACTTAGTCATAAAGCAATTACTTAAATTGCGTGTTTAAATAACTCTTAATTTTTTTTTTAATTGAATTCAACGGATCGTTCTCTCGCTTTTTCTAGACTCTTCAATATAATAATCTCCAAATCACGGAAAAGTATTCCGATGTGTAAAATGGTTTAAAAAAAATCAACTGTGAAGTGTTTGATACTCATGTAAATACTAGTTTAGATAGTTAACAATACTGACTTTTTTATTAAATAGAAATTTCTTGCTTATGCCTTTCGAAATTAACACGATTTCCTCACTACACTCTCCTAATGCTTCGTAATGAGTTGGAAACAAAATAAAAATTTTTCAAAGCATTTCAAATCTGATGAATAATTAATGGTATGAGTAAAAGGAAAGAATCTTCATTAAAATAATAAAACTCTTTCTGTCTCAAGTAAAAAACATGTAGTCAGGAATAGTTCTCAAATTTTACAAGTAATAAAAGGAAGAAGACATTAATTTTTTTCGTGTTTGCCCAAAGGCGTTATATTCTTAATTAAAGAAGACATAAATGTGAAGTTTATGAAGATCCCCACGGATTTTATGCGTTATTTAGCAATGGAAACAATAGTTCTGTTCAGATGAGACTGTTTCCTTGTGATATTGAAGGATTATTTAAGTTTTTCTTAATACTTCCTTCATCGTACATAGAGCTCCATCCTTAAATGAATACCCATGTTTAGAGGATACGTTTGGGAAAATGTTTATTATTTTTGCGCTGTGCAAAATAGAATAAATGAGTTTTTGTTGTAAATTCAGAACACGACGCTCTTGGAAATAAAACTTGTAATAGTTAAAAACCTTCAAGGAGAGACGTGTGTCCCTTTCTCATCATAATTATTTCTTGGTTATTGTAATTTATTCTGTTATTGTTTTTCCTTGTGAAAGTGAAAACACTCTTCACACAGTCAATCTTAGTAATTTCTCTTTTTATTCGGAATTTTAATTTTTTAAATTTGTGCAATGCAATACACATGATTTCATTTAACGTTTATTTGAAGCGTGTAAATGTATTAGTAAACTTATTTACTCTGTTGATTGTAATGTGTAGCACTTGTGTTAACTTTATTTATGCCATACCATGAGCAGGTTCACTCTCAACTCTCCGAGTGGCTACGATGAGAAATTTCGTCCATTAAGATCTGATCAATAATATTCATTCCCATTCGGTTTGTGAAGTAAACCAAATGGGAATTCGCAGCAATCACCGGGGGTTAGAGAGCAGTGGTCACACCTGACTCCACGAAAAGAACTGTCACGGGCAACGCCGTACTGGCCACGCAGGTGCTAGTCTTGATTTTGAAATTTTATAAAATTATAATCTTGGATTTTAAGTATCAGGTCATTTCCTCCAGTTTTTATGGATGGTAAGTATGGAAAGTTCAGAGCATAAAATGGTAAATTCATTTCCCCGAGTGGTAATAAACTCTGTTTTACTAACGAGCCGACTACTGAAAATATGTCAAAACTAATGTTACTAACTTTTCCACCTGTTTCGACGACATGTCCGAGGTCTGAGAGAGTGGGATGTTATGTCGTCATCTGTTGTGGCCTCAACTGTCTTCATGTTGGCGTGGTTTGGAGAGTGGGGTGTGATCTCATTATCTGTCCGTGGTTCACAATTGCTGTCTTCAGTTCTTTACCTTCGGACTTGATCCTGGACCGTCGCTAATAGCCCGTTGTGTTGCTCAAGTACGACGTTGATTCCGTATAGCTAGGCTATTTTAACGTATCTCAATCGTGATAGCTTAATATGAGCTCTTTATTTTGTAAAATACTTGACATATATATACAACCGCATAAGCTGAAGGGAAGAAAAAAATTTTTGAGTACTAAAAATTATAAATGATGCAGTAATTTTCGGGACTAAAACCTTTGTGGTATACTTACACGTATCTAGGAAATTCCCCATAGAAAACCTAGTGTGTCACTAATTATCTCATACAAACGTAATAGCAAGAAATAATTCAATTTTTTATTTACCTATCTTCATATTACGTTTCAAGGAAATTTCCCATTTGAAAACCTAGTGTGTCACTAATTATCTCATACAAACGTAATAGCAAGAAATAATTCAATTTTTTATTTAACTATCTTCATATTACGTATAAGGTACTTAAAAAGCAGAGTATTTCATAAAAACTATACTCTCTTTTGAAAAAACCCAAATTCATTCTAAAAAACCCCGCATGCATTGTTCCCTTTTCACATCAATTTTTCTCTTTTCACTTTTTTTTCACATACTCAAAATAAAATAACACCAAAATAAGGAAGAACAAAAGATGGTTTTGTTAAAGAAAAAACATTATTTCCCTAAAAGAGAATGACAACAAAAAACGCTTTCATTCAGTTATTGATATATTTTACCGTGGATACTTTCTTATCCACTAATATGAATATTATGCCTCTATGCTTTCATTCAAAAAGTTTTAAAGAAATTTTTATTAGTATTGCTAAAAAAATGCCTCAGGAGTAAAACTATTTCAGAAATATTGCAAGAGCGTGAATAAAATTCTGTTCTGAAGGAGATACATTTTAGAAGATGGTTTTATAAAAGGCTTCAATTTCGAAATATTGACTTTTCAAGCCCCATTTCGAAGCTAGGAAGACTTCAACGCCTCATGTTATTAAAATATAGATAAAGACTTCCAAAAACACTTTTGATTGGATGATTTTGAATCTCCTATGTAGCTAAGCATGGTGTTTCTAGGCCACGAACGCAATCAAAACATCATTTTATGAAGAAAAGACAACGTTTTTTATTTAATGTTTTTTATCCGGATGTAAATATGATTTCAGAAGATTAAAATGGATCCGTTCAGCACGTAATTTTTTAAAACTTCTGAATTTTCAGGAGGTTGCGGTAGCTTGGTTGGACGAGTTGTATAAGGATTAGCAACCCGAGGATTGCGAGTTTGTGTATAGACCGTATACCCATAGACCGTCGTGTACAAAGGGGGATGGTGCACGTTCAATCTATAGTGTCCTTAAATGGAGTCAGGTTGGCGTTATGTGGAAGCTTGGAAAGTAGGGTGTCAGCTCCGGCATGAACTCGTCATCTGGCCGTGATTCAAACCAACGCAGTATTGTCTTTCGCGGATCTTTCCATTCGAGTATGGTCCGGACCATCACCAATAGCCCTCTGTGCTGCTCCAATGCGACGTCAATTAAAACTCCTACCCAACTAACACTAATTTTCAGGGTACTCGCTAGACTCTCTTGATGGTGGTCTCTGTTTATTTTCGATTTCCAACTCAACCTCTAAGGAAAGTTAAAAAGAACTTTCACGTTAATCTATTCAATAACGTTCGAAACTAACTATTATATTGTTCAATGCAATTAAAATGAACACAAACGTTCAGTTGCATTTTATTGTGACACAAAAATACTGCAAAACTAAAAAGTTGGTTTCCGTTTAGGGTCATTCCACGCAAAATGAGCAAATCGGCTGTGGCTGACACATCACCGATTTTAATGAAAATTAGTTTTTAAATAGATCACATATAGTAAGAAGGAACTGCCAAATATTAGATGTTCAAATTGTATATTTTTTAAATTGAATTTTAAAGTTCAAGGTTACACAAATGTAGATTTTTTAACACTAATAGTAGTCTTATTGACATCCTATATTTCAATAAGTTATAGACACAAATTAAAATTTTTTATATTGGTACAATCTTTCATAAAAGGTCTTTTAAAAAATGTCAGAATGTCGTTTTATATCCTTCACTGCTCATTCTCAGGAATCAACGAAAGATGCAAATTTCAAATTGCTCTAGTAGCTATAAAAATGGGGAAAACAGTATCAAAAATTATCATTAAAAAATCACTTCTATCTAAAAGTTTGGAATAATTTAGTGATTATATTTCTATTCTTTAGTTGAGAAAAAAAATAATAAAAAAGTAAAATAATTGAAAACAACGATTTTTCTATTTTTTAAATGCAAATTTTACTATGAAGGACAGCTCCGAAAACATCACAGATTTTCAGTATTATGTGTCAAAATGTATATTATCTGTCCTAAAATTTTCAACATTGTAATTTGTTTATTTTCGTCCCAAGAAAATTTTAATTAGATGTAAATTATCGTTTTATTTGATCGCATACAAGCCAATAAGACGTATATTTCCGCCTTTGAAAGAGATGCTATTACATTCAAGGACATATAACAGAATAAATAAACACTATTACATAAATTATAGTTACAAATATGCTTGATTTGCTAAACAGAGAATTTTTTGCTGAACCGAACGCTTTCAAACACCGGCGAATGTTCTAGTGGCAATCCAGAAGTCATGGCAAAAGCCCGTGCGATGGAATCGGTGGAACTATCAAATGGTTCGCCGCAAGAACAAGTAAACAGAGACCATACGACAATCAGATTTTAAATGCAAAAGAACTATTCTCCTTCTGTACTTCAACCATTTCAAGTTCTTTTATGTGCCTTCAACTGATGTTATTCAAATTGAGTCTTATCTTCAACAAAGGTTTAATGAAGTGACGGTAGCCATTACGGGAATGCGTAACTATCATTGCTACATTCCTATTCCCAATTGTACGTCAGAAATTCGAATTTCATATTTATCACAATCATCAGAAAAAGAAGAAAAGAGTTTAAAAAAAAATTCTGCAGCACACAATAACCACGTTTCAATTATAGAAGATGCAAAATTTAACATGGAAGTTTTAGCACATAGTGAATTTGAAAAAGTAAGAAGTTAAAAGTCATAATGTCTATGATACTAAGTTGAAATTTTTAAGCTTGTTTTGACACTGATTTTTTCGACTTTTATAATTCACTTTTTAAAATAAAAATGATTTGGTATTTCTTTGTTGATATAGGGTTTCATTATCTGTATTTAATTTCACTCTTATCATTGAAGCTGTCGTAATATGCATAGACTGGGAAACAAATGTCTTGATTTTGATTTTATTATTGCTGCTTTAAGATTCAAATTACAATCCCGATTTTTTTACAATAAACATAATAAACTGTATTCCTGTGAAATGTCGGTTTTGTCAGAGTTGTCCTTCATTTGATTTCTTATGCCGATTTAGAGTAGAACATTGTCATTTTGTTATTTTCGTTAGCTACACTCTATAACAAAAAAATCGAGACAAAAATTGGTGGATAGGCCCATTATGTACAGAATAGAAAATTATTAAAATTTCAGAACAATTGAATGATTTATTTCAGAGTTACAGTAATGAGCTCAATAAGGTGTTGACCCGCCTCTAGCCTGGATGCAAGCTGCCACACGGCATGGCATAGACCGATAAAGCTCCCGGTTGGTCTCCTGCGGTATTTCTTGCCAAATTTGCTCCAATTGTCGGACTACGTAATCAACATTCCCTACCGGATGCAGTCGCCTTCCCATCATATCCCTGACATGCTCGATGGGAGAGAGATCTGGTGATCTGGCTGGCCAAGGAAATGTTTGACAAGCTTGAAGACAGTTCATAGCAACACGTGACGTATGTGGTCTGGCATTGTCTTGCAGAAAAAAAAGCCCAGGGTACTGCGAAAGGAACGGGTAGCAAAACAGGTTTCAGAATGTCGTCAACGTACCGTTATGCAGTAAGTGTACCTCTAATGACGACCAAAGGGGTCCGGCTATCAAGGGTAAAGGCACCCCAGACCATAACTCCTTGTTGAAGGCCCGTGTGGCGTGCAATTGTGAAAGCAGGATCGGCACGCTGCCCTGGGCGTCTCCAGACAAGTCTTCGATGATCGTCAGGACACAGTTGGAAGCGGGATTCGTCGCTAAAGACTATACGTCCACAGTCAGCATCATTCCAGCCTGATCGAGCCAAGCACCACAGTAATCTGGCTCGACAGTGTGCAGGCGTGAGTGGCAGGTGGCGTAACGGTCGGTACGAGCGTAGATTTCGTTCTCTCAGCCGTCTGTGAATTGTCATGGTGGACACTCGTGTGTGGTTAGCACGACTGATGGTTGATAGCGATGAATCAGGCGCTGTGACAGCTGATCTGACAATCACTCTGTCCTCGCGATCTGTTGTGGCCCTACGTCGACCGCTACCATCATGACGCTGAAATCTGCCATTGTCCACCCACACTTGCCAGCATCTTCTAATCGCCGTATCGCTTCGACTCACATGACGAGCGATTCTCCGATTTGCCCAACCTGCCTCTTTCAATCCAATGATACGAACTCTTTCAAACTCTGAAAGTTGCTCGTAATGAGCTCGAATCCTGCGGCGAGGCAATTTTCAGTTGTTAAAAGGTATCCTAAATCGCAATGCAGCAGAATTTTTTTAACAACAGTTCAAGAAGAACTCCTTATATACATCTGCTGGATGCGCAGTTCCGATGCTTTGGAGATCGCCCTATTCATTCATTGGATTCATTTGACGTGGAATGGCCCTTTATTGAAAGGTTAAATACTAGCCACTGCGTGACTAGGCCGTCGTTGACCGTGCCCGTGGTGTTAGGTATTAATCTGGTTTTCTGGATTTTCTTTAGATTTCAAATCCGTCGAAGATATATTCAATTTAAAAATTATTTATTTAAAGAAAATCGTATTTTTAGGCATCAATCTAAAGTAAAATTTTCCGCAGATTTCAAATCCGTTGAAATTTTCAATTTGTCTTTAGCAATTCCGATTTTACGAAAAAAACTTTTCAATCCCAGTCAATATGTTTTTTATTTCTTGCTCTCATTCGCCGAAAATGGGACATGAAATGTAATCTGTTTCTTTTTTTTAACGCAAAGGGCGTGATATGCAATCTGTTTTTTTTTTTTTGGAAAGGGAAAGTGCAGGTGACGTCACAATCTCTTGCTAAAATATAACAAAAGGTCACGTGGGGGAGAAAAAGCTCATTTTTTGGGGTTTCTTCTTTCGTCCGGACGCGTTAGAAGAAGCAGGTAGAGAATAAAACTATTAAATTCATTTGAAAATTTTCTAGATAGAATTTTAAAATTGGCCGCTACCCAAAAATAGCAAAACAATTCGGACTACCTGGGCCAAATCTCAATGCTGTAAGTGCCATAAAATCGTCAGGATTTTGCGTCCACGAAAAAAAAACACTTCCTTTTATAATAGTAGATAATACTTTTTTCTTAATATCATTGCGCACTCATCAGAATTCATTAGTGTTGTCTCTATCACTCAAAACACTATGAGCAGAAAACTCATAATGAAAGAATCTTAAAAATTTTGCACTAAATGAAGCATTCAGTTTAAAAATCGAAAATATTAGTAAAACATAAAATGCGGAAATTGTGTCACGCCATGAAGAAGAGGCTGTCATTTTTATGGATCTTTGTTTCTCATACGCTCACTAATACCTTCCATTAAAGGGAAAAGCCTCCTTCGACGAAAATCAAATTTGTCACTAAGTAAATTAAAAGCATTTACTAAAAGATATTAATATACGTTTTGTTTTTTGTTAAAGACTCAAGTGAACTGCCATAACCTGCCGTCTTCCATTAGATTGGAGACTTGGTTACAAAGGCTATGAAATGGATTAACACTAGAACCACCAAGGAGGTATTTTGACCCCTTTCGAATATATTGTCAGCACTGATTTTTTTACGTGCAAAGTTTAAAGCGAGATTACCTTATACTAATGTGTGTAAATACGGCTTTCCCGATACTTTTATAATCTTTATAGTTTGAGATATGTGTACTTGTCCACGTTTCAGTGCGTATAGTTGAATTAACGTCACACTGACGCTATTAGCTACTGTCAGAGATTAATACTAAATGGAAAGATCTGACGACACCACCTTGTCATTTTGAACCGCTGTTAGATGACAAGGCAACACGTGTAGATAGTTGAGGCTACGACAGATGTAACGTGTACCAGTCCGCTACTCTTACAACCAGAATCTCGTGGCCCTGTCTAAATTTAGTATACAATTGTAACGGTATTGGTGTTTTTAGATATCTACTAGAGAGAACACGTGGGTCTTTTGGATACTTTTAATCTTTCGAGCAGTAATCGTTTTATGAAGGCGTTTCTCGTCTGCTCTTTAATTTCCACTGCGGATCTCAAAGAACCAGTTATGTGTGTGTGCGTAAGTTTTTATGACTATCTGGTTTTTCTTGCTCAATAACGTTGTGTTCTTGTTTATATCATAATATAGCAACTTCCTAAGGGTTCTTTTGATTACTAGCATTCAGAACCTCTGGAAGTCACGCAATATCCAAGTAGTTGGCTTACACCACAACACAAGGAAGTACAAATGCTTAAATAACACTTTTTGATGGTTGCTTCCGGCTCAAAATAGATAAACAAATTATTAAAAGGAATATTTTTATAGTTAGCCACGTTAAAAAGTTTCATTCAATCACTCTAAAATTGCAAACAAAATTAAATCATCTGTAGATTTTCAAAAGAGAATGGTTTTATTTGGTCGCTTACAAAGTTTTCAATACAAAAAAAATTCCTTTACCTTTTATTTAAAATCACATAAGCACAGTTGGAAAATAAATCTTGGCGACTAAAGATTCTTTTCGAGTTAAATGATCAATGGAATTTGTCGAAGAATTCTATTCAAAGAAAAGGACCTATTTTACTATTTCCAAGTAATAAAAAGAATACTATTTCCAAATGTTCAAAATTTTCACGGATTCTTGTTGTAAAGCCACCTATTGTTTGAAAGAATACGTGAATTCCTATCGAAATGCCACGAATTGTTTAAAAGCATCCATGGATTCCTATTGTATAGCAATCTATTGTTTGAAAGAACCCATGGATTCATTCAAATAATATGTGGGTTTATTTAATCACTAGCCCCTGCGTGGCTACTCCTGTGTTGCCAGTGTCCGTGGTGTAAAGTATTAATCTGGTGTAAAATGTTCCGTAGATTTCAAATCCGTTGAAATTTTCAATCTATTTTTTAAAAATTCCGATTTTACGAAAAAGGTCTTAACAATCCCAGTCAAAATTTATTTTTTACATTTTTGCTCTCCTTCGCCGAAATGGAATAGAGCTGTGAATATGATCTGTTTATTTTTGGAAAGCGAAAGTTCACGTGACTTCACAATCTCTTGCAAAAATATAAAAGATAAATTAAATTTAAAAATTACTTATTTTTAGAAAATCATATTTTTAGGTATCGATCTAAAGTGAAATTTTTCGCAGATTTCAAATCCGTTGAAATTTTTACTCTATCGTTAACGGTCTAGGACAGTGTTTCCCAAACTATTTTGGTCGAGGAACCCCCAAATTTGTTGCCAATGATCGCGGAACCCTGGATATTTTTTATATAACGACTTTTCAAAATTTAATATCTGATATTAAATGAAACAAGAATTATTTTAGTATTTCGGATTTTATTGAATTAAACGAAACTAAAAAAAAATTATTATAGAAATAATTAATAAAAATACAAAACATCAACTAAAATAAATGAAAAAATTTTAATGTGAAGAATGCATCTGCTTCTTTGATTCCATGATTCTCTTAAAATTGGGCGTTATGTTTGATAACTGAACTCGCATATCTGGTGCAGCATCAAGTTTGTTACGATATTTGGTTTTTGTCGCAACATATTTTTAAAACCCAGCTTCACACAAATAAAAACGTAGTAAACGGCAATAGAATTCGAATACCATGTTTTGATAAATTTGGATATTCATCGAATACATCTGACCAGAATATTGTTTACGAAACTGTTCTAAATTTGGTTTCTAATTGTGTATCCGAACTCAATTCAATCAATTTTTCATAATCCATGGAATGAAATCCTTTTGGTTTTTCTTTTATTTTGAAAGGATTTTGTACCCAGTAATTATCTTGATTCTCTAGGTTTGGAAAGTAATCACTGAGTGATTGCTGTAAACTGGACAGATATGTTTTTATACCATCGCGGATTTCCATATCTAAATTCACTTCAGATTCTTAGAGAAAATCACTAAGCGTTTGGAAACACTCGAAGTTGTTTTGCTCCACAGCTGAAATCCAATATTGTATTTTCCTTGAAAAGGCAACCAATTTATCTTTTGTTTGGAATATGTTGACTTGTTTTCCTTGCAGAGCCAAACATAATTCGATCAATTTGACAAATATGTCAGCAAGGTATGCAAGTGTAGATAGCAAGTGATATTATTTAATCCTGTCTGATAATTCAAATTTATGACCAATATAATACGCCATCAGTTCCTTTCGCAATTCAAATATTTTTTTTCTTCTAATGGCGGGCACATTTGACCTAAGTCATTGGCCACTACAAGGCCGGAAGTGATGGCCACTTGTGAAGGAGCACCCAGTGGGAGGACCATCATTGCCCCTAACAACTTATACTTCGTAATTTTGAACTATGTTCAGATGACGAAGCAACACCTGAGCTGGTATACGCTTACAAACATCCATGCCCGAACCCGGATTCGAACCGGGGACCTTCCGATCTAGTGGCTAACACCTTAACCACTATACCGGTTGGTCGGCGCAATTCAAATATTCGCACAAGCATTTTATCTCGCGATAACCATCTAACATCCGTATGAAGAAGTAAAGTGGTGCGAAGACTACCCATATCTTCGCAAATGTCTTTGAAAATACGTGATTGCAATGGTTTACTTTTGATAAAATTAATAATATTCACTGCTTCGTCTAGAACAGATTTAAATGTCACCGAAATCATTTTTGTTACTAATGCATATCTGTGAAGAATGCAATGAGTACTGTTACAGTTTTTTGCAACATTTTTAATCCGTGCTACAGCACCACTCACTTTTCCTGTCATTGCTTTTGCTGCATCGCTGCATACTTCAATACATTTTTCCCAGTTAATTTCATGCGTTGTCATAAAATTATCAATGCAGTTAAATATATTTTCCCCCGTGGTGTTAATGTTCACACTATCAAATAAAAGCAAATCTTCTTCAATTTTTTTATTAAAATCATACCGAATGAAAACAAGCAAAATTGCTAATCTAGCAACGTCTGTGAGCTCATCTAGTTATAATACATAAGCGTCACACGCCTGTAACCATGAAATAAGTTATGTCAGTTATTTAAATGTCACCGACAGTATCGTTAATACGCCTTTTTACAGTATTGTTAGAAAGAGACAAACTTTCAATTTGTTTGCTGTACCCTTCGCCGAATACACACTAAACGATGTCTTGAACGCAAGGTTTAATAAGTGATTCACCAATAACATGTGCCTCGCCTGCAAGAACAATACGGCAAGATACTTTATACGACGCTTCCGTTATCTTTTGGTTATTGTTTTGAAATTTTTTATCATAAAACTCTTGCTTTTATTATGGTTTTCAAGTTTTCTTCTTAAAAAAAGAAATATCTTTGCCTTTGTTTGTTGGGTGATTTTTTTTCAGTCGCCTTATTTTAAATTTAATGCGTTGGTCGATTGTATACTTTCCAAGGAAAATGTGAATATATTAGACGCCATTCAAATTTTTTTAATGAAATAAAATTTGTCACGCGGAACCCCTAAATTTTTTCGTGGAACCCCAGGGTTCCGCGGAATCCACTTTGGGAACCACTGGTCTAGGAGATAGAAAAAATAACAACATAACTTTTATCGCCTGCTGGAAAATCATTCCTCCGCGCAAAATGAAAACGAAAACGGAAAAAATAAATTTAGAATCTGTCATATCTTTATGCTATTGCCATTCCAAAAAAAAAAATAAAAAAAAATAAAAAAAATAATAATAATAATTAAATTTCATTAAATTCATTTAAAAATGTTCAAGATTCAATTTTAAAATTTGTTACTGTAAGTGCTATAAATTCGTTAGGATTTTAAGTGTAAGAAACAAACAAACAAACAAAAACTTCCTTTTATAATATTAGAGATTAAGTGTGCTGTGGGGTAAAAACAACACTTCACCATTTTGAAATCTTGTGATGTTCAGAGGGTTAATATAAGATTCTTAAAGATAGCCAGGAAAATTAAGACCTTGAACTCGTAAACAGTTTCCTATTTCCTCTACTGTGACTTTTATATAGATGTCCTCTTTTATAAGAATCTTTGGAACAAAATGTTACATACAGTTTGATTATTATTATAGCATAAACTTTCGTGAAATCGGGAGTGTTTTCTCAGTATAAACATTATCGTACTCATTCTTACGAATTTTCTTCATTTTACGGAGACGTTTAAGGATTTTATGGCAAAAGCAAATGCACGTATATTCGCATAAAACGTTATATCTTCCAATTCAAACAAAGCTTCGATAATAATAAGGTGTGAGTGAAACATAATAAATTGAAAGGATATTTTGCGAGATACACGCACAATCGAGAGCTGGGTAAAATATATTATTGTTTCAGGATTGAAATAATATTTTTCTTACTGATATGGACCCTTTGTATCGCTGGAAGTAAATTGAAAAGTACATTGTCTGCTGTTATTTTAAAGAATATTCTAAAATAATATATTATGTGCTTCTGGAAAGAGATGCTTAACTTCCCTGAAGCTGAAATGTTCGTTATTATTTTCAAAGAGGGTTTCTTACATCTTAGCAAGAAAGAAAATTGGTTATTGGTGCGAAACACTAGAAACAAAACTGAGAATTCACTGACTTCGAAACTGTCTAGAGCTTCGAACCAGAATTCTACGCATCAATATCAATATATATATATATATAGTGTTTGTATATTGAATATTGTTTCATTCCATATCAATTTATTAATCCATTTTGGGCTATTTTAATTTAAAATATGGTTTTGGCGTTATGGTGTTCGTATGTGTGTGCCCGTACTTCGTCGAAACAGCTCGATATCTTGTCATGCAATTGTTTTTGTTTCGAGTACTTCCAGTAATTTTTATATGTGATTACAACCTAAAAACGCTAAGATCTTTATACGGACGGGTTAAAGGTACAGTGTTGTACGTAAGTCACTTTTTCGAGAAAAAGAAGACAGAACTACCACTGCCATCAATTGACTTATGTAGATCGGGTTTCTGTGTCGAACTAATTATCTTTAATTAAATTTGACTACATTAAATCTGGTTTCTGTGTCTAAATCTATTTTTTTTAAGTGACTTACACCGCTGTAACTTAAAGCCATACATAGGTTACTCTACCTATTTAATAAGGACTTAGTAGTTTAGTGCGTTTGCCAATTGTTTAGCAATCCGCGAGTTCCCGGATGTGAAAGTTCGATTTATGATTCGATTCCTTACTGGATTTATTTCTCATAGAAGTAATTTCAAAGTTTAGTCAGCTATGGTTCTTTTTTATATACCAAGGATCCTGTGACAAAATCTAGTACTAACGTGACCCTTTGGCTGACTTTCATCTGACTGATCTTCTAGAAGTAGTAGACTTTGGTGATTTTACCATTTTTGTTCCCACTCAATAGAAATGTGAATTATTGCAACTACACGGTCATAAGATATTACATCGCCAAGCGAGGCCATATTATAACAAATGAATCTATCAGGTCAATTATTCACGGAACATTTACGTGACTACTAGTCAACGTGTATGTCACCCTTTTGGAAACTCCTTTCAATAGCAATGATCAGTCTGCTTATACTTCACGTCTATGATACTTCTTATGTTGGTCTTTACATATATACACTGAAGAGCCAAAATATTATGACCACCTACTCAATAAAGTTTTGCGCCTCCTTTGGCCTTCAAAAAACTGCAACTCGTCTAGGCATAGCTGGTACAAATTCTTGGTACATGACTGGAGACAAGTTGTACCAAATGTCTAAGCGGCGGTCACGCAAATTCGAGGTATTCGGACATGGTAGTGTTTGAGCTCTGGGCTGCTGTTCCATGACACAACAAATATGCTCTACCGGATTAAGATCCGGCGGGTTAGGTGGCCAGGACATTAATTGGAATTCATCAGTATGCTCTTAGAACCAATCCAACACAATCCGATCCTTGTGACATGGGGCGTTGTCCTGCTGGAAGATTCCATATCCAGTTGGGAAGACAGACGCCATGTAAGGGTGCAACTAATCCGCAATGATGTTCAGATAGTTCGCAGCGTGCATGGTCTGTTCTACCACAACTAAGGGTCACAGAGTCGCCCATTAGAAAGTCCCCCAAAGCAAAATACCGCCACCACCAGTCTGTGTATGAACTGCTGTACCAGAGGGGAGAAACTGTTCGCCTGGAAGACGGCGTACCCTGACACGACCATCGACTTGATGAATGGGGAAATCGGGATTGATCTGACCAGGCTACTCTCTTCCACTTATCCATGGTCCAGTCTTGATGTTCCCGGCCACACTGTAGACGTTGTTGACGATGACGCTTGGTCAACAGAGGCACACGAGTGGGACGTCTGCTGAACAGTCCCACATCCAACAGTGACCGCTGAACTGTGTGTTCCGAAACACTTGCGCTTGGACCTGCACTGTATTGGGCTGTCAGGTGAGCCACTGTCTCGCGCCGATTTTGCTTTATCAAGCGGCACAGTCTCCGACGTCCTTTTTCTTTGATGACGCGCGATGTGGACGACCATCATCTTGGTGTCTACTGCTAGTATCACCGTCATTTATCCACTTTGCATCAGTACTAACAACGGTAGATCGTGAACAACCTACCAGTCGTGCAGTTTCGGTGATACTCTTTCCGAGTCTTCGGGCCATTACGATCTGACCTCTATCAAATTCGCTTAGATCAGCAGCCTTTCGCATCAGTCGCAAAAGTAAGTGCAATAATCATTACTTACCTTCTCCAGCAGCAGTTAAATACCATTCTCACTTAATCACGTTGTAAAAATGTGAGGCCAGTCGGAATGGCTGAAGGTATGAGCCGATCAAATCGTCATCCACAATTCCAGCCCAAACATTTACACTGATACGCTTATGATACGCATGAGGACGTGAGTCGCACGGATTGTTAGATATCAACACATGAAGGTTGAGCGTATTAGAAATGCTTTCACGAGTAAAGGTGCATTCATCCATGAATAACACATGTGCACTAACAACAGGCTGCGCTGCTAGCTGTTGCAAAACCAACGAGCAATCTCGACACGTGGGGCATAATATGTAGGTATCAAGGCTTGTACTTTATGTGCATGGTAGGGGTGTAATCCTTCGTCCCGTGATACTCGCCAAGCACTCGAGTGGGGCACATTGAAGGCACGAGAAACCTTTCGCGTGCTAATATCCGGACGATCTTCCACTCTTTGCAGAATGTCCTCTACAACTTGTGGCGTCCACACACTCCTGCCACGCCCTGTATCATGCATGCCGGTGACAAAGGATCCCGTTTCACACAGACACCGATACAATCGCTCGAATTCGATACGCTGTTCACGATTTCGAACATTTTTTGGTCTGGCACGTGTTTTCTTGGGAAACACTGCCTGTAGAGTGGGAAGACTGCCTGTATTCCCATTCCCATTCGCAAGACCTCCGCCCATGCATTGTATGATGAAAATTGCTTGTTTAGATGTTTTATATAAATATAAATATATACTACCCCGATCATCCACAGTGAAACACCTCACAGCTTCAGATCGTCACATTTCTCTTCAACCCATTCACACTTGCATGTATGTTTCTCCATTAAGTAGAGATTCGATGAATGAGCAGAATATTACTCTACACCAACCTAACCATGCAAGTGGATGGCACATATCTAGTTGGCGATACGGCATTGGAATTATTATTTTTAGTCCGAATGGCGAAAAGAGGTTTTCGCCGCTCTTCTGAGGGTTGTCATAATGAAGAACATATCGCCTACGCAATCGCCAAAATAAAACCAAGCTCAATCCCGCGGCATCCCCTAAAGATTAAGTCTTTAAAAGTCCTTAACACCAAAAGGCATTTCTACCAGGAGAAACACTCAAATCAATACAATTATTACCTCGCTAGAAGAGTTCTACATCGTGTAAACACTAATCCAGGTCTTCCAGCACGTATCGAAGCAACAATCTACGCAATTAAGAGCTAATTATCGATTCGTGCTGCCGAGTATTGCTAAAGCCCTCTACCTGCTCGGATGAGCGACGATTGTGCATACTTCGTCTGGGTCTGGTTGCGAAGAGCTCGACGGAATGGCCTTCTGCGACAGCGATAAGGGACGGGGCAATTCACCCGGGCATTCCTCATACGTGCTGCAGAAACCCCTTTTGCGCAATGGACCCTTGGGAAGGATTGGTGAGTGCGGAGCGTGGACTCGTGAAGTGGACGTGATTTGTGTGCGACACAAAGAGATTGAAAAAGGAACTATGAGATGTAATTTATTAATCCTTCAACGTCTCAAGATTTCCGAGTAGTGTAGAGTTTCTTTTGCGCCACATCAAACTCTTAATGACCGAATAAACACATATTTCTAAGGAATCCAAAGATTCTCTCAACCTTGATTCAATGGTACTATCGGGCCGTGTTAGAAGATTTAGAGAGATCCGGTTGCAATTCGCAGCCCTCCGGATTAGCAACCGGCTAATCCGGAGGGTTTCCGAGTTCGAATCCAACCCAAAACTGTAGTGAAAAAAGGGGGCTTTTGCCCTTTAAATCTGTTGTGGCCTCAAATTTCCTCACTTAATGGCATGTTGTGGAAGCTTGCAGAGTGGGGTGCAAGCTCAGGTTTGACCTCGTCAACGGACCGTGGTTTAAAATTACGTGGTGTTGTCGGATATTTCCTTTGGGGATTAGTTCCAGACTATCGCCAATAGCCCGTTATGTTGCTTCAATACGACGTTTATACCTAGTTTCGTACCATATTTTTCTAAAGAATTGATACTGCTGTATTAACAAGTCCGAATTAAACCGCGGATCAACTCTAAACCCCAGATTAACCGTATTCACGATGCCTGATCCGAGGTTTTAAGCGCCGTTTCGGTATTACATTTTGATCTTCCGAAATAGGTGGATTAACTCTCAACCGGGAGTTAACGCATGCGAAGTACTATCTTTTCGCGAAGGAAGGGAGATATATTGTAAACAATACAAAATGGACGACACACTTCATTCTGTACTAAATTACAGTATTCTTGCGGCGACGCGCATTAAACTAATCTTCTTTCAGAACAAGAACTTGATGGCATTTTCTATAAAATATATATGCCCAGATAAATGTTCTGATCTCTAATGTTCTGATTTGAACTATATTCTGGCTCGCCTGATTATCACCTAATGAGAGAGCAAAAGGTAGAATATGAAAAAAATTAATTAAATACCTTTGAATTTCTCTCTTTCCAAACTCAAATTGAAAACAACACCGTGTCCATTTTATTGAAATCACAATTTGGAATCAATTCTGCTGGCGAAGTACGTATTTCACCAGTAGGAATGCAGATTCGGGTCGTCGTAAGAAATGTAAACAATATCACGTGATCGAGAGGAGACGGTTGTAGCTAATCACAGCGAACTGATTATCATAACGGTCGATAACTCAATCTGTGGTTTGCGAATACGGTTCTCGAATAATACGCGGTTTAACTCTGACCCGCGGGTTAACTGATCCTCCGTTTAACTCTAGAGACTTGTAAATATGACCGATAGTCTTTCAACCTTGGGAAAGATTCATTAGTCCTTCTAGTAGAACAACAGTCTTTCTTTGGAACGACACAACTTTCTCTGAAAGACAAAACCCAATGACTTAAGAATCGACTTAGACGATTGGCGATTGGCTATCTAAGTGGAGACAAGTGTTTCTGATCACGGTGGATAATCACTTTACCCAATAATAATTTAGAATTCATGTTTTTTTCTTCAAGCGCATGCCAATTTTTCAAACAGAGTAATTTGCAGAAATATTATTTTCTGTCTATTTCATTAGGAGTTCGACGGCTGTGTTATATTCGTCGACTTTTCAATGAAATAGATATAGCGGGGTGCTCAGCTTTTCATAACATTTCTTGCCATGACTCTCAAGTTGAAGATCTTTGGGTGAAAGTCTCATCCTTTGCATGGATTATTTTACGAACATAATTTAAAAACACGCGTTGGTACTTTGGTAGCCTATCGGTTTCAGTATATTTCCAAACCAACGTGATACTTTTGAGATGTTATGGTAGCGATACTCAACCCATTTATACCTCTCTTTTATTAGAATGTCGATTGAGGTCATTACCATTTTGCGTCGAACTGCGTCCTGGTTGTGTTTCACTCTAGTTTTAAATAACGCTGAATCGTTACCGATATTGTGGACGATTGAGTTCCTGTAGATTCTTGTAGGTCCTGTAGATTATAGTAGTAACACACAACATAGGAAACAGACGTTTAGCGACTCTAAGAGCAGATGAACAGGCTTTCTGACGTTTGCCTTTTTGTTAAACAAGATTGTGTTCTAAAGATTAACTCTAAGTAGCATGTTCTGCTTAGTGCTCCACCTTTGCTGAATCGTCTTTTGCACCGTTCATTCTAAATGTTAATTTATGTTCACGAACAAATCAGAGTTGAGAATCAAGAGCTACGAAAACCGTCCACGTGGTGTCAGCTCGTGCGTGAACACATATGATTTTGCCAAAGACAGATTTTTTTTCTATCTCGATTTAACAAGTACCAGCCCAAGACCTGAGATACTATTAAACTAGAGGGCCTTCATGGCTCAGTGGATATTCCCACTGTCCTAGCAATCTGCGAGTTGCTGGCGGCTCATGTTCTATTCCTCCCTGGGTCTATTTCTCTCGTGTTAGTAAAACCTTCCTTGTGTACGTACGTCTATTACTTGACGTTGTCTATACTGTGTTCGGAGGAGCTGATCCAAATGTGGCAGCATACAGCGTTCAACCCAGCTAAACAACTTTTGATAAAAAAAAATTATCCAAAGCAAGCAATTCAAAAGGACATTGTCGTAAACGAATGATATGTTTCTCATTCCCCGGTCAGTCAATGGCTAAAATAATCGTTGTATCGGTGTTGACATCACCACTGCACCGTCCATTTGATGTTCTCGTTTCAGAACGCGAAATATAGATACCACGTAATCGGCCGCATTCATAAAGTAATAAAAGGTCAGTGGACATAACTCTTGAAAGCTAATGCACGAACTCGAACTTGGGAAAATATGCGCAACACAAACATAGGAGCAAATGGCGCATCAAGGTCGCAGCAACACGGTGTCGTAACATCCCATATAGAGTCATAAGATACGGACACAGATCCCGTTCCCTCTCTTTTGCCCGTCCGTCGGGCAAGGTAAATGGGATAAAGCCTCATACAGTCATTTATCCTCATAAATGCTCTGCCATTCGTCACAGACGTAAAGTACAGTCTTAATGGCGTTGTCATACGGATCCCATCACTGTGCAGTGAAGCACACACAAAGGGCGAGACAGACTCAAATATCATGATCAAGGGCAATAATTCAGAGCAGATAGTAATTCTTTGGGACATCGAGAAGAACATTAGGAGCTCATAAATATCGCTTTTGGAATGACGGAAACTTCTGTTTGTACACGTGTTTCGCTTATGGGGGTTGTGTTGTGGATGTTCTTGCAATACTGCAGGTGATGTATTGGTAAGAAAATAAATTATGACTTCTAGAAGACATAAGAAAGATAATTATGACTTTTTTGAGTGGTGTCCTTTTAATAAAGTAGTATTTTGGTTCATATCTTCGTCATACTCCCACGTCTTTCGATGTTCGAATTCGATCGGTCATTGAAATACGTATTAATTTCGAAATTTGTTTACTGATAAACAAGTAATGGATGGATAAATGCAAAATTGTATCGTATTTACTTCCATTCTTATGAAACACTATACTTATAAGGTTGAAATAGTATATAAAAAACTCATTGCGATATATGATATACACTATCTTAAAATAATGGACCGGACCGCAAGATGTGATGGTATAAGGGAAATAATACGTGCTTTAATAGTGGGATGGTTCCCCGCGTGCTGTAATGACACTAGCAACCCTTCTGGGCATACTTTCAACAAGGTTTTGATACACAACTATGGGTATTTGTGTCCATTTCTGCTGCAAGAATGTCGCAAGCTCAGCTGTATTACGAACGTAGTTTTCTTGTCCGTGAGCATCGCTCTAAAGCGTCTTACAAATGTTCTATGGGGTTTGGGTCGGGACTGAGCAGGCCAGGGAAGATGTTTTACATTCATACCTTGATACCAATGTTTGTGCTTAGGCTACAACGTGACATGGGGCGTTGTCGTCCTGGAAGTAACATTCGTACATTTCGATAAAATTGTTAGAGTGTAGGAAGAACCTGATTGTCTAAAACGTTCATGTAGACGTAGGCGTTGAATTTATCAGGAATAACGTGCAAAGGTCCAGGCCATACCCCGAAAAAATGTTCAGAGCCAGTCTAGCTCTTGAATATATCCCCAGACCATGGAGAAAGGCAAGGGTAGTCTTTCTGCCCAAACCAGGGAAAAAGCCAATATGACCAGGCTAAGAACTTTCGTCCTGTCAGTCTATCGTCTTTCATACTTAAGTGTATGGAAAAAATAATTGATAGACACATTAGGGATGTAATGAGGAGTACCAGACCTCTTCACAAAAACCAATTTGCCTATCAACCCGGTAAATCTACAGAAGTGGCTTTGCAACACCTGGTTGTAAAGATTGAGAAGACCCTGGAGTACAGGGAAATGGCTTTGGCAGCTTTTCTTGATATTGAGGGTGCTTTCGATAATACCTTTTTTAACTCAATCGCTGCAGCTGCTGCTTGCAGAGCTATTGAACCACAAGTCTGCAAATGGATAAACTCCTTGTTAGCAGACAGTGTTATTACAACCGAGATGTTTTGTGCAACACTTCAGGCTAGACCCACTAGAGGCTGCCCTCTAGGAGGAGTTTTCTCCCCTCTGTTGTGGAATCTGGTGGTTGATGACCTAATTGCAGACCTCAATCAAAGCGGCATTTATGACCAGGGATATGTAGATGACATTGTCGTCTACATATCGGGCATGGATGAGAAAACTGTGATAAATATCATGCAGGGGACCCTGAACAGAATCGCAAGATGGTGCTATGAAAAGAATTTGAGAGTAAATCCTCAAAAGACTACTCTTGTCCCATTTACACGAAGAAGAACCTACATTGACAAAAGTGATATACCTACCCTACTAGGAGAAAAAGTAAATATGCTGAGCGAGGTTAAATATCTGGGAGTTATACTGAACACTAAATTAACCTGGAATCAGCATTTGAAAAGCAAAATTAAACAAGCAAAAGTTGGACTTCTACGATGTAGAAGAGTTATTGGTAAATCATGGGGTCTAAAGCCAAGGATGACCTATTGGCTATACACTATGGCTATAGACCCATTGTGACCTATGAGGCTGTGGTCTGGTGGAAAAAGACGGAACAATTGACTGTTAAGACCAAGCTAGACAGTCTTCAAAGAGCTGCCTGCCTGAGTAAAACATGTGCTATGTCCTCCACTCCCACCAAAGCCATGGAAAGTATTCTATCTGTCGTCCCACTTGATATCTTTATCAGTGGTGCTGCCAGAAGAAGTTCTTACAGACTGGAAAATGCTGGACTGTGTATGAATTTTGCTAGCCAAAAGTCCCACACCAGTATTAACCAAAAATTCTTTGACCCTATACTCTTAATGCCCTCTGACATCATGGAGACAAGATTTCTCTTTCAAAGACCCTTTGAGGTACTTATTGACCTAAGAGAGGAATGGAAAGAGGAAAACTACAAGCTCACAAATGGAGACATTGTGTGGTACACAGATGGCTCCAGACAAAACGAAAAGGCAGGTGCTGGAATCTGTGGGGTCTGACCTAAGGAAAGGATTTCCCGAAAATTAGGAAAACATGCCACAGTATTTCAAGCGGAACTGCTTGATATCATCTACTGTCTACATGAATGTTCTAGAAGATCCTACTCAAATAGGAAAATCTACATATTCAGTGACAGTCAAGCAGCCTTAAAGGCAATAAACTCATTCCAAATAAGCTCCAAACTTGTTTGGGAATGTAGGAACCTTCTACAAGACTTGGGGACCCATAATAGGATCTTTCTTACTTGTGTACCAGGGCATACTGGTGTAGAAGGAAACGAAAATGCAGATAAGTTAGCCAAACTGGGGACTGCAGACCACCTTTAAGCCCTGAGCCTTTTTGCGGGATCTCTAAGACTACCGCAAAAAGGGTGATAGGAGAAAAATGCTTAAAGAAACTACAAAAAGGTGGAAGCAAACCACCGATCAAAAACATGCAAGGCCTATGATTCAAAAACCTTCCATGAAAATATCATTTCAGATCCTTCGTCTTAGCAGGGATAAGATGAGGGTGATAGTTGGATTTCTCACAGGTCACTATCACCTAAGAAAACACCTTCATAGGATGGGAATCTTTAAAGAAGAACCTCTATGCAGGAAATGTAATAAGGTGGAGGAAACTGCCCACCACATACTTTTTGAATGCGAAGCTCTGCTTCACATAAGGTACTCAAGTCTAGGTCTTGGAACAGAACTTGATACAATTCACGAAGAACC
This sequence comes from Metellina segmentata, assembly GCA_947359465.1. Classification (NCBI taxonomy): domain Eukaryota; kingdom Metazoa; phylum Arthropoda; class Arachnida; order Araneae; family Tetragnathidae; genus Metellina; species Metellina segmentata. The sequence continues at coordinate 121,293,988 of OX375881.1, forward strand.
TGTCAAAAGCCTTTTGGCCTTTCTTAAGGAATCTGGCTTTCTCTGACAGGAGTATCGAAAAACAATGGGGTTTGGTGCAATATTCCCTAGTGGAATCAGCACCTAGGGCTTTCCTGACCTCCCCACTCTATATGACAGTGACAATGACAAAATACCCCGAAAAACACCCCCAAACATGCAGTCGGATTTTATGCAAATCCGCTGGAGTCCTGTCCATTATTGTAGGGTAGTGTATATCTGTTTGTATAATGGCCGTCTGAGCCTAATTGGATTGCAATATGTTCAATCGTTGGCATGTTGAGGAAGTTTTGGAGAGTTGGGTGCAATCTCAGATATTGTCCTCTTCATCAAACTCTGTGGCTATAAGTGCGTGGTCTTGTCCTAGAATCTTTCCCTTTGGGATCGGATCCCGGAGAGTCGCCAATAGCCCAATGTGTTGCTCCAGTGACGCGTTAATTAACTATCGTTACTATTACCATCGGTTTGTCTGAAATAGTGAATGCTCAGCTCTGGTGTCATGAAATTTGCACAGCTGATTTTGTCTGAAGTTTCCAGGTCCAATTGCCTATTTTAAATTAACTCTCTCTTAGAGCCATAGAATTAAAATTTAATATTAGAACATTTCACAAAAAGGGACTAAACAGCACAATACTCCAAATGCTAAAATTTGGACTCTATCTTTAACAGTCTAGGAGATAGAAAAAATTACTAAATTATTCCAGTTAAAAGATTATTTGTTTTTTTTATCGTCGGTTGGAAAATCATTCCTCCTCTCAAATTGAAAACGGAAACGAAAATAATAAATTTAGAACATGTGATGTTTTATGCTGTTGCACTCAATGTCTCCAGCTCAGGTGTTGCCTTGTCATCTGACCGTGGTTCAAAATTACGAGGTGTTCTCTGATCTTTCCCTTGAGAGATTGATCTCGGACCGTCGTCAATAGCCCGTTGTGTTGCTCTAGTACGACGCAAACTAAAAAATACTCTACCTTACCTTTCAAAAAGAAACGTTTAAAAAAGATGAGAACATCTAAACTGCAGCACAGGAAATCTACACGATTGATTGACACTATCGAACTTCCGAAATTGGAAACCTTGAAAAAAATTATTGAACATAACATAACATGAAAGAAGAGATGTAAAAAATGAAAGAAGCAACTCATCATATTGAATTATGAATTCTGTATAGCATTGTATATCATTAAATTCTCACGAGATATGTTTTTCATATATAACAAGAGACGCTACTTGTAAACCTTTTTTTGTCCACATACAATTCACCATCGACAATTAACGATTGAATATTCAATATATTATGGACCCCCAAAGTTGGGTAAATAATTAATGAAACAGTGTCACCAATACTACTGCCATAGAGAAGATTATAATAATCGATAGTATGTAGTGCCGTAATGAAAAGCAGTATTTTTTATCACATATATAATAACAGCTATATTGACCTGGGTAAAAAGAAACACGAGATAAATGCCCCAAATCGATTGGATAAAACGATACAATGTCCAACAAATTATAAAGTAAATTACAGAGCAGAATGAGAGACTCGGTGAGGGTTGGAGAGATTCCATTCCCTCACGGGTGGAATTAGGGTCAGTTTCACATCGAACACTAAACAATTGGTGTCGAAAATTACTCTGCTCAAAGTTTTACCCTGTGTTCTATTCCTTCGCTACCATTTTCAGAAATTTTTATTTGTAAATAGAAAGTTAGCTGCGTCAGACTCGACAGAAATCGTCCTGTGTGAAGACTGGTTCATTTAAAAAACATGTTTTGAAGAGCTTTGATCACATTAATTTAATCTGCCGGGATCATACGAATATCTGCATTAAATCGTGGACTAAAATGTCCTCACGTGGCGTCGTGAGGAAGTTTGGAGACTGAGGCATGACCTCGTCATATATTCGGACTTATATTCTGGTTCAAATGTACGTGGTGTTGTCCTCAAATATTTCCCTTCGGGTTTCATCTCGGACCTTCGCCGATAGTCCGTTGTGTTGCTCCAGTGCACGTTAATTAAAATACCTACCATACAAATTTCTGAAAGCAGATTAGGATTTTCATTTGTCATTCTTTTATGAAGTTTTCAATTTGATCGTAGCTCTTATAAGAATCTAAGTTTATAAACATTTAACCATCAGTAGGAACGACAAAAAACATAACAAAACCAAGAAAGTGCAAAAGTCTTCAGAAATCGTGATCATATGTTTAAAAAAACAGGATATTGTTCTGCTGTTAGAGCTTTCGGTCTCTTGTATGATCATGACTGTTTAAGTGAAGGAAGATATTTTCGTGTTGACCTAGCTTATGATTTTCAATATGATCTCAACCAATCATTGAACTCTGATACCTGGGATAGACCGTGAGGAGTTAATCGCTTCGAAACATCCGTATATTGGGGGCATATCAATGTGAAAAAACAAATGATCCAGCAAGATTAAGTAAAAATAGTATATTTGGAATTTTAACTCTTTAGTGATCAAATAAACTATACGTAGTCAGAGGTTCTGATGAGGAACATTTACATCAATGATTAATAACGACTGCATGTGTGAAATCATACTGGAATTGGACTTAACTTCCGACCTCAGTGCAACCTCGATCGGCTCATGAACTTGAACAAAATGTGCGATCTACAATTCGTCGTATAATATGTACTGGGAGTTTCGGACGTCAAGTGTAATCCAGCAATACAAGTAAAAATAATATCCTTCTTAACTCCAAAAGAGTTTAATAACCTAGTTCATCAACTGTCTTCTACTGTGGTAAGCTTCCATCTCCTCAACGTGACCTCAACTGGCCCGTGACAACTCAGACAATTTTCAACACTATTAGAGGTCTGCAGTTGAACAGCATCTCAGCTTCGGATACAAAGCAATCCAGCGATATCAAGTACGCGTATTATCACCCTTCCCCTGACTACTAAAAAGCATATTATCCTAGGCCACCAACTGTCTTTTACTGTGGTAACCTTTGACCTCCTCATAACTTCAACTGGCTTGTGAGCTGTGACTAATTGGACAATTTTAAACAATACTAGATCCTCGAGACATCACTATGAAATGCAAAGGGCCCAACAGACTCATCAAAGCGGTTCTGTCACCCTTAAATCACCCCGAACACATTAACTCAAGCCTGGTGAAAGGCATGCTCAGCATACCTTCCATCGAAACCCAGCTCTTGGAACTCATCTCGGAGAGGATGGGGTTCTCCTTCGACCTGCTCGTCCCCTCGGACGGCGAGTTCGGCTCCCTGGACGAGTCCGGCAACTGGACCGGCATCATCGGCATGGTCAACCGCAGCGACGTGGACATGGCGGTCGCCCACATGGCCGTCACCTCGGAGCGGATGGAGGCCGTGGACTACAGCGTCAGCTACACCACGCTGGAGCAGACATTCGTGACCAGGACTCCCCCTCTTGTGCCCAAGGCCGTGGTCTACACCTATCCCTTCCACCTAACCGTCTGGATTTGCGTGTGGCTGGTCACAATTGCAATGGCCGGCATCATTCACTATGCAATGCTGAAGAAACGGTCCATGCCTCGAGTCTTGACCACACTCTTCGGCAATATGTGCAGACAGTCGGGAAATATGGCTGAAGACACCCACAGTTTCAGGATTCTGTACGGATTCTGGTTGTTGTTCGTGAACCTGATTTCGCTCGCCTATAGCGCCATCTTACTGTCCTTTTTATCGGTGCCACTGAGAGAGAAGGGCATTCTTACGTCTCAGGAACTGGCCCGTGCTGTTGAGAAGGACTCCTTCGTGTGCCTGGTGCCGAAGGGGTCCTTCATTCTGACACACATGCTACAAAGTAACCAGGAGTACTTGCGAAACCTCGGTACGCTCATCAAGAGGAATGGCTGGTACTACGACGTCCGGGAAAAAGTGACGAACTACATCAACGACAAGACGGCGTTGACCGGACCACGATTGCGATTCGATGGTCCGCTTTTTGCCACCAAGTGCGTTGCGAAGGAGTCCTTCGGTATTTGGAATGTGGCCGTGATCTTGAGCAGAAGCTTCTGCTGCAAGGACAAGTTGAATGTGGTATTAAACAGAATGACCGCTGCTGGTTTGTATTATAAAATTGTTGCGGATGAGGTGTTTAGGTCGAGTCTGGTTTTCCATGTTCCAACAGGTGAACCGGACCCGAGTCACTCTCTCAGTTTTGGGGACGTTTATGGAGTTTTCATTTTCTTAGTTGTTGGCTACGTCTTAGCTTTTATAGCTTTTGGTGTCGAGTTGTGGTTAAAATACAGAATTGATGTACGTATGAAAGGTATGAACAGCAATTATGTATCGAATTAAATATTTTAAAACCATATTTATTACATAAAACTGGGAATGTTTTAGTATATCTCTCCTAATCCAAATGTGCCATCATTGAAAGGAATTTTAAATTGTGTGTGATTAGTTGGGCTGACAAGACTTTTTTTTTGAAAGTGAATAAATAATATTGCGTGGAAAGGTTGTTGGGTTGATGGAACCCTACACAAATTTTCAACCATTAAAAAATACTTATCCTTAGCAAAACACTAAATATATTTGGATGATTTAATATGCTTTTTAATTATATCTTCAATCACTGTTTCCTTTATGTGAATTGCAACTTCGACAAGGCCTGAAGAGCACTTCTAGTCATAAATGTAGGTCCATGGATTATTTTGCATTGATATATATGTTTCACATTTTAAAACTAACTCGTTCTGCTACTAATTGAATAACGTGTTTTTAAATTCAGTCCAAAATTACAATTATTTCTAGAGAGATTTCTCGTCCGTCAATATCTAACTAATTTCGATTAGGAGGATATATTTTAAACTCAAAATCCTGCTAGGGTTTAGATGATGACGATATTTTAATCTCGTCAGTTTTTTCATCTTCTAATGGTGAGGTACGTCTTCAAGAGAACCATTTGTTGTTGTTGGAATACGAGGAAAATGTTTTCATTTCGATAGTTAAAATATTTCAGAATATTCTCTAAGGAAAACATATTTGATTTATGTTAGTGTCATCTACACTAAAATTACTATACTAAAGTAAACAATAGTCTTTCATGAAGAAAGTGAATTATTTATTGTTTTCAATTTGAAGCCTTTAAATAATCTTCAAAATTCTATTCGCGTAATTTAATCTATAATTCTCTTTGAAATAGGTCTGGTTGGTACTGTGCTTTATATTTATACTTTAAGTTTTCCTTATAGAATATTTTTTAATCTTTATCATCTTGAAATGTGCTCCAATTTTTAATTTAATTCTCTTTGCTTTCTCCTTCTTTGTGGAGAAATAATTAACACAATATGAATTATTCATAAAATATTTCGTTCAAGATAATTTAATATTTCCGGTAATAAACTTTGAACACACCAATATTTCTTTATTAGTAGTGATTTTATTGTTAATATATGACTTTAAAACAATTTTCCCTTAAACAGATTAGTTTCATATCATCATAACCTTCAACTATGTTCTCTTTGAAAATGTATCACATCTTATGTAAAAAGAAAATTAACGGAATTCAATCATTAAAATTTATATTTTAATTTGAAAATAATTTATTTCTATAGGAAATATTTCCTTTGCTTAGTTTGTAACAATTATCAATTATGAATTAAAATAAATTACCTTGGTCTTATAAAAACGAATTGAGATTTCAGGTATTTTCGTTGACTTATTTTGTAAAAGGATCTTTTATAATAAAAGCAAACAATAAATTTGATCGACTTCCAAATTATTTTTTTGGGGAAAATTGTTGAAAATTCGATGGACTAGATATCTTGTCAAAACCACTTGGACGGATAAGTATACATTTTCACAGATGCTTAGTGCGTATTTTCATAATGATCAGAAACATAATGTTTCATTGTAATGTGTTCGAAAGATATAGCACTATCCAAATGCAAATAGTTTTCATTTGTGACCTTATTTTTAGTTTTATTTTGTCTTCAAAAAGAGATGAAACCAAAATAAAGGTTTTTGTCAGTAATGAGATCCTGCAATAACAACAACCGACCTGCAATAATATAAGCCGACAACATTCAAATTTACGCTCACTCGAAACGTTTTTAATTTGAATTTAAATTTCCTAATTTGATTGAATTATCTTTCTGTCATTTATATGTATACGTAATTTATAATTTTTCAAACTTATAATTCATAATCAATTGAAAAGAAAAAAACTACGGAATGACACTCTATAACATAAAAAAATCGACGCACCGGAATGGACTTGTCCGATTTCAATCAAAATGGGTGGATGTGAAGAACATACATAGAAAAACAAACGATTCAAATTTCAGAAGAATCAAATAATTTATTTCAGAGTTTTGCCGTTTCAAAGTTAGAAGGTCAATAAGGCGTCGGTCCACCTCTGGGCTGGATGCGTCACCCGGCGTAGCATAGACTACAAACGTTCCCGGATGGTTTTCTGCGGAATTTCTTGCCAAATTGTCTCCAACTGTCGTGCTAAAGGGTCATTGTGGTCCGGGATTGATATCGACAGACGCTCGCCGCTTGGACAGTAAGGTCACTTGACCAAGCGGAATGCCGGTTGGTACCAGGGGTGCTTTCACCGTTACTCTGGGTTGCCTATGCATAACCGGAATAGCCGATGGTGGGGGTGGGTGTTTTTGACGCTAGGCCGAGTGCTGGTGATTTTATTCGGAGGTGCTTGGCTGTGGGCTGGAGGGCTGTCGGTAAGCGCCTGGCGATTCGGATTACTTTCCGACAGCTGGTTATCGGTTCGGACTGGTAACGAAACGGCTGTTGGCTCGCTTGGGAGTAGTGACCCGAGCGGGTAGAGGCAGGCCGTCGTCCTTCGGGTCAAGTAGCGGTAGGAACCTCCACTAAGTGCCACTTGGATGGCTGGAGGCTAGCCTCTCCGGACCTACCCTATACTAATACCTGCTCGCTTACAAATTTAGACTAACTGGTAGGTGGCAGAGGTTTACATATCCCCATGGATGATGGTCCCGTTACTACCGACCACGGGTCGGACATATAGGGTAAGAAAACAGCCTGCTGTCCTGTTGGGCTACTGAGGACGGGGTGCCCTCCTAGTAGATGACCCGGAGGTATTGAGCTTCCTTCCTGTGAGTGATGTACTCGCCACTCAGTGATGAGAACAATCCAGCTAAACTCACTACTGGAGTCACCAATGCGATAAACTCTGATGTTTCTGATAGCTTCTCTCTTGAAGTGAGCATGATAAATCCAGCGGGATCCATAACTATGAGCTGGGACGAACACCTTATGATGATTAGACAGGAGCCGTGCAGGCTGTCGGGGAACTCCAACCACGACTTGGATAACCTGGCGCACCTAGCGCGCCTCCCACATGCCCGGGTTCTTCTTTCGTTTTCTCATTCGAAGCTTACCTATCAATCCGTTGTGGGTTTTCAGTAACTCGGTACGGAGGGGTCTGCTTCCGCTCGAAAGAGAAAGAGAGGGGTGTCGTAAAAGGAACGGTACACACCCGGTCGTAGAATGTCGGTCCTAGGTCTTACAATTAAGAACCTTAAATCAAAGGTGGCAGGTATACTGGTGCCCTTCCAATCGTCACCACCTAGCCAAATCGGAGTCTGTGTATGATTGTCTGTGTCCCTAGTTGGCAAACATGCCTCAACAATACTCTCATGCATGAGTTTACAAACTAGGTTCTGATCAAATTATCGACACTAATCAATACACCAAATAAAACTAGAGAAAGGAATATATACAAAAATCTACTATCAACATAAACACTCTTACCAAATTACTTACTACCTCCTTCAAACCCAATATAAATGCAGTACACAAAAATAACCATAGGTAAGAGTAAAAATACTACACATCACAACAATAAAAAAATCTCTACTTCCCGAAAGTACAATTTCATCAGTGTAAGCACTAAAAAATCATAACTCTTCCTTTCAATATAATTTCATGAACGGTAATTATTTAAATATTCATTTCATTACGCATAAATATTTCCAGTCTCCTACTATATCCTCATTTACAGAAATCTCACATATATATGTACTTAATACTTAAAAATGACGAAATACACAAACACAGGAACTTAAACAAATTGAAAACAATTATATACAGCAGTCCCCATTCCCAACATTCATTTATTTCGTAATCAGTGGTACAGGCCCCTAAGGACCGCCTTTAGCAAACCGATCAATTTTCACGAAGTCTAAAGCCAAAACTGATAAATGAACTTTTTTTTTCGATAATGCCACCACAGGAATGACAGTCGCCTATTCCACCCTCTTTCTTGGGTACTAATCAAATGGTATAACCTTTTACTCTTACTCCAATAAAAAGTAACCTCCCCCCACATTTTAGATTGAGGGTATTCCAGGGTCTTTCGCGCCACCCCTACTCGCACTGAACTCCCGTGTAAATTTACTCTTCCTCGTGTTTTCTCTACCACCGCCTGGTTGCCCGTCAAAGTCCCCGAAGCCATTCCTAGCTTTTCTGGTATGAGGGTCAAGGGAACTGTTCGTTGACGAATCTTTTTCTGTATACCGATCTCTCGTTGATCCAGAATATCCATCTCTACCCCGCGTCGCTTAACCCCTGTGTCCAAGAACGTTTTGGATACAATCTCCCCCTTATGTTTTCCCCTGCGCGACTTCGGTGTTTCAGACAAGCACTCCTTTAACTCCGATTTCCCGTTCTCTCCGAAACCCAAACTATTCTTATCCATTTCAAGCCCGTGTTGCTTTCCCCTCGTAATGTCCGCGAACGCCCTGGGCAACATCTCACTCTGATTTCCACCCCCTTTCCGAGACCTTCGACTTTTCCCATTCACGCGATTACCTATGTGACTCTCCCCCTCCTTGGGAGTAATAACTTCACTAGGAATGTCCGGTTGGTCCCTTCCCGATGAATCCGTTGGGTCATCCACCTCGTCTGGTGTCTTTTTGTGACCTTCAACCACTTTTTGCCCCCTTGATTCATCTCCCTCTCCGTTTCCTCGCCCACAAGTTCCTTCCCTTGTTCCTCGTCTTGCGAAGTTTCCGCTGACTTCTTAACATCAGTTGAAGAAGGGTTAGTTCTGTTTTCCGGCCCCTTTCTCTCCTCCTGAGCGAGATCGCTCCTACCCCTATCTTCCCTAGAAATTGCATTTTCAATTTCACCTCCTTCCCTTTTTTCTATACCTTTCTCCTGCCTTTCTAACCCCTTCAATTTCATTTCATAAACTGACAATCTCTCATCAGCCTTTTCCCGAGCAGCTTTATACCTGTTTTCGGCCTCTGCCCAAGCTCTTTTCACTCGCTCCTCTGCTCCTCCAAATTCCTTTTTCGCCTCTTTCTGAGCCACCCCCCATCCGCCTAAATTTCCACTCCCTTTCAGCTTCTATCCAATCCCTTTCAGCTTCTCTTTTCTCTCTTTCATTAATAATATCTCTCTCTCTGTTACCCAAACCTTTACAAATTCTTCCTCGTATGATTGTGATCCTAGTATTATTTTCCTTAAATCCGCGACATTCGCATTCGGCGGTACCTCCGCCCCTAATTTGACTGCCAAATATCTCATCTCCTCCCTCCTAGCTCTCCCAAAAAATGCCCTGGTGATCCCCGTGTAAACAATCAACTTTAACAATAACACCAAGTTTCAATAATTACTCAAGCAAATACACAAAGATTTTTCAAACATGCACTTTGATGTTCCATATAATTCCGTTAGTTACTCTATTAAAATTCAAACACTTTCAATAAGCAACCAATTATATTATATACATCTGCCTAATCTGCCACTTATATTTACCCAAAGTAATTCCTAAAAACTATTCCTTAGCTGATGTTCATTACACATTAAATCCTACGATCCATAGCCCCATCAAAATAAATACACATCATAGCACAAATATATAAAATAATCACACAACACTGCTTCTCATTCATATATGTGTTACCCCTTCCCCCACCCCCTGTGTATTTAATGGCTCACTGGATCAATTCAGAAGGGACTTACCCCAGTACCCTTCAAGGTATATGACTGCAGAAGACGCACTTCCCTCTTTCCTCACTCCTCAGACATCTTTCCGGTTGCACACTGGATCACTCATCAGACGTTAACCTCCTCAGATCCGTATTACTGCATTACCATCGCTCGACGCTCAAACCAGCATTTCCCTTCCATCGCCCCTAGTTGACACCAAGCGCATCTCCAGGTTCACTCCTACCGACGTGAACCCACCTCGGTCCAGGATTGTTCCTATTCCATCACACGGCACCCGGCCTCGTCGATCGCTTCTTCCAACGCTCCTGGTACGCAACCTACAATTATCCAGGTTTCGAAAAGGATCCCTCTTCCTATGTAAGTCCAATTCCGTTCAGGCTAGATGTCTTTCCATCAAGCGACGCTCGATCACGTCCCTCGTTCATTCCACCGCTTTGGTCATCGGAATCCAGCGTCCCTCTCCACCATAGATCCTGGTAGTCTGCGCCAATTTATCACACCTCTACCCTTTTTTCTATCTATAGTGCCGTTTACATGACCAAACCAATCGACCCGGGTAATTCGAGGGTGAAAGGGATTTTCGAAGATTACCCGCGTTGCATTATGGGAAAGGAGGGTAATCTCAATGACACCGGACTTGACTAGGGTTGAAATCAACCCGCGGATTTCCCCGCTTTTTCCCCACGTTGGGGAAGCGGATTAGAAAAAAACGGTTTTACTCTCCTTTTACCCGGGTATTTGGCTCATGTAAACGGTACTTATATCTCTGGTGAGTGTAAGTGGTTCGTTTTATCTACGGGAGAGGGCAACACTTCTTAGATATATATCATCTATTTATCTGGAATTCTAGGTTATATAGGAATATAGCATTATAATATAGTAGAAAACAGCAGCAGAGAGCACCTCATCGTCCGTTCACTCCGGTCTCCGTGGGTCGAATCCCTTCTTTCTTTCCCTTTCGTTCTCCCATTTTCTCCTCCTGACCCGGGAGACAATCCACAGTCACCCCGCCAACGTCCCTAGAGGAAGTCCCGTTCCCCCCAACACCAGTTCCTTCTTGTGTTGGCCTGAGAACCTCAGATCCTCACGAGAGTGTATGTGTACGATATAAGAAAACATTTAAATCCTGACAGTTTAAATATATCTAGGATAAAAAAAAAATATTTGTTTAACCATAACTTCCTTCGACACAAATGCCTGACTGCCTTTACTTTAATGTTACATTTGTATTTTTTGTGATATCTTTGATATAATCAAAAAAATAATTTATTTTGTTTTCGTTTGAGGAAACTCAAAAAGTATGTTAATTTTGGGTTGATATGATGCAAGTGTACTGTGAAAAGTTAAAATTTAATGACAAGGTTACATACTGTTTTTCACATATTTGAGGGCTGCCACAGGCGAGTAAAGGCAACTTTTGCTACTATTTGTTAACCTTGGAGAATAGGGGTACATTCTTTTAGAGTCAAATGGCCTGCAAAGCTACTCATTTCAAACTTTTTGTGACTTTTTCACTAAAATTGACAACCTCTTCAAGGTCCACACAATAATAGTCTCTTTTTTTAAACTAGTAGAGGATGGAAATGTACTTTTCTCGGATTTTTCTTAGAGGGGAAAATTTGGTATCGAGCCTGGGCAGGGGAAGGGTCTCCAAAAAACAACACTGGAGTCTGTTGTTGCTATATCGGCAATAAAATCTTGTTAATAGAATATTTTGCATTTTGAGTTTTAAAATTTAAATTTCTACACGGGAGGTCTTCAAAGTGTGTGTTTTATATCTAACTTGCACATTTAATATTTTAGCGGAATCATTCTGCATATGAGGAGCTGGAATAAGCTTTAATAGGAAATTTCATGCAATGATGTTTAGAAATTTATGCTACTAATGATTTTATTTTGCAAGTAATTTAACTGTGGTAGTTTGATATTGTTTTACAGTTGCCATTTTTTTTTAAATTTATTTTGGGGGTCCGGCACCTGATAATTCGAAAAAAAAAATATTTTTAGAGATTTTTACCTTCTTTGATAATATTAATTGTCCTCTTTATAACGATCTCATTTATAGATATCCGTTAATTGAACTATTTTTAAATACTTTTAAAAGTAGATGCACTATTACCGCGACGTACGTCTCAGAACATACTTTTTTCATGTTTGGGGCACATTACTCAAAAGTAGTGGAGATAATTTGATTTTAATTTACAAAATGAATCTTTTTAAAAAGTCCCGAAAAAATTTGAAAATTAAAAACCCTGCGTTAAAGTTTTTAAAGGTATTCAAATATTACACTGTACAAATTTCAGATTAATACAGTACTTTATGAATAAATGTGATACCCCAAAGTTTGTGAATTTAACATGGGTGCCGATGTAGGTGCTGGACCCCCTTAAAAGCTTTATGCTACTAATGCTATTATTTTGCAAGTACTTAGACTGTAGCAGGTATGATATGAGTTTTAATTGTATTCTCATTAGAGCTTAAGAATAGATACAATGCCATTAACTAGTATAGAGGAATTCAAAGACCCGCAAAGGAAAAAACAAAAGAATCTCTTTCCAAAAACAGTTTCTAAAAGTTACCATAAGTTTAGTGGTATTCCAGTATCGTCGATGTGTTTAAAAGTATCTTACCCTATTAGTTATTGGAGAAGTAGCTGATGTCTTCGTTGGGGTCAAATGGTGACCACAAAAATCGTAAGCTTAAGGATACGTGACCGTATACTAAGATATACGAGTTGTAGCGAAGAGGTTTTTTAGAGGCCCCACGACCAGATAAGAACCAAAGAATAATTATAAACTACCCGCAGTACTGATACTGCTCTGCCAGGTCTACCCGTTCCATAGACCAGATACGACCCTGTGCACAGTTTTATCCACCCCGCCCAACAATACCGCATAATTTTGACAACGGTCAGATGACGAGGTCAGGCCTGAGCTGATACCCCAACTCCCCAAAGTTCCACACCACGCCAATGTGAGGCCACGAAAGATTTAACATGCTCCAGCCGACTTTTGTTTGTGCTTCAGTGTGTCAGTTGGTGATCCTATTAATAGTATTCAACACTCATCGGCCGACCAACCGGTATAGTGGTTAAGGTGTTAGCCTCTAGATCGGAAGGTTCCTGGTTCGAATCCGGGTCCGGGCATGGATGTTTGTAAACGTATGGTGTAGAGGTGGCTGGTGCACCTTAAATCTGTCGTGGCCGAAAGTCCTCACGTTGGGTTGGCGTGGAAGTTTGGAGAGTAGGTTGCCAGCTCAGGTGTTGTTTCGTCATCTGACCGTGGTTCAAATTTACGAAGAGTTGTTCTGGGATCTTTCCCTTGAGGGACTGATCCCGGACCGTCGTCAATAGCCCGTTGTGTTGCTCTAGTTCGACGTTAACTAAAATTACCAATTACCTATCAACACTCATCGAATTCAAACCAAACTTACCTGTAATGATTCGTAACTATTGGATGACATAGGGATATTTAGGGGTTGCATTACTCGTTAACTTCGATTGCAAAATTTTCCATTTTGGAGAACCCAGCAACAGAAATGAATGCTTAACAAACTCGATATCCATTGAAATATGCAGGAGAAAACTATTTTTCTGGCAAGTTTTTCGAACTGAATTTATTTATTTGGTGGGTAGTTTAAGAAATATCCATAACTTAGTAAATTTGACAGTAGTGATTCGCGAAAGAAAAATAGTATTACTTGACAAGTCAAGTAACGAGTGTAGCACAAAAGGCAATACCTGACAAAGTTCCAGAACACTACATAACTATGCAAGTCTGAGTGATGTTGTTATGAATATGAAGGGAATCGTATTCAAATCTGAAATATAAGTCATGCAAATCGCTCAAGATCGATTCTTCTAAAGTAAGCAAACTATGACCACAGTTTTGGTTTACCTTGATTTAGAGGCTCGACTACAATAGCGAAAAATAAATTTAGATGCATTGGTTTACCAAATGCAACCACTTAAAAAATAATATTACCTCTTTTTTTATTTTGCTCCATTTTCATTTCATTCTTTCAGCACTACTTGAAACGAAAGAATTACTACTACAACGAAAGAGGAAAACAAAATCTAAATCCTTTTTTTAATTAAATAGAATCTGTTTAAAATTATTTTAAACTCTTTTTTTCATTTGGCGTTCTTTTTATTTCATTATCACCTTTGGTTTATTTTGTTTTAGAGTCTCCAATTATACGAAAGTGAAAAGTGAATTTTGAGGCTTTTGTTTATAGAGTGTAACTGCTTAAAATCATTTGTACTTTTTATGGATGCGATATTTCTCATCGAAAAAAAATAAGCAATCATCTTGAGAGGAGGTAATTTATGATGTCTAATAATATATGAAATATTATAAGAATAATACGAATGTTGATAAATGTACAGATAGTTTAGCTCAAACCTCATCCTAAACCATAACTATAGGAATCTTATTATCTATTAAATGTTGGTATTTTGGAAATGTAAGATATTTCAAAGGAGAAAAATAAATTTAGATCCTCTGTTTGATCAAATACAATCTTCTTAAGATAATATTTAATCTTTTTTCGTTTGGTCTTATATATATTTATTTCATTCTCAGTTCTAGTTTATTTTTTTAGAGGCTCCAATTAACGAAAATGAAAAATAAGTTTTGATGATTTTATTTACGAAATGCAAAACTGCTTAAAACAATTATTAGTTGGATTACTGAACTCCATATTTATCATCGGTAAAAATAAGAACTTATCTCGAGTGAAGTCAATCAATAATATCTAATATCTTGTGTTGTCACTCTTATTCATAACATGGGAATTAAATTGCTGTACTTTATCCGATAAAAATCGAAAACAAATGTAGATCCCCTACCAATGAGATGAACAAAAAGTCCATCAATAAAAAATCCATAGATTAGCATCATTAATATTTATAAAACGCCTAAATTGGTCTTCACTCCATTATTGAACCCACAGATTCTGCTAAATGTGTCAATAATGGGATTAAAAGATGTATGTACCATCTGCGTGGGTGTATGTTTCGTACGCAAACAGGAAATGTGCTGGAATGAATTAATGTGTTATGGATTTTTGCAAAATGGACATTCAGTGCGTTATCGATAACGCGTTTCAAAAGGTGTGACCCAAATAACCTGAAACATTAATTATACAGAGGATTAATGATGTTTTGTTTTATCTTTACTGTATTCCCCCTGTAGAAATTATTTCTCTTTCTAAGATATCAGTTCTTAGTTTAGTTGAAGTCTATCTTTCCTTCAGGCAATATTGATGGTTTGCTATTTACTGCCATTTCGGTAGCACGCTTGCCTGATAACGCTAGTAATGTAAGCTGGAATGTGTCTGTATATATGAGTTGTAAAAAGACTCTCATTTCATATGCTCTCCGTGATTTACCTCAAGAGGCTAATGTAAAATTCTTCAAGAATGTTGAGGTGTGTGAGAAGTTTGCTACTCTCTCTTAGGTTTTATATTTCACTATGTAAGAAGCTTTTGTGAACGGTAGGTAAATTTTGACATTCTTCAGGTATCTTAAAGTGTGTAAGAAGTGTGAGACAGCCTCTAAGGTTGTATATTTTACTAGGCTTTTGAATCTTAATATAAATCTTTGATCTATGGTAGTAGTGAGATGTCGACCTCTCAAGTGCAAGTATCCAATAGCACCAATAATGAAATATGAGAGTGAACAGAGAGAGAGAGAGTGCTTAGATTCTACAAACCAGTAGAGTCATCCAGAAACCAAAACATGAAGTTTACATTGTTTCAGAAAAAGACTTCTCAACCCACCCATTCCATTCCACGAATAAATACTATTGATGCAATTAGAGAAATTTGTACAGCTTAAAACTCATAATGAGCCGTGACTATGAATGTTATCGTCTAATAAACTCAACACATTTTTCAAATTTGAGATGTTTCCTAATTTTGTACTGGATTATGTGTCATCGAAATGAATTTTCTAGAGGTCATCTTGATATTTAAATTGAATTATGCACATTAAAAATCGTTGTACTATAAACTGAACACATTTCGGAAAGAAGTAGTACGTATGAAATCGGTGCAGGAATTTATTACATCATAGCGAATATTTGAAAACCTTATCAATCAAATTTCTGATGAAGTTTATGACAATGAACATTGCCTTCTTATCAGTAGAATTCATTTTTCCAAAGTGATACTTCACTAAATAGGATTATTTGATCTTGTAACGTCTAACGGAATATTCTTGACATCATATTACATTCTTAACTCAAACTCCCCTGGATGAACATCTTAAAGGGTTAAATATCGCCGATTCACTGACAAAAAACGTTTCATGAGATAGCAGAAACTAGGATTGGATTCACAGCCATCAACCTGGATCTTCTCGATCTGTGAACTGTGAGCTTATTATGGAGCCGAAGACACTTAAAATCGCCGTCCTACCCATGGAGCACATTTTTGAGATAACCGAAACCGGGACAGGACTCTCTGGCATCGAAGTGAACCTTCTCGAGACAATCTCGGAACACATGGGGTTCCGATACGAACTCGTTCAGCCGGAAGACGGTGAGTGGGGTTCCATGAATGAGAATGGAAGCTGGACGGGTATCATTGGAATGGTGATGAAGGGTGAGGCGGATATGGGACTCAACTACCTGGCTATCACCCAAGCCAGGGAGCGCGTTGTGGATTTCAGCGTCCCCTACACAGTCCTGGACCGAACTTTCGTCACGGAAAAGCCCGAACTATTGCCTCAAACTTCCGTGTACGCCTACCCCTTCAACGTTCGGGTGTGGTTTCTGTGTCTCTTGTTGCTGTTTCTGGCGCCGTTGCTTTTCCGGTTGACAATGAGAAGAAAAAAGACATTGGGCATTCTCTTCTTCAAGCTGTTGGGGACGCTCTGCAAACAGCCCATGGACATGGAAGAGAAGTCTTTCGAATGGAGGATAGTCTTCGGTTCGTGGTGGTTCTACGCCACCTTCCTGTCGTCTGCCTACTCCGCGGTTCTGTTGTCCTTCCTCACAGTCCCTCTGAGAGCACCGGGGGTCGAGTCCATAGACGACCTGTACACGGCAGTGGCGACTGGACGGTTCAGATGCCTCCCTGCTAAGGGGTCTGCCGACATGGAGATCATGCTCAAGAGCCAGCTGGAATCTGTCAATTTCTTGGGGAGGAGCATACGTAGGAACAGGTGGGTGTACGACACAAGGGGTAATATACGCGAGCAGCTGGAAGAAAACACTGCCCTTATAGGGTCTCGCATGAGACTGCGCATAGCGTTTGGGAACACACAGTATATCTCTGAATCATCCTTCGGGATTTCCAATGTTGCTATCGCTTTGAATACTGGTTTCTGCTGCAAAGGTGTACTGGACCTGTTGATTCTTAGGATCTTGAGTGCAGGGTTGTACCAGAAGTGGACAGAGCAGGAAAAGTTCGTTACAGAGAGTACAGAAATTCCAGAACCTATACCGGAAACGGATATGGTTCTGTCGTTGGTTGAAACACGTGGAGTGTTTCTTCTGCTCATTGACGGTTACATACTGTCTACTCTTTGCTTTCTTTACGAGATTTTTTACTTTTACTTTTGTAAATGTACTAAAACCAACGTAAAATAACTGTTAAATTAAATGAATTTACGTTTCACCAAAACAAACTTTAATCGCATGTAATTAAAATACCTTCTAAGCTTTACGTATTCAAAAATTTTGTATTTCATAATCTTTCTTTCGGATCTACGCAAATTTCCACGAATAATAGTTAAAATTAAATTTACTTATGTTTTCTAAAAAACAGACTAGTATCTCATGGGATTAAAATACCTGCTGAGAACTGTGTGCACATTCAAAAATATTAAATTTACTAGCCAATGAAATCTTCAAGACACAAAAATTTCATTCAAGATAAAAGGCTAACGACATTAAATGTTTTGTAACTTCGCTTCGACGAAAAACCAAGCTGCAGTTCAGAAAGCATATCGTTCTATTTAGCTAATTTAATTTATCTGTTATGTTATAAACCTTTAACAGTTTGATGTAATCAACCGTATGACAAATTTAATTTCAAAATAAATATACGGTAGTGTAAATGGAAGTTATGCAAGTTGCCTTGAAACATAAGAAAGCGTATTTACTTATAACATTAGGAAATAATGAAATCCTGTTACATGAAATATGATATTAAGCATTATCTATACGTCTATTGATAATTTGAATTCAATGTTAGAACCACCATAAATGTTGGTAAGCTTGCCAAATAACGTTCTGTAAGTACTGCATAAAAAGTAGTATTTATCAAATGTTTTATTTAAAACATGAAAATGTGCTTTTCAGTTTCAATAAATGTGAATTTGAGCATCATTAATGAAGTATTGTACTCAACAAATTATTTGTCATTCAATCTATGTACGTTCGTTCTTATTATTTTGGCCCTGGATAGTTATTCGGGGCATATGTAGAGCTGATATTATATTATAGTTCTTTGTCATGCTTTTAACTTCCCGGTGGTTGCATCTACGTCATCGTCATTAACCAGATCTTTATGAACGAGATATCTCGGCACCATATGGAAACTAACAAGATCTCGATCTCGTCGTCATAAAAAAAACATCAATATTTAGATGACGAGATATCTCGTCTCTAGCAAAATTGGTCAAACCTTGACGGATGACATATCTTACCGAAACCACGTGGAGGCTTAATCCTTTATTCTCAAAATTATGTAGCACAGACCAGTGGCTCCCCACCTGCGGTACGCGCATCCCTGAGAGTACGTTTTAAACCAGCTAGGTGAACACAAAAGTAATATTGATAATGGCGAAAGACATCAGAGAAGGGAGTTTTAAAAAAAACTCAAAATAGGTTATAGTTTTGATTTACACCGAAAAGTGTCGCTAAAGTGTCGTGAAAGTTGTCGCTAGATCCTCTCACTACCAGTCACATCGCTCGATTTTGCATGTGTCCCCCCCTTTCGCCCAAACTGTCACTATGATTGAAAGCAGTTCGCCAGTCGTATGGTGTAGTTTGTAGCGATTGTTGGTGTCGGTTTCTTGTGATTCTTTTTTATGAAAGGATCTATGTTCTTCGTCCTGTTTTTGTGTACTTGTAACATAAACAAATTGAATATTACTTTGCTTACAGTTTAGGACCATTTTAGTATATTTTTATGTAGGTATATACATAATATAATGTGGTTATTTCTTTTATGAAGATTCATTTAACATTGAGAAATATTTTTTCTTGTTTCTATGTATGTTGTTACGTGTAAGTTTATATTATAGTGTGATTCATATTCATTATCGTGTATCTTTAAATATAGTATTTATACAGTATAATTATTTTTCTTTCTAGGCCTGGTCAAGATTATTCCTGTTTTATAACAGCTTATTTTAATTATTTATTGATTTGAGTGACTTTATATTGAACGTGTTTTGTGCAAGGGGGTAATCGTAATGAAAAGAATAACCAAGTAGGACAGGAATGTAAAAAGGTTGGGAACCTCTGGCATAGAAAATAGTTTCACTAAGCCTCAAAAACGTTTTGAATTGGTCTAACTTTGATGTAACGAATCTTCTCCAAAGACAGCATTTCGCAGATTAAGGTATCCAAACACGTTAAAAATGTCATTTTTGACCAAATATTCCAAAAAACGTTTTTGATCTTATTTGATAAAATATTTATTTGACTTTACATAATTTGTTTTATTTTTTCTCTAAGCTATTTAGTTGAGGAGATGTTAAGATTTTAATCAAGGCTGGAAAAACGGAAATGGGTATGGACAACACCGAAAGTGGCCGTTAAAGACCAAGAATATGTCAAAATTTAAACTTAAAATGTACTTTTTTTTGCAAATATAACTTTAGAAAGTTTTCTCAAATGTTTAAAGGGTTTCCCTTATGGAAATAGTGTGAACATTTTTAAAGAGAAGTTAAGAACAAAATGGTTTACACAAACAATAAAAGCAAAAGAGAGCAAACTATACTTTTCAAACTATTTTTACTCTAAATTAATATTTATGCATTGTTTCCTCACTTCAAATGTTATAACACAAATGTTATAAGGTGGGAATGGCAAACGTGTTAAATGACTTTTTTCTGGGGGTTTTCAATGGTAACTATAATTTAAAAAAGGATCCCAAGGATGGAGCCTTTGCAGGGGGTATAATTAAAGAATGCAAATTCAACAGGGATGAAATAGTACATCAGTTAAAAAGAATTAAGCCATCTAAAGCACCAGGGCCAGACGATATTTATCCGAGAGTACTAGTGGAATGCGCGGAAGAACTGGGGGAAGTAATTCACACGATATTTAATTCAACATATAGCACAGGTTGGGTACCAATGGATTGGAAGTTGGCCAACATAACTCCAATTTTCAAAAAGGGAATACAAAGTGATCCGGGCAACTATAGACCAGAAAGTCTAACATCAGTAATTTGAAAAATATTTGAATCTCTGTTAAAAAAGCATATAATGTTATACTTGGAGGAAGGGGGACTGTTATCAGAGAATCAGTATGGGTTTAGGAATGGCAGATCCTGCTCTACAAACCTTTTGAAGTTCTACGAAAAAATTACTGAGGAGCTGGATAATAAGAGCAGTGTGGATATCATGTACATAGATTTTCAAAAGGCTTTTGATAAAGTGCCTCGTGAGGCATTACTGTTTAAATTGGAAAGGCTGGGGATTCAGGGAAAAACATTAATATGGATAAAGAATTGGTTATTGGGTAGAAAGCAGAGAGTGCAGGTAAAAGGAAATTATTCACAGTGGACAGAAGTTATAAGTGGGGTGCCTCAGGGATCAGTTTTGGGACCAATTTTATTTATAATTTTCATAGATGATATAGGTCAGTGGATAAGGAATAGAATCAGTATATTTGCAGATGACTTAAAAATATGGGGGACAATGGATACCAAGTTACAGATAGAAAATTTACAAGGGGATTTTGATAAGATATCCGAATGGGCTGTAAAATGGGGTATGTCATTTAATGTAGGGAAATGTCAAGTTCTGCATATGGGTTACAGGAACAGTGGAGCCGAGTACTGTCTGCAGGGAGTAAAGGTAAAGGAGGGAGAAACAGTCAAGGATCTTGGGATGATAATTCACAGGGATTTTAAAATGGGTCACCAATGTTCAGCTGCGGGTAAAAAGGCTAATAGGTTATTGGGGTATGTTAAAAAGACTGTAACTTCAAGGGATAAGAATATAATCTTGCCTTTATATAAGGGTTTAGTAAGACCACATCTAGAATATGCTGTACAATTCTGGGCTCCATATTTGAGAAAGGACATAGAATCAATTGAAAGGGTTCAGCACAGAGCTACAAAAATAATAAAGGGGCTAGCAAATTTCGACTATAATGAACGTTTAAGTAAGCTAAACATGTATACACTGGACAGAAGAAGAAGGAGGGGGGATTTGATTCAGCTTTTCAAGTTTGTAAAACAAGGGGATACAGAGGGCTTAAATTTCAATAGGGATAACAGAACAAGGGGCCATGGGTATAAATTGAATACGACACATTTTAATCGGGATTTAAGGAAAAACTACTACTTTAATAGGGTAATAGACAGTTGGAACGCGTTGCCAGAAAATATAGTTAATTCAAAGGGAGTGTACGAATTTAAGACACAATTGGATAGTCAGTGGGAATTGGGGAATTCATAAACAAAGGACCAGCCTTGTTGGGCTTGAGCCTGTAGCTGGTCGTCAATATTTGTATTTGTATTTTTATAACACTAAACGTTATGAATGGTTTCTCGTAAAACTTTGAGAACTTGTTCTTTATACTGTTGTCTAGGGAATGAAATAGAATAATTATACAGAGTTGAAAAGTTTTTAAGTAAAAGCCATCTATTTAAGAAATAAGACTAAAGCTATGAAAAATCGTGCATTCATTTTTCGATTGCTTGTAAAAATTTTATTTAATTAAATATCCTTTTGATTCTAGTTCATTCCCTAGAAAAATGCATGTAATTGATTTTGGTAGTATCATTCTTTTAAATGAGTTGAAAAGATTTTCATGTGGCGCATTTGAAGCTTTTGACAGTTTTCTTTAAAATTTTTACACAAATTATTGATATATTTACAAAATTAATAATATATTTTAAATATTAATAGCCCAATGCTATTGTTTAATAACACTAATCATAAAGATATCATTAAAATGTTTCTAAACCACATTTAAAATAAAAGGGTCTCGAACGTGTTCGGATACCTTAATAGTTTCTGATTAAATTCTACTATGAAAATCCTGTCAGTCTGGCATTCATGTAACATTTTATGTTCCGGATACGCAGCTGCAAAACTTCTATGGAAGATGTACGAAAATGAATTAGGACACTCAGAGATTTTGGTACATATCATCTTGTCAGATGATATTTTAAACTTCACAGATGCTTATTTCAGATGTGCTAATTTACATAAAGATATTTTTGTTGTATTTATTAATTTAATTGCTGTTTCCTTACACAAAAAATACCTAATTACAAAGAAAGATGGATGCGAGTAAAATAATACAAGGTAAAATACATACACGATTATAGTTTGAGAAGATACGAAACAAAACTCTCCGCTGAAACCCATTACTTGTTGAAATGAAAGCATTAAAAGGTATCAAACTTCAAAAGAAAATAATAAAATGTAAAAATAAAGTTGAACCAAAATTGTTACATGGCATCCCTTTTAAAGCTAACAAAATGTAATTTGCAGTTTTTGTTGATATATTTGGGGGCATTGATATCAATACGAGTAAATAAAAAGGGGTAACAAATTTGTGTTTCTAAAAACAATTGCGTTGGTCGGTACTCTGATTTGAAGGTTATATATAGTGTGTTGTGAATACCATCGATGGTTGTATAATATTGAACAAACAAAATGTTATGTTATGTTTAAGTGGTTATTTTGCAACTAATATCCAAATGTCTTCGAAAAAATATTGCTTTTTAATTACGATAGTAATAATGAATATAATGATTTTTAATTTTTATAATTCGCTTTCAGTTTCAAATATACTTATTGGAAACATAAAAAAACATATAGTATACTTTAAATTCTTCCTAACTAATTAAAATGTATCATACAAATAGCAAACTACTTCTACATATTTCAAAGACATTTTATGACCAAATAACTGTTCGTATATTTTTAATTTTCTCAATCAAATTTTATTTCCTTTCAATTCCTCAGATTATATAACGAACATATTTTGTAAATTTAACATATCTATTTAAATAGTGTCTTGTACTTGCTCTATTACTTCCAGATAATGAAACAAATTTATAGCTTAGTTCGCTAATTTATCGCTTATTATTTCGATCGCTTAATCTGAATCACCTTTGTTGCATAACTTAAGCATTCAATAGGATGACTCTCAGACAACGCCTCTTACTGATGAAAATGCTTCAGTAAAATTAAAACTCATATTACAAAATATTAAAATAAGATGGCAAATATATGAAACTAATGTACGCATAGAAACACCACCCCTACACAATCCAAACTGAGAACAAGTAATTTTAAAGGCATCAAAATTAATAGTGATGCACAGCTTGAGTCTACGTTTAAAACGGTAGCAACGGCCTTAGCGCATTCTTTGGCGCTCTTCTAATAGCGAGTTATGGCAGGTTAATGCAATCAATCTGTATAACAGATATTATTGCGGTTTTTATGACAACCTCGGCAAGCCGAAAGTTTAATTATTTTTTTAATATTCTAGAAGTTCTTTCAAAATCCGTAAAACTGGCGTTCGATTTCATTGATTCATTTGAAATAATTCCTTCCTTCGCAACTTTAGATGTAAGCCAAAAAAAGTGCCAAAGGCATTGGCACCGCTATAAATGTAGACTGAAGCTGTACCAATAGTGATAGTACTAAAACGTATAGACATTGCGACAATTGTCTGGGCAGTGAAATCACGTCTTATATCCTAAATTAACTTGCACTGAAATAAAAGCATATCTTCAAACTATCGATTAACATCCGGAACAGCTTTACAGCAACAAAATAATCTACTTCGACTAAGCTATACAAAATGCACATGATAGCTATTGACTCCAAGATGAACACGGCAGCAACAGTTGAGGTTCTTCCTACGCTCTGGCAATTTTAAGGAATGGAAGAATGTTACTTCCAGGACGACAACATTCCATGTCATGTTGCAGCCTCTGTCAAACAGTGGTATCAAGATATGGATGTAAAGCGTCTTCCATAGCCTGCTCAGAGTCCCGACCAAAACCCCAAAGAACGTTTGTGGGACGAGGAGTTAGAGCGATGCTCACAGACCAGGGCACCACGTCCGAACTCTAAAGCTGAGCGGGCGACATTATTGCAGCAGGAATGGACACAAATACCCATAGCTGTGTATCTAAACCTTGTTGAAAGTATGCCCATAAGGGTTGCTAATGTGGGGGAACCATCCCCCTATTAAAGCATGTATTACCTCCCTTATACCACAACAACTTGCTATCAAGTCGATTATTATAGTGTAGGTATGTTACATAGTAAATATATAGTTTTATAATAAAACATGAAAATTAATTAACTTGCTTTATATAAAATCAAGGCATACTTTCAGAATTTGCAATTCTGTCGATAACTTTTGAAGTGAAATATTTTGTCATTGACATAGAAGATGTGTTATTTCTAAAGTGTTTGTGGTAATTTGGGCGGTGTAGGGAGGTTGTTGCGTAGCTAGAAAAGACAAAAACGTGTGGCAAGGAGAGTGCTTTGCACTGCAGAACATCGTAGCTTATGATTGAAAAAATAACATTCAAAATTTTGATAAAGTTAAGGAAAAATTGTTCTGCAAAGACTTTTTTTTAAGACGTACGTCGCAGTTTTAAGTAATTTCTGCTCCCAAGGGAGTTAGGGAAGATTTTAATAACTTTGTATCGTGATTATTCTGAGTTGTGGATAGTTAAGTCAAGTGAATACAGGTGACCTTCTTATAACACGGATTCCGTACAACACGGTACTAAAATTGCGACGACCCTCGTATAACACGATAATAGTTTCTGTATAACACGGTTTAATTTTGACCTATTGTTGGTCAATTGAACGGTTAAATAGAGACCCGTTATAATTTTTTTACCTGTCTGTCTGTTCAATCCGTCCAGTCTGTCTATCTATCATCTCTGTCTGTCTATCTGTCTGTCTATCTGTCTGTCCTGTCTGTCTGTCCTGTCTGACTGTACTGTCTGTCTGTCTGTCTGTCTGTCCAGTCTGTTCTGTTCTGTCTGTCTGTTCTTTTTTTCTATCTATTCTGTCTGTTTGTTCTGTCTGTCTGTCCTGTCTTTCTGTCTTGTCTGTTCTGTCTGTCTTGTCTGTTATGCCTGTCTTGTCTGTTCTGTCTGTCTTGTCTGCTTATCTGTCTGTCTGTTATGTGTACCCTATACACGTTAATACATAGTTAAAATGTTTTTAAAACTAATATGTATTTACTTATATTATTTAATGATCTTTTATGTAACTTTATTTAAAATACAGATAAATATATTTACTTTTTCTATGTTTTTAGTACTGCGTATAACACGGTTTTAATTTCTTTATTACACGGAAAGCAATCTCTATTTTTATATAATTTCTAAATTTCGCTTAACACGGTAATTAATTAGTGGAACCAATTAAAAAAACAATTTTACCGCACAAAAGAGTGTATTTTTATCTTTCACGTGGTAGTTTCAAATTTTAAAACTAATAGTATTAAACTATAGATATGACAGTTTTAGTTTTGTATCGGAAAGTTCTGAAAATTGCATGACCAACTTCTAATTCCATCGACTTTATTTATTAACCAATTTAAAAAATAATTGTACCATAAGAACGAGTACAATCTAAGGTATTCAGTGATGTTTTCAAATTTAAAAAGTTGTAGTATTAATCTGTAGATGTGACAGTTTTAACAAAAAGTAGCGAAAATATCCATATTTTCGAAATTTGTATGACCAACTTTTGATCGCATCGAATTTATTTATTATCCAATCTCAAAAATAATTATACCATAAGAAAGAGTACATTCTAAGACATACTGCGATATTTTAAAATAATTTAAAAACTAATAGTAATAAGATATAGATATGACAGTTTTAAAAAAAGATAACGAAAATATCCTTATTTTTCCCGAATTTCAAAAAAATATTAACAGGAACCAAATTGAAATTTCTAAAAACCCTCGACGAGCTGCAAAAATTCACGTTTAGAGGTACTCTTTAAAAAAAACTCCCGGCTGAAATGTTTTACTCACTCGTATTAAAAATTTCGCTCTTTCAACTTTGACACTTAATAAACCTTAAACTAATAGCTGCATCGGAAAATTTTTTTATTCGTTTTGTTCCCTGTACAATTTTGAACACACCATGTCAATTTTGTAATTTTCCGTTCTGTACTTTCTCGGGAAACCGTCTAAGAATCGAGCTAAACAACACAGTATTCAATCGTGCTGTGACTGTAACTTCTTTTAATATAGAGATATTACGTAGTTTTGATGAATTGTTGGGAATAATGTGTCATCAATAACAGTCTTCAATTTCTTTAAATTCTTTATTTCAACTTTTTTGAGTAAGTAACTCAGTATCAATTACTATTAATATTCGTCCATCATCACCTCCAGTAGATTCGTTGTCAGACATTTTAAACATGTATTTGAAGTGCAGGGTTTTCAACAGAGACAATAACAAGACTGCTTTAGAACTGCGACTAAACTATAGCAAGTTGGTGCCTGTCCTTGCCTATCTGCGTGATTGATTGGGCATGACAGTCGCGTAGCAGCGAAAATAGGACCGGTTGCAACTTTTTAAATGCTGCGATTGTTTAGTCGCAAGTTTGGGCACTTGTATTTGAAACAATGAGTTTTGTTTTGTGGCGACTGAAAAATCGTACGACTAGAAATCGCAAGTGGAGGCCTTGACCTAGACAAAGGCCGGTACAACAGTTGTACTTTGAAAGTTATCATAATCGCGCCAATAATATCTATAGCCGTTGTCAAATGGTTAATATTTAGTTTTGTTCTGCAATAGACAACGCTCTCTCTAAGCATCCAATTAAAAGAAGCACGCCTACAGTCATGTAAATAAAGAAACGCATTATATATCGCGTGTCGCCAATGTTGTTTGCGTGACAAGTTTTGATGACCCCTGTTGCGCTCCAGAATAAATACATCTTCATGAATGGATGATATATTTATGAACAATGTAGTAGATATATAAAGAAATATCATGTTGTCTAACACTTAATTTGCATATGCGTGCGAATGGCATGAAAACTAGGTATGACGAAGAGTTTAAGTGCAAACATAAACTATCTATAGCGAAGCTCCTACAAGAACGCAGTTGACCTTGAGTTTGTCAACTTTTTGAACAGGTCATTCCATCAGCTGAAACATGAATGCCAATAGTAGATGGTAGATTTTCCTTCGCCAACTCTTTATCACTGCTAACGCTTCCAGCACCGAACTATAAACTGTTAAAAGTTATCTTTAAAATAAATGTAACATTAGAATATATTCAAGTTAATCTTTGCTTACGAACTTCTTAATCGTATTATTCTATCAATATCTTTTATTTTATCGCGTTAGTATACAAGAGTTCGTTGCTATGGTTACAAGCGATGCCAACAAAACTGAGAGCCGGAATCCATGCGAAAGACAGAATTTCTGGAAACGCTTTGTTTGGTTTCCAACTAATCGCATCTTATTTGAAGAACTAACTAGCCACTGCGTAGCTATCCCGACGTTGCCCGTGCCCACGGTGTAAGGTATTAATCTGGTGTAAAACTTTCCGCAGATTTCAAATCAGTTGAACTTTTGAATCTATCTTTAACGATTCTGATTCTCCTTCGCTGAAATCGAAGAGGGCAGGAAATGTAATCTTTTTTTTTTTTTTAACGAGAAGGGTAGGAAATGCAATCTGTTTATTTTTGGAAAGCGAAAGTTGACGCGACGTCACAATCGCTTGCGAAAATATAAAAGATGTAATCAATTTATAAATTATTTATTTAAAGAAAATCATATTTTTAGGTATCGACGTAATGTGAAATTTTCCGCAGATATCATATCTTTTTAAATTTTTACTGTATCTTTTATGATCTAGGAGTAGAAAAAATAGCTACATAAATCCAGTAAAAAATTTTTTTGGTTCCTTACCGTTTGCTGGAAAAGCATTCCTCCGCGCAAAATCAAAACGGAAACGAAAAAATATATATGTAGAATCTGTGATATTCTATGCTGTTGCAATCAGTAATGATTAAATTTCATTGAATTAATTTAAAAATGTTCTAGATTGAATTTTAAAATTCGCCGCGACCCAAAAATTGTAAAATATTTGGACTATCTGTGTGCAAAATTCCATTACTGTAAGTGCCATAGATTTGTCAGGACTTTGAGTGCAAGAAACAAAAAACAAACAAACATGCAAACGCTTCCTTTTATAATATTAGAAACTAGGGGGCTCCGCCCCCTGCTCGCTTACGCTCGCCAACCCCCGGGGATTGCTGCGCAATCCCATTTGGTTTGCTTCGCAAACCAACACTCCTGTCACAGATACCATTTGGTTTGCTTCGCAAACCAACATTACTTTCACAGAGTGAAACTATCTGAATAATTCGTATTATGCTGATTTCACTTTCCGGTTCATGACGTCACAGCGAGGGCTTCGCTGCGTCTCGCTTACGCTCGCCGACCCCGGGGATTGCTACGCAATCCGTTTGGTTTGCTTTCTCAAACCAATACTTCTTTCGCAAGTGATTTAACTTTTTTTTGCTTTAACACTTAATGCACCCTAAACTAATAGCCGCATCAGTAAAAAATCTTCTGCATCTTGTTCCCTGTACAATTTTAACTAAACATTGTTAATATCCAAACTTTACGATCTGTACTTTGTCGGTAAACTGTCTTGAAAACAGAGGGAAAAAAGCGAGCCTTTTTCCTCGCCAAATAAAAAGAAATCGTTTTTATGGCAATTGTTGCTACGATAAATTTGATATCTGGCAAACCCGATAGTCAAAAGTGTAACCCACTACTGCTTTCGGAAGCAGCTATGCGAACTGAAAAATACGAAATTTGTGTCACCAACTTTTGATTGCATCGAATTTATTTATGAACCAATTTTAAAAATAATTGTACCGTAAGAAAGAGTATATTCTGAGGTATACTGCAATATTTTTAAAATTAAAAATTAACAGTAATACTATACAGATATGGCCATTTTAGTTTTGTATCGGAAGTTACGATCTGAAAGTTCCGAAAATTGTATGACCCACTTTTATTTGCATCGATTTTATTTATTAACCAATTTGAAAAATAATTGTACCATAAGAAAGAGTGTAATGTAATGTATTCAGTGATGTTTTCAAATTTAAAAAATAATGGCTTTTGCCGTAGACAAAACGGTTTTAACAATAAGTAGCGAAAATATCCAAAGATTCCGAATTTTGTATGACGAACTTTTGATCGCATCCAATTTAATTATTAACCGATTTCAAAAATAATAGTACCGTAAGAAAGAGTATATTCTGAGGTATACTGCTATATTTTAAAAATTAAAAACTAATAGTAATTAGATATAGATATGGCAGTTTTAAAAAAAAGTAACAAAAATGTCCCGATTTTTCCTGAATTTCAAAAAAATATTATCAAGAACCAAATTTAAATTTAAAAAAAAACTCGACGAGCTGCAAAAATTTACGTTGAGAGGTACTCTTAAAAAAAAACTCACGACTAAAGACTGAAATTTTGAATGTGTTTTGCTCACTCGCGGAAGAAATTTCACTTCTTCAACTTTAACACTTAATAAAACCTAAACTAATAGCCGCATCGGAAAAAAATCTTAATAATTATCCAGGGAATACGATGAAGAACAAAGCATGTTAATTTCATATTTTTCCGATCAGTACTTTCTCGGGAAACCGTCTAAGAATGGAGCTAAACAACAAAAATTTCAATTCTTCGGCGGCGGCGGCGGCGGCGGCGGTAACTTTTTTTTAATATAGAGAGATTAGCCACTCCGTGGCCAGCACGGCGTCGCCAGTGACAGTTCTTTTCGTGGAGTCAGGTGTGACTATTGCTCGCTAACCCCTACTGATTGCTACGAATTCCCATACAAATTCGTAACAATCATATCAGGATTCAAAAGATACCACTTCAAAAACAATCATAACTAACCCCAGAACGAATAATGTAAATAGGTTTAATAGATTTTGCTCAAAATTAAGCAACACAATTTTCCGGTTTATAAGTGCGATACACGGCGAATATTTTTCAGTTTATAATCTTCAGTGAAATTTTGTTCCAGATGTATATGACCCACAAGTCGGAGTCAGATTTACAAAAAAAGAATTTACACCTGTTTTAAGGCTCACTTTTCTGCACATACAAGTATATAAAACTCAATGGAGACACAACTCTTGCATAACCAGAGAGTTAATGCATTTTGAATAGGATCTGTTTTGCAGGGTTGGGCAGATGTGTCAACATTCTACATGAACTCGCATTTGTGCCATCAATTAGTACGATACAAGCAGAATCTCAAATGATCACTACAGCACAACACTTAATTGGAATTCCGCAACAATGTCGAGTCCACGTCCGATGGGCTCTTATGCGGGTGTTGCAATTAAGGTTTGCTTCGGCACATGCACATTAGGGCTCAACGGTCAGGGATCGAGGAGTATTATGTTTACAAATGATCGGGCATGTTGTTGGTGAGGGGGTCGGTTGATCCTTGTAATGTGTTTTTGTTTACATTTCTTGTTTACTGGAAGTTCTCATCGTTGCATTTGGGTGGAATCAAATGAGTTACTTCGATCGCTAATGCAAGGACAGCTGAATTTATTCACGTGTTCATCACCCTAGGCGTCCGGAGCCTAGATAACACGGCTGGAAGAGTAACGGATTAGCAACAGGACGCTTACGAGTTCGAGACTCCATCCAACCAGAGACCAATGCGAACGTGGGGGCTGATGCACATTAAATCTGTCCTGACTTCAAATATCCTTATGTTTGTAGGGTGTGGAAGTAGGAAGAGTGGAACAGGCCGTAATGTTCGTTCAAGAAGTTACAGGGATGACTATTTACAATTATAATAAAGTATGTGGCAGGTAAAATAAACAAATATACTTAAAAGTTTCGAAAAAGGACGAGAAAAAGAAGTTAATTTGCACAATATGAAATAATAAGGACATGACAACAGAAATATATAACTTCAGTCGAAATTTTGCAAGGAATCTTTTCACATTGCACCACATTTCTGTTGGTTTTCCAAGAGGTTTTGACGAGGTATATCGTCTATCATATTCTGACCACTTTTGATAGTGAAGACATTCTTTCCAGTATGGTTATTATTTCGGCAAAGAAAAAATACTTTAAACCAAGGGTTCTCAACCTTTTTTACTTGTACACTCCCTGAGAGATAACTTTGCGTTTATGGACCCCCATGATGCATATGTAATATTCCTAAATTAAATATTTATTTGTAAGTTAGTGAAAAGTAATAAAATTAAACAATTCCAATATAGTAAAAAAAATGTAAATTACAGATTTTGAAAATTTGAAAAGGTAACTGAAACATATTTTTACTTGCAATGACAGAAATAATAAAAAAAATAAAAATACTATGCTTCAAACAGCCTATGTAAATTTATTCCTAAAGGCTATTAAGTAGTATCATTTACTAATGAGATCCTTGTGAATAATGTTTTGATTTTAGCATTTTAATATCTGATATCACTTCTGTGAGAGTCAGATGAAAATCATCTCTTCTTACTATATCAAGTTAATAACGATTTTTATTAACAACTGTGTTACACGACTAAAGAAAGATTTCACAAGATAAGATGATGTGAAAAGAATGACATATATTTTAGCTTTCTTACATAAAAGCGGATATTTATATGCATTGTCACTACTCTTTCATACGTCATGCTTTACTTTTTTTAAGAGACATCGAACTGTCTCATCAGACCGCAATTCAACAAGTTCCTCTTGTAAATCAATTTCAACATCAGTAACATTTATCTCAGATTGTATCAGCACCCACAACAATGTTCAGTTCTAGTAGGTCTTTGAACTAGGGATGCGACATCGACAGCAAAACACGGATGTTTTGAAAAATTGATGTTCAAAATTAAAACATCGATGTTGATAATACACCGCCCCAAAACCATTGATGTTTTTAAAATTCAGTGTATTTAAAAGTTTTCCTCGATTTCTTAAAACTGGTTTAGCAACTAGTGATGCGACATCGGCTCCAATACATCGATGTTTTTTATAGAACATCAATGTTTTCAAAACATCGACATCGATGTCGCATTCCTACTTTTCAGACCCTTCGCCCTTGGCCACTTTGATCTAAAATTATGTTCAATTTGCTGATTATAAAAGTTATGCTACTTGGTTATTTTTTAAGCTTTTATAACGGTACTTTTTTCATTTAAAAATAAGACATCGATAAATATAAACATCGATGTTACAAAAACATCGAGTCCAATACATCGATGTTAACTACATCGATGTTTTTTAAAAAGCATCGATGTTTTGAAAACATTGATATCGATGTCGCATCCCTACTTTGAACCGAACTCGCATGTCTTCATAATTTTTTTAATGTCCAACATACACGAAACAATCGTCATCTTGTGAATCACTGCTAACTGAAATATTTGAAACTGGTCAAATCCAGGGTGAGAGATATTACGACTGTACACTTTGAGTTTTCCTAGAAACTAAAAATGGCTTGTTTGCAGAACACAATTATGTCCTAGCTACAGCTTATCAAGATAATTCAGATTTTTAAACACAAGTGATAGGTAAAATATGTCTGTATTCATGGCTACCAACTGTTTTCTAATCCTCCTTTCGGTAGAAAGGATATAATACTGTCCCAAAGGACTACGAAAACACGAAAACATTTGTATAACCATTGCACCTCTGTAAGCAGTACAAGACGGTCAAATCCTTCTTCATTTTCATCACAAAATTTGCGAAAGAGATGGTCTTGAAGAGCATTATCCTAAATGAGGTTGACAGCTTTTATTACAATAGTTAAAGCTTCATGAAGACGTCCACTCAATCTCTTCGCCACCAGATGTTAGCGTTGAATAACGCAATGTATGTAAAATACGAAGCATGTTTTTGGCAATACATTGTTTTAATGTGTGATAAACCTTCTGCTCCTATCAACCGTGAAAAGAGAGTCATCAGTAGTACGAGCCATTCAATTTTCGAGTAGAATATGTGTTTTTCATAAAAAAAAAGACTGGTCTTTCTTTAATATTCTTTCACCTTTATTTTCTGTTTTTGAGAAAGCTTGCCATAAGCATTTCATCTCTCTGAGTTGATTATAATCCACATATTTTACATATGTCAGTAAAAGTCGGTGCCTAAATGATGTTTTCTTGGAGAATTTTCTATGGAAATTTTTTTTTCAGTAATCTTATCAAGATTTCAGAAAATACGCATATCTTCTAACAGCTAATTTCTGGACTTTTCTTTTATCATGAACCCTTTAGCTCATGTTATGGGCCCCCGAAAGTCTATATTTTTCTTGAGGACCCTACGCAAAGCTTCTATGGGTCCCGGTTGGGAAACGCTACTTTAAGCGTTTAAAGAGTAATGTCCACTGCAATTTCGTGAAGTAGAATAAGTTAACCTTGTTCCCAGTTTGGTCATGATTTAGGGTAAGAAACAATACTCTATTGCTTGATATCCACTGCACTTTTGTGAAATGAAATATGTTAAGTCCTCTTCCTAGGGTAGTTACGGGTTTTAGTACGGAACAATGTTTATAAAGTCATGTTACAGAGCAGGTAGAGTAGACTGGTTCTAAAAAAACCGCAAGGTTCCTGGTGGAATCGTGTTTGTCTTTTGTTTTACAAGCATTTCTCAACAAATATATTATTTTATTAAGAACACATGATGTAAATATTTTCGAAGTTATGTTATCATTCAGAACACTTTATGCGAATACAGTGCTTTCACGACAGGGTATTCGATATTCTTCAATTTCTCTCAAAGATCTCCCACAACCCAATTCACCCGGACATGAATACTCTCTAGACTCTTTATTGCTTCGATCCTTCCTTCACTGGATATATTTACCCCGATTTCAGTTACACAGATGGAGACGAATACTTGTTAGAATGATTTGAATGATTAGAATGAATGAACGAGAAAGTACTTAGAAAACGATGCAACTTTTTTATCCTCTATATTAGTTTTGTTCAACAAATTTTATCACAGTTGATATTGTTATTATAGATTGATCGAACATAACTAAAAAAATTACTCTCTAGTATCACAGTTTGCCCATTGGAAATACATAATATATGACGATCTAACATAAAAACTCTATAACTACAAAATAAAAATCAACGCATCAAGAAGGAGTTGCACCGGTTCGACCCACTTGCAATGGTCCCGTTTACAAATGGGTCCAGTGGAAAATGTAAAATTATGTTTATATCAACCGCATGGGAATTAATTATCTTCGAATTTTTTCTTAAAACTTTACATGTACGTGTATTGAAACAAATGTATCTTTTTAAGACATGATATATTATTCTCTCTCAAATTTAATAAATGGGACTGTATAATGACGGGATTTACGTATATAAATGTTTATGTGTTTGTTGCTTCAAAAAATAAACATGCTAGAAAGTTTTTCACATTGCAGTTTTTCAATTTCTTCATAGCAATATCAGAGAAATGTATGAAATGTACACTCTATAACAAAAAAAAAAATCGACACACCAAGACGGTAAAGAATTCCAGTGGTGCCAGGCCCGATCCACTAGGAATGGTGCTGACTGGGGATGGATAGTCTTTAGTGACGAGTCCCGATTTTAAATGTGTCCTGACGACAACCGCAGACATTTCTGGGAACGTGCAGGGCAGCCCTTACTATCGCACTCCACACAGGCCCACAACAGGGCGTTACACATTGGGCTGCCATCTGCTTTGATATCCGAACCCTTTAGTAGTCATTTCTGGCACACTTACCTCACAGCGGTACGTAGACGACATTCTACGATCGGTTGTGTTATCTTCCTTTTGCGACACCCCGGTCTTACTTTTCAACAAGATAAATGGCCGGCCGCACACAGCACGTAGTGCAATGAATTGTCTTCGAGTTTTCTCAACACTTCCTGGGACAGCTATGTCTCCTGATCGCTGTCCCATAGAACAATTTGGGACGTTATGGGAAGGCGATTACAACCATCCAGGAATGTTGACCCTTTAGCATGACAATTGGAGACAATTTTATCAAGAAATTCAGCAGGACACCATCCGGGAACTTTTTCAGTCTATCTCACGATGGGTGACGCATTCAAGCCAGAGTTGGACCAACGCTTTATAAACTTCCTCCCTTTGCAACGGTCAAACTCTGAAATAAATCCTTCAATTGCTCTACAATTTCAATTGTTTTTTTCTATGTATGTTCTTCACCCATCCACCCATTTATATCGCAATCTCACCACTCGTTCTTTGTGTTGTTTTTTTTGTTATAGAGTGTATCTTGACATCACGATATTGCTAGTTTGTATGACAAGATCAAGATCTGGTCAGTTTTATTAACGACGTGATACCTTGTCTGCAACAGGAGGGTAGGTTACCATATTGCCCAAGACCAAAAAGAGAAATAAATTATGTTGAAATACTAGTAAATCTGTGTAGAAATTGCTTTGTGGAACTTGTAAAAATATCTCCCAAAAGCTTCTAAAAAGGATTTTGGTTTCACGATAAAATAATATTTAAATAAGCCTGTTTTTCAAATAAAAACCAAATTAACCTTAAAGACTTCATTTTATTGGCTACAGGATTTAAACCTGAGTATTTCAATTGAGCAAGATATACCTAACAAGGGATTTGTAGTTAGCTTAAAGGCTTATTTCAAACAAAAGTAAAATTCCCAAACACGACGATAAAACAAAACAAATAAACTTTTGAAAGATAGTTCACTCAACTGGGACGACTATAACTCCTAACAATCCATGTATGTCTTATATTTTCTTCTAAAAAAATATTACTCCCATTCGTGGGTATCACAAGCTTATCCCCATCATTGGAAGTTTAATACATCCTACAATTCCGTAGATTAATGCTCTTAAGGTTTTCTTTTTCTGATTCTATCATACGATTGAAGGACTGAGGGGAAATGTTGAATAGTACATGTGTTCATGTCAATAAAATACTATCTTGATTCTGTTTTCATTTCTGTAATGTCTTCACTCACCATTATAGTGTCAGATATGCGTTTTGAATGACTTTTGCTTTTTGTAATTTTATTTTAATGCAATGTGACTTTGACGTGAGAGCGCCATTTTTAATGGGATAATTTTTAAATTAAACATTTTTTTTTATTTAACTTATTTTACATGTTGTTGAGATGACCCGCGTCAAATGGAAATGAAGACTCTATTCACTTTTGAGATGATCAGAATATCAATATAAAATAATTGGTGTAGATAAGCCTTTTGGTTGCATACTTTGAAATTGAATGTTTTCAACGTTTGACGCATTCGCATGAAATATTTTCTTCAAAATAAGTGATATTTTTCTTTAGACCAATAGAATATTCTAAGCATTAAATAATTGCAGATAAGATGTTTGGTTGCATACATAGAGCTCGAACGCTCACAACGTTTAACACATTCACATTACATAATTTCTTACAAAATAACTGACATTTTAATTATACTAAAATGAGACTATAAGCATTAATATTTGTAAATAAGCTTTTCGGTTGCGTCCATGGAGACCGAACGCTCACAGTGTTTAATGTATAGAGCGTAATATATTGAGCATGAAATGAAATATATTCTTCAAAAATTTTTTTATTTATACCAATCGAAGAGAGAAAAAACCCTATTCCCTTTTAAGATTTTCGAAAAACACAACACAATGACATAAATGACTGAAAACGGAATGGCAGTCGTTGCTTA
Organism: Metellina segmentata; assembly: GCA_947359465.1. NCBI lineage: Eukaryota > Metazoa > Arthropoda > Arachnida > Araneae > Tetragnathidae > Metellina > Metellina segmentata. Next base: position 121,330,871 of record OX375881.1, read on the forward strand.
AGATCACACCTTATCTTCTACCTTAATGAGGTCTCATAAAAACGGAACAGAAAAGCCCAGCTCCCTCAGTTTCACACGCAAGCTCAATAAGGGCCAAACTTCAAATGGAAGAGGGAATACTTGATCACATCACGTCCTCTTCTTGTGGTGATATTCTTTGTATGTACGGAATTCACTATTTCCAATATATCTTCAGGAATTCGAACATTCCTTTCTTGCGATAGAATACCCCGATAGCAGAGGCATATTTCTGTTAGCTCGGATCCAATATCATCGTGTGATACATGATATTAGTGGGACAGAACACTATCATTGATCCACTCCGGCGCTATTCCTGATCTACAAAAAAAGAGGTTTTATCGAGAGCGCAGAGTGATTGTGTGCTCGCAAAGTGGATGGTGGGTATTATACGTCTGTTTCTAGCAAAGGAAGGTCTTCAGTAAAAAAGCAAGGAGGTTTAATCGTTGGGTAGTCACTGTCAATCGAGTCAAGGAACTATATAGCTATAACTATTTTATATTATAACTATAACTATAGTCGGTATACACATGTAGTATGATATATGGAACTATTATTATTGCTATTTTATACAATAATTATAACTATAGTTATTTTATTCCATAAATATAAGTACAATTATTTTTTTCTATAAATATAACTATAAACTGTCGGCAAATTTCTTCGTATGATCCATTCTACAGGGTGATTCTACGGTCATGGGACAAACTTGAAGGTGCGGTACAGCTTACTAAACCATACATTTTTTGTATAGGAATGCATGGTTGGTAGTGACGCGTGGTGGCACGATTAAAAAAAATGGGGGCAATGGATTGGGCGTTTGGGACCAGTCCGATGGTCACCCCGATCGCAGGATTTATCCATCATCGATTATTTCTGATGGGGGCATCTGAAGACCATCGTTTACGGACTCCTGTTGACTCAAGTGAGGATCTCGCTGCTCGACTATCCAATGCGGCTGCAAGCGTGCGCGAAATGCCTCGCCATCTTTGGAACTGTTCGTCAATCACTCCTTCGACGTTACCAAGCATGCATTATTGTTGGTGGTCGCAATTTGGAGCAATTAATGTAAACATTGCTGCAAAGAAGCCCTTTGCAAGGATGTTGTAAAGAAACAATGTTTTTCTGTTCATGTCTCATTTTTTGTGTTCGTGCCTCCACGCGTCACTTCCGACCCTACATTTTCCTATACGAAAAATGTATGTTTTAGTAAGCTGTACCACACCTCCAAGTTTGTCCCATGAACGTAGAATTACCCTGTATATGGAACTATAACTATAGCTATTTTATACTACTACTACAACTCGCCAACTCCCGGTGATTGCTACTCAATCCCATTTGGTTTGCATCAGAAACCAACACTCCTTTTGCAGATTCAATCTCCTGCAACGGCTAAACTATTTTAATAATTCTTAAAATTTGACTTTTCGTCCATGATGTCACAGTGAGAGCTTTGCCCCTTGCTCACTAAAGCTCGCCAACCCCCGGTGATTGCTACGAAATCCATTTGGACTGCATCGCAAACCAAGACTCCTTTTGCAAATGCTTATCCTTTTTTAGCACTTTAACACTTAATAAACCCTAAAATAGTAGCAGCATCAGAAAAAACCTTCTCCAAATTATAGCCAAATCTGAGTGTGAAATATAATATAATGAAAAGAAACTATAAATATTTTAAACTACAACTATAGACAATATCTAAATGTGATACAATAGTAAGACCTAAGTATTCCTCCACGACGAAATAAGGTGAAATTTCAACAACTTACGGAGTTTGAACAGGGGAGAATCATCGGCCTTCGTGAAGGAGTATTTTCGTATTGCGCATTAGCAGCTCGTGTGCAGCGGAACAGTTCCACAGTGATGCGAAATTGTAAGCAGTGGACCAACGAGCACCGGACAGCTCGAAAAACTGGGAGTAGACGACGGAAGGTGATATGTCAGCACGCGATGATAGACACCTGGTCCACATGGCTTTAAATGACCGTACAGCTTCCTCCAGGCAGTTGGCAGCAGTTTGATATACTGCTACAGGTGTACTAACTAATGTCGGCTTCGTCAATTCGCCGACGTCTGTCTGCTGCACCGTGGACTGCGTGCAAGGATTCCTTTATACAGGATCCCACTCACGCCAAACCATCGACTGCTGAGTCTGCAATGGGCTCATGAGCACAGAGCCTGGCAGGCTGATTGGCAACAAGTTGTCTTTTCTGACGAATCTCGCTTTAATTTGTGGAACCATGATGGCAGCATTCGTGTTCAACGCTACGCCGGTGAACGCTGCCTTCCAGAGTGCGTTATCGAACGTCATAGTGGCCGAACACCCAAAGTTATGGTCTGGGGTGCGATTTCGTATCATGGACGATCTCAGCTGCTACGAATTGAGGGTAATCTGAATAGCAACAGGTACGTCCGTGAAGTGCTAAAGCCCGAAGTCGTTCCCTTCCTTTAAGGCATCCCTGGAGCTATCTTTCAACAGGATAACGCACGCCCACATGTTGAAAGGAATGTTCGATACTTCTTTTTACCAAATACTGATTTCGGACACTTAATAAGGTTTTTTTGTTTTGAAAATTTATTCATTTATTTGTACTAATAGAAGCCGTTTGTGTATTAAATTTCATTTAATTGTTATGACTCCTTCATGGTGTTGCATTTTTTACAAACAGCAGTACAAAAATTGAAAAATACAAACTTAGTTCAAAAAAAAAATTACATTTCTTACACATTAACAGTGCCCTCAAATTGGAAAATTTTTTTACGTACTTCTTTGCTACAGGTTGAAGTAGGTAAAATTGCTTTGATATGGTCTTTGGTAACACAGAATTAGTCTTTTTTAACCACAGTAAAAATTCATTTACTTCAATAAACACACCGAATTTAGTTTATGCATTATCGATGCATTTGAGTTCGGTGATCTCAAACTCCTCTTCTGAACTACATACAACCTTCATACATACGAAAAATGGGCTTTGTTTTTCCTTCCCCCTTCAACATCTACAAGCAGAAATGTAGTCGTTTCTATGTCTTCCATGAATAGCGCCAAAAAGCTTTCCACTACAAGCTAGTCTTCTATATTTTGCTTGAATGTTTGGAGAACTTCAAACTCTACATCCTCAATGTTAGTAAATTCTTTCAATATTTCCTCATTCTCGCTGTCCTCGAGTTCTGATTTCCTTACCATTTGCTTCTTTTTTGATATCTTGCTTACTTCTGGCTCTTTCACTATCGTCTCACCAGGCTTCCTTTTGTTCTTTTTCTCTTCTGCCACCTTCAAGCGTGAGAGTACTTGATCAGTTGTAAGAACTTTACCATATGTGTGAAGTTTTAGATAATTAGTTTTCCTGTTCCCCAAGAACACGAAAAATGCAATAAAACGCAATTCAAACGTACTAAATACAATTAAATACAAAATTACACTGAAAAACAGATTGGTTTTCCATCCAAATTGAGCGAAACTATTGGCAAAGTTATGTTTAGTTCCCAGAAGGAAAAGTCAATGATTTTCTGTTCGATAGAAACATAACTGACCATAGTAAAGAATTGGAACAACATATCTTACAATATATTATGGAGGGCAACAGAAAATGAGCACACAAGAACTTTAAAACCCAAACGCTTCAACCAAAAATTTTTTAAACTAAAGAGTTTGCTATCAGCTATGGTTCAAAGAAATACGGGATCACAATATTTCATCCTCAGGGTTGCCAGCTTTCATATTTCACAACTTTTTAGTTTCTCGGAATCTCACGTGGGCGCGTGTATAGCTTGTTTACAATTACACCGCCTGACCCTATATTATACACAATACATGACTTGTATACTTTCTAAACTTTAATTATTTGTCTACATTCTCTTACAAGCGAATAAATATACACCATTCAATTACTGTACTATTAGCTCTTAACAACCATGATAATTGAAAAATGCTTTTATATTCCTTTTGATCTCAACTTGGCGTCTCTGGAATTGTAAGGAATTATGAATTTTATATACTTGTAAAAGGGGTTCCAGCATAACAAAATGAAATAAAATTTTACGTTGTATCTAGTTCTAGTCTATGTACACTATTGCAATAAACGTTTAGCTTAGGATCTATTTATCTAAATCTCCAATTAACTAATACAAATTTACTCGAAGAATCAAGCTTTCAGTCTCTAAAGGAAATCGATTGGATTTTATTTTTTACGTAAGTGAGGTACCCAGTACTTGTTGCTTATTTTGGTTTTTTTTAGCGTAAGAGACATTTTTGGCCGAGCTTCTCCAATTAAAAGACAGACCAAGTAAAAAATGCTCTGATAGAGAAAAAACTTAGGAATAGAATAATGGCATAAAGGAGAAAGAGCTGGTCTGGAATCTCATGTGAGAGTGTGTACTAAAGACCCACAGTTCTTGCTATAAACGTGTTGTAGAAATAATTTAACCCTTCTGATGACTGGCTTGACAAGGTATCTATCTCTTCATTGGCCAAAACCATTAGCAGATCTTGATGGACGAGTTACCTCATCGAAATCACTCCAAGAGTAAAGCAATTTCTCTCGAATAGTACAATCATAAAATTAATCAATGAAAACGGATCAAGTATGTGTACTTTTGAAATAGAATGAGAAAAAGTTATATATTACTCTCATCTCCCATTCACTAATGAGTCACACAGAAGCCAATGCTGTTTTTCCAGTAAACAAATATTAAGAAAATGAATGTTTTTAATAGGTTGGTTTTTAAAATTTTTGGTTTATTAATTTGATCAGACAAGTATCTAAAGTCTTTTTTCAAAGAGGCACTGCTACAAAACAAGATATGTACAGGATGTGCAAATAAAATCGCAAGAAATTTATTAAAAATAGAGCGTTCGAGATTATTCTGTTTCGTCGGTTCATGTAATATATGCAAGCGTTCGTTAATGCAATTTCAGAACTGGTGAAATGGAGGTCACGGGATGGATTATTTTCTGTTTTACACTTTTTTCAAAGAATTATTTACGAACTCGGCCTCGGTGTTACCAACGCATGTGGAAAGAAGAAGAATTATTCAAATTTTATTTCAAAGTTTAAGGGAAAATAGTGAAGAAAAGTGGACTAATTCACAATGGCTTCTGAAATTATTCTTCAACATATTGAGAAGCTATAAAAAGAAGGGACTTCTGACCAATAAAAAACATAGCTACAAGTAAATCCTGTAATAGTTAAAAATCTTATTATTTATTCCATTAAAATTTACAAAATTCAGAAAATTTTAGAAAATGTCTTTGGCTCTCAGCAACTCATATGTGTGGTAAAACTTTAAACAAGAATTTTCATCTTCAACTTGAAACTTCATCTTACGTTATACGTCTACTACAGATTAGGAAGTTCAGTTAATGCAATGAGGTTTTTTTTAGAGCTGTCATCTTACCATATGCGGATATCTACCCAAGTAAGCTTTTTATGATTTATTTCACAGATCGGTAATTCATTTGTTAAACACTGGTTCCATTCCTCCCTGGGTGTGTTTCTTTCTGTATCAGAAAACTTTCTTTGCCGTGTACATTGTGCATGGTATGGCTTGGCCGAATAAGGCTTATGTGCCATATAATATAACAAACCAAACTAACAAAATTCAAAATAATCCCATTTTGGTGTAGCAATATGAATGTCGCAGTCCAGTTAACTTTGTTTTACTTCAAGTATCCTTTTAATCTGACCGAAACCTTCTCACTTTAGTTTTTCAACTATCGAACCTGAAACTTAAACGAATAAATGATGATTACATTATTCAAATAAACATGTATCCAAAAATTAAAGATAGCTTTGAATTTCAAATCAAACGAGGTCACCAGATGCCAATCCCACATAGCACTGCTTTCCAATCAATGTGCCGCGAAAAATTATAATAAACAAATGTTTTAGAAATCAGAAAATCCATCAGATTCGCGAGCCCAAGAAAATAAACCAAATTTTAAGACTCATTGACAATATACTCATGGACTATATAAAGATGATCATCTGAAATTTGGCGCTGTGTGCTCGGATAATTCTTTTGTGCCTCAATGTCTCATAATTCTGGAAAAGTTGTCAAATGAAGCGATGGTGCCACGTAAACTACATCGATACCGTTCTTCCGAGCATCCTTTGTAGATAAATATGGATTTTATTTATTTTACACGTCTGCGAATTCAAATTCAAATGCAAAGTTCTTTCATGAGCTTAGGCCACGACAGTATCTGGTATCTAATAGAACTCCATAAAAGCAAGTAACAAAGTCACGTGATAGCTGAAACTAAATAGGCCTCCCACAATTACTGAATCACTCATTTTACCAGCTTGTGTGGAAATTGTCAAAACTGTGCTTGCAATCAATGAAGTAAAAGAAATTGAAAGAGTACCACTTTCAAATAATGCAATCCGCAGGCGCATTGAAGGTATGTCAATTAGCATAGGAATACCAATCTAGAAAATTTGCTAAGAGTTAAGAAATTTTTTTATTCTTGTTGATGAATCAACAGATGTTAGCAATTTTTGCCAGCTAATTGCACCAGTTCAAATTCCTGATAAGAGAGGGTTGAAAAAGCAGTATTTATTCAGCTGAGAAATTCAGAAACAAAGATCTTTAAAGTGATGAATGAATGATTTGCTACAAGCACAGTTTCAAGGGAAAATTGCGTTAGTTTATGTACTAATGGCGTGGTTATGTCAACAGGCTCGGCATCCGAAGTCCGGTCTGAAAACCTTTATCCTGAAATAATTCACTGATTCATTCATAGATTAGCTCTAACGTTCAAATAGTTTCTCTCCTGAAATAGAGTCCACTCATAATGACATTATAAAAGTCGTGAATATTATCAAAAGTAGACCACTTCAATCGTGCCTTTTCTCAATTTGATATGAAATGTTATAGGAGCTTCAATTTTTTTGTTCCATTCTGAAGTCCGTAGGCTGTCTTGAGGGACAGTTATGTCCAGTGTTCATAAGCTGAAAGCAGGAATTACATTTATTTATTTACATTCTCAGAGTATTCAGGTAAGTTGGAAGGCAATTACTGGTTGCACAAAATGGCCTACTTAGCTGATATATTTGAATGCCTAAATGAACTTAATCTAAAAATGAAAGGACCGCTTGAGAATATATTAACTTGAACTGATAAAATTAATGGATTCAAAAACAAAATTCAACTTTAGAAAGATGTGGTGAAAAATGGTTCATTTGAAATGTTTAGGCAATGTTGTAATTTGAATCCTAAAAAGGATCTGCTAGAATTTGTAGATCAAAACCTACGCATGTGCTTGTGAGAAAGCTTCATCACTTCTTTAAATTAACGGCGACAAAGAAATTCGGTTAGGTTCGAAATCCATTTTCATCTTCATTAGATCACATTAAATTTGATTTATCAGTGAAAAAAAAAGGAGTTAGTTGAAGTAAAAAGTGACCGCACTCTAAAAGTTGAGTTTAAAGATGTTCCATTATCTCAATTCTTGAAAACTCAATTCTGGGTTTCCATCCATAGGCGAAAAAGCAAAAGCATTTCTTTACCTTTTGCTACAGCACACATGTGTGAACAAAATATTTTCTCAATGCTCGCTATGAAGGTAGTCCCAGAAGTACCTGACCTGACGTATTTATGTCGGTCGTTGTTTGAAAGAATGACTATGGTAGAAAGTGCCAACATTATAAAGCTTAAGTTTGAAGTTTGGTGACGCTATGTTGTTTAGTATTTGTTTGGCAGTCATCAATAGTGAACGCTCTCGGTGCATTTGCAAACATGGAACAAATGGGTCACCGTTACGTGTTACAATGTTTTCATTTAAAAGGTCTCAGCTGAACCAATATCAAAGCGTAGCTAGATTATATTCTTGAAAAGACTGCTCCTACATTTACGACATTAAAATATTGGGTGTCACAGTTTAAACGAGGCCGTACGAGCTGCCGAGACGAAAATCGCAGTGGTCGACCAAATGAGGAGACAACGCCAGAAATGGTGAAGAAAATCCACAAAATGGTATTGGATGACCGACGTCTAAAATTGCCCAAGCTAGCAGATAAGCTAGGCATTTCAAAAAGTGTTGTACATCGAATATTGACTAAAAATGTGGACATGAGAAAACTGTACTGAAGATGGGTGCTGCGATTACTCACGATCGAACAAAAACAGCGTGGTGAGGTTGTTTCAATCGAGTGTTTGGCGAAGTTTCACAGCAATAAAGCCGTGATTTTGCGTTGATTCATAACCATGGATGAAACATGGGACCATCACTTCACACCTGAGACGGAACAGTCAAAACAATGGATTGAACGCAGATAATTTGACCAAAGAAAGCAAAAGCAGTTCCATCTGAATGCAAGGTCATGTCGTCAGTTTTTTGGGATGCACGTGGGATAATTTTCATTGATTATCTTCAGAAGGAAAGACAGTCAACGGTGAGTATTGTGCGAGCTTATTACAGCGTTGGGGTGCTAAAATCAAGAAAAAATGGTCGCATTTAGCGAAAAAGAAAGTTTTATTTCATCGCTAAAATCAATGAATTACAGTTCGAATTGCTTCCTCACGCACCCTGTTCGCCATGTTGAGTCCCCTCAGATTATTTTCTGCTTCCAAACTTGAAAAAATGTCTCGGTGCTAAAAGATTTACCAACAATGAAGAGGTGGAGTCTGTAGTTGATGGCTATTTTGAGGAACTTGACGATTCTCACTATAAACAGGGTATCGAAGCTATTGAACATAGCTGGTAAAGTGTATAGAGCTAAAAGAAGACTATGTAGAGAAATAAAGATATTTTCTCCCAAATATTCAGTGTTTTCTTTGTTAGGTCGGGTACTTCTGGGACTGCCCTCGTTTCATGAATTTAAAGAGATCATCATTGAAATGCCTTGAGCACGAATTGCCTGTAGCTCTTTCGACCGATCATAGCCTCGGATAAAAAAGTTATGTTCACATAAACCAGCCCAAGTATTACCCAGAAACGATAAAGTAAAAAATGTATTAACTGTGGCTAAAAGATATATATATATATATATATATATATATATATATATATATATATATATATATATATATATATATATATATATATATATATATATATGTAGGGTGCTGGGGTTTTATTAAGTGAATACTTCTAGTTGAATTCGATTTATTATAAATAATATGTACAGAGAGTTTAAAAATGGCGCATCGAGATCACGTCCGTCAACATAACATCAATCGTCTCGTCTAACGTGATCCGATGCGCGCGCGATCAAAAAAACGATCGCGCTTCTTTAAGTGAAAGTTGTACTTCTTTTCAGGTAAAAGTTGTAATGCTTATCTTAGGATAGCCGTGGGGCTTAACCCTACATTCGGCCATCCTACCTGGTCATCTGCCCTCAGATGACAGCACTCACAGAAACAAAACTTTTGAGAAATACAAATGTAAATACAATAAAAAGAAGCAATTAGATGAAATGAATAAGACACAATTATAAAGAAATCAAATATGCACAGTAAACAAAAACTATATCAATAATCCTGGTTCAAATTGTCCTTAGAAAAATAAGTTTAGGAAAGTTTATCAGTCCAGGGTTTCATATATTCAATGCAGGTGGTGGTTTTTATTGGTCCATCACAGAAACCACATTTTCAACATCATATGTGTCATTGTTTTTAAGCTTAATTACTTTATAGGGTCCTAGGAATTTGCACTTAAGTTTCAGTCCAGGTCCAAATTGAGTGCGTTTGATTGCAACTAAATCATTAAGTTTGAATTTACGCGGTGGTCTACGTCGAAGATTGTAGGTCTTTCGGTTTTCTTCCTGTACTTTCAGTATTTGTCGCTTAGCTGCTCGTCTGAGGTCTTCACGGGATTGCAGAAAATCGGACTGAATTTCAGTATTCAGTAGGTCTGTAATCTGCACGTCATTCCTGGACTTCATTTTTGTACCAAATAGTAGTTCGAAAGGACTTGTATTAATGCTTCTTTGAAATGTGGAGTTGATTGCTTGTTGGACATCAACCACATGGGTGTACCACTTTGTTGGGTCGTCGATGGATAATTTGGACAAAACAGCAATAATGATGGAATTCAAGCGTTCAACTTGTCCATTGGCTCTTGGAAAGCCGGTAGTTATTTGGAGATGGCGAATACCTTCTTCGGAGCAGTAGGTTTTAAAGTCGTTTGAGGAAAATGCAGGGCCTCTGTCAGAAATGATTTGTGTAGGGTTTCCAAATAGAGTTTTCTGAGTTTCTAATTTAGAGATGACCTCAGCACAGTCGGTGGATTTGGTTGGGTAGAGCCACACAAATTTTGTAAAAGCATCAATGACTGCAAATATGTGCTTATAATTTTTGTGTGTGCTGGCTAAAGGACCAAGATGATCAATATGGTACGTGTGGAGTGGAGTGTCATCCTTCTGTAAGGGGTGAAGCATACCTTCTTGTTTGCCACATTTGCGGTTAGTTAAGATGCATGGGACACAATTAGCAACACACTTGTCAATCTTTTCTTTGAGTTTCGGGATAAAAAATTGTTGCTTAAGTGTATCTTCAGTTTTCTTTGAAGCAAAATGACCTTTTTGATGAGCGTTCCTTATGATTTCCGTTTGCATAGATTCTGGGACAACTAGTAGTTCATAGCCATCAACAAATTTATGGAGAATATCAGCTTTCAAGCAAAAGTCCTTATATGGCTTAGTTTGAAGTACTTCTTTGATAGCACTCACTTCATCATCTTGATTTTGAGCATGTTTGATTTGCAAAAGAAGAGAGTCCTGGATGTTCAGCACAGCTGGGGATCTGCTGAGGGCGTCAACATGCATCATTCGGGAACCAGGTCGGTGTTCCATTTCGTAGTCGAAATCTTCTAATAGCAATGCCCACCGAGCAATTCTTGTACTCAACTGTTGCTTGCTCATCGTTAGTTTGAATGCGTTGCAATCAGTTACAAGTTTGAAGTGTTTGCCGAGTAAATAAACTCTAAATTTTTGCAATGCTTGCACTATTGACAACACTTCAAGTTCATAGCTTGAGTATTTTCTTTCAGCTTCAGATGTACGTTTACTCATGTAGTACACAGGATGAAGGCAATTGTCTGAAATGGAGGTTTGCATCAAAATACCACCATAACCATGAATACTTGCATCAGTATGGAGTTCTGTATGGCTGTGTTGATTATAAATATCAAGCACAGGTTTATCACATAAACATTGCTTTAAGAGGGTAAAAGCATGGTTTTCTTCATCACCAAAATTAAATTCTTGATTCTTTTTTAAAAGATCTGTTAAAGGGTAAGCAATAACAGAAAAGTTGGGTATAAACTTACGAAAGTACCCAGCAAGGCCAAGGAAACTCTGCAATTCCTTGTGACATGTTGGTTGGGGATAGTTCATAACAGCTGCAGTTTTCAGAGGTGATGGGAATAACTGTCCATTTTCTATCACGTGGCCAAGGAATTCAATTCTTCTAGTTAGGAAGTAGCACTTTTTAAAATTGATTATCAGTCCATGTTCAGAGGCGACTGAGAGGACTGACTTCAACATCTCTATTCCTTCTGTCTCACTCTTGGAAGGGATGATAAGGTCATCCATGTACAGTAAAACATGACCTTTTAGGATCAGATCCTTGAACACTGAATTGATGAATCGCTGAAACACAGATGGTGATGTACATAAACCAAAAGGTACACGTAAAAATTGGTACTGTCCATTGTGAGTTACGAATGAGGTGTAACGGCGGCTGTTCTTTTCAACAGGAACATGAAAGAAACCATTTTTTAGATCTAAGGTAGTGAATGTACGTGCATCCTGTAGTTTATCCAACAAGTCTTCAATGAGAGGTAACGGATATCTGTCCTTCACTATGTTCTTGTTTAACTTGCGGTAGTCCACACAAACTCTTGGACTGCCATCTTTTTTTTTCACAACAAGTACTTGGCTTGAGTACTCAGAAGAACACGGTTCCACAATTTTGTCGTGTAGCCACACTTGAACTTGATTGTCAACAACATCTCTTTCAGCAAATGGTAAACGTCTAGGTCTGTGAAATATAGATGCATCACTTTTAACTTGAATCTTCATTTCGACATTGGTTGTTTTTGTTTTATTGGGCACATAGTTGGATACTAACTGCTTAATGATATCCTTCTCATCTTTCGATGCATTGGGGCCTATATCCAACTCGGAACTGTCGTCAACTGAGATACTATGGATTAGCACATCTGCATCATTGTGAGCAAGTTCAGTTGCAGGTTTGCGTATGGAAATGTTATATTTTGTAATGGAAACATCAGCTTGTTTGAGGATATCCATACCAATAATGGCGTCTGATGACATAGTTTGGTTCTTGACAACACAAACATTAGTAGTAAACAGTTCATGATCAATGAGAATTTCGGTTTCAAAACGACCAAGAGGTAAAACTTTAGAGTTACCAAATGACGTAAGAGAAGTAGGATAGTTCTGCAATTTTGGAGAGCCAATTTTTCTGTATACATCTTCATGGATAATGGTAACTTGGCTTCCTGTATCAATAAGAGCATTAATTGGAACACTATTGATTGTAACACTGTGAAACATTAAGTTTGGAGCTGCGCAGCAGAAAGTTGTAACCTTGTTATTCTCCAATCTGCTAGTTCTGTTAACACAAGAGGAGGATTTATGTCCAAACATTCCACACAACATGCACTTTGGGCCACGATGTTGATCAGGGCAAAATTTTGAGATGTGTCCCACTTCATTGCAATTGTAGCAAATTTGTTGCTTGCGCTGTCTGGAAAAATTTGGGGTTTCCTGACTGCGTTTTTGGAAATGAGGCTTTGTTTCTGTCCCTCGGCGGTGGTTCACATCGTTGAAGGAGTGCGCATTGTCGTCTATTTGTTTGTATTTGGTGCGTTCCAGATAAATTTTCTCATAAATCATCAATTTTGTTTTGAATTGGGATATTGAAGTGGCACCATATAATATTTGCTTATTGCTCAGGGAGTCTGGTATACCCCTGATACAATAATCTATGATAGAAATTTCGTCGATGCAATTGGCACCTCTGCTTGCCAATTCCCGTATAGCCAAGAGATATTCCGATACAGTCTCAGTAGGCTTCATCCTACGATGCTCCAACTGCCTATGCAGGTCGATGCTGTTAATTTTTTGGCTGAACTCTTCCAACAGGGCAGTTTTTAATTTTTGCCATGTTGTTAATCCACGCTGAGACTGCAAAAAGGTTTTGGCTGGTCCAGTTAACAGATTTTTAGTAAATATAATTTTCTGAGCATCGCTCAATGCAGGAAACAGTTCAAGATTTTCATCCACATCACGAAAGAATGCGGAGATTGAGTACGAAGACTTATATGAATCGAATATCTACCTGGAATACTGATGTTTTGTAACACAAAAACATTTTTAGTAAAGATCTTATTAATTGAATCCCTAATATGAAATAGAAGAAATTAATCATGTAAAAAGAAAAATGTTCCTTCATAGTGTGTCGTGAAATTATTTATGCTTGTGTGGTTAACCATGACGTGAAAAAGGTTGAAGCATTGCTATAGACCATGCATGGGATGCTCTCGGACGTCGAATACACACCACTGCAAATGACCACACAAGAGTAAATACATCGACTCGTTCCCCTTGCGTCAAGAACTATTGGGCAGATTTGTGGAAAGCATGCGTGAATTCGTTTTCAAACCATGTTAGAACAAATTTAACAAATGCAATTTTAAGGAATTCATGCAAATTAGTTTCGTGTCTGTGTCAAAAGAGATAATTACAAGCTCGTATTTTCGGCAGTAACTTTCGAATTCGGTAATGAAAAGCGTCACCAGAGTTTGCATTATTCTATTCTCTCTCCTCACTGAAACTATTCGATTAGCATTAAACGTATATTACTTAACTTAAGGGTTAACAAGGTGCAATGGGAAGAAACATCAGGGCTACATACAAAACAAACACTTCAATTTAGAGCCGTTTCTTGAGCTCTTGCAATCAATGGAGGGTCTTAGAAAAAGTCGTTAACTCGAGACGACTTTTTCGCTAAATGAAGGTAGGAGTTAATGAAGAGATTAAGGTGGGTGATTACCTGTACAGACCCAAATGGCGCTATTCTTAATTTAGAAAACAAAAAATGAAAACCTATCGGTATTTCCAATAACATTCCCATGTCGTTACCTTGGCCTCTATAGCCAGGTTGGTGGAGTAGCAGATTAGATAAACCGGAGTACTTCGAGTTCGAAACTCGATTCAACCAAAGATCATAGTGTACGAGGAGAGTTGTGAACCTAAATCTATTGTGATCTAAAATATTTTCAATTTGGGGTGATGCAAAAGTTTGGCGAGTGGGATGTCGGCTCATATTTTGACCTCGTCATCTGACCATGGATCAAAATAACTGAGTGTTGTCCTCGTATCTTTTCCTTCGGGACATCGCCAATAATTTTAATTAGAAGTTTAGAAAATAGTGTGCCAGTCCAGGCGTTGCCTCGTCATCTGATCGTGATTCAAAATTATATGGTCAGCCCATTGATCTTTCCATTCGAGTTTGACCTCAGACAGTCTCCAATAGCCCGTTGTCTTGCTCCAGTGCGATTTTAATTAAAATACCAACCTCATGAAAATAAACATTTAGTGTCTTTTGCAATGTATTTATTGATGATATTCTGCTATCAGCTGACGTCATGAAAGATAAATAATTCACTTTACTTTTCTGATCATGAGTAGGGACCTTTTAATTTTTTAAAATACATTCCCCATAAAAAAAAGAGATGCGAAAATAACGATTTTCAAGAATTGTGAAATCATTTGCGATCACGATTCTGAATGTCTCAAGCACTTTTTCCACTTCATCAATACAAATTAAAAATCCCTTTTGTGAATAAAAATACAGAATTTCGAGTTAAGAGAACAAATCTATAGTCAAATATCTCACGAGACATAACAGTTACCGTTTTCTGTGCGGTGGAACTATTTTATAATACACTTCAAAACCTTTTTATTCTTTGAATTTGCTGAGGGGCTACTTTTTGTGATTTTCTTCGGTGTTTTATTAAATGATCACTCTAAGTTGAATTCCAAGAAAAAATAGAATGAAACCTTCATTTTTTTTATTGTTAAAGACACCAAGTATAGTACATAAAGCGGTCTTGCTAATGTTGTAGAAATTATATTTCTTAGTTTGAGGGGTATAGAAAGAAAATATTTAGAAATTCTCAGAGTCCGGTGTATAAAACACATATAAATAAGCCAGTATATAGACAATATGCCTCATAATATCATTTGAGATTATAAAGATTTTGTGAACAACCAATTAATCTTATCTTAATTTCGATCTTTTGAGTCGGGTTTACCACAGCTTTGCAACCCTTGTCTTATTCCCTCCAAGCGACATCGATCTCTCAATGTGGACATCAAATGGATGTGCCATTGCAAAAGAAACTATTTCTAAAAAAATAATTCCGCACGTGACATCAGGGATTCGATTTGTCAGATGAAGGTTGATGGATCGGTATTAAATAACCTCACACTGAAACAACACAACGTTGTAGTGGCGACGCTCCAAGAGCAAACCCGAAGGGAAATATTTGAGGAACCCACCATGTTATTTTGAGCCTCGGTCGTATGTCGAGGTCACACCTGAGATGGCACCCCACTCTCCAAACGTCCACGCCTACGTTAGGATATTCGACGCCTCGAAAGATTTAATATACACCAGCCACTTCGTTTTTGGTTAGATTCGAACTCGTAACCATTCGATTGCTAATCAGTTAATCTCTTAATAGGACTACCCCGGTTCATAGTCAAAAGCAAAACAATGAAATTAAATAAGTCGTTTTCCGGACGTGAATGGACGATACGTGTAGGATTTTCAATGTAAACAAAACACCCAAAGATAGTTTTACTTCTGGCTGCCAATACAAAAGAAGTATTGGGAGCACAATCTGCAAACATTTCATCAAAACTCTACCCACATCAATATTTATCTTTGCAGAAAAAACATATCTTGAAGACGTGGGTGCGTGAGGATAATAGTCGTCTGGCCATGGTAATTGCTTTGTATGTCTCATCTCTAATGTTATAAAAGGAAGTGTTTGTCTGTTTGTCTGTTTATTTCACGGGCGAAAAATCCTGACGATTCAATGGAACTTTCAGCAATGAGATTTGGCTCACAGGTAGTCCGAATTTTTTGCAATTTGTGGGTCGCGGCGAAATTAAAAAAACCAATCTAGAAGATTTTCAAATGAATTTAATAGTTTTATTCTCTACCTGGTTCTTCGTCCGGACGAACGAAGAATGACCCCTATTTTGACTTTTCTACCCACGTGACCTTGGAACCATTTCAGGTTTTTTCATCGCTTCGGAGAACGACCAGAACATTATTTTTTACGTTTCCGCTTTGATTTTGCACGGAGAAATGTTTATCCCGCCAGACGATAAATCTTTTTACCATAGTCACACTTCTTTTTTTCTATCTCCTAGACCGTTAAATATAGAGTAAAAATTTAAACGGATTTGAAAACTGCGGAAAATTTCAGTTTAGATTGATGCCTAAAAATATGATTTTCTTTAAATAAATAATTTTTAATTTAATATATCTTCAACGGATTTGAAAACTACGGAAAATTTTTACACCAGATTAATGTCTTACATCACGGTCAACGCCGGGCTAGGCACGCAGTGGCTAGTAATGCTCTATATGTCGACTGCTAAACATATTACTTCAAGTATATGACTGCGAGATAAAAATTACAGACTACCATACAATAGCTGTGTTTAAAGTAACGCTGTAATCACTTGGAACTTATAATTTCCATCATTTTGTGGTTTTTACTGTCAAGCTCATAATTTGCGTCAAAACGTACTTCCTGTACATATACAAGGCGTGACCTTACTTTGCGGAAAACACGGTACCCCAGTTGGAATAGTAACGGACTTGAACCGGAGGGCTGCGAGTTCAAAACTCAGTCTTACCAAAGACCATCGTACACAAGGGGTTCGGTGCACGTTAACTCTGACGCAGTTTCAAATGCCCTCATGGTGGTGTGGTAAGGTAGTTTAGACAGTGCGGAGGCAGCTCAGTTGTTGTCTCTTCATCTACCCGTTGATCATCGTATTCGCGAGGTGGTGACCTCGGATCTTTACCTTCTAGACCAAGAGATAGAACACATTTTATTTACCCATGAACTTGGGTCTGTGTTTAAGAATACCCATAACCTACAGAATGACCTTCCTTAAAGTTGACAAGTGGTGGTGGTGTTAGGGTGCCGATAAATAACGTCACCAGTATGTCTCAAGCGCGCTTTGCTTAAACGAACCTAGCTTTGCAACGAAACGTCCTAGAGCAGTGTTCTTTTTTTTATAAACTGCTCGCAATAAAATAACCATTGTTTTATGTAATACCAATATATTTAATAAGATTAATAGTTCTCCTGCTATTTAGTCTGAAACGTACATTTTACAAGTGTTTTGTTTAGTAGTGAATGTTTCCAGCCCAACAACTCTTAAACCGTTAAGAAAAAAAAATAGGCGACATTTAAAATATTTGCTAAAATTTTGGGGACTTGAAAATGCCATAAACATGGGCTTTCGATGCATGAAGAGATAGTAAATGGTGGTTATTGTCTTACTCTTGAAACCAAGAACTGCTTGATCAGACCACAGTGGCGGGGATCTTGAGTGTTAAAACTGATCTTTCTGATGTATTAGCATGAACTTGTAATAAATTATAATAAAAAACAATGACTAAATAACTAACAAATACAAATTTTATGTATATTTCGTCCATTGTATTTGTATGTGTCTTAACAGTAGTACATATGGACTTAAAATATGTTTTTATAAATACTCTAACGGAGTATTTATCTATTAATTAACTACACCTAAAAGTAATTCTAAATCTTAATGTAGTAAGATAGTGTTAATTGAGTAAGTATAAATGGTACTTAAGATCACATGCTATCGAGATAAGTGTTTAAATAGAGAAATAACATTTCCAAGAGGAAATGTTCCTCAAGTCCATCCCTCCGAGCATTGATTAGAGGCGCGCAGTAGCGGATGATCTTAATAATTTCAATCAAAAATGGAAGGTATAAGATCGTTTCGTTTTCAAGTTCTAAGATTCCTACTGTGTTCATGACCGCGTGAATTTATAACCACATAGGTGCAAACACGTTACTCAAATTCGATGCTACACAGAAAATGACTCCAAAATTTTTTTTTTCTTGCAGTAGACCTATATGTTCGATGGATGTCTACTTACCTTCAGAACTTACTAAATATTGACTCAGTGTGCCCTGAGGCAAAACATACCCCTTTTCAAGGTGGAATATCTATAAAACGCCCTGAAACATCCTTTTCTCGAGTTTCATTTGACATGGCTCTTGAACAAACACTGAAGCTGACGCAACATTAAGCACCAACTAGTATTACAGCGTTTGCCAACTTTGATTCAGCTAGTGCTATGTGGATGAAAACTAGATCATTGAGGAGCAAAATAGTAACAAGTTTGTTGGAAGTCAGTGGTGTGTCCAGGAAACTAGACTAAAAACAATAATTTCAAAAGAGTCGGATCGAAAAAGTCAACAAAGATGTTGATGGTGTAATATCTTCACTCAAAACCTTTTAAGATCCTTTTGAAGAAATGGACAGAGAAACTATTTTTGAAACATATCCAATGGACATGTTGTGGACTACAAAGTAAGTAAAGATTTCCTTGATACTTCAAAAGCACAGAGGCCTTTGAAAATTTTAAGACGTTGTATATGAGCAACACAAGAAATCCAATACTTCCAATACAAAGAAAAATTGTTTTGAACTGTGCTTCTGTGTGTGCTTCTAAAACTATCCAAGGATCAGATAAAAAAACTTTATGCCGTTATAGTAGTAATTATTTTATTAATAAATATTGGGATTTTTATAAGTGCGGATGTGTTTTTTTTTTTTGTGGAAGTGAGTTCCCCCGTATCTTTATAAGAAAAGAATCCTGCAATAACCATTAGGTCCACCATACCAATGACTCTTGAATACATTGAAGACAATAAAAATGATTTTTAACCTGGATGTTGAAGGAAGGTGAAGGGTTATTTTGTCCTGATTGGATGGAGATTCAATCAACGATAAAGAACGACTACAGGTTCTTATTTTGGTTATCACGTGATTTTAACAAATGATGAATGGATAAATTCTAGATCTCCGGTCTAACATCAAAGCACTGGTATGGGATCACTACTAGACCCTGGTCTGGCATCAAAGGATAGAGATGGGTGTAAATAAGGAAAAATATACAACGTGAAGATTCCTTGTATAGATATTCCTTGTATATGATGATAGATCTATTGACGTGGAACAGGGATTCAGTGATGTCCGTCAAATAAAGATTAAGATTGTGAAACTATGCCAGATTGTATGCTTGATGGCTACAAACAACAAAAAGGATTTCACCTACGAATAACAATCCTTTATTTTATCATGGATATGCGAGACCATTCACATTGACTCCCCTCTGAGTCATGTTGAGTCGTGGATCATCACCACAGTGGTGGTCCGAGGCCGATGGTTGTCTGATGAACTCCGTCGTGAAAGTTCAGTAAAGGACTCAAGTAACAAAGAGCCAAAGTTCCATTTTAAATTATATTTTAATAAATTGAATCGGTCACATCACGTAGATTACATGTAGTATAAAGTAGCATTTACATTTGGATAGGCATTGTAAAGTGTACCTTTCCTCCCACACCAAAAAAAAAAAAAAAGGTCTCGTTTAACCTATACCCGGTCCATCTTCTTCCCTCCTTTTCTTCAAGCTCCAAGCTACCCCTCTCTCTCCCTGTACAACCACGTCGAAAGATGATATTAAATTACTAACTAATAAATTACCAACCTAAGATTTGTTTACACTGGGAACTAAATGCACCTTCAGAACGCGTAATCTGGAGTCTTAAGGGGTCAGTTAAAAAGTGGTGCATTCTGTGCCTTCTGAAGTGTCGGTTAGTTATTTTAAAATGTAACGCTTGTTTTAGCGTTTCAGCAGTAAAAGGTCCCTTTATTTTTTTACAAGACGTCTCAATATTCTTATGAACATGAGAGATGTTTGGGCCTATCCTCTTACCCAGTTCTCCTAGCTCTTGTACAAATGGTTGGTTCCCTGAATAAAACATGCTACTCAAAACGGATGCATAAGATGGAAGAGCTGCAAAAAGAAGATATAGTATTAGCTACAGCTACTGTGGACTCAATAGTCTGTGATGCCATGTTTATCCTGCACACAATTCAAGTACCAGATAACTATGGAGATTTTATCAACAACATTCTGGGATTAATATGTAAAGGAGAAGCTAGAGAAATTCGCTTAGTGTTTGGAGGGTACGGAACATGATATTCATAATACTAAAACATTAGTGAATGAAATGAAAGTGTTTGAACCTGAACAAAAAAAGTCTTTAGTTGCTCTACGAAGTGTGTCGTTCAAGGCATCTTTAACATTAATGAACTTTATCTTTAACGTAGTTGTTCTACCAAATATAGGAATCTTTAAAATTTTGTCACTTGCTAGGCAGTAATACGTTATATATTGCTGTAGAACAGACTTGTTACAAGTACTCATGTATAGGCGCCAACATGGACGTAAATAAGGCCAAAGAACTTGCCTGCCAACACAATGAAGCAGATACGAGAATAATTTGGTATATTACACACACGACTCGAAATGGTAAAGAGAAAAATGTTTTGGTGCGAGTATACGTTTCAGATATTTTAGTGCTAATGATTTATCAACAGAAGAACTTAAAGAATGCGCACTTATGTCTTGAATGTGGTGTATCTTCAAGCAACTCTAAAAGATATATTAACGTATAAAACCTAGCAAAAGAAGTAGTAAGTGAAATAGCTGACGGCATGCCAGGCTTTCACGCCTTGACTAGTTCAGATTGCGCTGCTGCTTTTACCAGACAAGGCAAAATTAAACCATTTAACATTCTCACAAAAAACATGGCTCATCAAAAAACTCGGGCTAAGTTAGGAGAATCCGTCATGTTGGATGAATCATTGCTGATTCGTGTGGAGACATTTGTGTGTGGTATGTATGGCCATCCTTCATACGTCTCAGTATCAGAAGCGCGATACAATAATTTACAAAAGAAAACGTCTCTTCTTCTAACAAGTAAACCGTTGTCAAAATTTAGGTATGTTGATCCTACCCTTCATACTCCATAAAACGCTGCTTTGGAACAAAAAGTCAAGCGGACCAATGCTATATCCTGAATGTGCAAACAAGAGAACCTCTTGTAAGCATTAACTCAACATGTCATGGATGGAAAACGGGAAATAAAAAGTTAAGTGCGATGAAGGGCCTATATCACCTGATATTATTCTGCTTGGAAATGATACTTCTACAAGTGAGGACCAAGTTGCCTTAAAAACAGTGATAGTGACACAGAACTTCAAGAATAAGATAATAACCGCCATTTACTATCTCTTCATGCCCATGTTTCTTCCAAAGCCCATGTTTATGGCATTTTTCAAGTCCACACAATTTAAATCCCCAATATTTTGAATTTTGCCTATTTTTTATTTTCTTATTGGTTTAAAAAAAAAAAAAAAGAGTTGTTGGACTTTAAACATTCACTATGAAACAAAAATCTTGTAAAATGTACGTTTCAGGCTAAATAGCAGGAAAACTATTTCACTTTCGAAGTATATTGTTAATACATAAACCAATGTTAATTTCATTTCGAGCAGTTTAAAAAAAAAGATCAATGCACTACTAAGCTAGGTTTGCTTAAGTAAAGTGTCACACAAAAGTGTGTGTGTGTTGGCGAGGCAGTCATAATGATGACGTCATTACTTAGCCCCCAACCACTCGCCTAACTTAAGAAATGTCTCTCTAATGACTAGGTTATTGGTAATCCAATGCACAAAACAAAGTTTATGGTAAACGCGGGGTAGATAAATGTGGTATATATCTTGATCTTCTCGGAAACAATCCTGGACCGTCGACAGTCGCCCATTTTGTCACTCCAGTACGGCGTTAATTAACTTCCTACTTCACTTGGCTTGTTGTTTAAATACGATTTCAACGCGTCTCCAAGAAGTATTCCAAGGAATGATTTCCGAATTGATGTATGAAAGTTGATTGATCAATGTGAATTTGATAAAATGCTATTTGTTTAAAAAATGGCAATTAGTAAAATTGGTGGGATCTTGATGAACGGATTTCCAAAACCACCGTGAGGGTTAAAAGATACTCCTGTATGTATTATGCGAGAGTATTGGGTTAAGGGAAGTAAAATCTTTCGTTTGGTTTGTTTGTTTACACTAACAATCCTTCTCATATTTCGTTTGAATAGACTTTAAAATTTTCTTTTTAATGTTTGAAATAAAAAAATAATTGATTTGTGAAAATTTAAAAGATAAACTTTTAAATAAACGTTATGTAATGAAGCATATTAATTTTGAAGCAACACACCACTGACCCCAATATGTATCATGAAGAACATTTCGTAGAAAGAAAGGAAAAAACTTTCGGTTTTCATCCTGGTTTGTCTTAGGTTGAAAATAGCTATCATATGATTTTTGCTAAAGGTAGAATAATTTTCTATTTCAATTTCTTTACTAACACATGTATCCTGACAACACCGATTCACTTTTAAAAGTTCATAGCACGTTTCTGTCTAGTTGTTAACAACAACGGGTCAGTTGTTCTATAGTCAACCATATAAGGATTGATGAATCACTCTTATGGTGTTGACGTTAACAATCCATGGTTCCTTTATGGAATGTAGTTATTTAGAGCACCAAATTTACAATTCAAGAAAAATTAATTTAAGCTGCGATATGTTAAACCTGCTGGTGGATGAATCGACAAAGCATCTGGTCATTATCAAAACTGACCAGATGTTGATGGACGAAACACCTCGAAGAAAACAGATCAGATTTTGACGTTGGCATCATACCACAACAAGCAATATCTTTATGAAAACAAAGCTCACCATTGGCAAAATTTTGTGGATCTGCATTGACGAGATATCTGAATGAAAACACTTGTATCTTGATGAAATAATCATGAGGAATGTTTAACAGACCAGATCTATTGTTATTAGCAAAATTGGTCAAATCTTGATGGACGAGATATGTAGTCATTTTTATGAAGAAACGAGATCTTGATCTCTTTAACATAAAAAAATCGGCAATATCTTGAATACAAGATTCCTGGTTATTATCAAAACTGGCCAGATCTTGATTGAAAAGGTATCTCATGGAAACTGATTTAGGTTCAAAAGACAATTTCCCTTTTAAACGAATGTGAAGTTATGAATTTACTACTCATATTGTATATATTTGTTTATTTTTTAAACTACTTTTTAGAGGCATAGTACTTTGTACTCGTTCTATTCTCTCAAAATCAATAAAAGGAAAACACTTTAAAAACAAAGAAATAATGCATTTAAATATGATAAGAAAAGAATAAACAAATCCATTAATTTCAGAAGAGGTAGCTGATTCTTTTACACTGGCGATGAGTCAATACAATGTGATTTCTGTATCGACTGCAATGATAAATGTTTCTTAATAATTCTATGTTTAACAATACGTTGTTCACCAGCAAATGACTCACGTTCCTCCGAACCTTCCAATTCCTTTCAAAATGGTCACGTATTTTGACGCATCAAGGTTTTTATTCTTTAATGTTGTACTGACAAGCAGTCATTTATACACATGACTCTGAAGATGGTTTGTTGAAAAGATTTTATTCAAGAAGTGCTTATGCAATAATTAATTTACGACTCAAATAAATACGGCGGATTTCCACTGAAAAACGTGCACTGGTCGAAACATTTTCTTGTCATTCAGAACATCACATTAACGAAATGCGTAGAGAAAAACATTTTCAAGGCTATACCTAGTGTAAGCTAAGTAGTTTATGTATTATGTACACGAATGGCGATTACGAGATATCTGGTCATGAGAAGAAAACAGACCAGCTATTGTTCTCGTCCTGATCAAACGATCGGAAACGTTGTGATGACAATCTGTCTCGTTCGAACCACTTGGAGGTTTGTGTCTGTACATGCACGTACCTTTGGAATGAAATCCACACTATTCTATAAAAAGCACGGTCTCAATAATGAATATAATCACACATGTGTATAATGAATATACTCACACATACGTTTATATACAGGGTGTTTTAAAATTCGACCGACAAATTAATAGAGGAGATAGAAGGCATCAAGAGAATGAAAACTTACCATAGAACATGGAGTCGTAAACCACGTTGAGAGTGTGAAAATCGCGAGAAACGCATGCAGGCTCTGAATCCAGAGGATACGAAAGGTGGATGTCAGTTGAACTGAATCCACCGTGCTGAATCCATGTACTGCAGACTGTTGGAGTATCTGTCCCTGACTCAGTGGTTTTTGTTTTTCACTCTTAGAAGAGAGATATGGAAATATGTATAACTTAACTGGTAAGTTAACTGTGTTAACTGGTAAGTTAACTGTGTTAACTGGTAAGTTAACTGTGTAAACTGCTAATAAGTAACTGTTCCAACACGGACGACGTAAATTATCGCTATTGAGGCAGTAAGCAGGTGTAGCATTATGTGTCTGTTTCAGTGAGTATCGTAATTGTTGACTACACGAACCAGGAATACGCTGATATGCATTTGCTGTACGGTTGAACAGAAGGCAATGGGCGTTTAGCGCAGCGGTTGTACCAACAGCAATATCCGAGGAGGCGTTATCCGTATCATACTACCTTCGCCATTATCGATAGACTTCTACGGGAAACAGGGACGCTCCACTCTGCACGGCCTGATGCAGGGAGACCGCGCAATGCACGCACTCCTCAAATGGAAGAAACCGTGCTGCAGTGATTTGCCGATTCCCCGTCGACATGTAAAAGAGCAGTTTCAGCTGAACTTGATGTTACGCACACGGTGGTCGGGAATGTTTTGCATACTGCAAAGATACCCCTTCCTCATTCAGTACCATTACCATTTGTACCCCTTCCTCATTCAGAAGGTACAACTTCTAACCGAAGACAAATATCCCCGTCATGAACAGTTCGTGCGCTGGATGCTTAACGTCATCACACATTCTAATCCTCAATTTTCTGCCACTGTTTTATTTACTGACGAGGCCAGTTTTACGCGAGAAGGCATTGTAAACACATATAATGCACACATGTGGGCGATGGATAAATTCCCATGCCAGTGTACCGTGGAGAAATCTCAACAGAGGTTTAGTGGCAACGTGTGGGCAGGAATCCTCGGTGATTATCTCTTGGAGACGTACTTGCTGCCCGAACGCCTGAATGGAGCAAATTATCTTGTTTTTCTTCAACACGTTCTCCCTGAATTGATGCAAAGTGTGCCGACCTCAGTGCAGCGAGGCATGGGGTTCATGTATAATGATGCCCCTGCACATTTTCCCCTCCAGGTGCGTAATAACTTCGATCTTACATACACAATGAGGTGGATTGGACGAGCGAGACCTGTTGCATGGCATCCGCGTTCGTTGGATGATCTGATACAGCGAATTGTTGTCGCTGCGGGAGACATCAAAACCATACCTGACATCTTCGAGCGCTTCAGGGTTGTTTTTACGTCGTTGTAGACTGTGCAATCCAGCGGGGACCACTTCCAACAACTCTTGTAATAATTAATCACATACATCTTTTGTAGTTAGTATTGTACTTTTGTCGTTCCAGTGTGACATCGAAACATGCATGCTTTGTTTGCAATTTTTACCCTACCAACGTGGTTTGCGAACCTATGTTCTATGGTAAGTTTTCATCCTCTTGATGCCTTATATCACCCCTCTTAATTTGTCGGGTCGAATCTCGGAACAACCTGTATATATAGATAACTTGGCTAATGGAAACAAATACGTATAAGGAAATTAATGTCTACAAGCTACATTACCAGTTTCGCCACTCTGTTCAGATGCGATTTGGTTTGTGTCGTGCAAAAGCAACACAATACTATTTCACAATACTAATGAAACGTATCCGTAGTTCTCTATAAGAAGAGCAACGATATATAGTATAAAGTCAAAAGATTAGAAATCATTACAGACCAAACAATTGAAGTGATGGACCCAATATGCATTCCCCACAGTTCAAATTGTTGTAGTTATTGTCAGTCTACATGAAAAATGCGCACGTCGCAAAGTATGCAGCTGTCTTGTCATAAAAAAAGAATCGTATCCTGTTATTAATAGGGGATTATTGAAGAGATTTTTAGGTATTGAGATAACGTCACGCTGTGGCAACACAACGGGCTATTGGCGACGGTCCGGGATCAATCCCAAAGGAGAAAAACGATGACAACACCACGTAATTTGGAAACACGGTCAGATGACAAGATCACACCTGAGTTTGCATCCCACTCTCCAAACTTCCACATTATGCCAAGTGAACCTACTCTACCCTACAGTAATGGACCGGACAGCAAGATGTGATGGTATAAGGGAAATAATACATGCTTTAATAAGGGAATGGTCCCTAACTTGCTGCAATTACACTAGCAACACTTCTTTGCATACTTTCAACAAGCTTTTGATACGCAGCTATGAGTATTTGTGTCCATTCCTGCTGCAAGAATGTCGCCAGCTCATCTGTAGATTTCGGACATGGTTCCCCTGTCCGTAAGCGTCGCTCTAACGCGTCCCACAAATGTTTTATGGGGTTTAGGTTGGGACTCTGTTTAGGCCAGGGAAGACGTATTACATCCATATCTTGATACCACTGTTTGACAGAGGCTGTAATGCGAAATGGAGCGTTGTCGTCCCGGAAGTAACATTCGTCCATTCCATAAAATTACCAGAGTGTAGGAAAACCCTGACTGTCCAAAATGTTCATGTAGGCGTCGGCGTTTAATTGCCATGCAAAGTGTCCCAGGCCAAACCACGTAAAACACCCCCAAACAAGTGGTCGGATTTTAAGCAAATCCACAGGCGTCCACTCCGAAGACGTCCGGTATATGTGTATATATATATATATATGTGTGTGTGTGTGTGTGTATTCTTTTTTTACCTTTTGCCGAGACGATTTATGCTACGATTTACACCTCGTGTCTTTAAATATTCCCGAAAGAGAATAAAATGAAGACATGCACCAATCATCCACACTCCATGAGCAAACCTTGTTTCTTTAGCGACCACCTGAACTCATACCTAGAAAATCAAATGCAAATTATCGCGGATAGATAAACGGTATTTCGCAGTTAAATATTCTTTATGTATTGGATTGGTTAACCACTAATTATTATTTTCTTTTTTCGTTTCAGATTTGTTCAAAACCTTGCCATTTTTTATTACAATGTATCTTTTTGTAATAACAAATTAACTATAAGAGACACGTTAACTGGAAAGAGTTTTTCACGTGACAAAGTGCTCGTTTTTTCATCATTAGATATACATTTTCACATTACAATCTGTTTTACATAACTATAACAAAATAAAAATGTTCATAATTTTTTTTACTTAAAAACTAATAGGTTGTATTTAATCACAGGTATTGTAAATTTTTTTTTTTATCCTCAGATAAAGAGTTTCAACTCTATGCCGGCGATTTATATTACTTTTATAGAAAGACTATTAACAAGTTAATGGTTATCACAGTGAAATTTAATATTTAGAAGAATCTTTTGTTCCAAAAAGACAGACATTTTCCATGAAATTTCCCTTTTTTTTCACACATGAACGCTTTGCAAGGAAGTACGCCATGCAATTTTGGCTCAGAAGACAAATCATTTACATAATTATACAAACCTTCTTTATGTTTAAAATTGTTCTATTCAATAAGAATTTAAGTTACAAATTAAAAAGCTCGAGTACTGCCGAAAAGCAACAGAGGAATTAAACTGCTCGTACACCGAACGGTAATACTACAAACGGTGCACGTACAATAAACGGGTAAATAGTTAAATGGTTAAAGGAGATATCTTCAGACGGAAAAGCACCATTTTGAGGTTGTTGTACTACATTAATGTCAAAATGGTGGATGTACTACATAAACGTAAAATGGTTAATATTCTAAGTTAACCTCAAATATTTTATGTATGTATTACATTAACCGTAAAATGGTTGATGAACTACGTTAATCTAAAAATAGTTGATGTTCTACAAAAGCCTCAAAATAGTTGATGTTTTATATAGCGCAAGGTAGCAAAATTCAATGCAGCAAGGTTCAGTATAGCGCAAGGTAGCGCCTACTAAGCAAGCAAATGAAAGCAAAATCTTCAATTATACCTAAACACCTTCTGTAGTCATAGATTTGACTAAACAAAATATCCATAAGGGGGGATTAAAATTCAGACACCTGGTTTAGATATATGTACCTTGAACTAAGAAAATATTTAAAAAAAAACCAATGCTATTCGTAGACTCTCAAGATTATCAAAACAAAACCCTATTTTAAAAATATGTTTACGTGCTTACTAATTAATTAAGTGTGAGTGTTGAAGTAGTTCCTTTGGTCTCAGAGGTCCTCTTATTCACTGGTAAGTATTTTAATTAACATTATACTGGAGAAACACAACGGGCTTTTGGCGAATGTGAAACCCGAAGGGGAATATCCAAGGTCAAATCCACGTAATTTTAAACCACGGTCAGATGACTAGATCCCATCTGAGCTGGTTCCCCACTCTCCAAACTCCTCACCATGCCAACGTGAGGACATTTCAGGCGACGACAGACTTTACACTCTCGACACTCCGGTTTCTATTCCGTTACAATCACTGAATTTAAGCATGAGACCGTCTCCATGACATGACGAATAGGAAAAAAAAGAGACTACAACAGAACGGAACGTGAACTATTAACAAAACAGAACGACTTACTTCACTGTGACTATATAAAATGGGGAGGGGTCAAATAAGCCCAATAATTGAATGTGGGATAAGTGGATATACCGGAATCGGTAAGAGCATTGATTATGAGGGCAGAACCGGAAAAAGGAGAGATTTGGAATGTTTCTGGGAAACGGAGTCGTTACTGCAACATCGTATCTAGAATCAACAACCCCTCAGCACCCAAGTGCCAGAAACATAATGTCGTTTAATTCCAATCCCCTAAAAGTTCCTCTCCACTCATCATTATTCCTCTAGGAACGGATATCCACTTGCATGACATTCCTACTGTGCAATTAATTGTACATTGTACGGACAGTTGCCAGACCGAGTGCCCCAATAGAGCTCTGTAGGAGGGGCCGTTGTAAGGTGGTTGCAAGAGTAGCGGATTAGCAACCGAAAGTAGGGATTTCAAAAATCGATCGAACCAAAGATCGTCGTGTACACGGAGGTTGGTGAACGTTCAATCTATCGTGGCCTCAAAGGTTCTCAAGTTGTCATGGTGTGAAAATTTGCGGTGCCACCTCAGGTCTTGTTCTCGTCATCTGACCGTGGTTAAAAAATTACGTGGTGTTGTCCTTCCCTTAAGAGATTGACCTTCACTTATACACAGGTGTGGGGTTCCGTTTATTTACTACCTCACACACTCCAGGCGAAGAGTTTTGCCAAAATGCTCTCGCCTGATGGGGTCAAGTGTTCCAAATATCTGTGCTTAATATCGCCTACTCGTATTTGCAAGATACTATGCGCGACATATACGAGTTTACGGAGTTGCCTTGACGGTCTAGTTTTGCCGCACATAGCGCCACCGACAAGTTTCCTACCACTTATATGAACAACACTATATTGCGTTTGAAGTATTTAAGGCTGCGATCAACGTATTCTTTTTTCTCCGATCCATTCAGGGAACATACAGGTAAGTGTTTCCAAACCATAATTTCGTTTATATGTATCACTTGAAAGAACATTCCATACTAAAGGTAGGTAGGTAGATAAGCTCTACTAGCAAAAACTCGTTTTGAATAGAAGCTCCTCATAATGGGGGTAATATGAACAGGCGATTATTAGTAACACACTCTTGAAAATAAATTCTCTTGGGAAAGTTTTCAAAGTTTGACTAAAACTGACGAAAGTATAGAAGGTATAGGATCTCTGGAAATCACAGAAGAATAGTTCCTAGTGATATTCATTTAGTTTCCAGCTTGATTTGTATGAGATATTGCTTGAGATATAGAGAAATTTTTAGGATAGGCGATATTTGGAACACCTACATTACATATTAAGGTTAACTTAAAATTTAGTCCATCGCGGTTTTTATGACGTTTATTATTCAATATGATTAATGTTGACCCATTCAGTATTGTATATGAGTTCGGCATTCATGATTTGGATTTCGTTTTGCGGCGCTGAAGTGTTGACGTCGCAGGTAAATTTCGGATTTTCCTAAAGTGGACTTAAGAAACACGTGTCTGCATACACATATCATTCTCCGGTATGCTGGAATGACGTAGTGTTGAAGTTTGGAATGTGGAGTGCCACCTCGGGCATTGATCTCGTCATCTGGTTCAAAATTACGAGGATTATAGTCGGATCGATTTTGGACCGTCACCAAAAGCCCGGTGGGTTGCTCCAGTGTGAAGTTAATTCAATTACCTACCATACTAGAGTTCTATTAAACATTAATTAGTGTACAAAAGATAGATAGTTAAGATATAGAAATTTAATAGCATGTCGTATAATCAATTTGCAGTTACGAAATGAAATTTAACCTTTAATGTTTTTCACAATGTCTGTCACAAATACTTGTAATTGCATATTTACAAAGAAACAAGAAATGTACAGCAATAAATAGACACCTTTTATTCATCGATAAAACTTTTGTACAAATCACATCGAACAAGGTCATATGCATCAATAACAGTGAATAACAAATAAATACACCGAATGCGATTCCATAGAATGCCGTAGAAACGTGGTCCTTGTACGTTCATATCCTTTCCACACAACAAAGAATGCATCTGGCACATTTAGCAATCACAGGCAACAGAGAGGGCAGGGAAGCACGAGCTCTTGAGTGCATACACAAATACCAATTGTGTTTTCTACGTGGAAGTGTCTCAATAAATTTATAAATTAACTGCACCCTATAAGAAATCTGAAACATGGTACAGTCGCGGTCTTTATAACGAGCACTATTCATTCCAGAGCAAATTCAAAGGTATCGTCACAAATTCCAATACAAAAAATTTGTATAAAGGAACGTCTTCAAACAGCCAAATTCTCATGGAAACACTGTTTCGATTAGGAATGCGACATCGTTGTCGATGTTTTCTAAAACATCGATGTATTGGAGCCGATGTTTTCAATTGTTGCCGATGTTCAAATTGTTGTAAATATTATTTTATTTTGTATTATTCAATTTGAAATCAAAGGATTTGTTAATAGTTCTTATGAATTTTTTGGACTTTGTTTTGACAGTGAAAAAAAATCTATTTTTTATTTTATAAACACGGCAACTGACTGATTAAATCTCCCACCCCCCGGGCTAACATTAATGTTAGAGGTTATAAAATCAGTTTTAAGTTAAAGTTTAAGTTAAAAGTTAAAATACATCTATGCTTTAAAACTTTTCTTTCCACATTTTGTAAACTGGTTAAGTAACCTCTCCCCTAAACCATCGATGGTTTAGGGGCGATGTTTTAATATTGAACATCAATGTTTTGAAACATCGATGTTTAGTTTGACGATGTCGCATCTCTAATTTCGATGCTATAATCCAATTCTGCATCGCTATATTTTTCTAAGTATAAAATTATCTGGCATTACAATCTATATCTGGAGATATTCAATGTTAAAGTTAGAGTCAATTTCAGGGATCATCTCCACATGCATTACTATGCAAGTGCAAAGGATACGATAATTATTGTTTTAGGTTTGTCAGACGTTTCTTAAACTTTTGATTGCCCCCTAAAATGGCAAGAATGACAAAAATTTAAAGTAGTGCAAAAACTAATCATCGAAATGAGCTGAAATTTCGAATTACTATACAAGATGTCCTCAATCGATTCCTATCAACCAAATATCAGCGATATAGTAGTATTATTTAGGAAGATAATAAAAATGTGAGAAACTGATTTAACAAGAGAAGCTCCGATTTTTCTGTATTCAACTTCTAAACGGTACGACCTAATGTTATTCGAAGTTAAATTTTGATATGGATTCGAAATTGTGTCTCGAAATAGGAGATTCCCATTGAAAATTATGAAGATGAGGCTCAATTTAATATAAAGACGGCCCCTTATGCAAATGTCTTTTTAATTTTATTTTAATGAAGACGTTAGCATCTGTAAACGACATCTTTGAACTTTCTCCACTGTTAAAGTTGTTTGAATGAAGAGAAGTGATTCGTTTTTTTTCCCTCAACTGTACATAAGTGTACGTAATGTGGAACAGCACAATATCTCGTTAGGAAATTATGAAAATATATGGAAATATAAATCTCAAGAACTTGTATGTAAGTATATTCTAACCATATTCTGTTTTAAGCATTAGTCTAAAATCCGTTTTTCAAATAGAAATTTTCATTAATTTTTCGATTGTGGAAAATATATTAGATTTCATTTAAAAGGTATTCCAAACTAATTTTATAGCATGATTTATAATAAAATACGTTTCTTTGTGAATGCGCAGTACTTGGTTTTTGTTAAATATCCATTTCCTTAAAACAGGTCCACTATTCCAATTCAGGTAAAAACTTCTACTTCATAGTTACACTATTAAAAGTGTATTTATAAAAAAAAAGGTAAAGTGGTTGCGAAACATTCTAGAGATATTGACGTTACATGCCATTTTTTTAAATTGAAGATTTTGATTGTTTGTTTTGTAATTTAACTCAAAAATATTTCTTAAGTTTGGTGCATTTTGTACAAACGTAAATCTTAACTATTTTAAAGTAATTTCACGTTTGTTTCATCATCACTTCTCTAGTTTTAGCAATCCATCACGAGTAGTTCTTCCATATTACGTGGCAGCTTTTTGTTTGCTTTATAGAGATAATCATAGGTTCAACGATATTTAACGACTAAATATGAAATAACTTAAATAACCTCCCCATGTGGGTCCAGAAATTGTAAATTACTTTTGGATGAACTTATAAGGAAATCTTGTAACAATCTTTCTACAAATTAATTTTCCAAACTACATAATTGTTTTCCGGAGGTTGAAATATTTTTAATGATTTCAGTTCTATAAGAAATCTGTTTTAATCTCTCCTATAAAACGGTATTTTCGTAAATTGCTTCTTGGATTTCTGATAACATGTTTCGTTCTCTGTAAATGGATATTTTATGAAAGGAAATAATTAAATAAATAACCAGACACTTCATGTAAAACACAGGAATTAAAATTGATAACGGTCTGTTTTCCCGCGTCGTGCCTCTTACAACGGTCTTACAGGTAGGCCTCTTCTTGAAGAAAGAGAACACATTACAAGAAACTCTTTGATGTATAAAAAATGCTTTATGTGGTATCACTATTGCTTTTAAAATTGCAGATTACATTTTTAATGATGAGTTTGGAATTAAAAACTATCTGAAATTGGAATCTAGAATTAAACACTTAAACTCATCCGGCATAAAATATTTTTTTATAGACTTCAAGGTATATAAACACTTTCGAGACCCTTTTTCTTAAATGTGGTAAAGAAACATTTTACAAGGCTCCATCAATAACTTTTTATGTAACTAGGGGGCTCCGCCCCCTGCTCGCTTACGCTCGCCAACCCCCGGGGATTGCTGCGCATTCCCATTTGGTTTGCTTCGCAAACCAACACTCCTTTCACAGATGTCATTTGGTTTGCTTCGCAAACCAACATTCCTTTCACAGAGTGAAACTATCTGAATAATTCGTATTATGCTGATTTCACTTTCCGGTACATGACGTCACAGCGAGGGCTTCGCGCCCTGCTCGCTTACGCTCGCCGACCCCGGGGATTGCTACGCAATCCCGTTTGGTTTGCTTTCTCAAACCAATACTTCTTTCGCAATTGATTTCACTTTTTTTTGCTTTAACACTTAATGCACCCTAAACGAATAGCCGCATCAGTAAAAAATCTTCTGTATCTTGTTCCCTGTACAATTTTAAGTAAACAGTGTTAATATCAAAACTTTACGATTGTACTTTGTCGGTAAACTGTCTTGAGAACAGAGGGAAAAAAGCGAGCCATTTTCCTCGCCAAATAAAAAGAAATCGTTTTTATGGCAATTGTTGCTACGATAAATTTGATATCTGGCAAACCCGATAGTAGAAAATGCAACCCACTGCTGTTTGCGGAACCAGCTACGCGAACTGAAAAATACGAAAATTGTGTCACTTACTTTTGATTGCATCGAATTTATTTATGAACCAATTTTAAAAATAATTGTACCGTAAGAAAGAGTACATTGTGAGGTATACTGCAATATTTTTAAAATTAAAAACTAACAGTAATACTATATAGATATGACCATTTTAGTTTTGTATCGGAAGTTACGATCTGAAAGTTCCGAAAATTGTATGACCTACTTTTAATTGCATCGATTTTGTTTATTAACCAATTTGAAAAATAATTGTACCATAAGAAAGAGTGTAATGTAGTGTATTCAGTGATGTTCTCAAATTTAAAAAATAATGGTTTTTGCCGTAGACATAACGGTTTTAACAAAACGTAGCGAAAATATCCGAAGATTCCGAATTTTGTATCACGAACTTTTGATCGCATCCAATTTAATTATTAACCGATTTCAAAAATAATAGTACCGTAAGAAAGAGTATATTCTGAGGTATACTGCGATATTTTAAAAATTAAAAACTAATAGTAATTAGATATAGATACGGCAGTTTTAAAAAAAAGTAACAAAAATGTCCCGATTTTTCCCGAATTTCAAAAAAATATTATCAAGAACCACATTTAAATTTCAAAAAAAACTCGACGAGCTGCAAAAATTTACGTTGAGAGGTACTCTTAAAAAAAAACTCACGACTAAAGACTGAAGTTTTGAATGTGTTTTGCTCACTCGCGGAAGAAATTTCACTTCTTCAACTTTAACACTTAATAAAACCTAAACTAATAGCCGCATCGGAAAAAAATCTTAATAATTATCCAGGGAATACGATGAAGAACAAAGCATGTTAATTTCATATTTTTCCGATAAGTACTTTCTCGGGAAACCGTCTAAGAATGGAGCTAAACAACAAAAATTTCAATTCTGCGGCGGCGGTAACTTTTTTTTAATATAGAGAGATATATATAATAACGTTTGAAGTGCGGAAATAATGCATAAATATTAATTTAGAGAAAAAATAGTTTGAGGTGTATCGTTTGCTCTCTCTTGCTTTTACTGTTTGTGTAAACAATTTGGTTCTTCACTTCTCTTTAAAAATATTCACACTGTTTCCAAAAGACAAAACATTTCAGAAAACTTTCTAAAATTATCTTTGCAAAAAAAAGTAAATTTTAAATTTAAATTTCGATAGGTTTTTGTTTTTTAACGGCTATTTCCAGTGTTTCCATACCTATTTCCAGTTTTCCCGCCTTGATTAAAATCTTAATATCTCTGCAACTAATTGACTTTGAGAAAAAATAGAATATACTTTAGAAAGTCAAATAAATACTCTATCAAATTAGATCAAAACCTTTTTTTGGATTTTTTTTGTTGTCAAAAATGAGATTTTAAACGTGTTTGGATACCTTAAATTCGTCCAGCATAAAATATTTTGTATAGACTTTAAAAATGTTAACGACTATTCTCTTGTATGGTATCTTCAAACAACATCAAAAAATTAAAACTGTAACGAGTGAATTACGATCACGACGTTTAATATTTACGATAATGATCTCACGTAGAGCGCCATTATTGTCATGAAAGGAACAGGAGTCGCTCTAAACCTTAACAATAGTTGAATTTAGAAGCCAAAACATAAAATTTACATGTAAAAGTACAGAAACAAACATTAAAATGCCTAGGGGAAAAGGTTGAGGGGGAGGAATGTAAATGATCGCAGGCGGTGTGAAAACGTTTTCGTCTTTTAGTTCGACGACAGTTCTGAGGTTTATATCTCCGCAGGTGGCGCTGTGTCCGTAATTCACTCGTTGCAAAAGTTATTTTTGACCCTCTTGGTGGTTGTCTCGGTGGGACATCTCTCCAGTAATAAAAACTTACCAGTCCCTGATGGTAGGTAGGAAGTTAGTTAACGTCGCACTGTAACAACAAAACGGACTACTGGCGACTGTCCGGTAGCAATCCCGAAGGGAAAGATCCGAGCAGATCTTGATGGACAGGATACCTCGGCATTAGAAGAAAGCTAGGCAGATCTCGAACTTATCATAATCAACATATCCGTAAATATCGATTAAAAATTTTTAATAATGAATTCCAGAATATGGAATTGCATGACATTTAAAACCGCCTCGAAACGGTGATAAACTACATTTTAAGGTAACCCTGATCTACATTGAGCGAGAGCATTCGTGAAACCTTCGCAGAGCGTCTTGATTGTTATTTACACTGATAATCCATCGCATATACATCATGTCGCAAAAAATGGCTGTAAACCCAACAACTTATTCGGTGCAAGATGTTCCTTTTCTACTTTTAAAGAAAGAATAAACTATAACTATCAGGATAATTTCTTCATTGTTGGAATTGGAAGTAAATTTTAAAATATTCACATCAATGCTTTAATAAAAGAAATGATTGATCTGAACTTTGATTAAATAAAAAACTAAACGGAACAACAGTTCAAGCAATTACTTGAGCTACCGGTTGTTTAATTCTTAAAATTAAAATGACGGAGCATCCCTAAAATTCAGCACAATACGTATAAGTTAAAGTTTATTACTTCTCGATTCATGGGGAGTACATGAGTTCCGCATGCCTATTTTACTCTCCGAGTGTTTTCCAGGAGATAATGTGTCCATCAAGATCTGATGAAGTTTAATATTAACGAGGTAAATCATTCATCCAGATCAAGTCAGTTTTGTTATTTGCGATACACATCGTCTAGACAAAACTGCCCTGTTACTTCAAGAAAAATGAATATTCAAAGAGGAAAAGGTTTTAAATCAGAGGCTGGTCACTTCATAGCAGTTTTCGACGCGAAGATAACCACCAGGAGGATTAAGTAAAATTATGTCAATAACAAAATATGTGTAATCAATCCTACAAAAGGATACCGTTTAAGCTCATACTTACACAGCACCGTGCAATATCAAGAATTATGTGCACATTTACATACAAAGTTACTTACATTAATATAT